>CM070563.1:41870917-42470917 GCA_036346405.1 Phyllostachys edulis | reverse complement strand
CTAGCGGGAGTGGCAAATAAAGGATGAAAGTTGATATCAAGTGGCAATGAAAGGAGAAGTTTTTTTATGGCATATCAAGGATCTGGCTAACTTCCAATGACAAATAAGGAATTATCTCTAAAATTTAGGGCAACCCGAAGAAACAATTTAGGGAGTGACTAGCGTCCGGACGTCCGATCCGGGCGCTAGGATCGAATGCCCGGGGTAGCCGTTAGATCTCACTTAGCATCCCATCTCACAGTCGTCTGATCTCCCCTTCGACTGGCACAACAATTTTGTAGCCACTGCAACAACCACTACTACAGAAAAGGTATTCACAGACGGTTCAAAAACGTCATCACAGATAGTTTCGTGAGCTGTCTGAGTTTATGTGTTAATAATGACATGAGGTCATCTGCAGAGTATCACCGATGGTTATTAACTAAAATCGTCTATGATAGTTAACTATCACAGACGGTTTGTAGATGAAATCATTTGTGATAGTTCACTATCACAAACAGTTTGTAGATTAAACCGTCTGTGATAGCTGATGTATCACAAACGGTATGTCCTAAGGAACCGTCTGTGATATTCTTTTGTATTGCTAAATCTATTTCTGTTTATTGGCTAGTCTCAGGAAGCCATGCTCTCTGAAACAAGTTGAAACACAACAAGTACATGTATACATCTAATTCACATTTATTTCAAAAATAAGCACATAATCCTGTTCATATTCATTTCAGAAACAAGCACATCCAATTCACAAATCAATTAACTAAAATTGACCATTCATGTACATTTACACATATACACCATTAAGTTCAATCTTATCACAATCAAGTTCAATCTACATTGTGGAACTTCCCATCTGGATTTATGAACTCATGGTTCAAGAATGCCAAAAGCTATTCTCGAATGTTTATGAGCTGGCCCTGTTCCAATGCAGTTGTATCGATGCTCGCAACCTGTCACTAGGAAGATTAAATTCGTACATATATAAATTGATAAGTATGAAATAATTATTGCAAGATTGATAAACATGAAGATCATTGATCATCACGGAACCGACAAGTAGTTCCATGTTGTGGCAAACATAGTATCCACAGAGGTTGCAGGCCGGCGGCTGCTGGTGGCACTGCAAAAATAGAATTGGTTAGTTCGAGAGGCGTTACTACGAAGTGTTATATAGGATTAATGTGTAGTAGCGAATACGGGGAAATTTAGATCGTGTCGCAGAATCCTTCCCTTGTAATTCCCTCCATTAGCAAAGTACACGATGAATGACCTACGTGATTCCAAAAAGTTAGCCTTAGCCATTGCATAGGAAGGAAAGACTACAATAGAGTTATTTATAGAGGAAATGTGTTAACCTGTCGATTAATTGTCGGACAATTCTGAAGTCATGTGTGGCCCTCTTTAGGGAATCTAGGTATATTAGTGTCGGACCCGGGATTAACACTCCCAAATCCTCTGCGCATTTCTGAACTAGTCCCATGATCAGTAGCTAGTTCACACAGTAAACAGAAATGGTGACATCCATAAATCGCATAACTTTATTAATAAATGACAACAGAGTTTATTACCAGAAAGGCTTACAAGCCAACAATAAAGAATACAGCGAAAAATGAAGAAGACGTAGTAGAGTCCAGCAAATCTGCCACAGGCAATCGAGTAGCGGCCTAGTCGTCGAAATCCACACCGAAAGCAAAGTCCTTCTCTGAAATTTGTTTGCATAAAGCAAGTATGAGTACAACTACCGTGCTCGCAAGTTACACCCGTCAAATAACAGAATGACATGCATACATGGATATTTCAAAGGAAGGCTTATATGGTTGGTTTGCATAAAGCCAAGTTTCTTTCCGAATACATGTACTAAGTTCAAAGCAGTTATACAATAACTAAAATTCATTTTCTAAATCACAGTTTTACAGTTGGATAACATTCATCAAAAGTGGTGAAGGATACCCTCCTATCACAAGGCTACCAGCCCAAACCCATTTGGATAGAGATCCAAAAACATTTGTGTCAATTCATTTTGAAATCAAAACCAAAGTCTAACTTTGAGTGGCTTTGCTAGTGGACACGGCTATTCGAATAGTTTTACACTCTGTAAAGGTTGTACAACTTTACCCACACGACACAAATTCTCTAGTTTGTTTGGCATCCGTCGATACCACCGCTCACTACCTTAGGTAAGCAGTCTAGAGTACGTGTCAAGGCTTTTACAATGTGCCATTCCACCGAAGTTGTGCCTCGCTAAGGTTTCGCCTCCCCCTTTGGATGGAAATCCGCCGGGCTTAGGGGCCCCCTCTTGCGCCAGGTGGGGTTTACATAGTCGTAACATGACAACCCACTGCATCTGAAGGGAACAACCACGGTGGAACATTGCAAATTAGTCAGCCAGGTCCCCTCCTAATACTCAGGACATGTGGTAGTATGGTGTGGCATAGCCCATTATAGGCATAGCAAAGGAACGCTCGAAGACTGGTCCTTAATTGACTTGCGCGACCACCACAAATCTCTGGGCCTCAACCCTAACCGGATTGAACCCGTGCATAAACATGCACCAGCCAAACAACCAGTTTGCCCAAGTCGAAAACAATTTTATTTTGCTTTTCAAATCCTTTTTAAACATCCATGGCACACCAATGCTATGGATACAAATTAAACAACATTTGATTTTTGGCTTAACTCCCCAAATCAAATATTTCGGGTCTAAGCATGGCTAAACATAATTTTTCTCAAAATGTTCTAGTTCATACTATTGCATAAACCAGATTTCCATCTAAGGTAACAAGGGGTGAGGGATTCAATGTCAAGGTATTGCCAGGTACGAGACCGGTAAGTGAACCATCCGTACTGTGATCATCCAATCTCCAGCAATTGTAAAAAATCCTATACTCTAATATCAATTAGTCCAATCTACACTATATACATCTATTTCTATGATCCAACTTCAATTGATCCAATATCTAACTATATTCTGCTTCTATAATTCGATATCCACCAATCCATTATTCCTAAATAAACTATTTCTACTAATTCAACATCAATCCAATGACCATGTACTCCTATAATCAATTTTTTTCAGATAATCTGATATCCAATAACAATCTATTTTTAGAATCCAACATCAAGAATTCAGTATTTGACTATAGTATCTATCTATCATCCAATCTTTATTAATCCAATGTCAACAATCATCTACTTCTAAAGTCCACTATACAATAATTCACTATTTTTATAATCCAACCATAATAATCATGTAATCCTAGAATCCAATCTCCAATAATTATATAATCCTATAATTCAACATCAAATAGTTACTTCTACAATCCAATACCCAACAATTATTCAACCCTAATAATCCAACAATCAACAATTGTATCATTCTATAACCAAGATTCATGTATTCACATAATCTAATATCTAATAATCATGTTATTCTATATTCAATATATATCTCTATAATTCAATTTCGACAATTCCATCTTTGCAATATTTATCAACAGACTATTCTTATAATCCGATATTCAACGATCATGTAATCTTATAAAACAATATTTTCACTTTCTACATCCAATATATATCACATTCGGAATGGTTCTCCATACGGTCTATATAGACAATAAATGGCTAAACAATGGAATAGGGAATAACTATAAAGCTTAAAACAGGGATTTAAATTACTTGAATTTAAATAGGCATGCAATAATAGTTTAAAATAGAATTTAAATAATTTTAAATATTGGGCTCCAATATGATCAAAGATGTGACTTGCCTTGCTTAACTAGTTGCTCTCAAACGGCGTCGAAATCTGACTCTTTGAAGTCGTCGAAATCTATACGCGAAATTAAGCCAAATTCAAACAAAATTAAAATGAAGATTCAAATGAACCCCAAATTAAATAATTTTAGTTTAGTTAGCTAGATCTTGAATTTATATGAATTTAGAAATTTGAATCGACGAAATCAGAGTTTGTATGAAGGAGAACGAACACCGGGAAGTTTTAAACCCTAATTTGGATTTAAAAGAATTTACCGATTTATTTTCCTAAAGGAAAATCCGGTTTATGACGTCAGCCCTCAGGGATTTGAATTTTCGGCCGATTTATTTTTAATCGAAAAACCCGGAGTCGCTGACAGGTGGACCCGTGGTCAATGGACCCGGTCAAGGCTTCGTCAAGGGTTCACGATGAACGTGGTCCACCGGAACAGTGCACGTGAGGGGAGGGTGCGGGTGATGTGGCACACGTGGCGCCACGTAGGCACTAACTCAGCTGGAAGTGCACATGTGGCGCTTATGTGGCGTCGCGGTGGCGCTGATGTGGCTGAGCCACGTCAGCCTGAAACCGGCGGCGGTGCGGCAGCGAGCCCGCCGGCGTTCTATGCCACGGCGAGAGGTGTGGGTGGTATCATCATGACGAGTGTGCTTCACTTATTCTAGTGCTTACCGAGATAGCGGAAGAGCGAGGCTGAAAGGTCGCCGGCGACAAAGGTTAGCGGCGGCGGTGCTAGGTCAACAGCGACGTAGTGGTTCCCGTGGTCCTTCGGCGATGCGGATGCGCGCACCAGGTTCGAGGCAACACGGCGATGTCGGTGGTGGTGGATGCGAGGGCAGAGCGGCCTTGATGACACCGGAGAAGACAACGAACGGAGCTTTGGTGCTCGCCGGGGAAACTCGAAATACTCGCGATTGAGAGGGAGATAGGGCAGGTGGCTTTGGGGGTTTTGATGAGGACAGGCAGGGGCTCCCGGTGCGCCCTTTTATAGTGCGGGGGTGGCACGAGATCATCGTAGCGCGCAAGAAGGCTGCGCGGCGTCTCCGGCGAAGATTGAGGAATCGGGCGAAGATGGAAAGAGAGAGGTGAAATCGGGTGCGGGGTCGACAAGAGTTTTGAATGCGCACGAGAAATCAGCGATGTGATGGAGATTTTGCCGATTTATGGAAGGTCTGATTCGGTGTCAATGGCGGACGGCGAAGAAAAGGAAGGTGCGACATGGAGAAGAAGAAAGGAAAGGGAAGAAGGCGTTCAGGCGGGCCCACTTGTTGGAGGCAGCAAAAGAAGGAAAGGGCGCGGGCACGTGGTGACCATTTGATTCCAATCCGACGACCACGAAGCGCGTGCGGTGAGGTGGCTATGCGGGTTGGGCGCGCGCGCGAAGAGAATGGGCCGAGCTGAATTCGGTCCATCAACTATTTGAGGATTTAAATTGATTTAACAATTGTTTTAATCCAGCTAATCAAAAGAGGCTTTTGAAAATAGCAAATTAAATCCAAAAATTCTAGAAAAATTCACAAAAATTCCTAGAGTTATTTTGGACTTAATAAAATTATATCCAACTTAAAGTTGGCTTTTAATTTTGCAAATAAATTATTTTGGCTTTAAAATAATTAGGGAAAAGCTTTTAAAATTCCAGAAAATTCCACAAAAATAATTAAATTTTTATTTTTCAAATTAAATCAAATAAAACTTCAAAGACTTTAATAAATTTTATTTTTGACTTTTAAAACTTCAGAAATTCAAATAAAACAATCGAACACTTTCAAATTTCAAGAAATCCAATAAAATAATAACTTTATTTATTTTTATTTTGGTAACAGAACTTTGGGATGTTACAATTAGCATGTTCTGTTGTGGTATAATTATAATTAGTATCCAGTGGAACCAACACAGGTATGTTGCCATGGTCATTAAACCTAAGTTCGTGTTGCTTATAAAGTATAAATCAACAAGTATAGCCACTAATGCAGCACTTACTCCTAATTGTAGGGCAAAAGTATGAATTCCTTGTTGCGGTGAGCCAGCAATGAATCCGTCATGTAATCCTCGATGAATTTTGCATTCTCCATGATGGTTTGCAGGGAGACCAAGTGTGGGTCGAGGAAACCTACAGGTGAATTCCTTAATTCATCTTCAGAAATCATGTATCTATAGATAGATAGATAGATAGATAGATAGATAGATAGATAGATAGATATACACACACAAAAGCAAGGAGTTATCGCATGAGTGAGGCGTCGAGGGTGTTGAGGTTGAAGAGAAAGAACAAGTCCTCAAAGGTCACCGTGAAGACACAGTCTTGAACCACGTGGTTAAGATGATCCTTCTTGAACTTGACTTTGACACTCGAGCGCCGTTGTCCATCCGTCTTATTGGCATGTTCCATGTACCATGGATGCAATATCGTGCAAGAGAATCCAAGGGTACGGTCGGGCTCTACCGTCTCGACCAACGGCTCGCCTAGCACGAATTTTCGGGCCAACGACAAGAATGGGATATCAGAACAGGAGTCGACCGTCTTCGATTTGCCCTTGCTACCTTGCTTTTTACAGGTCGACTTCATGAGAGTTGACCGAGCATGAGGCGTAGATGCATCTGATGCACCGAGCCCTTGCCACTTCAGTGCAGGTAGCTCCTGTGGACACTACTACAAAATAGGTTATAGTAGATGCCCCATCAAAGGAACCGTCTGTGTTCGGTCTGTTCGAACCTGTGTTTGGCGCTGCCAGCCTATCACAGACGGTTCTAAATAGAACCGTCTACTATCACAGACGGTTCATTAATAGAGTCGTCTGTGAATTATCACATACGGTTCTATTTACAAACCGTCTGTGATAATCCGACCAATCACGAGCGGTTCTCATTCGTAATCGTCGTACTATCACGAGCGGTTCTCAATAAGAACCGCTCGTGATAGTACGAGCAGTTACGAATGAGAACCGTCTGTGATAATTAGTTATCACAGATGGTTCTGAATGAGAACCGTCTGTGATATCCTCCATCATATAAATTGCGCCCGACACATCCCTTTGCCGCACTGCCGCTGCCTCTGCTGCACTGCCGCTCTGGAGGCCCTGTGTCCACTACCACGCTGCCGCTGCCTCTGTCACTACCTCTACTGCTCTGGAGCAACCCTGTCGCTGGCTCCACTTAGATCTGCTCTCCTCTCCCATGCGCCACTTCCCTGCCCTAGCTCCTCCAACCTGCTCCTTCTTGGTCTAACTGGGAGCTGCTTGTTTGTCCGGCTCAGGTGAAAATTCAAAAAGATAGTGAGGTGCGGTTGAAGATTATTGGCACAAAAAATTCCAACTTAGATTTGCTCAGTCTTTGTTTAGAATTTTGAGGCATAGCTATTGTAAATACTAAATAAGCGCCATATGTTATTGCCATTATACTTGGTGATGAAATTTGATATGCAGTACCACTTGGTGATTGCATATGATTATTTTCTTTATAATGTCTATGAAAAGGCATATGTGGTTTTGTAGGCAAATAACAACCTTGGTGTAGGTCAAATTAATTAATCCAAAGTAATATCAAGCATATCACTATAAATTCGTAGATGGGATGCAAATAGGGTCGTTCTTTTGTCATGTGAAACGTCCTGTCTTCTACTATACATTGTAGCTAATTGAGGATTAGATGCTCAGTACTCTAGTCCTATTTGGTATGGTCTTAGATGTTTATCGTATGCAATAGTTATCTATGACTAGATGTTTTGTGAAAATGTTGAAATTTGGGGTTGGTACAATTCTCTCTTCCTGGAGGCATATCAGATGCCTAAAGCAAGAAAGAAAACTTCGTTATGAAGCTTCACTTGCATATTTAAATTCATGTTTGCTATAAATTAATCGCTAATCAATTTGACACTAATTTGTTAATGCGTAGAGTAGATGGATCGAAACTGGATGTACGGTGTGAACTGTGTGAGTCAAGAGTACATTAATGGCGTGGTTGCTTTTAGACGAGCCACGAAAGGTGATATGTTGAAGAAGGATAAATTTTATGTACTGTCCATGCATTGATTGCGGTAATCTGAAGATGTTTAATAACGCGGCGCAGATCGAAGCGCACTTGATTCAAAGGGGTTTTAAAAAAGGGTATACATGTTGGACCAATCACGGTGAAGAGCAGATTATACCAGAAGTTAATAATGACGACATCGCCGAGAAAGTCAACGATTTGCCGGATGTGGACTGTGCTTTTGATGAGGATAGGTGGCACGATGACAATCTAGATCAGATGCTACGCGATGCAGAAGAGAACTACAGTGAGAGAGTTTTGTAAATTCGAGGGCTTAAGGGAGGACTCCGTGAGACCTTTGTTCCCTAGCTGCAAGCCGGAATACACAAGGTTGTCAACCGTGCTTGAACTGCTGAAATTGAAGGCAAGCAATGGTTGGTCCGATAAGAGTTTCATGGCGTTGTTAGGTCTCCTAGCGGACATCCTTCGAGAGGGAAACGTGTTGCCCAGCACCACCTATCAAGCAAAGAAGGTTATCTGTCCATTGGGAATGGAAGTAGAAAGAATACATGCATGTCCGAACGATTGTATCCTCTACCGTAAAGAGTATGCAGACATGCATGTATGTCCCGTGTGCAAAGCATCCCGATACAAGCGTTAGAATACTGCTAAGGTGAAGCAAGGACCTCCTGCTAAGATGTTGTGGTATCTGCCTGTGATCCCACGTTTGAAGCGTTTATTCGCGAACCCAAAGGAGGCAAGATTGCTACGTTGGCACTCAGAGGAGCGTAAGAGAGATGGAAAGCTAAGATACCCTGCTGATTTTGCCTAGTGGAGAAACTTCGATCGGAGCTTCGAAGAGTTCAGTGCGGAACCGAGGAACATAAGGTTAGGGTTGAGTACGGATGGAATGAATCCTTTCGGTAACATGAATAGCCGACATAGCACCTGGCCTGTGAATCTATGTATGTACAACCTTCCTCCTTGGCTGTGTATGAAGCGGAAGTACATTTTGATGTCACTACTTATCCAAGGGCGAAGCAACACGGGAATGATATTGATGTGTACCTAGCACCATTCTTTGGAAGATCTTGTGACACTATGGAGCGAAGAATGCAGTATGGGATGCGTACAAACGAGAGAACTTCACTTTACGCGCCATGTTGTTCTCGCACCATCAATAATTTTTCGCCCTTGGTAACCTATCGGGTTTCAAGACAAAAGGAGCCAAAGCACATCCGCCTTTGCTTAGATGCTACTGAAGAGTGTATGGTTGAACAACTCACATAAATCGTATATATCGTCACCGTAGGTTCCTTCGAGTCACCCATACCGCAAGATGAAAAAACAATTCGACGGAAATAAGGAGAACGATTCACTCAAGGGCTTTTAGAGGAAAGAGGTCTATGATATGGTTAAGGATATCGATGTTGTGCTTGGGAAGGGGCGTAAATTAAGAACCCGTGAGAAGAACATCTGGAAGAAGCGGTCAATTTTTTGGGACTTGCCTTATTGGGAGCACTTAGAAGTTCGCCACTGCATCGACGTCATGCACGTAGAGAAGAATGTATGTGATAGCTTGATTGGTCTCTTGCTGAACATTAGTGGCAAAACAAAGGATGGTGTTAACGCATGGCATGACTTGGTTGATATGAACATAAGGACCGAGTTAGCACCGAAAGAGACCGATACAGGACGAACGTACATTCCCCCATCTTGCTACACTCTGTCCAAGGCCGAGAGAAATGAACTGTGCCAGAGCTTGCATGGTGTGAAAGTCCCGTCTGGTTACTCCGCTAACATTAAGAAACTTGTTTCTATGCAAGATTTGAAATTAATTGGTATGAAGTCTCATGATTGTCATGTGCTGATGACACAAATGCTTCCTGTTGCAATTAGAAGTATCTTGCCGAACAAAGTCCGAGTGGCAATCTTGAAGCTGTGTTATTTTTTCAACTCAATTGCTCAGAAGATCATTGATCCCCAAGAACTAGATGCTCTGCAGGTCGAGGTGGTGACGACTCTATATCATCTTGAGATGTATTTCCCTCCGTCATTTTTTGATATCATGGTCCATCTCATTGTTCACCTTGTGAAAGATATAAAGATATGCGGCCCTGTGTTCTTGCGTCATATGTACCCGTTCGAGAGGTACATGGGAATTCTCAAGTCCTACGTCGGAATCGATCTCGTAGGAGGCGGCATCATCAAAGGTTATGCAACCGAAGAGGTCATTGAGTTCTGCGTCGACTACATAGCTCAGGTGGAACCGATAGGTGTGCCTCTATCTCACCATGAGGGGAGACTAGATGGTATCGGGACCATCGGAAGGAAGTCAATCACTCCCGATCTGGATACGTACGCTCAAGCCCATTTCACGGTCTTGCAACACATGACCCAAGTGTCCCCATACATCGACGAGCACAAAGACATGGTACGCCAATAGAATCCAAACCGGTCGGAGGTTTGGATCTCTTCTCTTGCTTGAGGGTCTCGGCACCGTCGACTCGATGCTTCTTTGCCTCGATTATGATCCAAGTGACAAGAAGCCTCACGAGGCGATGCAACGTCGTTTTGGAGGACCACATCGACGACGCGTAAACTTCGCCGAAGTGGGAGATCACCGGAAGACACGGCGGAGGAGGATGTCAAGGCGACGAAGGTGGCCGTCACCGCTCGGCAAATTCTCGGACGAGGAGTGCGATATTGTTGAAATAGTGTTCTTCCGGCCGCAGTTCAGCGTACAACGAGAGAGGTGCATGTGCAAGTCGCGACCGGGTAGGCCATCAATGCGGCGACAAGGAAGCGAAGAGGCAACCATTTACTTTTTTGTGGAGAAAGGGGATCAAGGAGGTTGTATGAAATACATTGTAGAAGGGACATCTATTTATAGAACAAGTTCTAAAGCCAGAGCGGAGACGAAGAGATATTTGGGGAGCTGTAGCGACGTTGGAAAATGAAGACACGAAGCCGTGTGATCGTGAGACGAAGAGACACACGCGGGAAAATGAAGAGACTTGTTGTTCATGACTCACCAGGAGATATATCACAGACGGTTTCCTACGAGAACCGTCTGTGATATGGAACATATCACAGACGGTTCTATTAGGGAACCGTCTGTGATAGCCTTATCACAGACGATTCTTTAATAAAACTGTCTGTGATATACTTTTTATAAGGCGGGAACCGTTAGGGTTTTGCTCTCACTCGTCACTTCCTCTCCCGCGCCCCTTAGGCTCTCGCGTGCTCGTTCGCCTCCTCTAGGGTTTAGGGCTCGCCCGTTCACCGCCGACTACGACCTCGGCGCCGCCGCCCCCGACCTTGGCGCCCCGACCTCGGCGCCCCGTTCACCTCCCCACCAGTAAGCCACAGCGTCACCACCTCCGACCTCGGCCTTGCCGCCCGACATCGACGACGCCTGCACTCCTCCTCCCCATCGGCGTCCGCCTCTGCAGACCGCCTCGTCCCGCGCCGTCCTCCTCCCCGTGTCGGCCTCCTCCCTCTGCACCGGCCTTCTCCCCACGCCGTCCTCCTCCCCGTGTCGGCCTCCTCCCCTGCACCTCCCTCCTCCCCGTGTCGGCCTCCTCCCCTGCACCGGCCTCCTCCTTGCACCGTGAGTTCTTGTGCGGCATCCTCTCTGTGAGTATTGCTCCTCTGTGGTAGTTCGGTTGATCTTTGCATATATATATATATATATATATATATATATTTGCAGTGCTAGTTGATACCTTGATCTATATTAGTTTTGATTTTTGAATCTAGTACTAAAGATATTGCAAATTGATCAGTGGGCTTTGTTGACATGCTCTGTGATGAACTCTGTCTTATACTGAGATTGAATGTGATAGTTAGTTCATACTTGAGCTCTATTGTATTACTTGCTCTTGTCAATATGATGTCTTGTTAATTGGTTACTTTCGGTTGAAAGCTAGTTATTCTGATTCTTCTGGTTCATTTGATCTCTAGCATTTGAAGTGGATACTGTTATGTCAGCCAATCGGCTTTATCACTGAACCTGTGTCTTCATGTTAAGTTCTATTGAGAGTATTCAGTTTTTGTTGGTAATCTAATGACTAGTTTGTGATTCTTCTAGTAGTCTGTATGAGCTCATTCAACTTTTCATTTGCCATCGTGATCTCTATAGTCAACCTCTGTACTTCTTCCTGAGATTAATTATGTTCATATTTATGCTGGAATTAATTATGATTATTTGCTAATATTGCACATGTTGAGCATATTATTAAGTTTAAATGTATATGTTAATTTGGGACACTTGCAATCCATTTTATTGCATATGTAACTTATATAGATAGCAAGTAAGCGAGATGGCAGAGGCACCGTCTTCGCCGTCATCACCGACACCGCAGATGGAAGAGGCGCCGACGAGGTCGCCATCACTGACACCGCAGATGGAAGAGGCGCCGACGAGGCCGTCGTCACCGTCGACAATAATGACACGGAAGCAAGATGGCAGAGGACAATTGAAAATGACTGCGGGCCAACTGGTCATCACGGAGGTCAGTGACTTTGGGGTCCCTCTGAGTCCCAAGAGATCAGCGGCGAGATTCCGGACCATCTACGGGATACTTGGAAGGGAACGGGTCCCCATCACCACACCAGGGTGGAAGGACCTGACGAAACAAGCGAAAGGCGCACTATGGACAGAACTTTCAGAGAAGTTCACTATTCCAGAAGCAGACGTGGCACGCGTGCAACGGACGGCAATGCTCATGATGGATAAATCGTGGAGGACCTTCAAGAGCATTCTTGTCACGAAGTACGTGAACACGGGTTAGATGCCCTTCGCGAAGTATAGATTCTTGACGCGGGAAGCATGGAACACCTTTGTGGCTATGAAAACGACAGCCGAATTTAAGGAGCAAAGTGCGGTGCACAAAGCTCTCCAGACACAAAACACTCACCGTCTGAGACTCGGCACCGCTGGGTACACGGTAAATCTGAGAATGGGCGGCGGAGGAGGAGAAGCAACCGGGCTATTTCACGATATCACGCACCGCGTTCCCTAAAATTTGGTTAAGCGAGGGCAAAAGTCTCGTCTTGGGCAGCATCTCTTTCACAAACCCGATGCACTGTGAAGTGTCCCAGCGTGTGGTAAATATGTCGAACTACCTAGTTGTTAATAAGTCCATAACTTCATAGTGTCTATATAACATGATGACCTCTTGCAGCGTGACTTGACTGCCCAAGCTTCCTAAGGCTCCTTCCATGCAGACAGGGAGAAGGATATACTATCTATAGCCTTGGGAAACAAGGAGCACCCGGGTCGCACGCGAGGCCTTGGGGTTAACGTACCTTGGAGTCATGGATTCGCGGACGACTACTACACGATAGGAGTAGGAAGAGATCCAAGGCGAGCACGACGACCGGTTGGTACAGATGATTCTTGACAAATTTGAAGAAAAGATAGCGACATTGCAGATCAAATGAATCAACTCTGAGCGATGCAAAAGCCGCCTGTTAATTTGGGAGCCATCCCGCTCGACATCGAGATGGCGTCGCGTCAAGATAATTCTGAACATGACGACGTCCGATTACCGATAGAGCGACATCAAGGTAATGTACATCTACGAGAATGCACCAAAGATAGACCTATAGGACGCCTTAGCTAATTGCGTATCATTTTGTAGGAGCCGACGCCCTGCAAGCTCCAAGTGAGGATGGATGGGTCCCTTTCTATTGAGGCTGCGCGGGGGATGGTGTATCCATACGAGGAAGGGGCAGTGCAGCACGGTGCCCAGCTAGCGTAGGGTTATGCCAGGGTCCAGATGGATATGGTTCATGGCAATTTCCTAGACGTCCCGCTGAAGATTCGCCCGAATGAAGAGATCATAACACTAGGGGATGCCGTCCACTCTTTTATCTAGTGGCCCAAGAAGGACATCGCATACGACCCAGCGGTCTTTGCGATCTGACACGACCATTCCTCTCCAACGGACCCTCGATGACTCCACCTCATGTTTCACCTCGAAGGCCACCTCTTGATTCTCGTGGAGAAGACGCCAAGGAACAAACAAAAGCGTGCCAGACGTCGGTTCGAGTCGTCTCACAAGAAGATCTTGCCAATCACTAAGGCCAAATCGAAATCGATGAACGTTAAGGTGCCTCCCAAGTCTAGGAAGTCCGCGATATCCGGGAACTACATCATCGAAAAATCGTTGTGCTCGGTATGCATATTAATGCACGCCGATATGCTTGTCGAGCTTTGCATGCACGGTACTTGGAGAAGACCCAAAAGAAGGGTGCGATCTTCGGAATCACTATCGACATCGAGGAGAAGCATTTCTTCAACGGGACGAGGTACTTCGTCGTGGGCTTCAACGACTTATATGACCTATTCAACCTCGTTGGCCTCGACGCCTCGCTTCTACGATGTTGGACACTGTAAGTGCGTACAATCAAGTTCTACATTCATGTAATACCGATAAATATCACAACTCATTGCTTATGTATAGATACATGATGAAAAATGTCCGGGAATGGAAAGAACCGGTGGGTTTCCTCGACCCACATGTGGTATCGTTGCAAACCATCCAAGCAGACTCGTCCTTCGTTGAGAAATACATAACGAGGTCATTGCTTCGTCAGAAGAACATGAAGTACATAGTGATGCCCTACAACCAGGGTTAAGTGTCACTACTTGCTATACAAATTTCATTTGTACTTTATACGCAGCACGAACTTAGGTTTAATGACTATAGCGACATACATGAGTAGGTACCACTGGATCCTTTTAGTTATTATACCCAAGAGGAACCATGTGATGTACCTTGATTCCCTAATCCGCAACAAGCACGACTTCATCATTCTAAGAGGAATACTCGAGAGGTATGCTCATTTCCTCCTTACATAACTCTATTGTAGTCTTTATCGATTATGTTACCAACAAAGGAATATACGATGGAAAGAGCGCCCAACTAACGCACAGGATGGATTTTCCGATACGCGCTACAACACGATAATCCTATATCATACTTCATAATAACGCGTCTCGAACTGACTATACCTATATATGTAATTCTATTTTTGCGGTCCGCCAAACAAAAAGATGATGAGTTATGTGCAATCTACGTCTGCTATCATATGCAGCTAATCCTTAGAGCTAGGAAGAAGGATCCTGAGATTTGTCAATCTCGAAATAATTATTTCCTAATTATAAATTTAAATATATATAGCTTACCACTTTACTCTTACTAGCGACAGGCCTTGGATTTACAATGTGATGGACTCGTTGCGGAAGAGATCAAGGACATTTGAGGGAAGCTCTGCACCTTTATCAAGTCAGAAATCATTAACGATGATGGAGAGCTTCACTCTGTCGCCGACCTAGAGCATCACCCCGCCGACACCTCTCAACGCAAACAATTGACTCAATTGTAATCCAGTTGTAACTATAGCGACAATACTTGAACAAATGCGATCTTTTGTAATTTATTTTCAAGAATGATCACTTTGAGTTGTCAACAATTGATTATCTCTGATGAATCTGTTTTTGTGCATGCTTGTTTTCAGAGGGCATGGCTAACAATTCCTGAGGCTAGCCAAAAAACAAAGAAAAATGTAGTCGGTATGAACTATCACGACGGTTTTTGTTAAAGGCATGCTCAGGAAGGCATAGTATCACGAGCGGTTTCCACTAAAAACCGTATGTGATACACAATATCACGCAGCGGTTCTCAACAAAAACCGCTCGAGATATTGGCATATCACTGACGGTTTTAGTGGAAACCGCCTGTGATACTAGCCTTCCATGACGGTTTTAAAAAAAAGCCGCTCAGGATATTACGATCACGATGGTTTTGAACCGTCAGGATAACCGTCATATCACAGACCAACAAATATAGACGGTTCGCAAACTGCTCGTGATGACGATTCCAACCGCTCGTGATGTGGCTTCCTGTAGTAGTGGGACTTGACACCGTTGCAGGACATTCCCGTGAAGTTGACACCAGAGCAGGTAGCTCCAGGAAGATGTCCCTCTTGGGCCACTAGATGAATGTTTCAATGGCTTGCCCTAGAGTCATGACCTCGTCGTTTGAGGGAATCTGCAGCGGGACGACCACGAAATTGACATAAACATCGTCCACATTCACTTTTGTGAAACCCGACGTTGGATTTACACCGTGCACCAAAGCCCTGACACCGGATGGATACACCTGGCCCCAAGCAGCATCTAGGGCAACAGAGGCATATCTCACTTGGAGATTGCACTTCCTAGCCACCTACATAACGATACAAAATTAGCTACTTCAATAGGCCTATCAATGGATCGAGCATTCCAGAGATAATAATTATTACTAGGATGTCATCGACAGAAAATCTGTCATCGCCTTTTGGGGTAGGGTTAGGGTTGGACGCGCAGCTACTCAGAAGTTTGGGGGGCTGGCTAGCATAGTAGGGGTAGGGGCTTGCAACTGATTTTCCCTAAGCCTTTCCTCAAGGCTCTCCATCTGCCATCGTGTCTCAGCTCTGACGCGATCATCGATCTCATCTCTGATGGATTCAGTGATCTCATCTCTGAGAGATTCACAAATCTCCTCTCGTTGCTTTGCATCGCGCTCGGCTTTGGCTCTCTTCCTACTCCGGTACTGTCCGGAGTCCTTTGGGAATCCATGTTTCCATGGAACATAAAGGCCAACGACTCTCGTGTGACCCGAGTGCTCATTGTTTCCCAGGGCTGCGAAGAGTATATCTCTCTCCCTGACTGCCTAGAATGAGCCTTGGGAAGATTGTGCACTCAGCGTTTCCTATGCAGTTATGGAGTAATTACAAACTAGGTAGTTTGATATCTTACTAGGCGCTGGGACACTTCCTTGTCTGTAGGGTTTGGAAAGGAGATGCCCCCCCGAAGACAGCGTAGATAACCTCGCTCTTAGCCAGTTTCGAGCGCGCTCATCAGGGATCCCGACAAATGGTGGAGAGGCATTTGAACGATTTGCCTGCTGGTCCTGATCCCTCCATTGCAGGATTTTACCCATATACCCAGTGGTGCTGAGTCTGTGGGGGTGTGTGTTTTTTGCCTAGAGGGCCTTGTGCGCTGCACTTTCACTCCTAAAATCATATGCCGTCTTCTTTGCCACAAAGTCTTCCTAGTACTCTTCCAAGAACGGATACTTGTAGAAGGGCTTTAGGTCCTTCTCGACGTAATTCTTGACAAGCGTGCACTTGAAGTTCTTCCACACTTTGCACGCCTGTCAAAGAAAGTCAATATTGCTTGATGGATGGTTCGGGATCATCAGCAAAGATCCTAGCCATTTTTGGAAAAACTGGATTATGGTAGTGAGGGAGCTATCTGGTACAAACTCCATCTCTCTTTTTTTAAAAGGAGAGAAATTTATACCCACGGTCATGACTGTCTGATCAGTATTTGGAATGAATCATATCTGCTGGATCTGACTTTCCCGATAAACTGCCTTTAGAAAGATTGTTCTTGCAAGAGATTGTACTGCTAAAATCACATTATATTCCACCATTTTAAGCAAAATGTGATTCTTTGTGCAAATTACAAGTTTTATTTGAAAAGTTCCAATCAAATTTGGAGAAGTGCTCCTTTCACTACAGCTGCTCAGATAAGTTTTAACTAGCTATGGGGGCTTTTTAAGGCTTGTAGTCTGAATCACTGGTAAGCTTGCATAATGAAAAATGTAATGGAAAATTCACACGAGGATGCATCTCCACTGTCCATCACAACGGTAATAAGCACTGGGCCTTCTTGGGCTCTTAGTTATGTGAGTTCTTCATGTCGAGGGACATTTCGCCGAACAAAAGAAGGTTAGCTAGGTCAGTGACCACATTGGTTTTAAGAACTATGGATTGAACAAAGCTAGAAATTTAAACCAAATGAAGACCGTCATTTGGTTACAAGTTTGTAACTAGAACAAACTGGTGGAGAGTTAAATTACATAAGAGACTATATAGTTGGCAGGGTGGTTCCTTGTCAACTGGGGAAAGGCTTGTTCTTTCTAATTCTTGTCTATCCAGTATCCTTATATACCATATGCCCTTGTACATGTTGCCAAAAACTGTGATATACAAAATGGATAAGATTAGAAAATGTTTTTGCTGGGAAGGGGGAGGTACTAAAAATAAATATCATATGGCTAGATGGGAGAAAATCTGTAGGCCTAAAAAGAAGGGTGGTCTGGGGATGAAATGTTTGAAAAACTTATATTGTCTCATGTGCAAATGGTGGTGGAAATTAGATCATGGCAAAGGGATGTGGCAATATATAGTTAAACAAAAATACCTAAAAGGAGAGTCTCCTATGCATGTTAGTCACAAACAGACACTACTCCAAACAATACTTTTCTCGATAGTGTAAAACCGTTAGGAACAAGTGCCTAACCATTAAGAATTATTTTCCCGACGGGTAACTGTCAGGTATTAGTCATAAGGAGTCCTCCGACGCGGATGTATTAAAAGCCTGGCGACTACCCGACAGCAAAATTATTCGCGACGGTTATTCCCTACAATGACCGACAAGGAAATTACCCCGTCGTCGGGATTTCTTATTTAACCTGACCCCTAATCTGGGTCGGCCAACCAACGGGGAAATAACGTCGTGGATCAAATTCGCGACGATCTTTGGGAACCAACAGATTTTACCATTTTTAGTGACGGTTGTGACCCGACAAGGAAAAGGTCGATCCCGTCGGGCATAACTACAAATCTGTGTCGGGCACCCTACGGGGAAGTACGTCACGAAGTATATTCGCGACGGTCTTTCAAACCGACAGATTTGTTAATTTTTAGTGATGGTTCGAAACCGACAGGAAAAAGGTTGAACAATAATCGATGGTTGGCACAGCCAGCAGTTGCAGCAGCGTCCAGATAAATGTAAAACTGTTAGGAAAATTGTAAATGGCTGAACAATAATTTCTGAATTAGAAGCAACCTAGCATTTATAGTAGACATAACCAATCTCACACAATGAAATCTAAATCAATCAGGCACGTAACACATTCACAATTCAATATAAACCATTTATAGTAGACATAACCAATCTCACACAATGAAATCTAAATCAATCAGGCACGTAACACATTCACAATTCAATATAAACCATTCTTCCATCATAACCAAATTTTATCATACAATCAACTAGTAATAGTACCAAATTAACAAGCACCGAAGCTGCTACCAAATTACAAAGCATCCATGTGTCGATAAGTTTGCATGCATAAGTAAATAGGTTCACAATACAAGTTAGGTTGCACAATAAGCCTCATGTTGAGCCAAGAGACAAGTCTTTCATCTATGAAGTTGCTACCATATTAAAAGACCAAAAGATATGTCCAAAAGCCACAAAGCCAAAAGAGAGTCAAGTTGTGGCTACAAGTCTGATAGCATCGGAGGCATGTTTCTTAGGAAGTTACATTGTTAGCTTGGTCTACGCCCGCATTGTTGGCTGCGTCATTGTTGGGCACATGAAAGATGGTGTTGTCATTGCCCTCGCCGCCCATGTTGCCATCAACTGCTTGTGTGCTCCAATCTCCTCGTCAAGGATTTCATGGGCTACTTGTGAGCCCACATGCGAAGAATCACTTCCCTGTAGCAAGCCATGTGTACAATTAGTAAAAAGCTACCATGCATGACTCCTGTCCTTCTGAAATGTCAAAAACCAAAGACAAGTAGAAGAATCCATCATCCCTTGCTTCATTTCTATCCCCTCTTCTTTCTCATCTCTCCAATCATAGCTCTTAAGCATTAAATGTAAACCAACAGTGATGAATTGTCAATCATAATAGTGATGTGAACAAAAATATATTTGTTTATGTAATTGTCAAGTTGACACTTAACATAAAACATAAAATGCATGTCAGGGGAGAATGTAGCTTCTATAGGCAATCCAATTGCCATAAGGAGGTTATGCCCAGGTGGCATTCCTTGGTACCTTACCATCAACATAGAACTAAGAATGTGGTTATGCCCAGGTGTTACATTAATCAACACGAAGCTCATGAATCGTTGCCTTTGCTTGGTGGCATTCTGCCATACCAAAAATAATTAGTTCTCTAGATGAACATTTCATCCAAACGACAAAAGATGAAGATTGTTTGTTGGAATATTGGTCTGGAGACAATAAAATATTCTTGCAATGTAGTAAGTCTTGTAACCTGAACTTGACTTGGTGGTTGATGACACATCATCTCGGCGGGTGGTTCTTCTCCGAGCTTCTTGAAAATCATCTTCATTTGGAAGACAACAAATTGAAGATTGATTATACATCACAAATTCATTGGTATATCTTCAGCTAAAGTTGTTACCATTATCATCCGCCCTTGCACTTCTTATCGCTGGTGAAGCTGTGCATTCTCTTGGAGCAAAGCTCGATAAGACGGGGTGTTGGATGGCCTAGTGTTTCTTCCTTTAGCAGCTGCTACAACGTCAGCCTTCTTCACAACACTATTACTTATCAGTAGGCGGCCATGGGGTAGGCCCCCACCAATAGTGTATAGAACTTTTCCATCCAAGTCGTGCTGCTCTAAATCTTCTAGGTGTTCAGAGCTATTTAGTGCTGCTTGGTAGTTATCATACAAGTCAATTGAAATATTTCAGTTTGTGGAAATATAATGGAAATAAACCGATCAATGCATATTTGAAACTACTTAGGAGAATAGCAATAATAAAATCAGCAATACATGCTCTTACCATAAATAAGGACCTTCAGTTATAACTTATAAACATTGCTTAAAGAAACAATGGTAAGTAAAAAAGTGTAGGTATCTTAACAAAAACACAACCAGACATCAAAAGATGAACCAATAAAATTCCTAGAGTGGAACTTAAGGTAGGCCAGGAATTGGCCACATCCTACAGACTTGCAAATTTTTGTAAGCACAGTGGAGAGTGTAATATCAAGTTAGCAACTAAGCATGAAAATCAAAGTAGATTACAGGGATGGAATCATCTGGAAGCAATAGACAACCCAAACCATAAGCTTCTTAGTATTGAAAGATTAGTTATGATAACAACAACTTATAAAAGGCTCAGTGCATCTCCTTGGCTTACTAACCATTTTTCGGACGTTGATGATTATCGACACACCTATACACTTCAAGAGAAATAATAATTGAAGTAGATACTTTCTTGTCTGAAGTAAGTAACTATTATCTAGGATAACGTGGTTATTTGTGAATGCAGACAAAAGATTAGTCATTGATCATTGATGTTGAAATTAAAACTAATGAAAACAAGAGAATCCAGTTGAGTCACACAAACTAGTTCACTATCTATGCAACATATTGTGTTAGAAAAGACTATGCTTGCACACTATATAATTAAACAATTCATCGCAGCAATCACATCATGAAACTCAGGCACTCAACTTGTCAATGATGTGGTTATGCTCAACTTGCAGGAAATCCACAACCAACAAACATTCTCATTATTAGAACAATTCAATCATGGGAATGTTGCAAGTAAAATAATCAAGATGTAAGATGAAACACTTGGTTGGACCAATTAACCCTTTCTAGTAATCTCACCTCGATGAACTCACCGCCATTCAAATTGATCTCACTTGAATGGACAAGCTAGTCCTACCAAAAGTATCCCCACTACCTATATGGTAGGAACTTATATGCGCTTTCTTTGTTTGGATGCATAGAAAGTGAAATATGAAATTTACTAGCACATTTCTGAGACATTGTTATCTATTTCCATAGTATGACACCTAATATTTTTCTTAAAAGCAACATTCTGCAAGTGGTGAACTTGTGATTAATTTCCATTGTCTCGGAAAGGAAATTCATTCAAATAGGATAAACACAAATAATGCATTCTGTATACTTCAACTACTAGTTGTATATATTGCACACTTTTACATTAAAAAAACTACTATTTAACTGATGCTAGTTTTGGCATTGATTTTCCCTTCACAACCTTCAAAACTAAGCTAAAGAAATAATGCCAGCACTGTCCATAATGTAAATGATAGCATACAAAGGTGAGCGATCTAATTAATTAAAGGTGCAATGTAGCTGTCCTCTGTCCAACTCTATCCCCTAGCTACCGGCTGCATGCTACTAGCAGCAGATGGGCCCCAATCCATGCAGTCCTCTAGGGGAGAGAGATAGAGAAGACATAATAGGAGAAGAGAGAGAGAGAAGCTTGCTAGCTAGCAAGTGATGATAATACCAGTCAGGCAGCTAGCAGGGGTGAACCCTGGCTTTTAGTGCACAAAGGCTAGCTAGCTGCACCAGAAGCAAGTTCCTGTACTGTTGTAGATACGGATCAACTAGTAAACTAGCGGATGCGTAAGGGTGGCCCGATCTTTCACGGTACAAACAACGGAGCGGTCCTTCGTCTTGCGGCTAGGTTTCACCCCTCCTTGACCCTTGCGGTGATGAAGACAGCAGCAGCTCCTCCGACCACACAGTAATGAAGATAGATGTCAAAATATTCACACACTAATCAATCACAAGGAAGATTAGAAGCATGAACTCGAAGCCTCTCTAAACAGTGAGTAGCAAAGATCATGAATTAGACAAGTTGAATAGTCTAGATTCGGTAGGCAATCTCAAGAACGAGGTGTTCTTGCCTTGCACCAACCTCAACAAACCCTAGATGGGAAAATCTCAATCAACACGCACGATATTGCACCACAAAGTCACCGTGACTTTTCTGTATTTCTTTTCCAAAATTCCTCCCTTTACAATGGGCGATGCCCTGGCCTTATATTGGCACCTAAGGGTGTGGCCAACACACACACACACACACACCTAATGCCGATTCTATCTCTAACTCACGTATCATACAAAGATTCTTTCCTAATACAGATATGGAAAGATTACAACCGACTCCATTTAAAAGATATATACTATACCTTATCTACAACCGAATCATCTCACCCCCAAGAATTTGTTTTATGATTTAGATCGGATCACCTGGTCGTGGACCTGGTCGTAGACTTGGTCAAAGACCAGGTCGATCACCTGGTTGTGGACCTGGTCGTAGACCCGGTCGTAGTCGAAGACCTGGTTGTAAATCCGATCGTAGACCTGGTTGAAGACCTGGTCGTAGATCTGGTCATAGTCGAAGTCCTAGTTGTAGACTGCTCCCACAAAGTACTGTTATCGCCGAGTACTGTCCCCACCGAGTACTCCTCCCACAGAGTACTGTTCCCGATGAGTGTTCCTCCCGCCGAGTATTGTTTCTAACGAGTACTGTTCTCGACGAGTACTCCTTGCGCCGAGTACTGGTTGTAGACCTGATCGTGAAACTGGTCGTAGGTCTGGTGTAACTGGTCGTAGACCTTGTGGAAGTGGTCGTGGACCCTGAGAAAGTGGTCGTGGACCTTGGGGAACCCCCTTCAAGCGAAACCGTCCTCGGTTTCAGGATATTCTTCACATGATCCTTGTTCTTTGTGATAATATCAGAAATGATCTCATCATCTCTCTTGGGCAGCAAAGAATGAAACACACATCTATGCATCAATGTGAATTAATTAGCTCTCCCTAGATGTGTAACATTGTGATCAAACTGCCATGGACGCCCCAGCAATAGGTGACACGCGTGCATAGTCACGACGTCGCACTCCACCTTGTATTCATAACCATCAATTGTAAACGACACTAAAACTTTATGTGTAACTTTCAGCTTACCAACATTGTGAAGCCATTGCATATAGTATGGCTTAGGATGACGCTATGTGGTCAATGAAAGTGCCTCAACCATGTCCTTCTTGATCACATTGTTGTGGCTTCCTCCATCAATCATCAACTTGCACCATTTGCCCTTGATCATGCATTGTGTTTGGAATACTCTACGTCGTTGTCTCTTCTCTACGATTAGCGTATTGTAACCATTCACCTTGTGAGTCATCAAAGTTGGACCTACTTCGGGATCACAATACACCACTTCTCGCGGGGAATCCTTGGATTGTTCTTCTTCATGATCAACGTCATCGCTATCACTCGCTGATGCATATCCTTCTTGTATGAGTAGCACTTGTCTTGAATTTGGGCAATCTTTCTTCATGTGCCCCCTACCCTTGCACTTGTAGCACTCAATATCACATGTTCTAGCAATGGAGAAGGCACTAGAATCAAATTTGGATGCCTCCTTGCTGGCTATATTTACTGCCTTTGATGCTTCTTTAAATTGTATTGCCACCGGGTTAGTGGATGCAACCAGCTTAGAACTCGAACCACCTTCACCATCTTGCTGAATTGAATGCCTCCAACTCGATGAATTGTTGTGGCCAACCTTTGGATGGTTGTCCCTCACCCATTGTTCAGCACGCTCCGCTTGGTGAAGTAACTCTTGGACGGTGTTATACTGCATCAAATCAACACGATTCCGCACATCGTCGTTTAGCCCTTCAAAGAAACGTGTCATGGTAGCTTCAGCGGACTCACGAACACCAGTACAGATCATAAGCACTTGCATCTATTGATAGTACTCATCTATGGACTTGGAGCCTTGAGATAAATGACTTAGCTTTGTATGAAACGTTATGGTATAGTATGCTGGAACAAATCTAGTCCTCATGACTTGTTTCATCCCCTCCCAAGTGTGTGGACGATCTCCTGCACGGTTCAATTGATCCCACCAAATAATAGCGTATTTGGTGAACTCAATTGAAGCAACATGAACCTTCTTTTCTTCGGAGTAGTTATGGTTGTCGAAGATTTGATTGACACGCATCTCCCACTCCAAATAAGCTTTAGGTTCAGCTTTGCCCTTGAATGCCAATATGTTTATTTTGATTCGACTAATACCGTCGTCCTCACGTTCCACACCACCATCGCGGTGTCCTTCGTGGGCAGCAGGTCGGCGGTCAAAAAATCACGCAGAGGTCGTCGTGGAAAGCCTCCATGGCCATCAGACATGTCATCATCTTTAGCTCAGCGTTGTCATGTGAATGCACACATTGTACCAAGTTTGGTGCTTGATGTCAGGCGCCGGCCCCTCCTGGCGATGATATCCTCTCCTCCAGGCGACGAAGAGAAATGGCCAAATTGTTGAAGCCCTCCATGAGACAAGCATTCAACGAAGCTTGCACCTCTGTGATCCTTGCATTCACCCCATCGATGCTCCCATCGAAATCAGCACGGATAATGCCCTCTCGGCGCTTGAGATGGCCGGGGATCGCCTTGAATCATGCATGTACAGCGGGTGGCAAGTCATCATCGATCGGTGCTCCCAAGTCATCGCTATGGTAGCCACTCGAACCCCTTATCCTCGCCCCTAACATCCTGAAATCAGTAAGAAAATTTTTTTGTACCACGATGAACCACACTCTGATACCACGATGATACGAATCAACTAGTAAACTAGCTAATGCGTAAGGGTGGCCCGATCTTTCACGGTACAAACAACGGACCAGTCCTTCGTCTTGCGGCTAGGTTTCACCCCTCCTTGACCCTTGTGGTGATGAAGATAGCAGCAGCTCCTCCGACCACGTAGCAATGAAGATAGATGTCAAAATATTCACGCACTAATCAATCACAAGGAAGATTAGAAGCATGAACTCGAAGCCTCTCTAAACTATGAGCAGCAAAGATCACGAATTAGACGAGTTGAATCGTGTAGATTCGATAGGCAATCTCAAGAACGAGGTGTTCTTGCCTTGCACCGACCTCAACAAACCCTAGACGGGTAAATCTCAATCAACACACACGATATTGCGCCACAAAGTCACTGTGACTTTTCTGTATTTCTTTTCCAAAATTTCTCCCTTTACAATGGGCGATGCCCTGGCCTTATATTGGCACCTAAGGGTGCGGCCAACACACACGCGACCTAATGCCGATTCTATCTCTAACTCACGTATCATACAAAGTTTCTTTCCTAACACAGTTATGGAAAGATTACAACTAACTCCATCTAAAAGATATGTACTATAACTTATCTACAACTGAATCATCTCACCCCTAAGAATTTATTAGACCTAGTCGTAGACCAGGTTGAAGACCTGGTAGATCACCTGGTCGATCACCTGGTTGTGGACCTGGTCGTAGTCGAAGACCTGGTTGTAAATCTGATCGTAGACCTGGTGGAAGACCTGGTCGTAGATCTGGTTGTAATTGAAGTCTTGGTCATAGACTGCTTCCACCAAGCACTATTCTCGCCGAGTACTGTTCCCGCCAACTACTCCTCCCACTGAGTATTGTTCTCGATGAGTACTGTTCCCGATGAGTGTTCCTCACGTCGAGTACTATTTCTGACGAGTACTGTTCTCGACGAGTACTCTTTGCGCTGAGTACTAGAAGGAGTACTCGTCGTAGACCTGATCGTGAAACTGGTCATAGGTCTGGTGTAACTAGTTGTAGATCTCGTGAAACTGGTTGTAGACCTTGTGGAAGTGGTCGTGGACCCTGGGAAAGTGGTCGCGGACCTTGCGGAACTGGTCGTGGACCTCGTTTTCTTTTGGCTCAGCTTGCAACTAACTTGATTAGCTTGTCTCCATGTACCCGAGCAGCATCACTTGACCTTGTAATTTCATATTATATTGGTGTAGCACAAGGCATAGTGGTAATGGCACTCTTGGCCACATCATCCCCTCCCCCTTCAAGTGAAACCGTCCTTGGTTTCGGGATATTCCTCACAAAATCCTTGTTCTTTATGATAATATCAGAAATGATCTCTTCATCTCTCTTGGGCAGCAAAGAATGAAACACACCTCTACTCCCTTGATGTGTAACATTGCGATCAAACTGCCATGGACACCCCAGCAATAGGTGACACACGTGCATAGTCACGACATCGCACTCCACCTTGTCTTCATAACCATCAATTGTAAACGGCACTGAAACTTTATGTGTAACTCTCAGCTTACCAACATTGTGAAGCCATTGCATATAGTTTGGCTTAGGATGACGCCATGTGGTCAATGAAAGTGCCTCAACCATGTCCTTGCTGATCACATTGTTGTAGATCCCTCCATCGATCATCAGCTTGCATCGTTTGCTCTTAATCATGCATTGTGTTTGGAATACTCCACATCGCTGTCCCTTCTCTATGATCAGCGTATTGTCACCATTCATGTCTGGAAAACGAAGACGTATTCGAGGAATACGCCTTCGATGTCGTCATAGACGTAGCTGGGTCAAAGCTGACCCAGTCAATGCCCCGTTCGGGCCCCACCGGTCAGTGACCGTGGGTCAGCTAAGCGTCGGTATAAAAAGGAATTAATGCTTTTAGGATTTCTGAAAAGAATTAGTTTTACATTGGAAATTCAATTAACTTAGAAAATTCATAACTAATTCAAATTTGTGCCAAATTGAATGAAACCAATTTTGTTAGTTTTCATTTTTAGTGTACTTTTTAATGGTTTAGCTTTCAAGTATGTTTCTATTACAGAAATTTTTGTTTATTTAAAGGAATTGTTTTACTTTAGAAAATGGGTTAAAACTTCTAAAATTCATAAGTATTTCATCCAAACTCCAAATAAAGTTAAATTTTTTTTGTTAATTCTTATTTTTCCTGTACTGTAACTTGGCTTAAGTTTGGTTCTTGTTGCTATTCCAGAAAAATTTGCTAATTAATTAATTTGTGAAGTTATGCCTTTAACCTGTTAAGTACTTAGAAAATTCCAATAAACTTTATCTTTAGACTAAACCTAAGATCTTTATTAACCAAACTTTACCTGCTGTGTATGCTTGTTGATGAATTTGATTATTGGTTATTTTGATGTTTTCTATTTTTATTCGTTCTTATTCGCTCTTTTGATCAATCGTTAGATTCCGACGATACGGGTGTATTCGAGAGTGATCCTCAGCAGTCAGGCGACTATCTTCAGCAAGGCAAGCAATTTTCCATTGATGCATGTTGATCGCATTATATTCGCATGTTAATATTTCAAAATTTTCAACTGTATGTATGCATGTTATGTTGACGAGTATTTTCTCAGTTCGTGTTAGTTCACCTGAATAGTTACTTGAACTGTAGGTAAAATATCCATCTTTTACCACTAAGCCTAGGCTATATCCATTGTGATTTAGGGCTCGATGGATGGGCTCTAGTCACTTAATATTGTAGTATTCGAGTTGCTGTCGCTTAGCCATACTTAGAACGGTAGTCTAGGGATCATCGCTTTGGTGATGGTCATTTGTAACATCCCAAATGTATAAATAGGTGTGTGTTTCAAATGTAAGAAAATGTGTAAAAATTAAAACTTTTTCTCACATCTTGAAACCCTTGAACATTGCCATAATTCTTGTCAGAGTTGTGGAGTTCAAAAACCTAAACCTTCTGTTGACTAAAGTCAAACCCTTATTCCACTTTATCACAAATCTTGTGCCAATCTTGGGGAAATATTTTTCCTGGGTTCTAGGGAAGATGTGTGACCCCTCTGAAAAATGTCGTATGTTTTAAAACTTGTTTGATAATTTTTGGAGGTAAATCAAACCCTAGAACAGCCTTGATGAATTTCCTGGGAAAAATGCAGTGCACAAAAACCTTTAAAAATTTATGTAAGGTTAATCCTGGAGTGAGGAAGCTCCATTTAAAATTTTGGAATTTTTTGAGTTAGTTTGCTACCTCTAAAAATTCCTCCAACCTCAGCCTTCAATTTGAATTCAAGTCCAGCCTTTGTTCCTGTCCGAGCCGCTTTCCAAGTGGGTCGAACCCAACCCTCTTCCTCTGCTCAACCCGTGCCCTTTCCCCCACGTGAGGTCGTAGCCGTTGGATTAAAATCCAACAGCCACGACCTCCGCCTCAGTCAACCTTGGCCCAGCTCAGCCTTATCCTTCCCCGCGCGAGGTCGTAGCCGTTGGCTCAAGATTCAACAGCCACGACCTCCCCTCCCTTTTTCAGTGTCTGGCCTAACGGCCCAGACCTCCTGCGCGAGGTCGTGTCCTTTGGATCCGCATCCAACGCCCACGACCTCCCCTATCCTCTTGTCACCATTGGATCAAGATCCACTGGCCACGACCTCCCTTAGCATCGTGCGCACCAGCCAGACCTCCCACCTTTGTTGTGTGCTGTTGGATTGAAATCCCACCGCCACGACCTCCCGCTTCTGTTGTGTGCCATTGGATTGAAATCCAACCGCCACAACCTCCCACTTCTGTTGTGTGCCGTTGGATTAACATCCAACCGCCACGACCTCCTTTGTGTCGTGCGCAAAGCCCACGACCTCCCCTCAATATTGTGTGCCCTTGGATGTAAATCCAATGGCCACGACCTCCCCTCATCATCGTGTGCCCTTGGATGTAAATCTAAAGGCCATGACCTCCCATCACTTATCAAAGTCGCGCGCAGCGGTTAAGTCCTCCCCATTGGTTCCGCGCCTTTGGATTCAGATCCAACGGCCGCGACCTCCCCTTTTCCTTTCGCAACCGTGCGATGGAGATCCCACGGTTGCGACCTCCCCGTTTCTTTGCGCCACCGTGCGATGCAGATCCGGTGGTCAAGACCTCCCCCGTGCCTTTCCAGATCGCACCGTTGCGGATCTGAGGGTCACGACCTCCCCATGTTCTTATCCAACGGTTGATATGAGGTCCTGTTCTTCTCCTAGCTCTGGAGGCGTGCGTCATGCGCCATGGCGAAGGAGGAGGTCGGTGACTGTCAAGGCCCCAACAGACTCTTTGCTCAGAAGCATTTAATGCGTGTCAGCCTTTCCGCCCCTAGGCCATGCTCAAACCTACCCCCCCCCCCCGGTCACCTCCACGTCCTGGTGGAGCCATGGACCGAGCCATGGGCTAAGCTCACCATGGAGCTTAACCCTAGCTCATGACCTCTGCTCCTCGAGCTATAAGACCTCCCTGGTTTCCCCCCTTGGCTTCCTTTACACACCATTGAGCTTAGGCTTGCACCACTATGCTTGGCTAAGCTCCTTCTCCACAGACCTCCCCCAACCGCCATTGTTGAGCTTGGAGCTCCTCGGTGGCACAGGGTCCCCGTGGCTTTCCTCTCCATTTCTTTACTTCAATTTGAGCATCTCCCCTCTGTGGTCAAAACCCCTAACCTATTTTGGTTGGGACTTTTGCAGAGGCGGCCTGATTGGAGGACTTCCCCTTTTCGGCCATGGAGCACATCTTCTTCACCATCGCCGGTCCTCCTCTTCCTCGACCTCCTCGGCACCTCCAAGACCTCCAGGTAACCTCCTGGTAGTCCTCTAGAGCTGGGCACCCGCTTGTATGGATGTTGCGGAGCTTTCCTTCCATTTTTGCCTTTGGCCATGCCTTGCCGCGCCGCCCATCTCTGGCTCGCCGGCGCTCTGGTCCACCCCCACGGGTGTGGGTGGTACCAGTGGATGCGCACTGTTATTGCGCACCCATACCTGGCACCCAATTGCACCGCTGTACCGTAGAACGTCGGTGATGACCAGATCTTGCCGTCGGTTTCGTTGTCGGACGAAACCGACAACTGTAACGACCTCCGTGGGGCCGTCCATGCTTAGATCTAGGGCTCAGATGGCCCGGGAGTTCGCGTGTGCGCTGTGTGCGTTGGTCGCGAGCCATCCATCTCGCGATCAACGGCCACGACCTCCTTTCCCGTTCACGCGCGTGAGATCCAAACGCGCCGCGCTGCCGCAGGACATGAGCCGTTGGATTCAAGATCAACGGCTCATGGTCGTTGGACCTGCGTGGGCGCGAGCGCGCGTTGCCGGGAGGACGTGAGCCGTTGGATCCAAGATCCACGGCCCACGTTTATCGATCCCGCGGGCGCGCGAGTGCGCGTTTTCACTGAGGTCTTGGGCTATCCGATTGAGAATCAATGGCTCATGTCCTCCCCCGTGTCGTATTGGTTTTTAGAATTTCCTATTGGGCTTATTTGTGAACTGAAAAAGGTAATAAACTTTGAAAATGCATAACTATTTTGTTTCAAATCCAAATGAGGTGATTCCAATTTTGGTAGCTCTGGTTTGAACTGAGATTTAATCTAAAAATGATTGTGAGCTCAGTTTGGCTCCAGAAAATGGGTTTGCAAATTGGTTTAAAAATTAACTTTAAATGTTACTCTAAATATTGCAATTAACTTGTAAAATGCATAAATAATTCTCTATAGATCCTTTTTGAGTGAACCCAACTTTGTTGGCTTCCTCTATTAGTGCACTAAATATTGGAATAGGATTTAGGCATGTCACTATTTTCAAAAGGTTTGTGGGTGCATTTTAGTTGTGCTCATTTTCGTGTCTTTGAAAAATTATGGAAAGTGCATAATAGCTCCAAATGAGATGAATCCTATTGGGTTGTTCATCTTATGACGTGCTTGATTTACTGTAAAAATTTCAATTGCACCACCTTTCTAGAAATTTTTGCTAAACAATTTAATTATGGTGAATAGTAGCAGATTGCATTTTTAGAGGCTGAGCAGTTTTGTTTTGCTCATATCTTTTGCATTGAGAATCCAAATCAATTGGTTCTTGTTACTAAATTCTCTAAAAATCATCCTCTTGCTTCTGTAAAAATTTTAGAGCATTTGGAGCAAGGCTGCTGTGGTGTCTTCTTGGTTTTCATCGTTCTTATCGATTCTTTTTGCCTTTTCGATTAGGTGTCGACGAGTGTGTTGATCCCGTGAGCGATACTCTGCAGCAAACTGAGCAGTCCCAGCAAGGCAAGCAGTTTGATCATATCCATTATGTCCCACTACTTTAAAGTCTAATACTTTGTTTAACTTGTATGTATGCATTGCTATTTTGTTGTTAAATGATATCGATTAGTGATCCTATAGATGCATACTCTGTAGGTAAACGTTCATTCTCTACTACTAAGCCTAGGACTACCTTGCTGTGATGTAGAGTTCGTTGGATGAGCTCTCATCACTTAGTAGATCACGTGTTGGTATGCTTAGAAATGCTTAGATAAACGGTAGAAACGGGCGGTTGTCGACATTATGTCGATGACCTTGATCACACAAAAATTATTATTCCATTATGTCCATATCTTGTGCTTTGTTACTTTGTAAACGAATAAAATAAAAATGAAAACAAAATTGTTTCATGACTTGGGCACAATGGATGTTGGTGTGATTTGTTGGGTTTGAATGGAATGGTGCCTAAGTCCCCAAGGACCGAATTACTTACGCCATTGATCCAAGCAATTTTGCGTGCTAACCACACGAGGGGGATATGGGACCTCTCTTGGCTAAGTACTTTGGCGGGTGTTAGCTTCGAATTGCATGGTGGGCTATTGGGTGAGTAGTAGTGGGTTATCCACTTCAAGGAGCACCACCCGTATAAGAGGGTGAGCATCTTTGATGACTCCGCATCAACGTATGGGAAGGTTGTATCCCCATATGGGCAACTCGTGGTTGACACTCAATATTGGAAAGGTCTCATTGGACTTAGCTGTGCTGGCACACCAAAGGAAGTGTGCTAATAGCTTGGCGAAAAGGCGGTCTAACGTGTGGGTACATTGGTACACCCCTGCAGGGTTAAATCTATTCGAATAGCCTCATCCTAGGTTATGGACACGCTTGGTTATTTCCCGCAAGAATTAGACTACAACCTTTAATTAAAACTTGACATGGGTGGTATGAATGGGTAATTCATGCTATTATTGTGGTGACTATTGGGTTAGTCACTTCCAGGATTGTTGTTGTAATCTATCTATTGTTATTATCGTTCTTGTCTCATTGTTACTTGCAAATTAAAAATGAATTGCAAAACTGCTTTGAATCTATTTAAATATTGCAAATGAAAACTTGCTTTATGCTAAAATGAGCCTAAAGCCTTCCACTTAAATAAAGCTTGCATGTAGCATATGTATAGGTCTCATTACCTTTACACGTCGATCTTGCAGTATATTTTTGTACTCATTTGCTTTGCTTAATAACTTTGTTGCAGAGGAGGTAGAGCCCAAAGGGCTTTACTTACGTGAGATGTCTTCATGTTGGGAAGACTAGCTAGGCGGCTCTTGTCGGTTGCCTTGTGGGCTAAAGGCAAACCTTGTGGCTCTTTTTGTTTATCGCCATCTTATGGCTTTTGCTTCATTGTGTTTATCTTTCTTAGTTGTTATTTGGCCGGTCGGCCCCTTTTGTAATAACTCTCTCTATATTATGTATGTCGTTGTTTTATTCTAGTTCGTGCTTTGGTTCTATGTCTTGTATGATATTGATGCACGATTTTGTAAAGGGGTGTGTATACTGCATTTCGGAAGTATACATATCTCAAAGACACGGTTATTTTGTTTGTGATGTTAGGGTCAATGGATGACTAAACATTACAAGCTAAATAAACCGGGGTTCTCACATCATTACAACATCACTTTATATACCTGAGTTAGGGTACTCATGATTATATCACATTTGGAAAAAAATAAAAATGAAAAGGATTTAGATTTGGGCACATGCTTGTTGGTGTGATTGTGGGGTGTGTAGTTGTGTGCCTGAATCAACAAGGACTGAACATCTTGTTACACTAAACCAAGCATTATTGCGTGCAACCACATGAGGGTATTGGGAACCCCTCTTGACTTAGTACTCTGGGAAGTGTTAATTAATGAGTCGCTGGTGGTAGGTATAGGTGGATAAAAGAAATGTGTTTATTGTGTCGAGCATGTGCGAGGTGGGTTCCGGGTAGGTTCCCTCGCCCGAGGAGCGTTGGCAGTTGCTACGGCTGGGCCAATGTCTCTGACATAATGTATGGGCCCTTTGTGGGAGTCCAGGATGGGCGGTTCATAGAGGGTTAACCCCCATACATGCGACTCTTAATTAATTTATTCCATTGGAAAATGTCTCGTAGGACTTAGCTCTACCGGTATACCTTCAGAAGTGTGCTTTATCGCGTGGCAAAAGGAGCGGTCTGACATGTGGGTAAAGTTGTACACCCCTATAGGGTTTAATCTATTTGAATAGCCAAGTCCTTGGTTATAGACACGCTTGGGGAGGTCTTTCGAGAGTTAGACTTTAACATTTTGATAAAACTTGAATTTGGGTGGTACGAATGGGTAATTCGTACTATTGTTGTGGTGGCTGTGGGAAGTCACCTCTAGGTTGTTAATTATGTTTATTACTGTTGTCACATTGTTATTTGATTCATTAAAAACTGATTTGTTAAAATTGCTTTCAATCTATTACACTATTGCAAATGAAATATTGCTTTATACTGAAAATGAACTCTAAAGCCTTCTCCATTGAATTAAGCTTGCATGTAGCTATGTATAGGCTTGTTAATCGTAAGTCTTGCTGAGTACATTTTTGTACTCAACTGCTTTGTCTATTTACTGCAGAGGAGGTTGACCCCAAGGGGTTGACGAGTGTGAGGCCGACTACACTCTTGACGACTAGTTTGGGCGTTTCCAGTCAGTTGCCTTGTGGGTAAGGGTAAACTGGTTGGTTTTGTTTACAGCCATCTTATGGCAACTACTTCCGCTATAGACTCTCTTTTGTATGTTGAATATATTGTAAATTATGAAGACTTCAATAATGTAAAATGTTGTGTATGGAGTTGATACTTAAATTTTGTAAGGTGTATGTGTACTGCAGTGCTGGGAAGTACATATACACCGAGAGTAGGAAAATTTGATTTGTAATGCTAGGACCAATAGAAAGGTTAAGTATTACAAATTAAATCACCCGGTGGCTCTCACAAAAGTTGGTATCAGAGCATACTGACCGTAGGAACCTCTAGTTTGGTCGCCATTAGAATATTTCAAAAACTTAGTTTCAAAATAACAAATCTTTGAGAAAACTTAAGTAAGTTATCAGTTTTACTCCTTATCTATCTTAGTTTCTCAATCTTACCTGATTCTAAATTGATTTATCAAAAGATGTTATTCCTCTCTTGTCTCTTTTCAAAAGCTAGAGTATGCGTTTAAGACAAGATTAAGGGGATTATTAAAAGTGCTAGTATAGAAGTCTAGCACCCCTAGCTTATCATGTCAATGTGATAAAAAAGAGTTTTTGTGCTAGCTGTATGTTTCTTATTTGGAGTTTGATTCTTGTTGAAAATTTGTATGTGCTTGTGGTAGGGTAATATCGCGTAATTCTTTAGTAGGTTGTTCCTTCAGCTGCTGTCATTTGTATCTACTGTTGGGTCATGAAGAACTTTAGCGACTCAACTTAGGAGTGGTTGAGCATGGTTATCTCACTGCCTTAGCAGTGCATCCAACCCTGGAAGATCAGATCAAGGCTGCTCAGCAAACGAACAATGGAGTGAACCGAATCAAGCAAAATATCAAGAAAGGGACAACCAAGTGTTTCTCGGAAGATAAAAATGGTGTTGTATGGTTCGGACAACGCCTTGTTGTCACAAAGGACATGAAACTGCGGAATTTGATTCTCCGTGAAGCCCATGATTCTCCTTTGTCCATTCACCCTGAAGCCACAAAGATGTATCAAGATCTTCGTCAGAGATTTTGGTGGACCCGAATGAAGAGGGAGATTGCTAAATTCGTTGCCGAGTGCGACGTATGTTGTCGTGTGAAAGCCGAACATCAACGACCAGTGGGTTTGCTACAACCTTTGCGAGTGCCCGAGTGGAAGTGGGATTCTATTGGTATGGATTTTATCACCGGTCTACCCCGAACCTCCAAGGGAAATGATTTGTCGTGATTATCTTAGTCTCATGCCTACGATAGCGTATTGACCGTAGAAGATGATCGTCTCTTGTGGGTAAAGTTGTGCGACCTCTTCAAAGTGAAAACTATTCGGATAGTTATGCCCACGGTCATGGGTGGTGCTAAGAACTTACTTGAAGTAGACTCAATCTTTATAAAACAATTTGAGGATAGAATAAAACATCGGGTTAGAGCCCGAGGATTTAGTTTGTCCTAGTTGGAGCCAATGGAAAGTACGGGTTGTAGCCTAAAGAAAAACTCAACATTGGGTGGATGGACCTACTCAATGATATAGGGAGGTTGGAGCCTCCTATAATATTTCATAATAAACCTAATTTTATTTAAACCTGTGTTAGTTAAAATGTTAGGTCCTAGGACATATTTAATCTATAATCTAGTTCAACTATAGCTTTGTGCAAATAAAATAACCCCAAGCCTTCCTTTGAATAACCTTGCAACTATTTATGTGATGTAAAACAGATGACCATGTGGTCTATTTATGTGATGTAATATTAACTAAGATATGATTATACGTGATGTATGTGAATGATTCGACGATGTACCTATGTGCACTATCTACTGATCCAGGGAATAGTGCAATTTACACAGAGGGTTCCGAATTACAAATTCGGGTTCTGACACCTGGCACGGGAACCAATGGTCACTGGAGTCGCACCGGTGACATGCAACTGCGGTAGTGCTATGGGCGGCTACGGTGAAGTCTAGACAACGATGCTAAGTCCAAAATCTAACTAGTGCATTAGCACTAGGGGACTACCAGAGGCTCACCACAGTGGTTGACAAGGACGAAGACAGTCGAAGGTAATGCAATGACAATGAACAAGGGCGACGGTGATGGCTTCACGGTGGCAATAGGCTACAGTGAGGAAGAAGCTACATGGAGATGTGCGTTGGCTTGCAAGCATGCGGAAGATGGTCAAAATAGAAAGAATCGACCTAAGACTCACCGGGATAGCAGGAATCGATGGAAATGGTGGTGGCGGCCGAAAATGAGGAAGACAGTGAGGATCCAAGGATTCATTGTGGGGTCAACAACTTTCAGTAAGGGATTTGCACAAGTCGATAATGGAATGCAAAGCGGCGTGAATGGTTTCCACAAGACTCACCAGAGAGGTGGGAATACGTTAGACTAGGACGGGCGTGCACGCCAGAGTTGAAGAAGACGATGCGGTCCCAAATTCTGACGATCTCAACTGCAAGAACGAGAACGGGAAGGAGATAAGTGATGCTCTGGATGGAATATGACGCGTGTGTCAAGCAAGGAAGCTCACCTAGGCAGCAATGTCGTGGTGGCATGCTCGCCAGCGCTGAGGAAGACAGTGCCGGCCGTTCCCAGCAAACCAACCGGCAAGAGCTCCTGATTCTTGGTGGGGATGCTAGAAATGGAGAGCTAGAGGAGATGATGCGAGTGGTTCGGCTCAAATAGCATGGAGCAAAGTGGGAGAAGGTCACGATTTCTTGCATGTGTGGTGAGACAAAATGGTAGAATGGCGCATTTCTCTTTCCCTCACGTCCAAGCGCGACAAGCAGAAGGAGACAAAAAGGCGTCTCCTCCGGTCAAACAGTCGAACGACGACGCGGCGCGACGCTTACCCGTATGGCGATAGGCACGCATGGGGTGGTGACGAGCTGAGGTGGACAATGGCGAGCTAAAGTAGGCGATGATAGGTCCTCTGGTAGCGATAAGGAGTGAAGAGAAGCGAGGGACTGAGCGTCTCCTCGTGCGGTCGGCGTGGCATGGGTGAACAACGTACGAGCGAGCGTGAGATGGACGAAGGGGTATGACAGGTGGGGCCTAGGCCAACCGATTAGCAGCAGCAAAGGAAAGCAATGGAGAGAAAGTGTAAAACAAGAGAATACGCCTTCGCGTTAGGGAGGCAAAATGAACAGAGGACGGAAGTGGCTTCGGTTGGGAACGGCTCGTAGGCCAGAAATGGGTCGAAAGCGACCACAGGATGGGTCGATGCTATTGTTACAACCAAAAGAGAATTTGTAGTTATTTTTTAATTCCGAATTAATTAACTCAAGAAATCAAGTTTCATTTAAAAAAATTAGCAAACCAACTCAAAAAATTATGAAAATGTTTTGGGAGGTTGTTGTTACGAACTAGTATTTAGAAAAATTATTTCTAGTATTTTAGCAGCTTTGATTTTTTTTTCTCCAAAATTCTTTTGGTGCTGCTTTTATAATTTTATTAGAAAAAAATGTTTTTAATAAATAGCCAAAAATGCAGAGAAAAGCCCATAAATGCAAAACTTAATCATTTAAACATTAACAACCAAGAAATTCAATTTTTGGGCTATTAGTCCTATGCTATCTCCCTCACACCCAATGGCAATGGCTCAATTCTTTAAAAAAAAATGGGCAATGGGTCCCACTCCCAAGATTTATTTTAAAATAATATTTAAAAAGAAATATAAACGGTGAGACAATGACAAGTGGTCCTGCTTAAATTATTTTTGCTAATAGCAATAGGAAGAATATGTTTTAGGGATTCTTTTGTTGCTAGATCCAAGGGCAGTTTTGTGTGGCTAGATCTAATGGTTATGTTAAATTTGGGAGTAATTAAGTGGATCTTCTGTGACTAGATGTATGCATACATGTGTGTGGACAGAGGAATTTTTATGGTTCTATGATATCAACGTCCATGTGTCGTGACAAGTGGCAAAACTGGGTGACATGGCGGCCGTAGTGGTAAAACTACCTTTAAACCCGTTCTCAAGGGGTGAAGTGGCCGGGTATTGAAAGTTCAAGGGTTTAGTAAGATGAAAACTTTTTTCATTTAATAACAGCGCAACTGAGCCAAACGATCGTCAAACAGCAAGCATTGATCCATGTCCACCAACAAAGAGTTGGCAGTAGCTTTCAGATCTTTTTAGCTGGTAGAATTAATGTGTTAATCAACTATCTTAGGGGGTTGAGTGGACCAACTATGATAGTTCAGGAGGGTAAAGTGGATTTTTTTTTCTTTCATAGAAGATAAGGGCTATGTTGAAGCACAAGGGTCTTTTTGCAAAGTGGCCAGATGCTGCACCGTCTGTAAAACTGATTTCTAAAATTATTTTGAGAACAAAAACACCTTTCCTTAATTTTTTTTCTGAATGCTCTTTCTACTTAAATTGTGCCCCTCTGGTCGGTGCAGTTTTAGCAGTAGCAAAAATCTAGGGAATATATTTTTCTAAAAACTAAATATACTTATAATGTTGTCAAAACAAAACCTTTGCCTCCTACAGAAAAATGTGTGCTCCAAGAGTGCATTTTCTTTACAAAATTTATTTTCAAAAACTTGATTCCTCCGTGGTAAGGCTGATGCAATGCATTGCAGTGCAATTGATGCCTAGAGAAAACAAGTTTCTAAAGGGGGTTTTAGGCTTCTAGGACTATTCTAATTAGCAATGGTCAAATTGGCACACAAATGACCGACAAAGGAGAAAACAATTGAATGCAATGCTCGAGAACAATGGATAGACTGATAAGGCTTTCTCCACCACCATGGCTCGACCAGCACCGCTCCCTAGCTAGTGAGACCGAGTTAGCAATCCAACTCAACCTAGGTCAGGTATGGTTATTACAGGTATCAAATGTATGCGAAATATAGATTTGCTGGTACCTTCTCTCTTTTTTTCTCCCGAAAGGTATGACATATGGCCATGAAATTTTGACGGTACCCATATCTTAAGTAGTACAATACGTAGGAAGTTTTCTAGCGCGCCAGCCCATACTCCCTTGCACTATGCATGGCGCGCTAGCTCGCATGCTTCGCGTGTTGCAATCGGCGGTAAAACACACGCACGCGCGTTGCGATCGACGGTAAAAATCTCGGTATCGTCCAATCTGACAGTAAAATCCCATATCAAAGTGATTAGCGGTGAAATCAACAGTAAAAGAGGAATGTGCGTCACCCACATCGGCAGTAAAAAAAACTGTTACTCATGGAATCGATGGTAAAACCAAATCAATGGTATGCCACAGATCGGATGGTGGTTGACGGTAAAGTTACTCCCGAAAAAACACTAGTACGGTGGTAACAAAACTACCGGTAGGCACATGTGTACCCGACCTATTTTTTCTATTGAATCACCCGCTATTTACTATCCACTCGTCTGTTTACTGTGTGTGATGCAATTTACTCTTTGTCCCAAGATGTATTATTGTATATGTCATGAATTGTAACCGCCCCTTGTGTACATATGTAATTACTGCTCCCATTAAAGTGTTTTACTTCACTCTAAAATGAGCTTTACTGTATGACAAAACTTATCGATGTGTCCACTCACGACGCAAGCAAAAAAAAGGGGCGAGCGATCCCATGCATCCCAGTAAACACGCTCCTCATGTAACCGATCATAAAATCCACCCACCCCCACCCCACAACCCACATTCGCTCGATCATTATCAATGACCGTAATCCCACCCCCACTAGGTACCAGTTTCTCAGCAGTAAAAACACATACACTTTATTGTGATATACGTTATGTTTTACTGCCACACAAATGAACTTGAAAGTCATATCCCGAAAGCAGCAGTAAAATGTTTCTCAAACTTACTACCGCAGCTCGTATCAATTACCATTGAATAGATACCCCCCTCGGGGCGTGGGTGCGGAAGTTTCTGGGCGGGCCGCCGTCTGAGGATTGCGCGTGTGCATCACACCTAGCCTAGGTCATGCGTGGTAGGCTATATTAAGCATATTCTCTCTCTTTCTTTCTCTCTCTCTCTCTCTCTCTCTCTCTATACACACACACTAATCTACGCCCGAGTGTAGAATTAGTTTTTCAATGATCAGGCCAACCCACCGCGCACCGACCGAGCCACCCTTATGGAGCGTCGAACGTATCATTTTGGCCCACTAACCCACAATCCCCCACATATGACGTCACGCGTCCAGTGCACGCTTTGGCGAGGTTGAAAGTGATTGTGATAGCATTTTTATTGCCGCATGTATCATCGCGTTTAATTTTTTTTTACGATTGTTTAATACACACATAACTGGATGTGCTAGTAAAGTACAAGTGGAGTCTAGTAAATTTTTTTGTAACAGAACAGTAAAATTATGTGGAGGTTACAGTAAATCTTTTTTAGAGATGCAGTAAATTTGTTTTAGTAAATGCACAAAAATGTATTTATTTGCAAGACTTATATCATTCTGTTACCTTCGTCGTCACCAAGTTACCAGTGAAAACCGTTCATGAATCGGAGCTTCCAATAAAATATTATTACGAAAACAAGAAAAAAACATTCATGCACAAAATAAGGAACCGATTGTTTGCTAGTTGGTTGTCTGCTTGTTTGTACCAGTTGGCTAAGATGGCAATAAAGTCATGTAAAGGTTGCAGTAAATTTTTTTAATAGAGTAGTAAAGTTATGTGAGGTTGTAGTAAATCATTTTTGTAACAAAGCAGTAAAGTCATATGGAGGTTGCAATAAATCTTTTTGCAACCGAGCAGTAAAGTCATGTGGAGGCTGTAGTAAATCTCTTTTACCGATGTAGTAAATCTTTTTTTAGTAAATGTACAGAGATGTTTTTATTTGTAAGACTTTTATCATTCTGTTACCCTCGCTGTCACCAAGCTGCCGGTGAAAACCGTTCGTAAATCGGAACTTTCAATCAAAAGTTATTGCTAAAACAAAAAAAGAAATATTCATGTACAAAATAAGGAACTGACTATTTGTTAGTTAGTTGTCTACCTATCTGTATTAGTTGGCTAAGTTGGTTATGATGGCAGTAAAGTCATGTGGAGATTGTAGTAAATCTTATTTTAGTAAACGTATAAAGAAGTTTTTATTTGCAAGACTTATATCATTTTATTACCCTCATCGTCATCAAGATACCAGTGAAAACCGTTCGTGAATCGGAGCTTCCAATCAAAAGTTATTGAGAAAACAAGAAAAGAAACATTTGTGTAAAAAACAAGAAACTGATTGTTTGTTAATTAATTGTCTACTTGTCTATACTAATGACACAATGAGTGATATTTTGTGAAACTTGCATTTTCGGCTGTGGTACAAATCCAAATTTCGAGCAATAGGATGAACTTTTACCATTTCGCACACAATTATCCTCAGGACCTGCCAGGAGCAGGGCACCTTGAGATGAGTATGGCTGCAGAACATTTGGAGCAGAGAACGCACATGGCCTTACGCTTATATATACTTTAGTAAGTAATTTCCAAAGAATGCAACAGCCATCTGCAAATGGAAAACATAGAGCCAAGAAGGCCTGCCCTTCTCGCTGGACATTCTTTGCTGTCTTCATGCGCACATCTGATCGAGCCCAAGCATTTAGGATAAAATGTTGCATATATAAAAAAAATATTGTATCTATAGAAATAAAATGTTGCGTACGGTTCACGGCGATGTTGCAATTTGTTCCAACGCATTTTTTTCCAGATGCTTTGTTTTGATTTACGATGTTACAACCGTTATCTGAAGATGTTACAAACATTGTTCGGAGATGTTGCCTGTTTCTTTCTAGATTGGTACGCACACGTGTCGCAGAGAAACGAACACAGATAAACATGTACTAGAAGAAATTAAGCCTATAATCTGGACAATAATAAAGGCAAATCGAATAAGATTAAGTCTGTTATTTAATTTTTGTATGTGTATACATGCGTATATGTACTTATATGTGCATACATGTATGCATACGCACGTGCAGGCCGACGTTCTATCGTATCTGGAAGATGGGGACGGTAGAGCAGTACTCACCGGTGCCATACGTGGCAACGCTGCTCAACAACATGACGTGGGTGTTTAATTAGTTTGGCGTACGGAGAGACTCATTAAATCAGACTCTGCACCCTTAAAACTGCCTCCCAATCCGTCCCTCACATCCTTCTCGCGGGGGAAACCGTCGCGGCCAACCCGTGGTTCGACGACGCCCCCGAGTCCCCCTCGTCGCGTTCGTCAATCCGCGCAGCGGCGGCCGCCTCGGCCTCCCGCCTCCAGGAACTCATCGGCGAAGACCAGGTCAAACCACCACATCTCTCTCTCTCTCTCTCTCTCATATATATGGCCGTTCGTGTTGCGTAGTGTGGGCCTGTTGAGCTGGTCGGCATCGAGCGCTACGTTGGGCTGCTGTCGCGGTTGCGCGGCGGCGGGGAAGCGCGACCGATCGCCCGGATCCTGCGCCGGAGCTCCACGACGCGCTCATCCGGGCGCTCGCGGGATCCGCGAGTCCGCAGCTCGCGCTCCGGCTCTACGCGCACCTCCTCCGCGCGGGCCTCCTCCCCACCCCGCATACCCTCCCCTCCCTCCTCAAGTCGCTCGCCCTCTCCGCCGTCGCGCCGGGCGCGCATCGCTTCGCGCTCGCCGTGCACGCCCACTCCGTCAAGCTCGGCCTCGCGGGGTTCCTCCTCGTGAACAACGCGCTCATCCGCGTCCACGCGGGTCTCCTCGGCCGCCTCTCCGACGCTCTCCTGCTACTGCGCACCGCGGCTTCCGTGGACGCCTCCACGTTCAACATGCTCATCACGGCGCACGCGAGGGCCGGGCGGGTCGCCGATGCCCGAGCTCTGTTCGACGAAATGCCTACGAGGAATGTTGTGTTGTGGAGCCCCATGGTGAACGGGTATGTTGTAAAGCATTGGATTGAATTGGAGCCCGACAAAAGTGGTGCTTATGTACTTCTAGCTAACATCTATGCGGTCTCTGGTAGGCATGCCTCTGGGAGGGAAATTAGGCACCCAATGCGTGAGAAGGGAGTTGACAAGACACCTGGATGCAGCACTCTGGAGATTAAAGGAGTTATCCACCTATTAATTGTTGGAGATCTGTCTCATCCTTGCATAAAAGATATTTTGACAAGATGGGATGAGATTGATAGTAAGATAAGGTTGGATGAGGGTTACATCCCTGACAAGAAGGAAGTTTTGCTTGACATTGAAGAAGGAAGGTGCACTCAGTCGCCATAGTGAGAAGCTGGCAATTGCATTTGCTTTGATTAATACAAGTGACAACATGCCCATTCGGACTGTCAAGAACCTCAGAGTTTGCCATGATTGCCATCATGTCACCAAACTTATATCCAAAGTGTATGGGAGAGATACATCAGGGATGCATAAGTGGAGGGGATCAACTTGGTTAAAGGACAAATTCCTTGCTAAGACTAATCTACATCTGTAGTCATGCTGTCACTAAGCTAACATCCATGGATACCGCTGTTCATCTTTGAACAAAAGTAATGCAGTGATATTTGAACCATCTAGATAAGATAATATTAATATGCATTTGAAGTCATGCTATATTCAGTTGTGAACCAAGGATATCGTTTTTTTTATCTTTAATTCAAAAGTAATCTACTATATGATGATGTATGAACCTTGTTGGTACTTGGTGGATTAAGCTGGATATGCTACTGATCCATTGTTACCATGCTTACACGATTATAGCACTGCGAGGAAGAGATTAACTGTGGAAGACCGGTAGTGATCAAATCTTCGTTCAGGGAGATGTGGGCATAACAAGATGGTGAAATGCTCTGGAGCACACAACTAGATTAAAATGAAGCAGGGTAGAACTGTAGAAGTAAAACAGTTCATATGGTAATGCTGGCATAAGAAATTTATGATTTGTGTTGGATAACGGATACAGAGGATGTGTGCATGGAGTGCTATTATGTCCAAGGGTTTGCTATGCTGAGGTAAATTTGAATATTTAGTTCTCACAACTGAAGCAAATACGTGAATGATTTTGATGGTCCATACATTGCTGTAACTTTTTCTGTTACCATTTGAACTTCTTTGAAGTTGGTTCAATTCATATGAATCTGAATTGGCTCTATTCTATACAGATTTCTTTCCTGTCAATTAACATCGATCCTTGTAAGAACTTATTACCCATTTTTAGGGAACATTACTGAAAAATATCTGAAACTGCAGAATGGCAGGATATCACTTATTAAATTAGAAAGCCATCACTTTCGAGATCCTGTGTATACTTGCTTTGTTGCTGGAAGTTGGAGTAACACTCTTTTAGTTTTTTGTACTTGTATTTAGATGAAGAGTAGGAATATTGATCATCATACCATATCTTTAATTTTTGGGACTGCTTTTTTCTTGAAATGGTTAAGCAGTAAATGCATTGTTATTGACAACAGCTTTTCTGACTCCAGCTTTTTGATCTTACGGTTGTGAAGCCTGACTTTGTGGAATATGCTTTGGCTTGTTTGGAACAACTTGCTTACTCTGGGGATCATAGTGCAAAGTTCGTTTGCCATAATCCAAGAGTCATGGTATGTATGTACTTTGTTAGCTACAATAGCTGCAAAGCACACAACATTGGTTATGCATCTCTCTTGATTTTATTTTATGCATTTCAAGGTACTACTGACATCATCCTTTTAAAACATGCAGTGTAACAGCCTAAAGATAGAGACGAAAAGAATAGGTAGTTGTCTTATGTTTTTTTTCCATAAATTATATTGTCTATGCTCCTGTATTTTGTTGACAAACTGAGTTTGTTGTTATCATATTTAGAAACTTCCTTTTGTTATTGAATATACTAAGAACATTCCCTATTAACATATATTTATTTGAATGTCAGTAAGAATATGCTCTTTTGTTATTTAATTTCAGAACATCTTCAATTGCTAAAACACAATATTCCATTTCATCTTTCTGAAAATCTTACACGGTTTTCCATTTTATTACTCACAAGTCACAAGTGCCTTCTTTTCTTATATAATGTAGATTGGTTCAACAAATTATCGATGCTGTTTTGGTTCTGAGCATTGATGATCCTCTCTGCACTATTGCTGCAGCAGCTCTTTCATTTGTTTTGGCAATTGATGTGAGTACGTCTTAATCCCAATTGATGTGATGTGCATACTGCATTCCACTTTTTATTCATATTAAATATTTTTTCTTCTATCTCACAAGCCACAAAGATAATCACATTGTAACAAAGTTATTTATCTCTACTATATATATTGTAACTTTTTTTCCTTGTAGAAGTATTCACCTTCTTTCACAAGATTGACGAGTGATAAAGAAGATTAATTAAGCAAGGCCATGCTTTTATTTTCATTATTTTCATTGAAAGTTGAATTAGAATTTATAGTGTAAATTTCAGGTGGTGTTGATATTTAGTTTTTCATTAGTTTTATATATATCTCACTCGTTGAATGCCATTTAATTGGCCAGCAGTTGCTACTCTTTTAATACCTTTGATGTATACTCCAGTACTCTGGCAGCTTCAATTTTGCTTATTTTCAATCTCCCCTTTTTCTTGCTGTTATTTAGGTCCAAGACAATCATTTTCAACTTCCAAAGGTAAACAATCTATGAGCTCAAAATTTTATTTTCCGGGTAATAGTAGTAGCAGGTGATGCTATAGACGGAGTTAATGTTTTTGTTTATGTGTGAAAGAAATTTGATATTTATTATGCGGTTTAGGATCTCGTTTGCTGATATGTATCACTTTCCTTTCAGATTCCGTCGCAACGCACGAGCACCCTACTAATTTACACAGAAAAGAGAGTAGAGAAAGGAAGCTCCCACAAGCCCAATCAAAGGTCAAAACCATTACTATTTCAAAAGAAAATGCTTAGAAACCATTGTTTTACACCAAAGCACTCTCAGAGAAAGTTTTTTTTTCTAACCCCAAATTCCCATGTTCTATTAGCATCTTCCGAAAGAATTATGAACAATCTGCCTACTCTGTATCAAGCTAAGCAACAAAAGTCTCCACATTTCTCTTCTCCAGCACTCCCTTCCCTTCATGACTTTCTTTGAATAATCTTCACATTCTACATCAACCTAAGCAATTCATACTCTTCATCAACCTAAGCAACGAAAGCCTCCAGCTTTGTCTTCTCCAGCACTCCCTTCCCTTCATTTCACTTGTTGGGTGTTCACCTGCCCCATTCAAATTGCAATGTTATGAGGCAATGCACTGCAATCACAGATACCATTATGCAATGCAATCACATAGGGCACTTATCTTGCAGAAGAGGCTGCAAACGTTGCCCAGATGGTGAACTGACTCCACACACCCCACTCTTCTGTAGATGTGCGGCCCATTAGGATTTGGAAGCAGCCGCCCTCGCACTGGTACCATGATGCTGCCATCGGTGATCACCACCCTATGCAAGAACGCATAAGTACAGGCTAATGAATTGAGACAAATTAAAACCAAGCAGAAAGAATAGCTACAAAGCGACCGAACTTACGTCGATTCCTTCAGTGAGCTTGGCCTGTAGTTGGTGCTCCGGGACTAGCACCCAACCGTCATGCTGGATGACATGCAAGACGACGACGACGACGCCACAGCCGTGGTGCTGATCGGAGTGTCCCAAACAATACAACGATGAGAACGCGAGCATGCACACTCTGTAGAATCTGTCTCAGATGAGTCTGGTCGAAATTTCTGTTCACCAGACTGTGAATAAGTTTCCGGCTTTGGCCATGGGGAATAGCGATGACCTGAGAAAAAAGAGAAAAGATCAAGAACTCAATGCGACTCAACAACTCCAAACTAAACGGTGGCCAAGAACCGGTGCAAAGCAAGAATGTAGAGCAAGAACCAAGAACCAGTGCAAAGCAATTGAACCACAAGAAATTAAACAAAGAGTCAACAAATTGAACGGAAACCAAGAACCCGTGCAAAGCAATTGAACCGCAAAAAATTAAACCAAGAATGAAGAAATCGAATGCAAACCAAGAACTGGTGCAATACAATGGAACCGTAAGAAATTGAACGAAACCAAGACCGGTGCAAAGCAAATTGAACAGCAAGATATGACCTTGCAACCCATGCAGCAGAACGAGTTTTTTGCCTTCATTTTGTCTTGGCAGTTCTCACAATTTCCTTTATGCCTCCAATTTGCTTGATGTCTCCCTAGCATGATCCACTTCTTGCCATCCCAATCGACCCGTTGAATCTGACACCAATCGTATCACAATTTCCTTTATGCCTCCAATTTGCTTGACGAAGGTAATCTGCGAAAAACACTGTAAAGAACACGTTAGTGTTTCAAGAACCGGTCTTCTTGATAAAAAAAAACCCCAGATATTTTTTTGTTACGTCAATGATGTGTTCCTCCTCACCGGGGTGATGCGCTGACATGTGCTGTGGGTAGCACCGCAAGCAAATCATTGCTTGGCAGATCGAGCAGAATGATCTGCTCGGGGCTCGGGCATGCCAAGCAAAAATCCTCGGCCAAAAGGTTATCCAAGAACTCCATATGGTTGTACATTGGGGAAACAGAGAGCGGTGAGAGAAACAGAGGAGAAGGAGCAGGAGTAGGAGGAAGAAGAGTACGAGGATGTTATGGACACTTATTGGGGGAAACAGTATGGCCGACGCTACAAAAGGACGGCCAAAATCAACACGGATTAACAGTTCTGGTTGGATTAGGAGTCTTGTTCTATTTTTAGTAGTTTATTGTATTAGGAAAGTCTTATAGTTTGGGTTTTGTAACCGAATTGGTCTCGTTGGATAGGCTGCCTTTGTAAGCTATAAGTAATCTCCTGTGAGTTTGCAGGGAGGTTAGAGAAGAAATAAAAATAGTTCTCTCTTCTCAAATTCTAGTTCTTATCTTCAAGTTGCAGTCACAGCGAGGCAAGGAAAGCTGCGCTGGGAGGAAACAGATCCTTCCCAATCTATCCACACATATAACCTAAGATCCAAAGCTAAGGCACACAACAGTTTGGTATCAGATTCTATGGCTTCCGATCTAATAGCCACGGAGCTGCGCGAATTGAAGGAACTCTTAGGAACGATATTGCAGCATCAGGAAGAATAGTCTACAGCCCATGCAAATCTTCAGGCTACCGTCCTTGATCTCGAAGGCCGCGTATCCTCGCCAACTACAATCAACCATGCTGCCAATGCTTCTGCAAGATGCCTTCCGGGTGATCAAGCTACAAGATCAACCCTAGGTCGGTTCTACAAGGTTGATTTTCCTCTGTTCGATGGAAATTCCGATTCTCTGGAGTGGCTTTCTCGTTGCGATCAATTCTTTCGTGGTCATCGGACTCTCGAGGAAGAAAAGGTTTGGCTAGCTACCGATCACATGACCGGCATTGCCCAGCAGTGGTATTACAAATTGGAACGCACGGAAGGAATTCCTTCATGGCCTCGGTTTCAGAATTCTTGTAGGTTGCGTTTTGGTCCACCTTTTAGATCAAACCCGGTTTCAGAACTTGCTCTTCTTCGTCAAACGGGATCGGTGGAAGAATATGCACAGGAATTCTACAAGGTACTTTGTCGCGCTGAAAATCTTTCTCCGGAGCATGAAGTTGGATTATTTCTGGCCAGTTTGGGTGAACTCATCAAGTCAAATGTCGAGCTACAAAACCCCTCTTCTTTGGATACCAGCGTAAGCCTTGCCAAAGCAGCTGAGCGACACTACAAGTTGTTATACAACTCTGGGATGATTTTTCGCCAGCCGCAATCTAGTGCACTCTCCTCGATAGCAAAGTTTTCTCCTGCGCAAAGGACTACCCCAATTCTATCCAAGCCACCGGAGGTTCTAGCCCTCCCTGCTCCATTAACAGGACAATCCACACCACCTCAGCGAGCTTTTCGGCGTCTTACACCTTCCGAGATGGCCGAGCGACGACAGAAAGGCCTTTGCTTCAATTGTGACGAACAATTTTCACGAGGCCATCGTTGCAAACGACTATATTGGAGATCTTGGATGAAGATGATATTCCAGATGACTGTAATGAGGACTCCAACCCTCAGATTTCTCTTCATGCACTAACGGGGATCTCAGCCGGGAATACCATGCAATTGACAGATTTCGTTAATCGCCACAAGTTTTGTGCCTTGGTTGATTCCGGCTCCACACACAACTTCATCAGTGTTGAGGCTGCCAAGTTGTCCGCGATTCCTCTTCAAGATCGCACAGGTATTCATGTGGCTGTAGCTAATGGAGAACGAGTACCTTGCCCCGGTATTTGCCAGTCATTGCCGTTCACCATTGATCAAGAAAATTTCTCTACAAATTGTTATGCCTTATCCCTCCATGGTTTTGACTTGATTTTGGGAGTTCAATGGCTTCGTACTTTAGGACCAATTCTATGGGACTTTACAACCCTGTCGATGTCTTTTTGGCATCAGGGACATCAAGTTAAGTTTTTGGGCATACCTCAACAGCCATCATCTCGTCTCTATTCTATTGACGAGCCTATGCAAGCCTTGCTGTCAGATCTCTTATCGGATTTTCAGGACATCTTTCACAACTTGTGGATTGCCACCTCAACGGCAATATGATCATTGTATTCGCCTTCAACCAGGTTCCAAACCAGTGGCGGTCCGACCATATCGCTACCCTCACCATCACAAAGACGAGATAGAAAAACAATGTGCTGATATGCTCTCACAAGGCATCATCCGTCCTAGTACCTCTCCCTTTAGCTCGCCAGTGATTCTGGTCAGGAAAAAGGATGGTTCGTGGCGACATTGTGTGGACTATCGTGCCCTCAATGCGCAAACCGTCAAGGATAAATTTCCTATTCCCGTGATTGATGAGTTATTAGATGAGTTAAAACATGCGAAGTACTTTACCAAGCTGGACTTACGCTCAGGCTATCACCAGATAAGGATGCATCCGGATGATATTCATATGACGGCATTCAGGACGCATCAAGGTCACTTTGAATATTTGGTCTTACCATTCGGTCTATCTAACGCCCCGACCACATTTCAAGCGGTTATGAATGCTATTCTCCAACCTTATCTTCGCAAGTTTGTTTTGGTATTCTTTGATGACATCCTCATTTTCAGTTCTTCCTGGTCTGAACATTTATGCCATATTCGAGCAGTTTTTTCCCTCCTTCGTCAGCATCAAATATTCCTCAAGAAATCAAAATGCTCCTTTGGCACAACTTCAGTATCATATTTGGGACATGTTATTTCAGCCATGGGTGTTTCTATGGATCAGTCCAAAGTACAAGATATTAGGCACTGGCCGACTCCTATTTCTCCTTGCCAATTGAGAGGTTTTCTCAGGCTGACGGGTTACTATCGTAAATTTATTCGTCATTTTGGATCCATTGCAGCGCCTCTAACCAAATTGCTTACCAAGGACGGGTTCTGTTGGTCTCAAGAGGCAGATTCGGCATTCTCTGCCTTAAAGGAAGCTCTCTGCACACCATCTTTCTTAGCTCTTCCAGATTTCACATCATCATTTATAGTAGAATGTGATGCCTCTAGAAGTGGGTTTGGTGCTGTACTTCATCAAGGATGTCAACCTATTGCTTTCTTCAGCTGAGCAATTCCACTTCACCATGCCAAATTAGCTGCATATGATCACGAACTCATCGGTTTGGTCAAGGCAGTGCGGCATTGGCGCCATTATCTGTGGGGCAAATCATTCATTGTTCGCATTGATCATTATAGCTTGAAATATCTTTTGGATCAGCGTTTAAACACTATTCCTCAACATCACTGGGTCAGCAAACTCTTTGGGTTTGATTTTCGGATTGAATTCAAACCAGGTAAAACAAATACAGTCGCTGATGCTTTGTCTCGTCGAGATGAACACATGTCTCTATCGGCCATATCTATGCCGAACTTTCAATTGCTTGATCAGCTTAAAGAAGAGGTTAGTTCGCTGTCCGAATTTCAGATGTTACAGTCCCAGTTAACAGCCCAAGAACTTCCTCCCAATTGGTCTTTTGTTGATGGCTTATTTCTATACAATGGTCGTATATTTGTTCCAGCCGCCTCAGCTTATGTACCGCAAATCATTTCAGCAGGACATGCTATTGGTCATGAAGGGATCCAAAAAACCTTGCACCGCATTCGAAAGGATTTCTATATTCCCCATCTAAAACAATTGGTTCGCGATCATGTCACTTGCTGTGCTGTTTGTTAATGTAATAAGGTGGAACACCTTCATCCAGCAGGTTTATTACAACCTTTGCCGGTTCCATGTCAGGTCTAGTCTCATATCTCTATCGATTTTATCGATGGGTTTCCTCGCGTGAATGGGAAATCAGTAGTTTTGACGGTAGTGGACCGATTTTCTAAATATGCTCATTTTGTTCCATTGGCACATCCTTATACAGCTCAATCTGTGGCTCATGCATTCTTTGAGGCCATTGTTCGTCTACATGGTTTTCCGAAGTCTATTGTGAGTGATCGGGATACTATTTTCACTAGCAATTTTTAGAAAGAATTGTTTAGTTTGGCAGGAGTATCCCTCGATATGACTTCCGCCTTTCACCCGCAATCTGATGGTCAAAGTGAAATTGTCAATCGTACAATTGCAATGTACCTCCGTTGTCTAAGTGGGGATCGCCCTCGCCATTGGGTTAAATGGCTTCCATGGGCTGAATTCTGTTACAATACGTCATATCATTCGGCTCTACGGGCTACCCCATTTCAGGTTGTTTACAGCCGATCTCCACCAGGAATTGTTCCTTACAAGGAAGGATCAGCTCAAGTTTCGGCAGTTGATACAATTTTACATTCACGTGATGAATTTTTGATTGATATTCGTGAACGTTTATTACAAGCCCAGCAGCGTATGAAGGATTTTTATGACAAGCATCATCGTGAAGTTCAATTTGACATTGGCCAGTGGGTTTTACTCAAGCTTAATCATCGTCAAGCTGTAGGTATTACAACAAAGTTCTCCAAGCTATCACCCAAGTATTATGGGCCATATAAAATAAATGACCGGGTTGGTCAAGTTGCTTATAAACTTCAGCTTCCTCCGTCTGCTCGTATCCATGATGTTTTTCATGTGGCATTCTTGAAGAAGTTCGTTGGTTCGCCGCCTTCAGATCCACCAGCTTTACCTTCTATACTTAATGGTCGTGTTTTGCCTATCCCATCAATGATTGTTCGTTCTCGTCTTTACAAAGACAACTGGGAGGTCCTTGTGCAATGGGGTGGCCGATCAGCATCTGAAGCTTCTTGGGTACCTGTTACAGATTTCAAACGTCAATATCCAAATTTTCAGCTCGAGGACGAGCTGTTTCCGCAGGAGGGGGGAAATGTTATGGACACTTATTGGGGGAAACATTATGGCCGACGCTACAAAAGGACAGCCAAAATCAACACGGATTAACAGTTCTGTTCGGATTAGGAGTCTTGTTCGATTTTTAGTAGTTTATTGTATTAGGAAAGTCTTATAGTTTGGGTTTTGTAACCGAATTGGTCTTGGATAGGCTGCCTTTGTAAGCTATAAGTAATCTCCTGTGAGTTCGCAGGGAGGTTAGAAGAAATAAAAATAGTTCTCTCTTCTCAAATTCTAGTTCTTATCTTCAAGTTGCAGTCACGGCGAGGCAAGGAAAGCTGCGCCGGGAGGAAACAGATCCTTCCCAACCTATCCACACATATAACCTGAGATCCAAAGCTAAGGCACACAACAGAGGAACACGAAGCTTTTTATAGAGCGGGAATGGGGAATCAAATTCAGTGTTTTTCGTAGCCCTTGGATGATCTAACCACTCCTGTCTCCCTCTTACTTCCTACATAAACCAACGACTCATCTCTAGGATAAAGATTGAAAAAAATTCTAAGACAAAAAAATAAATATAAGTGTGGTGAACCCTAAAAAAATACAAAGACAAAAAATTCAAACATAGATAAAAAATAAAGTAAATATAGGTGAACCCTATAAATACATAAACAAATGAACTAGAAATTATAATGAAGCTTTACTAAAACTGCATATTACTAAAACTTTCCAAAATGAAATGAGTCCAATTGAGGCCCATGAGGAGGCCATGCATGAAGATGTAGGATCAATTCCATATTGTTAGTTAATGGGTAAAATCAACAACATACAAGGCCAAGATGTCCATGAGCAATAGCCATGGGTTAACCATTTTGGATAAGTGGATTAAGAAAATTGCAAATGGGTTATAGGGTAGTGTGGTTTATCCGGCGTGTGGGTATGTCTGAGCCGATTTGGACACTAGGGCGTTACAAATAGTAACAGAGCATCAATGCTGCATAGGCCCGTTTGCGTGTGGTCCCGTGGAGGGCACACGACATAGTTGTGTACCGAGGGGTGATTCTAGGCATTTGCCGTTTATATGGTGTGTTGTCGGGGAGTCGACCCTTTGGGGTGGCGGGGGTGATTGTAACATCCTATCCGTTCATAGTGCGGCCTATGTGGAGTAGTGGTGGTGGGATTAGTCCCATGTTGGTTGCCTAAAGTGAGTTATAGTAGCATACAATGCTTGTTGGGTCCAAATGTAGCACCTCCAAGTTAACCTTTATACATGAAGCGAGGAGAAAGTGTAAGTGGGACACTATGCATGTGTGGGTCCACGCCGCGTGGGGTCTAGGCATTATGCAAATTTTGGGTGTGAGCATGCGGGTTAGGGGCGCAAGCATATGACGCTTGGCACATGTGGGCCTATGTGAGTGGACACACGACATGTCATATGTGCTGTCACTGGACGCACAAACGTGTACCAAAAGGGGAGGTCCCAGTCATTTGCCCCAGTGTGGTATGTTGGTCCGACGAGGATGTCGGGTCCTTTGAGAGGGGTGTATGTGATATCTCGGCACAAAATGAAATGAGTCCAATTGAGGCCCTTGCAGAGGGCATGCATGAAGATGTAGGATTAGTCCAACCTTGCTAGTTGTTGGGCAAAATCACCAACATATTGGATCAAGGTGTCCATGAGCAACAACCATGGGTTAACCATTTTGCATAAGTGGATTAAGATAAATGCAAATGGGTTATTGCATGTGCATGGTCTATGTGATATGTGGGTAAATCTGAGCCAATTTGGATCCTCGACGTTACAGCAAGAGCTTTACCCACATACCGCATAGACCACTTCATCATGAAACGGATGATTAAAGCTCTTGTTGTAACGCCGAGGATCCAAATCGGCTCAGATTTACCCACATACCGCATAGACCACACACATGCAATAACCCATTAGCATTTTTCTTAATCCACTTATGCAAAATGGTTAACCCAAGGTTATTGCTCATGGACACCTTGGTCCAATATGTTGGTGATTTTGCCCATCAACTTGCAAGGTTGGACTAATCCTACATCTTCATGCATGCCCTCCTCAAGGGCCTCAATTGGTCTCATTTCATTTTGTGCAGGGATATCACATACACCCCTCTCAAAGGACCCGATATCCTCGTCGGACCAACATCCCACACTGGAGCAAATGACCAGAACCTCCCCTCTTGGCACACATTTGTGCGTTCAGTGACAGCACATATGACATGTCATGTGTCCACTCACATAGACCCACACATGCCAAGCGCCATATGCTTGCACCCCTAACCCGCACACACGTGTAACCATGAAGGTCGGCTCTGATACCATCTGTAACAGCTCACACCCAAAATTTGCTTAATGCCAGACCCCACGCGGGGCAGGCCCACACATGCATAGTATCCTACTTACACTTTCTCCTCGCTTCATGTATAAGGATTAACTCGGAGGTAGTACATTTGGACCTAGCAAGTATTGTATGCTACTATAACTCACTTTAGGCAACCAATATGGGACTAATCCCACCACCACAACTCCACATGGGCCGCACTACGAACGGATAGGATGTTACAATCACCCCCCCCCCCAAGGGTCGACTCCCCGACAACACACCATATAAACGGCAAATGCGTAGAACCACCCCTCGGTACACATCTATGTCGTGTGCCCTCCACGTGACCACACGCAAACGGGCCCATGCAGCGTTGATGCTCTGTTACTATTTGTAACGCCCTAGGGTCCAAATCGGCTCAGACCTACCCACACGCTGGATAAACCACGCTACACTATAACCCATTTGCAATTTTCTTAATCCACTTATCCAAAATGGTTAACCCATGGCTATTGCTCATGGACATGTTGGTGATTTTGCCCGTTAACTAACAATATGGAACTAATCCTACATTTTCATGGGCCTCAATTGGACTCATTTCATTTTGGAAAGTTTTAGTAAGGCTTCATTTTATTTCTAGTTCATTTGTTTATGTATTTATAGGGTTCACCTATATTTACTTTATTTTTATCTTTGTATTTTTTTAGGTTTCACCACACTTATATTTATTTTTTTTCAATCTTTATCCTAGAGATGAGTAGGAAGTAAGAGGGAGACGGGAGTGGTTAGATCTTCATCCAAGGGCTACGAAAAACACTAAATTTGAATCCCCATTCCCGCTCTATAAAAAGCTTCGTATTCCCCGTACTCTTCCTCCTCCTCCTCTATTTCTCTCACCGCTCTCTGTTTTCCCAACGTACAAACATATGGAGTTCTTGGATAACCTTTTGGCCAAGGCTTTTTGCTTGGCATGCCCAAGCAGATCATTCTGCTCGATCTGCCAAGCCGTGATTTGCTTGCGGTGCTGCCCACAGCACATCACCCCGGCGAGGAGGGACACATTATCGACGTAACAAGAAAATATCTGGGTTTTTTTTAATCAAGAAAACATGTTCTTGAAACACTAACGTGTTCTTTACTGTTTTTTTCGCATATTACCTTCGTCAAGCAAATTGGAGGCATAAAGGAAATTGTGATACGATTGGCGTCAGATTCAACGGGTCGATTGGGATGGCAAGAAGTGGATCATGCTAGGGAGACATCAAGCAAATTAGAGGCATAAAGGAAATTGTGAGAACTGCCAAGACAAAATGAAGGCAAAGAACTCGTTCTGCTGCGTGGGTTGCAAGGTCATATCTTGCGGTTCAATTTGCTTTGCACGGGTCTTGGTTTCGTTCAATTTCTTACGGTTCCATTGTATTGCACCGGTTCTTGGTTTGCATTCGATTTCTTCATTCTTGGTTTAATGGTTCAATTGCTTTGCACGGGTTCTTGGTTTCCATTCAATTTCCTGACTCTTTGTTTAATTTCTTAGGGTTCAATTGCTTTGCATCGGTTCTTGGTTCTTGCTCTACATTCTTGCTTTGCACCGGTTCTTGGCCACCGTTTAGTTTGGAGTTGTTGAGTCGCATTGAGTTCTTGATCTTTTCTCTCTTTTTTTTTCAGGTCACTGCTGTTCCCCATGGCCAAAGCCGGGAACTTATTCATAGTCTGGTAAACAGAAATTTTGACCAGACTCATCTGCGAGACAGATTCTGCACAGTGTGCATGCTCACGTTCTCATCGCTGTACTATTTGGGACACTTCGATCAGCACTACGGCGGTGGCGTCGTCTTTCATGTCATCCAGCATGACGGTTGGGTGCTAGTCCCGGAGCACCAGCTGCGGGCCAAGCTCATTGAAGGAATCGACATAAGTTCAGCCGCTTCGTAGCTATTCTTTCTGCTTGGTTTTAATTCGTCTCAATTCATTAGCCTATACTTATGCGTTCTTGCATAGGGTGGTGATGGCAGCATCATGGTACCGGTGCGAGGGCGGCTGCTTCCAAATCCTAATGGGCCGCACATCTGTAGAAGAGTGGGTGTGCGGAGTCAGTTCACCATCCAGGCAACGTTTGCAGCCTCTTCTGCAAGGTAAGTGCCCTGTGTGATTGCATTGCATAATAGTATCTGTGATTGCAATGCATTGCCTCATAACGTTGCAATTTGAATGGGGTAGGTGAACACCCAACAAGTGTAATGAAGGGAAGGGGGTGCTGGAGAAGACAAAGCTGGAGGCTTTCGTTGCTTAGGTTGATGTAGAGTATGAATTGCTTAGGTTGATGTAGAGTGTGAAGATTATTCAAAGAAAGTCATGAAGGGAAGGGAATGGAGTGCTGGAGAAGACAAAGCTGGAGGCTTTCGTTGCTTAGGTTGATGTAGAGTATGAATTGCTTAGGTTGACGTAGAGTGTGAAGATTATTCAAAGAAAGTCATGAAGGGAAGGGAGTGCTGGAGAAGAGAAATGTGGAGGCTTTCGTTGCTTAGCTTGATTCAGAGTAGGCAGATTGTTCATAATTATTTCGGAAGATGCAAATAGAGCATGAGAATTTGGGGTTAGAAATAAATTATTTCTCTAAGAGTGCTTTGGTGTAAAACAATGGTTTCTGAGCATTTTCTTTTGAAATAGTAATGGTTTTGACCTTTGATTGGGCCTCTGACATTGTTGCAATCCTCTATGCGGCTATTGGGCTTAGACTGCGGCCCATGTGGGAGCTTCCTTTCTCTACTCTCTTTTTTGTGTAAAAATGTCGATTATGTGGAAAAGGGGCATTTTTTTTTCAAAACAGAGGAGGGGTTTGGGGGCTAGGGGAGTGAGATCGCCAGCTCCGAGGAGGGGATTGGGGGCTAGCCGGCTAGGGGAGTGAAATCGCCGGCTCCGAGGAGGGTGTCCTTCTCGGACCTGGCCGCCACCGCTGAGGTGGCGAGGGGCGGTGGGCAGCTAACCCGCCACCCGATTCTTTGGCGCAGGTAAGCGTCTTGCCCCCATATCTGAATAAGCGGCCTTTGTATGGGATATCTGATATTTGTTTTGTGTATGGTGGTACTTAGTAAAGGCTTTGCCCAGATGCTGGTTATCTCTCTATGGGTTAGGATTTGAGCTATATGTGTGTTTCTATATTTGAATCCAACAAGTTATGCTAGAAAACCTGATTGGGAGAATCTGGTAATCTGGTTCCATAAGCTTGTTTTGCTGCTTGGTGGTAAGAAAACATCAGCTTGTTAGAAAACATGAAATACCGAAGTCTTGGTGGTAAGAATTTCACTTCTTTTAAATGATCTGTGGTCTCTTGTAAGCAGAATGTCTTTTTGTTTTGCTCTTTTATGGTTTTGCAAGATAGAGTGCAATTCTTGCCATCCTCTAACCCCCTTCCAGCAGAGTATTTTAAATGATATGTTGTTTGTCGTTCCATTTTATTGGTTTTGGAATTGTTCTGATGGGATAGTTTACAAATGTTTCCTTTTTCCTTCTAAATTTTGGAAGTTTTTTTCTGGTTGATCAGAAATATCTTGGGCATAAACTCAGAACTAGCAGTCTTGTTGAAGTAGTATGGCAGTTGTGCAGGACAATGTTTGGCAATACAAAGATGAAAGGACAGACAGTTATCAAGAAAATATGCATGCATCAAGTCTAAGTTGAAATGAAACAGATACATAACTGATGGCTAGCTTGGAGGAAATCAACATGCGCAGTACAACCATTGGGACACTAACACATAAGAGTAAGATGCATTTGAGTGATGCAAGTAGCTAGTTCTTAGGGCTAAACTAAAATGCACAACTGGAAAGTTAAGCGTGCATGTGTTTGTTAATGGTGTTCAGCGGGTAAAAAGACCGCCAAGCTTGGTAACTGTAAACTGCTTCTGGCCAATAGGTATCAGGTTCCTTCCATGGAAGTGGCAGCCGAGGTGACCTCTCCCACTTTGTTGGAACCTGCATCTTCCCTAGCATTGTTATTAAGTCGTCCAACTAGTCGCGACTAATCGTCGACTAGTCGGCACACTGGCACCGACTAGCGCCGTCGACTCGACTAGCTGCGCTAGTCGTCCGACTTGCCGACTAGTCGGCCAGCGCAAGTCGGGCGGCTAACTGGCCTAGTGTCAGCGACTCAGCCTCAGCTCCCCAGCGCGAGTCAAGGAGATAATACAAGAGGGGAAGGGCCATAATGCTCTTGCTTGCTAATGCTTGCTCTGTTTTAGTAGTAGTACTAGTAATAGCAATAGTAGTAGTAGCAGTATTACATAGCTGATTAGCAGCAGTAGTACTAGGCACTAGGCAGTAGCAGGATTACTAGTAGTAGTAAGCTAGGAGCAGTAGAATATATGTGTATGTGTATAATTGTTGCTACAAGTTAGTACATTACATGCCAGGTATATATATGTCCTAGTCTGCCGACTAGTCGTGGCTAGTCGCGACTAGTCGGTCAAGTCGGTCCCCTTGCGACTCGACTCGACTTTACGACTTAATAACCTTGTTCCCTAGCTGATACTATGCTGCAGATGTCAGCTTGATCTTTGATTATTTTCCTTTTAGAAGGATGTGGCATCTTTGTGATTAGCGTGATTAGCAACTGGACCCTTTGAAGTGCATTTTCTTCTACACCCCCTTGTGCTACTGGAACTCTGGGATGCACTGTCAGATGATTTTGCCTATGTTATAGGCTGGGCCGTCCTTTCTACTGGCTTGATCTGAATGGCATCATACATTTTTCTGATGCATGGTTTGCACCTCACGTACATACACCTATATCTCACTGCTGTCCAAGACCTTGAGATCAATCACAAGTTTCCCGGCACTCCTTCTGATCCTCCTCTTCCTCAGCTCTCTGTCTTTTCTATGATTCTTTCTCTTTCAAGGATGCTTTTGTGGAGGCTGCAGCAGTCGCCCACCATTGTGAGCCATCATCTGTAGTTCTGGCGCAAGTTTTATTGTTGGCAGGAATTACGGCGGAGGTATACGATGTTCAGTAGGACTTGTTTCATCTGACAAAGGGTTTGTTAGAACGGTTAGGTGAACAATGTATCTGTACAAGAAAGTGAAGGAGCTATCACCCATATTTGTGTGGGACCGTGGGTAGAACATGGCAGATCCTGATGGAAGAGGGCTTGTCCTAAATGCTTGGGCTCGATCAGATGTGCGCATGAAGACAGCAAAGAATGTCCAGCGAGAAGGGCAGGCCTTCTTGGCTCTATGTTTTCCATTTGCAGATGGCTGTTGCATTCTTTGGAAATTACTAACTAAAGTATATATAAGCATAAGGCCATGTGCATTCTCTGCTCCAAATGTTCTGGAGCCATACTATCTCAAGGTGCCCTGCTCCTGGCAGGTCCTGAGGATAATTGTGTGCAAACTGCGAAATGGTAAAAGTTCATCCTATCGCGCGTGCATTTCCCCAACATATCTATCAACAGTATAGCGAAATTTGGATTTGTACCACTGCCGAAAAGGCAAGTTTCACAAAATTTCACTCATTATGTCACTGACATGTGGGCCTAGGCTCCATTTTCCATTGTCACAGCACGGGTTATTTTGTTGAACATGATTTGTTTTTAGCTGTATGGATCGATAATTTTTAATATATATGCTCAGATTTAGCCCCTGTTTGTGCATTATCTGTTCAACACTGTGACAATGGGGTGACAACGGAACAGGAATAGTGATAGTAGAGGCTGACAGAGGCTGCATAAGATAATCACCAAGGCTAATGGGATGATCCATTCCTGCTCTGATGTCTCTATAAGCATATATGAGCTTACTGTAACTTAGTCCGAAATGGTGAATGCAGTTCAAGGTTTGTTAGTTTTTTTCTTTTAATTTGACATCTGTATGAGTTGCTTGTGGTTTACACTTTACAATTTTGCTGGAAACCCCGTTTCTTCAATTCATCAAAATAATTGTGCAGGGAGTTTTCAGCACTCTATCTGCCATGTCCACTTAGATAGCCATGCTGTGCCATGTTCACTTCGGTGTGTAAAGAGTGGCAAATGGCCTTTTTTTTCAGCGAGAAACCGCAACCTGCCCCTCTCCGGTTTTGGTGCAGGTTCCAGTTTTTAAAAACCCTTCTTGTGGGTGTCCTCAAATTACTTTTCCCTTTCCTTTGCACAAAGCCATGAATAAGCTTGTCTTCTTAAATAAACTTTTGCCAACTAGTTTATTCACATTGTTCCTTTTCAATTTTTATTGAACAATCTGATTAAACAAGAATAAATTTTGTCAGTTGGGAAAAAAAAGATGTTTGAGTATGCAAAACCAACCATTCCTGCTCTGAAGGAGAAGGGAGTGTTTACTGATTAACTGTGGAGGCTGCGGGTTATTGCTGGAGCAGTAAGTGCAATTTTCTTCATACTGTTCTAATTTTGAACTAGAAATTTGAAGGCTGGTCTGTTGAGCAGTCATTCTTCTGTTTGTTCTATCGTTGTTTTTTTTTTGTCAGATTGGTCATATTCAGATAATTTTACCAATTGTCAGCAACTGTTTTTCCCAACTTCGGGTGGCCTTCTCTACAGTATGGAACGCCACATCTGCTGTTATCACTGTACCATATCTCTACGTTAAGCTGTCTACTTCTCAGATATGCCGTTTTACAACATCTGCTGCTGTATAAGAAACCAAACTGTATTAACACTTTCTGTAGTTAATATAACTTCCACTAAACATGTCTTGTTCACTATTTAGCTAGCTGTCTGTATTAATTCCCTTTGTCACACTTAAGCAAAGCTGCCTCATTCTTTCATTTTTTTTATCATGAAAAATTTGGTGGCATTGTCTTCCATGAAGCTATCTCGTGCAGATGTGTGTTGCAGGTTGAATGCATTGCTGTGGAATCATTTTTCACGCATGCTGTTGCAACATAAGCAATGTCCGGTGAGGCTTGTTGTTGAACCGAACATGGAGTCATAATTTCTAAATATGAATCAAAGGTTGCAATAGCTTGTCGATTGGTTGTGTACATTTGAAACTAAGATTACAGCAATTACTCTAGACTTGCTTCCTCAAGGTCAATAATTAGTTATTTACCTAACCTAAGAATAAAATCTGCAGTCGCACAAGAATATATGTCACTCACAAGTCACAACTAGTTCCTAACTTGCTGTTATAGGGAACTAGACATCCTCTAGGTTCAAATACTTTTAAGTTCCGGAAACAAGATGGCTGGAACTAATATACTCACTACTCAGTACAAATATGGTCTTACTCTAAACACCTTGGTTATTCGATTATGAGATCTGTGTTCCCCTACAGTGAAAATTTGTCTCCGTCAGTCCCTTCTTGTCGCTGTAGTATGGATGCGGAAAAAAATTCCCGGCCAGGGTCCGGGAGAAAAATCCCGGCCGAAAAAGTTTGAAACTTGCTTTTGATTTTTTGATGTAAGCAAGATATGAAATGATGCAGATCATGCCAGAGAGCTAGAAATAATATCCTTCTATACATGCCTACTGTTCTTTATCAAATACTAGTATGGATAGGTCCAAGTTCAACCGTCCAAGTATTACTCAGTAACTAGAATGCTAAGTATCAATCTAACACTGACTAGCAGGTTTAGAAGTATAGATCCCTCAGTTTTCAGTGTTGCAATATGGGTCATCATGTTTAGTTCTTGTATGACTAGAATCAGGACCAGCTAGAATGTTGAGTAAATGTGTAGCTAGACTCGGTTTCCATTTCTTCTCATCATTGCCGTGCCGCCCAACATCAGTTTAAGTGTCATGGATGTTGTGTTCCTTTAGTAATTTGCATTCCAAGCTTCCAATTGCTAGAAATGTTAATCAAATATAAACATCACTGATGCACATCTTTATAATTAGCACTTCGATATTTACAAAATTGACCCATTTTTCTTTGTTTTCCGGTTTTACCGGTTACTGCCTGGTAACCGGACCGGTAACCAGCTGGGAGAAATTTGAATTCAATTTTTGCCTTCTGAATTTCAACCGGTTTTTAGCCGGTATTTCCGGTTACCGGCCGGGAACCGTTACCGGACCCCGAACGGGATTTTGCCCGGTAACGGTTCTTTGATCCTTGGATGCCACACAGTTCAAGATAACCAGTAGCTCTCTTTGATTGAAACTAGCAAGTTTCCATCTTCCTAGTTACTATGTGCTAACAAAGTGTACACCCTATATCTAGCTAAAGTAAGGAACCTATGTTAAGGGTATCCTGGTTATGAATGCATGCTTGCACTTGGTTTCTGCCAAGCTTAACCATTGTAGCCCTTGTCCGGGATCAACAAAAGTGTATTTTCCTAGCTTTGCGTATTCACTTGCAGTCTTGCACTGTGTTCAGTTGTGAAACTATTGTTCTTAGATACTATGGTAACTTTGGTAATCATAATGACTCGTGAGGATTACACAATTAGACTGTAACAAAGAAAAATGTGGACTCAGCAGACTATATCATGTATCAACAGTTCAACACCCAGGCAAGAAGAAATCATGAAGAATGAACAAATTTTTATCCATTGATTATGGTTAAATGAACTTACACTCTTACAATTTTTGATAATATATTCATTAGTTTCTTTATTAGAAACAAGGTAAAGGTCGATGTACTAATTCGGTATAACAGTAATGAGATAAAGGTCTATTTACTAATTAGGTAATGCTACTGTGGTGTTACTCTAATTATTTTTTATATACATCACGAGATCTGAAGTGATAGTGTAGGGTTCAATTTTTGAGTTGCCTTTAATTAAGGTTAAATGGTGTAGTTGGTCTGCTATAAGGCTATAACTTTATATGCTACAATTGGATGTTTCATTCTCAATTTGAGAATGAGAATGGCCTCATTTGATGACTCATCTCAATTATGCTGGCAGATAAACTATTTAGTTCCTTTAAAGCTTAGGTATAATTGGTCCGCATGTATCACGCGACTTGACGGAAATGTTGGTGCACGCACCACAACAGAAATGATTGTTGACTTGTTTTTATTTAGCTATTTAGCAGCTGCTTTGTCAGATATTAAGCACAAAGTGCAAATTCAGCTTAAATGAAATCACTATGGAAATTCAAATTAGATAGTCCTGTTCAGTGAATATTTCCAGCTCGAAGATTGTTTACCTCGAAGGCTTACTTCACTTGCTTGCTCTGTGAACTCCTCCAAAGTCCAAACTCTTCCACGGACAGGCCACAGCTATGTTTTCGTATATTACCATCAGTCAGCCTATCTTCATATATACTTTAAACCCTGACATGGCTATATATAAGTTTGTAAAATACTAAAGGTTTGTGCTTATTTCATGAGCATATAACGTATACGGAGCACTGTGAATTTTCCTGTCCTTTCATGCGTCAACATGTCTGATAAATTATATTACATAATCAAAGTGTCTTATACAACAGTCCGTTATTCTGAACTTGCTACAACAAGAGCTGCTTATGTTGACATATGTTTATGCTTCAATTGTTTTTGCTCCTTGTCAGTTGTCAAATGCTTCCTCAGATAAGCATTGTAGGACTAGGAGATGGCTTAACAAATGTGGTTTACGACCTTGTTACCAACAGCATTGATATAGGCGTAGTTCTATTGATTGATCTGCTTATGTACTCCACAGATGCATCAAGCATTTGTCATTTTCAGAAGTGCTGGACTCAGGCTATGTTCTGGTAGTGTAGATTTTTTGTTGAAAATCGGAGTCAAGCTTTATATATCATGTTGTAGAATCTCGTACAACACTGATCTGCATTTCTTTTGGCTTGGCTGCCTGCATTTCGTACAACGTTGATCTGTAATTTCCACTGCATGTTCTGTTTACGAGTTGGTAACCTCTTCATAGTACCACTTTTATTTTATTTTTGTTGCAATCAATCAAACCAGCCTTTGCTTGTTCGTTACTTATTCAGATATATAATCTTAGTCAAACTGTTTTTGCTGCTGCAGTTGCACATCAAAGGAGTTGTAATCACAAGGAAATAGACCTCCGTTGCTTCCTCAGCTGATTCTGTGCTAGTGCAAGGAACTGCCGCGAAGGCCTCTCAAAAGTAAGCATTCGCAACACATCTTCCTTGAACGTTTCCAAAAGATTAAAGCAGTGAAGTTGTCATGTAGGGACGCTATTACCAGCGACGCCGCCGGCAGGATCAGCCCCAAACAGCGCACGCCACAGCCCCATCCAGTTCGGCAGCAACCGAATAATCTATCCCTTAATTTCCTTATCTTCTCATTAGTTCAAAGATCAGATATCTTGTTAGATTAGAGATAAGATTAGTTATTTGAATAATAGATAAGATTTGCTATTTGAATAAGACATAAGTTTAGAGATTGATTGTTAGGGGCTGCTACTTAATAGCCAGCCGAATTGACTATTGATTAAGCAAGAAGTATCAAAGGGGTTTTACCCACAAACCTGTCGCACCCTGTGCTTTGGCGCGCCGATGTCACGGCACCGCCTCGTGCTGAGGCGAAGGAGTGCGGTTCCGCGTCCACTTCCCTCGCACTCATATTTCTTAAGTTCGATCTTGTCGACGAATTCAGGTCATGACAGAAGTCATCATCTCAACTGAAGCAGTTCAATGGCTTTTCGTTTAGGTTTCCATGACCCCTCTGCCCGATCTATTGAAGATAAGGCACTTTTCAAAATTCAGAGTTTGGACTGGTGAGCACAAGCAGTGGAACAATGCTACTGTAAAGAGTGTTTCTCCTACAAGAATTCCATTGCCCAAAAAAATTCCACAACTACGAGCACCATGACATCTTTGTTCTCAACACTTCTTTCGTTGTGACTTGACTGTTAACATCTATTGGGGGGGCATATTTGTAGTGTTTGAAACCCGTCATTTCTCGCTTTGCCAGCTCTGTGGGGAAGAGAAACAAAGCTGATGGACACAGCCAATGGAATACAGCTGCTTTTAAACACTGTTTCCCCTCAGGTGTTCTGTGTTATGAAGACACCTGTGTTATGAATATTGTGTGTGTATTCGTGAGGCCTAAGGGGTAATATATATAGGGTACAAAGGAAAAACAAGACTAAACCCGAGTACAAGGAAAATACCACAAATACCCTTAACATTATGAAGGGCTAGACCATCTATCATCCTGTATTGTACTCTCAAATCTCAATACTAGAATCATGCTTAGCAGTACCAAGGTATCATCTTCAAGCAACACCGTGTGGCTCCATCTTATTCTCAATGTTTGCTAGCATTTTCTTGGACAAATGTTGCCTGTAACAGGTCACGCTGGCACGATGCCGCCTTCTGACATGTCATGGATGCTTCTAGGAGGAAATTTTTTACTAAATATAGTGATTATCTCTTAAGGGGGTGTCTAGACGAGGGGGATTACTCTAGGAATTTTTAGAAAGGATTTGAACCCAAATCCCTCCGATCTGAACAGGCCCTACGTATGGAGGCTGAGTATCTTTCTCGTTAGGATCTTGGTAACAATTGTAAAAACTGAAACCATTGAATGACGAAGCTCATGATGGGGAGGGCTTTGAGGTTTCCGATGCAGCAAAGGAGGTGGTGGTGGCTCCTTGGTTGGTTGTTCCCGTGGCCAGCCGACGGGCGGATATGGCAGTTAAAGAGCACAGCAAGGAAGCCTCACGAGGTTCGGAGATGGCAGTTAAATTGCACAGCAAGGCGGCCTCACGAGGCTCAAGGTCAGCTGGGGTTTTACGGCCGGAACGGGCTACCATGGTTGATCCGGTGGAGTCTAGACAAAGTGAACACATTAAGAGGCAGCAGTCCAATGATGAAGACTCGGTTCAGAAGGCTACGCGGCGTGCGCAAGTTCGTAACCTCGAACTTGATCCATGTAAGTCTGGTAATAAGTTATTATTTTTGTCCTTTTCTGATGAGCAAGTTATTGAAAAAGTTCCTAGGATAGGAATTTCTTTAGGAGATGGTAATAGTGAGATTGTTAGTTCTATTAAAAATATTAAGGATCTTGAATTGGGAAGATTAAAAAAGAAAGGAATAGTAGATGTTGAAGAGTTGGAGGATGAGAATCAGGATTGCGGTGATATCTCAGCCCTCAATCATTTTTGTTCAGATTTAGATGATGTGTCATTGGAGGATAATTTTACTATGGTGACTTATAAAAAAAGGGCCTCCAGCTCTGGGAAGAAGAAAGGAAAGAATTCTTTTAATAGGCCAATCAAATTACAGTTAAAATGAAAGGTCTTTTTTGGAATAGCAGAGGTCTAGGAGGCTTGGCTAAACATTGGTACATTTGTGAAGTGGTTAAGGAGCAGCATTTAGATTTTGTGGCCATCCTTAAAACTGGTAAAAAAAACTTTTGTGTCTAATCTTAACCATCTTTGTGGTGGATGGGATTTTTTGTGGCATTGTTCTCCGCCACAAGATCGATCTAGGGGCATTCTTTTAGGGGTAGATCTTCGGGTTTTCGATATTAGTTCTATTGATGTTGGTGATTTTTATGTAAAGTTTCACCTAAAAAATAGGGAGAATGACTTTCAATGGATTCTTGTGGATGTTTACGGTGCAACTCAAACCCAATTCAAGGAGAAATTCCTTACTGAACTGGTTCATGCATGTAGGAAAGATTCTCTTTCTATTTTAGTTGGGGTGATTTTAATATTATCAGGCATGCAGGCGAAAATAATAATGATAACTTCGAGTATAGATGGCCTTTTTTGTTTAATGTTGTAATTAATAATCTGGATTTAAGAGAAGTAGATTTATCTGGGAGACAATTTACTTGGGCCAATTCGTTAGATAATCTAACCTTTGAAAAGCTGGATAGAGTTTTAATGAGTACATACTGGGAGCATAAATTTCCTTTGGTCACAGTTAATACTCTTGAAAGGTCGTTGTCTGATCACACGTTGTTGCTTTTAAATACGAGAGCGACCTCTTATCGAGGGAGTTAGCCTTTATTTAAATTTGATTGCGAATGGTAAGCATAGAAGACAAAGAATTTTTCAGCTCAAACAAGAGGAAGGGATAATTCAGAGGGATATACAATTAAAAAAGTATATCACCAACTATTATAAAGGTATGTTTGTACCATCCGAAGTTAAACATTTATCCATGATTGATTCTTTTAGGAACGACATACCTCAGGTTTCGGATATTGAAAATAAATTCCTAATAGAACCTTTCACGGAGAAGGAGGTGAAAGAAGTTATCTTTCAAATGGAATATAACAAAGCACCTGGACTAGATGGTTTCCCAGCTAAATTCTATCAGGTGTTTTGGGAAGTCATTAAACATGACATGATGACTATGTTTCATGAATTTAATGCTTGTGCAATGCCTCTTTTTAGCTTGAATTTTGGGATCATTACACTGCTTTCCAAAAAAAATGGATGCTATGCAAATACAACAATATAGACCTATTTGTCTTCTAAATGTCAGTTTTAAAGTTTTTACTAAAGTCGCTACTAATAGAATTACTGAGGTAGCTCAAAAGGTTGTCAGATTATCCCAGTCGGCGTTCATGCAGGGGAGATTTATTCTTGATGGAGTTGTTATCCTTCATGAAACAATCCATGAGTTACATAAACAAAATTTGAATGGAATATTATTCAAGATCGATTTTGAGAAAGCTTACGACAAAGTAAAATAGCCGTTTTTACTTCAAACTTTGAGAATTAAAGGTTTTTCAACTAAGTGGTGTTCTTGGGTGGAAAGTTTTGTTAAGGGGGGAGTGTTGGAATAAAAATCAATGATGATCTTGGATCCTTTTTTTTAAAACTCGGAAGGGCCTTAGGCAAGGTGATCCTATGTCTCCAATTCTTTTTAATATAGTTATGGACATGCTTGCTATTTTTATTTCTAGAGCTAAAGAAGAAGGTCTTTTATCGGGAGTAGTTCCTCACTTGATTGATGATGGGTTATCAATATTATAGTATGTTGATGACACTATCCTTTTCTTGAATAATGGTTTAGAACAAGCAAAAAATCTCAAGCTTATCCTATGTGTCTTTGAACAATTATCAGGTTTAAAGATTAATTTCCACAAGAGCGAGATTTTTTGTTTTGGTACTGCCAAAGAGGTTGAATCGCAGTATACTCGGTTATTTGGTTGTGAGGTAGGTGCTTTTCCTTTCAGGTACTTAGGTATTCCGATTCATTTCAGAAAACTAAGGAATTGTGATTGGAAAGGGGTTGAGGATAGAGTTGAAAAGAAGCTCAGCAATTGGAAAGGAAAAAATATGTCTGTTGGGGGACGATTAGTACTTATTAACTCGGTGCTTAGCAGTCTATCAATGTTTATGTTATCATTTTTTGAGGTTCCTAGGGAGGTTCTCAAAAGATTAGATTTTTATCGCTCTCATTTTTACTAGCAGAGTGACAGTCATAAACGAAAATATAGGCTTGCTAAATAGAGTTTACTATGTTTACCCAAGGAACAAGGTGGCCTAGGTATTCAAAACTTAGACATAAAAAATAAAAGTTTACTAGGAAAATGGTTGTTTAAGTTACTTAATGAAGAAGGTGTATGGTAGTCTATGTTAAAAAGAAAATATTTGGGGGGTGTCTTTCGCAGATGGTAAATAAGCCTAGAACTTCCCATTTTTGGACAGGTTTAATAAAAATCAAAGATCAGTTTCTTCATTTTGGTTCATTCCAAATTAAAAATGGAATGCAAACTAAATTTTGGGAAGATAATTGGTTAGGAGACGCTCCACTGAAAAGTCAATATTCAATCCTTTATAATGCGGTACGGAGAAAGTATGATACAGTGGTGAATATTCTGAGAACAGCTCCTTTAAATATCTCTTTTCGAAGTTCTATTATTGGGCCTAAGTTACATGCGTGGAATAGGTTTATTTTGATAATTACTAATTTACATTTGATCTCTCAAAATGATGTTTTCAGGTGGACTTTGAATAAGTCTGGACTTTTTTTAGTACAGTCTTTCTATGCGGCACTAATTGGAAGTTCTCAAGTCCCTATTAGGAACTTTTTTTGGACACTTAAAATTGCATTAAAAGTGAAAATATTTCTATGGTATCTCAAAAGAGGGGTAGTTTTAACTAAAGATAATCTGCTCAAACGAATGCCCCTTTGCACGTCTTGCATGGTGGGCTGTTCAATGTGTATTTAATTTATCTCCTCCAGTGAGTAGAACAAATATGTTTAGGAATTGGTTATCTGGTATTCCAAAATTTTTAAAGTCACAACTCCTAGTGGGAGCTAGTGCCTTATGTTGGTCTATTTGGCTATGTCGGAATGAAGTTGTTTTTGACAAAAAGATTGTCACTAATCCCTTGCAAGTTATCTTTTTGAATGGGCACTGGCTGAGGGCTTGGGCACATTTGCAGAAATCGACCCAGAAGGAGTCTATGTTAGCCGAAAGCGACATGCTGGAGGTAGTGGCAAAACAAATTTTAAGCATTCATGGGTGGCGGTTTAGTCACAAGATATGTAATGATTGAGTTTAAATTTCAATCATCGTTTGCTTGTAAGGCTTCAAGTTACTTTTAACAGTTTTGGTTACCTTGGTGCTTTAAACTCTTTAATAAAATAGGCTGTGTGCATCCTTGATGCAGAGGCCGGGAGAGGTATTCTCTTACATTATCTAAAAAATAAAAAAATAGGAATATATCTGGGATTACCATTGTTGAATTTTTTGCGGACACGGTGTTTTTTCATTCCGTATTTGCGGATCTGACCACTCCGCGGGCGTATTTGCAGTTATGGCAACGCTAGCGCCACGATGGTCGTCGCCGCCACGACACATGCATGACAGCGTGGCCGGCCAATCACCCGCCACCTCGACCACGCCACCAAGGACGCCATCTATGCCCACCTTGGCGTATATGGCCACCATGCGCCAGCCATTAGGGGGTGCCATTAGGGTTAGTTAATTAAGGGGTTAGGGTTAGGGTTAATAGGTTAGTTAGGTTTTTTTGTTTTTTTGGTTGAAATTGGGAGAAATTTTAAAATATAGCAAATGAGTCCACAAAATTATGAAATTTTTATAGAGTCTCTCAACACCATGTACTTGCTCGTGTAAATTTTTTATAATTTTATTCGTTCAAAATTGTTATCACTATTTCGTATAAGTGTCATGTTCGTATGAATCAATAAACGTAAAAAATGAGCTCAAAAAATTATGAATTTTATTTTGAAGGGTCCTCACGTAGTGGACTTGATTGTGTAATGTTTCGGTAATTTTATATGTGTTCTGGTATTGTCTCGAAAATGTATGATTTAGGTCACGAAAATTTCGATTTTAGGTTTCGGAAATTAGGGTTTCATGATTTCATGTGACTTGGAATGTATAAAAAAGCTACATTGCAACTCCATTGGAGATGTTGACATATAATGTAGCGTTGGAGTACACACGTAACAACTAAAATACGTGTACAAATATAGCAAAACAAAATATGAATACAAATATACTCAAACATAATCGCATAACATGGGATATACCAAAGTCTAGATAAGCTTGCGCATGAACCGGGATGATGGAGGAGGGGTATTGTCACATGTAACTCGATCAAATAGGATACTCTTTGTTTTTTTATCGGTTTAGTATGGATGATGTTCTTTAATACTGTATGTACGACATGCTAGATAAGGTTGTGCATGAACCAACTGAGGGAAATACATGGCATGCAGATCATATAACGATGTACCATAACCTCTGACTCGTGTGCGTTTCGAAGGCATTTCCCTCAGTTAGTTCAGGCACAACCTTATGTAGCTTGTGGTACAATACAGATCATCCACTGCAAACTGATAATTTGACAAAGAGTGTCCTATTTAACGATGTGTGCAACTAGTCTCCGCGGCGCCATAGCGAGTGCCCCTTGTCTCGGGGCTGCCCACGGTGGCGTTGAGTGTAGAAGTTGTCCATGTCCTGCGATATCATGATGTAAGTGGATAGTGCAGTAAGAAATGTAACAAGGATGCAAATTGTATATAACTCACGTCTTCGATCTGAGTCGCCCGCCTCGGCTTTGACACGCTTGCGACGGCACCGATCTTGGTCGAAAGAGCCTCCCCCTTCCCCTTGTCGCTGGACTCCCCACGTCGGGCTGGAGTGTCGAAGTCGTCCATGTCCTGCGATTCCATGATGTAAGTGCACCGTATAGTGAAAATCGTAACAAGTATGTAAATTCTTCATAACTCACGTCGTCGATATGGATTATGCCCGGGCCACCGGATACGCTATGGCAGCCGGGCTCAGCCGCATGAGCTTTTCCCTTCCCCTTGTCGTGGGACTCTCCACGTCGGGCTGGTATGTCGAAGTCGACAATGTCCTACGATTCTATGATGTAAGTACACCGTATAGTGAAAAACGTAATAAGGATGTAAATTCTTCATAACTCACGTCATCGATATGGATTACGCCTGGACGAGTACTGGGCTCCTTCGGTGCCTCCTCAACAGGGTCTGGTACGTAAGGTTTCCACCGCTCGAAGGTCTCGGCCCGCATCGAGTAGTTCAGCATGTACTTCTGCTGGATGAATGCGCTATCGTACATCTCCGGGCCGTCGATCCACTAGAAAAAGTGGCAGCGCATCTCGGGCTGCCATTACATGGGGATGAAGTTAAAATTTTAAGGAATTCAACGTAGGGAGAGGAAAATCGATGCGTGCGAAAGAAACACTTACGAGGTGGGTCTGGGTGTGTAGACTGAATGATCTCTGCTGGTTCGCCACACACACTGCAGGATCAGAAAACGTGGTGGTACTTGAGCATCTTTCATTGAAAATCTAGGTATTGTAGATGTTTCCTCTTCCGCGCAAGCCACTTGCGCTTCTACAACATCCTCGTGTAGAAGTTTGCCAAAGAGTCCATAGCTATCGTAGAATTTTGCGATGTACATAACAAACAAGGCGGAAAAATATTATATTACGACACTGAATAACGACCGGACGAACTAGGTCTATTGGGACAATTCTTCATTGAGTGCCTAGGGGTCTTGCATATCCTGCACTTGATTGTGCGGCTAATACTAGTACGTTGACTAGCATCTATGTCCCTTAGAAGTAGCTATCTCCCTGATAATAAGATCCATGACATCAATTTTAGTGCCTTCCATAATGCACTTAACTACATTCCAAGCTCTCCCATGAATCTCATCATTGTTCCCACTCCTAGGGAAGAAAGTAGCTCTCATTATCCTGTTAACAATACTGGAGAGAGGGAGCAGTCCAATTACCTTCCCAACAGTATATGGATGATTCTGTTCATAGTATTCATCTACCTGAGTGAGAGCTAAGCATTCTTGAACATGTATGTTTATCCCATCTGACTCCTTTAAATTTAAAGCTAGCATGAAATCATTCTGGTGGCTTCAAATTTTTCATGTCCCGTCATCCAAATAAGATGATCATGCTCAGGGGAAACATAAACTGTTGCATAAAATTGTCTAATGACCTTGGCATGAAAATTGCAACTCAGAGAGACCAAAGAATCTAAGCCTACTCTTCTAAACAGACGAAACAGACCATTGTAGACTAGATTCTGCCCTAGATAACTCCACTTCACAAATCTATGATTAGCAAATTTTTTCTTAGCATAGATAACACGATAGACATTCTGCTGAAACATAGTGTGAAACATCTCTACGGTGGCATCCCTTTGGAATCTAAACTGGTTGATGTGTCGTAAAGATGTATACCTCTCACTTTTAATTTTGGACACATCTAATCCAATGAACGGAGTTGGATCTGGAGCTACCTCCTCATCATCATTTTCATCAACATCATCTGACCCTTCAAAATTTTCATCGCTTCCACTGTTATCGCTGTCGCTCGCTGATCTTTCCAATTCTACATCTTGCATTTGTTCATCTGCTTCCTCAGGAAAATCTTCAACAGACGGAGGAGGTTGGGATGATCGACCAGCGGTGATTTTGCGTGGCATGATCGCTGAAATGGATAGCAAAGAATTGTCAAAGGAAATTCAAGGAATGAATTAACAAATATTCAGAAATTGCCATTTCTCATTTTTTCTGTCAAGGGCGATCAGACCGCCAGGATGGGCGGTCAGACCGCCACTGACAGAGGGACATTGATCTTGGGTAAAACCCAAAAGATTGCAATGTAGGAAGATGGCATAATGAATATATGTTCATACACCCCTAGTACACTTGCAGGTCAAGGATTTTCCACAAAATTTGACAAGGATAGGGCACATGCATGACAAACCCTAGAAATTTGGGGAAAATCATAATGTGGATAGATTGCAAGTAATGAGTTGAGGGATTACCAAGATCAAGAGATGAGGAATCCGAGGAGATGAATCCTTGAGGCAATTAGGGATCAAGACTTGTCGGATTTGACAAAAACTCCCTCACCTAGGGTTTCAAGCATTGAGGGAATGAGACAACCAAATCTCAATCCAATTGGAGAAATAGATAGAGGAGGTGAGGGGGAACCTTAGGATACCTTGGAGCCTCAAGAGGATGGCCGGAGAAGGAGATCCGTGCAGGAGGTGATGATGCGGCCGAGAGCAAGGAGAGAGATAGGAGTTTCGGTTTTGGGGAGGAAGTGGGAAAAACTACCCCTTCGGGTGAAGTTAAGGACAACTCCACGCGAAATCGGTCAGACCGCTGGGCACGGCGGTCAGACCGAAAGGCCAGTGGTCAGACCGATAATATGGTCGGTCAGACCGCTTGAGTCTGAAACTACCAACAGATTCAGCACACGATTTTGGGATTTGATAGAATTGTTGTACATTGCTCCAAGTTTTCACACAATCAATCAATTAAACATCTTTGGAGCATTTCCAACTTATATAGCCCTTTAAAGTCCAAATATTAAATAGTTTTTATAAATTAATCTTTTATTTTCGCAAATGAAATCTCATTTTCAAGAACTTTCTCCAAAAGATCCAAATTGAGCAATTAGGGATATTTCAAGCAACCAATTGCATGTATGAGTCATTAATACCATTATCGACCTATTCAAGTGAATAATCTTGGCTCAAATGGCAAAACTCACTTAAGTGCTAGAAAGTGACTTTTTAGGTCAAACTTGGATTTTGGATGAATTTCAAAATCAAATAACTTTTAATAGGTTGGCCTTTTGAAAAACTTTTGAATACCAAAAATGTTTAGAGTGGCCAACTCTAGATTTTTACTTTTGAGAACAATTTCAAATTCCTTTTAGAATAGATTTTACATAAAAACCTAGTTTAAGTCAAAAACAAGAAACTAAGATCTACAATTTTGGCTAGAAACTCATTTTCGTTTAAAATAGGTTTTTCTTGAGCCAAAACCTTTGGGAAACCTTTGAAAAGCATTTGTATACATTTTGCAATTAATTTTTCGAAGGATTACTAACAGTTATGAAATTTTTGACTTTTGGCTAAAAGGCTTATTTTGAAAAACAATGCTAGCACTTAATTTCTTTGGGCACACCTAGGGATGTAGTATACATGGTCATGATTTAGCACTCCCCCTTAATGTGCCACATCTATCTTGCTCAAGATCTCAATAAACAAGCTTTAGCACAAGAGAAAGAACAACCCTTTTAAGATTTTACATGAATGCAACCTACACAAGGTATAAGGGCTAGATACTTCAATGTAAATACTTGTTACCGAGATAGCATTGGTTTATGATATGAATTGATCTTCCTCAAGCTTGGCTCCAAATTTGCATAAGATGGAATCCACCTCTTTATGAGTGAGCCAAACCTCCAGTACTTCTCCAAGTACCTATTTAACATTTAACCACCTTTTGGTACCCACACTCGGTTGGATCCTTGAATGTTAGTTATAATGGATTTGGGCACCCAAATGGCCCTAGCATTAGTTTTATGTAAACTAACATTCCTAGCAAACACATTGCCATATTTATCATTCCTAAGCGAATAATGATTATTATAAATAATTGGCTTAGGAGTGATACCTTTGGGACATTCCTTACTAAACTGTCCTTTCTCCCGGTAATTGTAGCAAGTAGGGCTTTTGCTTCCCCTTGATGTCTTCTTATCTTGCTCAATTCCGGCTTGCCTCTTCTTTAAATGTCTTGACTTGACACCCTTTTAATTTGGGCACACCAAGGCAATGTGACCATTCTTTTTTGCATCCAAAGCATTTGACATTTTTTAATTGTCTTCCATTTTCCTTTGGGATGCTCTTCATCTTCTTCTTGGTGACGAAACCAAGTCCTCCCTTGTCATTTTCCTTATTAGGGCACACGGAGGAAATGTGACCCTTCTCATGACAATTAAGGCACTTAATATTCTTCGTGTGTCTTGCATTGTGCCTCATCTTGCTATTCTCCTTCTTCTTCTTGGGAGTAAATCCAATACCACTCTTATCTTGTAAGCATGTTTGCTTGCTCAATATTTCATCGAGAGTGGCCTTCCCTTTATAGCTTCTTTCTAAGTCAATCTTCAATTTTGTGACTTGGGCCTTGAGCTCATTATTTTCCTCTACAAGGTTAGTATCACAAGACATAGAGGAAATAGAAGCATCTAATTTTGAACAACAAGGCATATCAATTAAATCATCACAAGAAGTGGATACATTAATTTTAGATGAATTGCAAGATATAGGAGCAATACAAGGCAAATCGTCTAATAGATCACATGTAATCCCTATATCCACTTTAGAGCTAGTATAATTTTTAAGAAGGAGGGTTTCATGTTCATTCTTTAGAACATCATAATTATTTTGAAGCAAATTAAATTCTTTCTTCATAACTTTGAATTTTGAAACCTCCTTTCCCATAAAAATATTTTGCTCTTCTAGTATATCAATCAACTCATCATATGAAGGCTCATCATTATTTACCTTCTTTTTACCTTTTGCCATAAAGCAATGAGGCGATGTTGAAGGAGTTGAAAGTTCATCATCGTCGGAGCTAGAAGTTGATTTGGAGGGGCTTGTGGACTCTTCATCGTCGGAGTTAGAGATTGAGCATTCTTCTCCCGACGTCCACTCTTGTATGCAATCCTCATTAATTGAAATAGACCTTTCATAATATTCTTGAAGATAGGTCCACATCTTATGAACATTTTTGAGATCACATACGGCATGAAACACATCTACACTCAAAGCACTAAATAAGGCGTTAGTTGCTTGAGCGTCGAGAAGTAAGCATTTCTCTTCCTCAATTGTTGGAGCTAGTTGATCCAATGGAGGAGAAAAACCAACATCTACAATCCGCCATATATTTAGGCCCATGGTCTTAAAATAACATGACATGCGGATTTTCCAATGAGCATAATTTGTGCCATCAAATTTAGGTGTTTCACCAAGGTGCACTAAATCTCTAGTCGCCATCCTTTACTCTCTAGACGGTTAAGTCTAATAAATGAGAGACCAAGCTCTGATACCACTTGTAAGATCGAGGAGGCCGACTAGAAGGGGGGTGAATAGGCGTTTTAAAACTTCTTTGGCTAAAACCGATTTCTAATGCGGAAGCTAAACAAATACGGTTTTGCACAATTAAAACCTAAATCAACTAGGTTCAACTAAGTGCACCAACAATATGAGACTATATAAATGATAGCAATCATACATATACAATTAAGTAATTTAAATACAAGTAATGTAAATTGCACAATGTAAAGCACAAGAAATCAAACCACAATGACACATCGATGTTTTCCCGTGGTGATCGGAGACTTGCCGGTCTCCCCTAATCCACGTTGAGGGAAACCCAAACCAATTGGGCCGGCTCTACGAATTAAGCCTTCCTCCGAGGTAAGTCCAACCACTTGGACCGGTTCCTAACCGAACCAACACCTCGCTCTACTAGGGTTGCTCTTTCCTCCACTCCGGAGATGGCGAGCACCACACCACTCACAAACCACCCGGGTCTTCTCACAATCTTCTTTGAGAAGCTCACCGGCGCAACGACGCCACCACGCCGTCTAGGTGTTGGCAAACACCAAGAGTAACAAGTCTTCAACGCTCACTTGAACCAATCAAGTGTCTAAGCTCAAATGGATACGAAATCCACTACCTAAGGCAACACATGCACTTAGGGTTTGCTCTCTAACCTCACTAAGTGCAACACATGCACAAAAGAGAATGAGAGGCTTGTTCTTTGCTCAATGGAAGTCTAGGGGCACCAGCACGCAACCAGCAACCTCTCCCAACCGGCCAAGGTGGCTTTATATAGCCCACACATAAAAACTAGCCGTTGGGAAAAGATTCCAGAGCCTCTGGACAAAATCGATCTGACTGCCATGTAATGGCCGGTCTGACCGCCCTTGGCTCCAACGGCTATAAAACTAGCCGTTGAGCTTACGGCCGGTCTGACTGCCATGTAATGGCTATCAGACCATTTCACCGGCCGATCAAGACTTTAAACGCGTCGGTCAGACCGCTCCACAGAAAATGGCTAAGGACCAGAAAAAGGATCTCTCTGGAAAAAGCTGACCAGGTCTCCTGACCCGGAGGTCCGGTCAGACCGCTCCAACAACGCCGGTCAGATCGCGCCACAGGCGATCAGACCGCTAATACTGGCAGTCAGACCGCCAGCAGCCAACAAGAGAATTCTGACTTTTCCACAACTCAAATTTGCAAAAACACATTTTGCTAATTTGATGCAAGATGCACACAAGGTTAAAGACAAGACTCTCAACAAGTTGCAAAATATATTTGCCAACTTTTAGAATCAATGCCTCAGATTGCATTCCGCTTCAACTCAATTTGCAAAACACATTTGCCAAATTGATGCGCGATGCAAACAAGGATTCAAGTGAGATTCTCAACAAGTTGCAAAACACATTTGCCAACTTATAGAATCACACTACAAGGAATAAGGTACATGGACTTACACCATTTGCAAAACACATTCGCAAACTTAAGTCACATGCTACAAGGGTTATCCATGAGCCACAACTATTTGCAAAACACATTCGCAAATATTGGCAACATGTTAAGATGAGCTAGAGCAAACACAATGAGCTATCAACACATGACTAACTCAAGCTACTAGTCAAGGATCCCTCTTAATAGTACGGCAACCTATACTAGCAATCCGGTCTTCCAACCAAACACCAAGACCGGTAAAAGACTAGGAACACATCCTTAGCCCTAGCTAGTCATACCTTTGCCTTGCGCAACCACTTGAAGCTTGATGACACACATCCTTGCTTCAACTCCGAGTTCTTGACTTGTCATGCATCAACTCATGATGCATCCTTCACTTGACTTCCATCAACACATGATGGGTCTTCATTTGACTTGATGATCAACTCATGATCATCTCCTCTTCTTGAACTTGATCCACATCAACATATGATGCATCCTTTACTCCAAGCTCTTGACTTCAATATCATCAACACATGATGATCTTCTAAAGTCTTCAACTATAGAACTCAACCTATTCATCCAACTCATGGAAAGTGTTAGTTCTATAATATGACTATCATTAATTACCATGCCATACCATTAACTCATAATGGTGGGACAAGATACCACAATCTTTCCCTCTTTGGTAATTGATGATAATCACTTCAATTGCAAGTAATTGAATGTAGATTGGTATGAGTATATAGGCACTACACAAGGTTGTATATACTCAAAGGATATATGAGCACACAAGTCTCATATACACACATGAATATATTAACTACACAAGTTAAATATATTCGAGGATATGTGAGTGCACATGAACTACACAAGTTATGTTATACTCACATATAAGTATACTTAGACTACACAAGTCTTATATACTCATATGAATATATTAACTATGCAAGTTAAGTATATTCACGTGATATGTTTCAAAGTAAAGATCCCAAATATATGTGGAAACAGAATATGGATCAATACTAATGAAACCTCAAAATATAGAGTGAACTCCCCCTATATGTGTGTATACATGAATATGTAGTAAGAGCATATGCACATATTTAGGTTAATTCTTTTGGTGAAGTTCAACCTATATTTTGGATCTAAGGAATGCAACAGGGTATACGAATACAAAGTAGAATACATACCTCTTTTGTTCTTTATACCCAAGCGAGACTAATCATAAGATATAACAATAAGAGAGTTAGTCTCATAAATAGATTTGTCATTATAAATGCATACCTGTTTGGATTTTTCTTTTGTTTATCCAATGAATTTGATTTGTCATTAATCACATACATGCCTTCATGATTATCACCTTTATGTCCAATTGAGACTAAACAATAAGTATATCAATAAACATGTTAGTCTCACAAATGCATTTGTCATTAATCACCAAAACACTCTATTAACATATAATGGCGGGCTAGATTCTTCAACGTGGCCGCCACCTCAGCGCCAGGTCACAGGCCACCTCAGTCCTCCGCTGACATGGCAGCCCAGTCACGCCCACGTGGCATTCAAATCCCCTCCCCCCCCCCCCGTGACGTCAGCCGACACATTAAAGTGATTTTCCTTTAGAAAAATAATTCCAAAAATCAGGAAAATCCCCTTTTCTTCATTTCATGTGTTTTTCAAACTTCCGAGAGCCCGTTCACCCTCGTTCGAACTCCGATTCAACTGATTAAAATTTCTAAATTCATTATCTTTCTGTTGATGCTATTTGGTAATTTTTGGATTTTATTTGGAATTATTTTATTTATTTAGCTTTGTTCGTACGTATAGATTCCGGCGTTTCGGAAGAATTCTTGGACCCGGCGACCGAAGCATCTCATCTCTTCAACGAAGGCAAGTCATAGATATTTGATCATGTTATACCCAATTTATAAAATTATATGGCTTGATATAAACATGCATGGCTAATTGTATAAAAATAGTTTCAGGAATAGTTAATTACCTAATTGCTATTATGCCTCCTTGATAAATTGAGAATAACAAGTACCCTTGGAAACCATAGGTTGGGTTAATTTTAGTTGGACATATCTTAGTACTAACTTGGGTATCGTTTATGCTTAGCCATGCTTCAACGATATGATGGAATCCATGATCACACGCTCTTATGAATAAACATGACTTAATGAATTATGGAATTGCAGCGCGGCCACTGTTAAAATTTGTTGTGCCATGGCAAGGGTTGCCATTTGGTCAGGTGAACCAAAAATGATTTATAATCGAGCGAGTGATCATGCAGTAAAAGGGATGATTTTTGAGATGTGGTTGTCTTGTCTGAGTAGTCACCAAGGACTTAACTTTGTGTGCCATTGATTTGGGCCATACCATGCAACCACAAGTCCATTTATGGGGTGGACCGGGCTAACTAATTAGCAATGCTTTGAGTTAGTACTGTTGAGGGGGCTGGGACGATGAATCCTTAGCGAGCAGAACCGAGTCAAAACGAGGCTTTGTAAAAACTTTGTGATAATCACTTAGTCATACGTTTTCGGAAGCGTGAAATGTCTGACATTATAAGATGATTATCTCTTGTGGGTCAAGCTGTACAATCTCTGCAGAGTGTAAAACTATTCGAATAGCCGTGTCCCCGGTTATGGATAATGCTTGGTGATTTCACACGAGGGGTAGACTTTCTCAAAAATGTTGGAATGATTTGGATGGATCTGAGTAATTGGTCTTGGTTGATGGTTGAAAAGTGAACGGTGTTCAGTAGCTGCTTTAAAGAAACTTGATTACTTATGTATTAATCTTTTAAATTATGCATACATTTCCCTACGACTTGCTGAGTACTTTAAAGTACTCACAGCTTTGCGTCATTTGTTGATCAGTCGTCGAAGAAGAAATAGGAAACACCGGGTTCTACGAGGAAGAATACTTCGAAGACTATGCGAATTAGGTCGCGTGCTCCACTCATGTCGGATGGCCACCACAAGATATTTCGAATCTGCTGCAACTTACCTCTTGTTGTTAAACCCTGCATGGCAAACTTTATAAGACTTGATCATAAGGTCCTTTTGCTACTAAGTAATATTAATTTGTCTGTTTAATCTATATTTTGTTGTATTGATATGATTACATCAATGTTACAGCTGTGTGAGCTAACTACTGATTTGAAACTAGTTCATAATACATCATAATACACAGACTTGGAGTTGCATATCCAAATCCCGACACCCTAGCTATAAGAATCCCTTGCGGCTCTCCTTTTGTGACTCTGTTTACTCTCTTTTATATTAATACAACAGTCAGCCCTCGTGCTCGTTCAATTTAAGAGAGAGAGAGACTCATGAAGCTATGTATCCATTAGCATTGTTGGCAGGCGTCCAACACTTCTTTCTTCTTTTAAAGGATAGTGTCTCTCTAGAACAGCTACGTCCTAAAATCCAGTGTAGTTTCGGATCAACGGATAAGTTCCAGTGCCACTGCGGTCGTGCACGTCACTACGAGCCACTTGGGGTACGAGTCAGTTACCACGTCACATTGTGGAAAAGTCTTTAAGTGGCATTTCTTGAATTTCGCTTGCTTTCTCCAATTTCATTTTTCAGAGTCACGTTGTTTCAATCGTAATACTCTCTTGGATCACAAAACATATCGTTTTATGATGTACGGTCAAACTTTTAAAACCTTAGTTATATATCTTTTAAAATATTTAGATTGGATATATAAAAATTATACAATAGATTTGTCTCAAAAAAATGTTTTCGAATATTATAATATTATTAAGTTTTATAAATATATTATAATACTAAAATACTAATTAGTGATATATGAGGAGTACTTATTTTGTAGCGGCAGAGATACAATTTTGCCAGAAAAGTGTTGGTCCCATTTCTCCCTTTCCCGAAATCAAACAAACCCCCGCCGCCGGCGACCACCACCGCGTCCGCACATGGACTGGTCGGCCCTCCCCGGCGACCTCCTCTGCCTCATCGCCGGTCGCCTTCAGGACCCGGTCGACTTCCTCCGCCTCCGCGCCGTCTGCCACTCCTGGCGCTCTGCCGCCTCGTCCCCTCCCCCGTTCCTCCCCTGGCTCCTCGTCCGCCCCGCACACCCCACCACCCGCCCCTCCCTCTCCTTCTTCTCCTTCTCCTCCGGCGCAGTCCGCTCCGTCCCCGCCCCCTCCGCCACCCACCGCCTCCTCGGCCACACCCACTCCCACCTCCTCTTCTCCGACCACCTCCACCACCCCATCCCCCTCCTCCTCGTCAACCCCCTCACCGGCGCCCAGCTCCCCCTCCCCCCTTCGCCCTTCCATCCATCCAGCCCCATCACCCAGGGCTACTACATCCCCGGGCCCGACTCGCCGGTGGTGCTCTACAACGCCAGGAAGCTCTACTTCCACCACCCGGGGGGTGAATCAAGAAACCCGGGGGACGGGTGGACGGAGGTGCCGGTGACGGACCTTGTCGCCGAGAACATGTACCACAGCGGGCAGATGTTTGTGAGCAATGACCGTGCCGACATCACGATCTTTGACGCGGCCACGCTGGCCGTGGTAGGGGCCGTGCGGCCGCCGCCGCTGGCGACTCTGCGCAGGGCTTCCTTCAAGTGCTCCGCCTTCGTCCCGTCCGGCGATGAGCTGTTGTGCGTGATTCGGTACTTCGGGAAAGATGGGCGTGGGGAGTTACTGGAGGATTGTGGCGGGCTGGAGGTTCACCGCCTGGTGATTCCGGGGGAGGATGAGAAGGCATCGCCGCGATGGGTTCGGACGAGGAGCATTGGTAATAGGATGCTATTTGTTGGGCTCTACCAGGGATTCTCATTCAATGCTGCGGATTTCGTGGGGTTTAAGGGGAATTGCATCTATTTCTTCAAGCTGGAGAGGGCCAGTAGGTCTTGCATCTATAGATTTAGCATGGAGGATGGTCGCACTGAAGAGCTGCCCTGCCCGTGCATGCATGCTTGTACTTGGTTCGTGCCAAGCTTGTCGTAACCCTTGTTGTCGACTAACAGGGTAAGCTTTTTGTAGCTTGGTTCATGCCAATCAACACTTGCAGTTTGTTCTTGTTATTGGCTTCAGTGAGCATGCAGGTTGAATGCATTGTTGTGAATTAATTATTCATGAATGCTGTTGTATCACATGCAATTCTCTGGTAAAACACATATTGTTGGAAACAAATTTGGATTGATACTTTGTATATGTGGATCAGAAGTTAGAATAGCTTGTCGATTGGTTGTGTGTATTTGAATTCTAGATTATGGCAATTACTCTGGAAACTTGCTTCCTCACTGTCTACCTTCTACCTTAGAATAAAATCTTCCAACACAAAGAACATATGTCTTCCACCTACTATGCCAAAATTAAAGAGTGGTTGCTACTGTTTACAACTAGGCATTCCTCTAGTGTATTCACTGACATGGCATGGAAAAAACTTTGAATTTTAAGCAAGAAAAAACTACTCTGTAGACATATTTAATCCCACTAGTGATAAACTGATAAGTGATAATTGTCTCCAACTCTCCATTCTCTTCATTATTGTATGGATATTGGATACTAGTAGTTGAAGATAACAATTAATTCTCTCTAAACTGTGACATTCTGCTTATTGTCAAGTGTCAACCTTATACAACATTGAAGTAAATTAGCAAGTTCCCTTTCCTATACGTGACCAAAATGCAAAATCCTATAATCAGAGAAATACAGGTCACAAGAACCTAACTTGTCACAGAGTGTTAGTTCTCAGTATAAATGCAAACATGAATGTGGTATGTGTAGTTACTTTTTTGGTTGCCTGTGGTAACATTACCAGCTCTTCAGTTTTGTTTAATAAATGCTAAATCAATTGTGACTGGTTAGCTGCTGCATCTTTCATATGCTCTTCGTGCTAACATATCAAAATGAAAATTATGATTGATTAGCTGTTGGCTCTTTAGTGAATCTTACTGGTCAAACAGCCCATTTTTATCATGTTAAAATAGCAGAAATTTTGATATCTCCTCGGTGGACTTTGCAACATCTCTAAAAATGTTTTAGTTAATTTATTGTACGGTCTATGCTGCTTTGTTATCTTTCACAATTAAGCAAAGCTGCCTCATTCCTTCGTGTTTGTTCATCATAAATTTGGTGGCATTGTCTTTTCTAAAACTATCTTGTCGTAGCAGATGTGCGTTGCAGGTTGAATGCATTGCTGCGAAATCATTGTCCATGCATGCTGTTGCAAAGTCTGGTGATGCACATCCTGTTGAAATCGAACATGGAGTTATAATTTCTCAATATGAATAAGTTTGTAATAGCTTGTAGATTAGTTATGTACATTTGAAATCAAGATTATAGCAATCACTCTTGAACTTGCTTCCTCAAGATCTATAACTAGGTATTTATGTAATAACAAAATCTACAGTCACACACGAGAATATATGTCACTCACAAGTCACAAATAATTGCGAACTTGCTATTGTAGACAACTAAACATCCTCTAGGTCAAATGGGCCATGCCGCCCAGGCTGGCCTGAAGCACAGGACTGTTGGTCCGGCTCGGGCACGGCCCACATTGTAGCTAGGCCGGGCCGGCAAGGCACAACCAGGTGTGCCGTGCTTGGGTCGGCACCCTGGCCTAGCGGGCCAGCCCGATCCGACATGCACAGTGTCGTGCCGGCACGACATGGCTTGGCCGGCACGGCCGGCAACAGAGGAGGTGGCGCAGCAGAGAAGGAGGTGCCGCGGTTGGCGCGGAGGAGGTCAGTGTGTCGTGCTTGGGCTGACCCGAGGTGTGAGTGTGTCGTGCTTAGGTCGGCACCCCGACGCAGCATGGCACAACCCGCACAGGTAAACGGGCTGGTCGTGTCGGGCTGGCCTAGGCCCTGGCCGTGCTGTGCCAGGCGGCCCGTTTGGCCACCACTAGGTGAAACTAATATGCTCACTAGTCACTATTCAGTACTAATATGGTCTTACATTGAATATCTTGTATATTCAATTATGAGATATGTGCTGCGCTACAATGAACATCTGTCTCCATTGGTCCATCCTTTTTGCTATAGTTTGGATGCTACGGAGTTCAAGATAACCAGTAGTTCTCTTGAAACCTTGAATTCTGCTTATTAAAATATCGTATAGACTTTGGTTGAAATTAGCAACTTTCCCTTCCTTGTTAATTGTTACTATATGCTCTATATGCAGCTAAAGTAAGGAACCTATGTTAAGAGTTACCTGGTCGTGAATGCATGCTTGCTCTTGGTTCCGACCAAGTTTTCGTAGCTTGTATGTTCACTTGGACTGTGTTCCTTGTTGTGAAGCCATTGTTCATAGATATTATGGCAACATTGTAATCGTAATAAGTAGTGAGGAACTGAGGATTAGCTATTTAGACCCTATCGGAGAAAAATGTGGACTGGTGTTGATGTGACATCTTACTTATAGATTGGCTGCCTTTTTTGGTAATGAAAAACGATTGAAATAGTAACTCACCAGACTAGAAGATACAGTGAAGAATGAAGAAAAATTTTGCGCATCAAGTATGCTGAAATGTACTTCTTGGTATCTTAGAAATTTTGATGATACACTGAATAGTTTCTTTATAGAAAGACGATAAAGGTCGTTGTACTAATTAGTAAGTACTAATCTGATGTTACTCTAGTTATTTTGTCTATACGTGATGAGATCTCTGTTGTTGTACAGTGACTCAATGAACATGTGTCTCAGTTGTCTTTTCTATGGATGGATATAGTATGAAGTTTAAGATAATTAGTGATTCTGGCATTCTGGCCTTTAATGCATCGCATGCTGTTTTACAATAAGTTACAAAAGTGAAATCAGTAACCAGCTAAATAGGAGAAATTATACTATAACAATATGGAAATATAAACATTATTCTGGTATCTGAATTTGATTTCAGTTTCTGAGTAACCTTTATTTAAGGTTAAATCTATGATCTTTGTTGTTTATTATGACCAATAGCATTTTGAGGGAATGAGAAGGCTACTATTTGATGACACATTCTGAATATTTGAGCTGACAAGTAAACTAATTTGTTTCCTTATAACTCGGATATAATTGGTCTGCATGTAGCACGTGACTTAAGGGAATTGGAGGTTGACTGATGATGTAAGTTCAGTGATTGAGGGAAAGTACACATGGCAAGGAAAGGCCTGTGAACTGTGAATCATGTTCTTCTAGAACTGGCATAGATGTCAAGGATTGCCTATATAGGAGATTGTGTTGCGGTTTGGACTGACACACTGTTCACTGTAATGATAGTGCCAGGCTGTCACACTAGCAGCCACATCAGATGAGGAGTTAGTAGAAGCTGACTTAATACCACTTAATCGATGACTTGGTACTTGGTAGGACCAAAATAGCCGCTGCTGCAGGCTGGAATGGAGCTTCTTCCTGGCATCATTGTGTAGCATGCTTTGAGGAATTGGAGATAGTGGGGATGGATGCTTGAGAGCTTGTTCTTAGTTTCCTGTGGACTAACAGGCGGAGCCTGTGGATAAGAGAGGAAGATGGCTGCACTTTTGTGTCATATTAATATATTATCATAGAATACCTTGGCAGTTAACTCTTGCTTCTTGTGAAGTGTCCAGTTTTTTAACACCAAACAAGAGAGTAGGTTTCATGCAACAACAGATCATGTTTAGGTGATTGTAGATTGTAGAAATGATACATCGCACAACAGCATAAATGATTGTGTCATGGGCATTCCCAACAAGGGCAGGAGATCAAGCGCATAGCAAATAAAGATTAGATAAGATTGGTTAGGGATTATTTTCCTTAAGATAAAGATTAGATTAGATTAGATCGGATTGTTTCCTTTCATTTAGGGATTAATTTCTTAAGTGTCAAGTCAAGCCATCTCTATATAAGTGATAGCACTGTATCTTCTTGAATCAACCAAGAAATATATTAAGAGTTCCTAGTATCTTCTCTATCCCTGCCCTTGTGGTGCGGCCGCCGCTCATTGGCATGGTCGTGCTGCTTGGGTTCAGGACCATCAAGACCATCAAATCCCAGCACATGACAACTTGGTATCAAAGTTGTTGATCATTACCCATAGCTTCTGCTTCCATGGTAGGCACGATGCTTGCATCGTCCTCAATGTCGATGCCGCCGTTGGTTTTGCCATTGCCATCCCTATGGGCAACGCCACCGAAACCAGTCGTGGCACTGCCATAGCCTACCTTGGAGCATCCACAACTGTCTTCGTGCTTGATGCGGGGGTCGCATCTCCTGATGCCATCCTCGGTGTTGGCGCCATTGTTGGTTCCGTCGTTGCCACCCCCATGGACAACGCCACCGAAGCCAGCCTTGGCGCTACCACGGCCATTACCATGCTTGAGGTGGTTGCTACCGTTGTCGTTGATCTTGCTGCACCCACACATGGAGGCCATGATCTTCAAGGATCCATACTGATGTCGTAGTCTGTCGTCAACATGGGGCCTCCTTGGGCTACAACTGTGGTCACCACCACAACTTGAGGACGGGTTGTTTCGAAGGGAGGGAGAAATGTCATGGGCATTCCCAGTAAGTGTAGGAGATCAAGCGCATGGCGAATAAAGATCAGATAAGATTAGTTAGGGATTACTTTCTTTAATATAAAGATTAGATTAGATCGGATTGTTTCCTTTCATTTAGGGATTAGTTTCTTAAGTGTCAAGTCAAGCCATCCCTATATAAGGGATGGCATTGTATCTTCTTGAATCAACCTAGAAATATATCAAGAGTTTCTATTATCTCCTCTATGCCTGCCCTTGTGCGGCCGCAGCTCATCAGCATGGTCACACTGCTTGGGTTGAGGGCCATCTAATCCTAGCACATGACAGATTGTTGACTTGCTTGCTCAGCTATTTAGCAGCAGCTGATTCAAACATTAAGACCACATACAGCTGTGGGAATATGCTCACAGCTGTTTGATTGAAGTCACCACGGAAATTCAGATAGTTGTTTTATTGAAGTCAACATTTCCTGTATGGTGAAGGAGAATTCAGTTTCCCAGCTTGAACACTTACATGCTGTATAAACTCCATGGGCAGGCCTCAGCTGAGCTTTCATACAGTCAATCTGGGTCAAGTGACAGAGAAATGTGTGTATAGTGTAAACCCTGAATAGCTACAAGTTTGTAAGGTACTCTGGTGTGTACGCTCATTTCATGAGCATATAATGTTGACTGAATTTTTTGGCCTTCGTTACTATTTTCATTTCTAATACATTATGGTAGTATTCAAGGCACATCTCACACAATATCTGTGATAGCTTAAGAGATTACAACAAGAACTGCATATGTTGGCGTATTATTATCTTCTCCTTTTCCTAGTCTAATGCTCCCTGAGATAAGCATTGTAGGGCATGACTAACATAAATTCTAGAAGAGTGGAATTTTGCTGAAAACTGGTGTCAAGCTTTATGTCATGTTGTGGAATTTCACACAACACTGGCATGTATTTCTTTTGGTTTGGCTTCCTGTTCGCTGGTTCGATATTGATCTGCAACCTCCACTAGATTATTGTACCATTTCATAATCTCTTAATAGTGCTATTTTGTTTATTGCAATTAATCAGACCAGCCTTTGACCTCCATGCTTCTTCATTACTACTTTTTCAGACATATAATTTCTTGAAATTGTTTTCGCTTCTGCAGTTGCACATAAAAGGAATTCCTATCACAAGGAACTGTCCCACAGATCTCTCAAAAGGAAGCATATATTACCAGCATATCATCTCAACTGAAGCAGCGCTGCAGCCAGACATTCAATGGCTTATGGTTTCAGGTAACCATGAGCACTCTGCCTGATCTGTTGAAAGAACTTACAGACCATGCAGTTTGGACTGTTGAGCACAGCTGACGGAACAGTGGTACTGTTTCTCCCCTGTAGTGTCAAAGTGCTAGAATTCCATTGCCCGATTCTTCTCCAGAACTCAGGCATGTCGAAGTTTTATTGCCACCTTGAATCAGCAGCCTGATGCTGAGTTACAACCTTGACTTCTTGTATCTCAATGCTTTTCGCAATGATCATGCCCGTTGTATCTCAAGCAGCTGCAAAGTTGTAACCCAAATTTCTAGTATTTGTGCCTGATGCTGCAAAGGCCTCGCTATGACCTGTGGTTCCAGCCTTCCTGGTGATGTTGAAAAATATACCAGCTCTATGGGGAAGAAAAACAAAGCTGATGAGCACAAGTAATAGAATGTTGCTGCTTTCTTCAAACAGAGTTCCCCCAAAAGTGTTCCCAAGATGCCAGAATTCCATCCTCATGTACTTTGCTCCCCAAACTAGAATCTTAATTTACCATCATCTTGATGCGAAACGAACCCAAACTTCGCCACCCACCTCTGATCCCATCCACCGAGATAGGATTGTTCAAGTTCCTCCTTCCCATAAAAGGAATGATACTTGTGAGGAAAAAGAAAACAAGGGAAAGATTAACTGCTGCAAGTGATTAACCAAACCACATCACAGGCCTTCTCACCCCAGCCTTAGCTATCATATCACAATCACAGGTACAAACACAAATCTTAAATCTCTCAGGAGCAGTGCTTACCACACATCCACATGGGAATTTAGTAACACACCACAGAAAGAAGTAACAAGATGCTATGTCAAAAAGAAAAGAACAAAAAAGGTCATGTGAGCAGAGAAGAGGAAAAACAACTAGAGAACAGGGGCAATCACACAGGCAGACAGATCCCTTGGAGTTGGACAAGAGGATGGGAAAGTTCCGAGATGATTATTATATCATGCGTGTCCTAACAAATTAGACAATTACATGATGTACATCGTCACAAGCCGTTTTACAGTTTTAATCGCCTCACTTACATGATGATCATCACCATGAACAACAACAGAGCACAAGGATAAAAAGAGAAAGAAAGACGTGGAGACCAAGGCCTCGATTTGTCCTAACAAAACTTTGTCGACACCAATCGCCGAAATTATGCAGCTAGCTAGCTTCTTCCAGCGAATCACAGCGGGAAGAAGACGAAGAAATGATCACAGATCACCCGCCATCCCTGAGAATCAGGGACTGGGTGGGTGGGTTCTCTCCGCCTGAGAGATCGCCCGATTCAGCGGTGCGCCGTGACGAGCGTCTCGATGAAGCGCAGGCCGTCGAACCGCGGCGCGAACTTGTCGTCGCTACCCTCCCCCCTCGACGTCGACCCCTGAGGCGCAACAAGAAGAGGAGAAGAGTTAACCACCCGTGGGAATCGATTCCTCCAGATCGAATAATTCAAGGCCGAATTGCTGCTAAGAGGAGGACAACGAGAAGGGGGAAGAGGGAAGAACCGGTGACCCGGACGCAGCGCACCTGCTGGCGGAAGAGGAACCCGTCGCACCTGCCGACGACGACGGCGGCGGCCGGCGGGGCGCAGTCGCAGGCGAGCAGCTCAGCGCCGGAGGCCACGGCGACGGCCACGGCGGACGCGACGGCAGCTGCGATCCCCCACCTCATGGCCGATCTCCTCCTCCTCCTCCTGCGCGTCGGCGGCTGGCCCCCACCACCACGTATGGTATGGTAGCAGGTACGAAGGCTCGCGAGCTAGGGCTGCCAAGAATATGAATATAGATGCTATTGCTGTTCTCCGGGGCGATGGGTCGTCGCGTATATAGCGGTTGGTATCGCCGGATTTTTGCGTGCGGGATTTAATCGGATTGGAATTCTGGTCGGCGCGTCAGTCCATGCCGCGGCGGGGTGAATTCCGGAATGCGTTTCTGAGTGGCGATCCGCAAACGAGTGCATTTATGGCTGAGAATGACTGTTTCTAGTCTGGGACAGTGATCGGCATCATTACTGTGGTAAATTCAGTAGAAACAGTAAAATACACACCGTGGCGAATTACACTGCAGAGACTAATATTATCCGTCTGCGTTCGATCTAACGGCCGAGCACACTGTACAGTTGCAGGATCCCCATCCGAGCTCGATGGTTGGATGGCAGCATCGCCTGCCACGCCACCGGTCGGCCGGGCCGGGTCAGCTCCTTCTCCTGCCTCGTTGACAAACTTGTTACTGCTGAGAAAAAGTCCAACACAACTATGCATACCATGAGCAGAAATGCTTGTAGAAAGTTAATTAGGACACCTTATTTTGTTCCCAATTGTGGTGGAGAGGTTTTACGGTGGCAACGGCAGTTGGCGGCGAGCTGACGGCTAACAGATCCTAGGAGTGGGGGGAGAGAGGCCAAGGAATCTCTGGCAAAAGGGAAGTGGAGCTGTTGAGTCTCTAACAATAGCATAGAGAGCGTACCTAGTTCATCCAATTTTTGGTGCATCCACGGTGCATCTTTTTAAAACACGATATTTGTGGGGGGAAAAAGAACCGGTTGGAAAAGTCATGATGCAATCAAGCATCCCGCAAAAAACAAACTTTTGACGCAATGATACAATCAGATTATTAGTTGGAGCTATGGAGGAAAAGTTATAAATTTGGAAAGAATTATCGCTAATTGGTTTGGTGATAGGAAAATGTCAGATGAGGCATGCTTCCTCTTGCTAATTGAAATGGTGATAGGAAGGCATTGCCTTTAGAAAAAACGACAAGAACTGGCACATCAGCTTATTGCCATTTCAAATGTAAAAACCGCCCGATCGCCATTTCAAAGGACAATTGAGTATTACTTTCGTAATCGTTTTTGTGCGAGGTTTGTTTTTGTCAAAAGAAGAAAAAAAGGATATTTAAAAAAGGAATAATTAATTATTTGCCACTGCAAAAGGGTGGATTTTAGGATTTACCACTAAATGTGATTATGACATGTGGGTCCCGGGACCACATGTCATATTCACATCAGTGGCAAATAATGAATTACGTATGAGAGGACAGTAATAAATAATTGAATCTCCCTTAAAAAAAAGATTACTTTGCACATATTTGCGCCAAGCAAGCTTCTCCATCTAGGGCTAGATGTACCTCGTTAAACCAAGCCGCTGAATTCCCGCTTCAAGCTTTGTAGCATGATTGTGGCCCTATTGATTAACGAAGGGAACTGCTCTTGGTCTAAAAAGAGAGTACTCAATTAAAATTGTCTCAGCACAAGAACGTCCAATGTAGTAAATACTGTCAACCTTAAGTAACCGAAAATCACACCCAACAACCAATTATAACACACTTATAATTAACCCAAACCATACTAATAGACTATATGGCCCGAAAGCCCCGCGCCCTCGTCGCGGGCGGATTAATACACCTCAAATCAACCTAGCTCAAGCTCCACCCCTGTACACAAGCAACGCCTTGTTGAACGTCACTGACACCTAGAACGATGGAAGGTATAATCAGACCACCGTCGAATATGATATGCTGTGTGGCGCATCATGCATCTATTTTTTTTTTTTACGATTACGTGAAAGACGCACACGCGCTCGAACCACCGCACACACACGCTGTGATATTTAGAGAAAAAGAAGGACAGGGAGAAAAAAAAAAGGAGGGAATGGTTTTTCGAATGGCTGAGGAGCGTCGCGTGGGGAGAAAGCAGGGCCAAGCCGGGGAAGGAAGGAATCCACCCATCCCATCCCCAGTAGTGCCGTTCCATTCACCATCTCACCCATCCCCACGCCAGCGCTTGCGTGGCGATGGACGTGACAGCAACCAGCGGATTAAAACCCAACAGTTCGGGCGCCATTTTAGTTTTGTTTCAGCTTTGTGTTTCCTCGTGATAAATAAACGGAGCACGCAAGGCATGACGGGAACCATCCATGCACTTGCTGTCGCTGTTTCTCGCCTGGCTGTGCCAGCTTGTCGGCTCTCTGGTTGGTTGGACGTGCTTCTCGTAGACAGAGGCAGGCAGGCAGTGCGTCGCGAATATACCATCCCGTTTTCTTCGAGGTTCCTCCTCTTTGTGTGTCAAAAGTTATAAAACCTGGGCGTTTGCCCTCGGTTGGAGTTCGTCTGACTAGCATCTTTCAGCAGCCCACAACCGTTCAAATGTTGATTTTTTTTGATAAAGGAAGAAAAAATCTCTCTTAATCTCTGTTTCACGGATGCACACAACTTATTTTATTAAGAAGACATGTACCACAATGATTTGGCTGGAAGCCTTACAATCAAAATATGAATGGAAATGAAACTTAAGCATTACAAATCCCGTGACTAAACCGTCACCCATGAAGGTTTAAGATTTACTTCGCCACAAACTTTGATCTGATGTTGCCAGCTATCATTGCCTCCTTTTGAGGCGATTCAAATGTTGGATTTGGATCCTCTACATTGAAACTATCAGTGCAGATAATCTATAGTACATGATATTAGATATCGATCTCCACCATCTGAGTACGTGACATTAGATAGCGATCTCCAACGTCCGATCAACAATTAGATGTCAATGTCAATAGCTACAGTATTTTGCCGCAGCAAATCTGCGCTGCACGCATCTCATTGTCGATACAATATTGCTGCAGTACAGTCCGGAATGCTGTTTGCGCATTCACAAAACAATGCTCCACCGTTCCCTCTCTGCGATGTCGGGGATGAAAACACTGTTTACACAGTCCCTCTGTGATACTGTGGATGATCCGGATTCTCATCTCAAATACATGGTGCGTACCTCGTCTTAGAGCCTTTCCTGATGTAACTGTGTGAAGCCTAACAGATAAGCTAGGCATCGGAATATCCTATTTTAGGCCACGTAGGAAGATGCAGTAATTATGTAAAAACAAAACGTTTCATAGAAAACCGCATTTCAAGGAGGGCCCACACTAGGCTTCAAATTTCTTATCAGGCTTTTTTCGCGAGCGAATTCTGTTTGCCATAGTTCCAACCTCAAACGAGTCATCTTCCTTCCCTTGTCACAGGGGCTGCTTGGATTGCTCCATCAACATGTCGAATCAAATTTTCGTAATACCCCAATGATTGGGCTAACGTTTGGATTGATACCAAAATTTTGATATACCCCGTAAAATTTGGCAACACCAATGCATCGAAGTTCATTCGCACGGCGAATCCTGGGCGCGCACCCTGCCCATTCCTTTGCCACCCCTGGCAACGGCCCATTGGCTACATTAAATTCTTAGTTTTTCTACTAACAAGTTTCAAATGATTATATTTTGTAAACTGTGTATCCGATTTGTGATCCATTTAAACCGTTGCATTCCTTGTGATTTAATCAACAAAATAAAACCCATATTAGCTATATTTTGACTGTCGATGATCGAAACACATAGTTCCTTATTGAACTTACTCAGGAATGTAATATGAGAAAACTATCAGATGAAGATAATGTATTGCTATGGACACACTAAGTGTTTGTATAAGAATACAAAAGATGTTACAGAATGATCGTAATGATCATGACTAATGAATGAATACAATCATGAACTTATGATTCTATTCTAGATCGTAATATTTATGTTACAGAGAATGTGGGCACTTATAATATTTATGTTACAGAGAATGTGGGCACTTACAGAGAATGTGGGCACTTTATAGTATTTGAAAGGTTGACAGTTAATGCCGCTAAATATGTCTCTAATCTTTACACGCGTTCGCCAGGAGAGTATTGAACTATCACGTCCGTTAGCCAACTATCGTAAGTTGCTAAATGCGTCAAAAGCCGCCTTCCCGCCAATCACGTTAGTAACTATTGGTGTCTCCCGACTAGTTCGATGGTCGATGATTGCCCATAGCTGGTTGTTCGTGACCTAAACTGGTCGTCGGCCAGTTTGGCCGTAATAAAGAGAATTAAAATTTATTTATAAATTGGTTGCAGGTTCATAACCGTAATATAGTGGGTCTATGTTAAGTGGGTCTCATTTGACATAAGCTCTGACTTTGATCAAGAAGGTTGACTTGATAAAAAATCATCGTGGGATCCAAACACTATTTTTTTCACAGGTTTTGGTACTACTAAAATTTTGATACAGCTACATGTGTCTTTTTCTTTTGCAGCTAAGCTCGGTCTAGAAGGAGAAAAAAATCGAAGGGCACTACAAGTGGTGGGAACGGTGCATACGTGGACAGGAAACTGTACACGAGAATACGAGATCACGGGCCACCGGAGAATATACCTGCGTTCACACACACACAAAGCTAGGCTGAGCTTGCTTGGTCGGCACGAGATGCCGTCATAGGCCGGAAATAAATTCAGGGGAGGGCCTCGCCTGACGCCCAGAGCCATCCATCGCATATCCAACGGCTGCGGGGGAGAGTTTCACGGTGGACCTCCCACACCGCTGCGTTATCCCTCGTTTCTTTACTGGATTGTTCAATCGCAAAGCTCTGAAATTTGGACAAATTTCATGCTAAAATTCTGGTCTGGGTTTTCGATTCCGACTCTCAGATTCCTGTGGATCCTGCCTGCTCTCGACCATGCATGTATTCTGGAACACACAACAAATTGCTGTGAAAAAACAGAGCCCATAATTCTTATAAAATTCAGTTTTCTCATTGTGGCCACCTACCAGCATCAGGGAATGGTGACCTACACTCGGCGCCAGCTGCTTGGCATAGTTTGTCCATGATCCGACGATCGGCTCCACTCCATCACCTCTCGTTGCCATCGATCGAGCTTCTCGCTGTCACGTTAGTTGGCAGTTACCGTGCGACTGCTGGTGCCAGCGGGCATACCACTAGTGCTCCAGCTCTCCTTCCAATTGGCTATGGTGCCACCGACGCTAGTGAACATAATTTAGGGTCGAAAACTTGGCGAACACCGTTGATGCTTCCTATATGAATATCAAAACAAACAGATCTTCCATTCATCCCGAAAGAAAGTACTCCGTAAGTTCAGATTTTTTTAAAAAATATTATTTTAATAAATAATTACAAAAATAAATAATAAAGAAATTACAAAATGGGCATCTGTCGCTGGTTGAAATTACGACAGGATGACATTTACTGCCCAGTCGCTGGTCAACCTCCTGTCGCTATTTCAACAGGCGATTGCATTTGAATTGTGTGCCAATTGCCAATTGAAATGGCGACAGGAACACGTGTCTTTCTGTCGCCACTCCAACTGACAACAAAGGACACACTATATAAACTGCCAAAACTTGACCGGAAAGTCATTTTAATTCGGAGAAAAAGAGAAGACAGAGAGAAGGGAGAGGAGGAGAGGGGAAAAGTGACCTAGCGAAGCGCTGCCAGTTCATAGCGGAGGAGGAGAGAGAGGGAGAAGCAGATCCGATCGCGCCACTTCGCAAGTAAAAGTTCTAAATATTATGTAAATGCTGAAAATATTTTTTAAACTAGAAAAATAGCAAGATACCTCTAAAAATTCCAAAGTAGCTAAAATATTTTAGTTTTTATTTTCAAAATACAAATAAATTATTTATGGTGTAGTAATTGAGTTAATTAGATACTTTTAGATGGAATGTATTGATATGTAGTGTAGTACATCATTTTTATTGTGTGTAGGTCAGTTCCGGATATGTCGTTAATTGTGTATAATTTTTTGTGTGCAATTATTGAGTTAATTAGATACTTTTAGATGGAATGTATTGCTATGTCATGTAGTGTCGTGTAGTACAACATTATAGTTGTGTGTAGATCAGTACCAGATCACTAATCGTTCAATATTTTTTTGGTGCAATAATTGAATTAATTGGATATGTCGCTTCTAATTACTTTTTGTGCATGTTTCATAGTATTTATAATGTAAGCATTGAATTTTCAGGAATGGCGGGCCTAGGAGACGCTACGCAGTGGCCATACGAGTTGGTTAACCTGGTCGTGGACGCGAGTCATTGTAGCCGCCTCAGTAACATCCTCCCCCAGTAAGGCGAGGCGCCTATTTATCTTGGCGTGTTGCGGCTTCGCACGTCTATGAGTGCATGGAGGATCAACACATGTTGGGTTCCAAGGTACATATAGTTGTGACCTTCGTGTACTCAGTTTTAGCCTGACTTGTGTGGGTGGACTCACGTATGTTGTTAATCCTTTCGACGCAGGTTGAGAGCGGCAGACCTGCTTCTACTAGCGAGGATGATAGAGGCGACTTGGGAGGACGACCAAGACGTCCAGGGCGGTTTGTGTACGTCAATGTGGTTTTCGTATGATTGGTGCCTCCTAACGGTGCTGGTTGACTGTTGGAGACTGGAGTTGCACACATTCCACCTTCTGTGCGGGGAGATGGCGCCGACACTTCAGGACGTGGGTTTTCTGACTGGGTTGCCCTACGCTGGCTTCCCCTTGGCGGCATACGACGTCCCGGACACATGGCGCACAGAGTTCCTCGCGAGGTTCCAGGGGGTGCTGTCGCCCAGTGCCGTCTACAAGGAGTTCAGTAGTACGCTTGGGCTGACGCTAAAGTGGATCTGCTAGTTCTACATAAGTATTTATAACTCTTGTGTTTCTTCTTCAATTGCTTTTGTTCAACTTAGTAATAAGTCTGTCTTTTTGCAGCCGGAGTGTATGGCACAGAACACACACGAGCACACAGTGAGGAGGCACTTCGAGGCCTACCTGCTGTGGCTGTTCATGTGGGTCATGTTCCTCGGGTCCCACGGCGATAGTGTTGACAAGCCTATGATCTTCTACGCATGGGAGCTGGTGGAGATGGAGGTGGATGAGATCGGTTATGCGCTTGGGGCTGGCGGTCTTTGTCTTGTGACGCGACACGCATACTGTCGCGACGTGTGCCACTGGGTTCGGGACAACTCCATCCTCTCTGGATGCCCGCTGCTTCTTCATCTATGGTCCTTCAAGCGTTTCCAGATCAGACGACCACAGCTAGACCTCAGAGCCTACACCGACGCTATGTACGCCGCTGATGACAATGTGGACTGCCCGACCATGTGTATTGTGTGGTGTCGCCAAGGGGTAAGTTTTTTTGAACATTTAGTCTTTTTCGTAATGTATTTTAATTACATGTGCTCAGGTTTTGTTGTTCTCTTCCATAGGTTATCATCACTTCGATCACTACGCACGCGTTCTGCCCGGACTACATTGCGATGTTCGATCAATTGATAGATGATCGCGTCATCTGGACATCGTTCACTCCTGATAGGGTGTACGCATGTGCACCCCAATGCCTGTCGAGCTTGTGCACGTGATGGAGCCAATAGTGCGTGGATGGGGGTGAGCCACAGTGTGTCACACCCCATGACTCCTCACCTAGACGTGCTGGGCGGGTCCTCGTGGCATTGTGCGGGAGTACCCCAGCATAGTTCGCAGGCACACTAGAAACACACACGCCTGCTTGTTTATTTTGAACACTATTTACTAATGGTAATTTCTTCTGACAGGTCCTCCGTTCCACCCGTACCAGGTATGTCTATCTTGTTTACATGCATAATGTATTATTTTAGCATTCCCTTCTTGTTTACATGCGTAACGTACTGTTCCATTGGTCATACACCCATGTGGGACGAGAAGCTAGTGTTGCAGGAAGGAGCACACTCCGAGGACTACAAGTTCAACAATGAGTGGGCGCTATGACGATAGGGCGGTGGGCCTTCGCACGGCGAGACGACTCTCAGCCAGGTCTCCGTTGGGGCTTCTCAGTTGCACCTGCACGGTGCGCCCAGAGCGAGCCAGCCGACACAACCCCCTCTCGCGATACCCATGTAGGCTACACGCGTTGATAGGGTACCTTGGTCGCCAGAACCTTTGACGTACTCGCACCAGCACCCACATCCGCCCCAGATGAAGCCAGGGGCCACACGTGGGGTACACCCCCAAGAGGCCTCACGAGTAGATGTATCAATAGTGTTATGTAAATATTATTTTGTGCACGACTTACATTTTGCTAGTCTCATGTTTACGATATTATTTGTTCTTATTGTGTGTACAAGTAACCATGTGAGGGAGTCAGCATTGTGACACCAGACACCACCCTATGTCTAGCCTTTTCGTATGGGAAATGACCACACCCTCATTTCCAAGTCATTCTCTCACTAAGATTTCGTTTGGTACTCTCAAATAAATCGGTTTAGCAAATAGACAATTTCATTAGAAAATATCACTTCAACATTTTTGTTATTACGTCGTCGAAGAGGGCTATTTTTGTTATTGCGCTGACAAAATCACATTCCAAATATACTTGGTCACACCGAAACTCCTAAATTGTTCTGTACTTCATATTTTCTTATCTTTTAAAAAATTATCAGTTGCGAGGACACTTAAAGATATTACCAATATTATAAATATAATTTAATTTCAAAAATGGGCTCTTGTTGCTATTTCAACTAGCAACAGGCGATAGGCTCTTGTCGCCATTTGAATCGGCGACAAGACCCTGCCGCCAGTTGAAATGGCAACATAACTATTTCAATGGCGATAGGCTTCTGTTGCCATTTCAAGTGTCGATAGAAGCCCATTTTTTGTTTTTTTAAAAATGACTATTTTTTCTTATTTATTAAAATAATATTATTTAAAAAGACATTCCATAGTTTCAGAGCCAATCCAGAACACACGAATTTTACAGAAATTAGTAGGAATTTCGTATAAAACAGTTCGATTCGAGTAGGAGGAAAATTCGAAAGTGCTACCTAGTTTAATAGACAATCTGGAACACATGAATTTTACGTAAAAATAAATAGAAATTTCATATAAAGCTGTTTGATTCTTGCAGGAATCAAGAAAAATTCTTTTGTGCCCAACTAGAAGGCATCGAGTTTTTGGTTCATTTTGCCTCTTTTTGAAACGAAATAGTAAAACTAGCCCCCCTCCTCGCGAATGAAATGATAAGAATAGCACCCCAACCACACTATTTTGTCACGGAAGCCACGTGTCGAGCAACCAATCCGCAGAAGGCCACCTGTCGCGCACTCAAACCGCGCTAGTATGGCATGCCAGGGTGGCAGACGGGCTATGCACGCGTTCTGTCCTATCTTTGCCGAAGCGGCGGGATGTCTGGTCTTGAACCGCGACAAACAAAATAGCATGATAATGATGTTATTTTTATGATTTCATTCAGTGAACTAGTTTTGCTATTTCATATAAAAAATATGTCATTTAAGCCAAAGGCTTAGAGGCATCGTCAAAACCCTTATTCTTCGGCTTCTGAAAGCCTAGCCAAAGGCAGGGACACACATCGATATCTATACAGTAAAAAGTTTAGTTATTCCGATCTAAGAAAAAAAGAGAGTAGGGATGTAGACTATGACACCAGAATCATCAGTCATCACAAGGGAGTTTTTGTCCGTCCACGTATTGGCAAGAATGGTTGTCGTCATTCGGTATTTACAAAAATGCCGCCCCAGCATCTGATCGATCTTGGCGAAGTTTCTGGAGTGACACGGGCGAAATCAAGACGACGGCCATGTGGTGGAGGAGCACAACCACATGGCCGTCTTGGTGGCCACCTCCTGTATGGTGGTCATGCGGAAGGCCACCTTTCTCTCTCCTCCAATCTAGTTCTATTGGTATGAATTCTTAAATATAGTATATGAGCTCAAAAAATTATGAAAATGACACGGTGTACTCCATTAGAAACCCTAATTCTATTAGGAGTACTTTGTGTGAGAATTTATAAAACCCTAATTTTCGAAACCTAAAATCCAAAATTTCAAGACCTAGACCCTTAATTTTTAAGACAATTTCAGAGCACATATAAAATTATAGAAACATTACACAATCAAGTCCACTGTGTAAGGAGTCTTCAAAGCAAAATTCATAATTTTTGAAGCTCATTTTCTATATTTAGAAATTCCTATAAACAATATACTTATATGAAATTATGAGAAAAATTCGTAACGAATAAAATTATGGAAAATTTACACAAACAAATACACTGTGTCGAGAGGCTCCAAAAAACTTTCATAATTTTTTGAGCTCATGTAGTATATTTAAAAATTCATACCATCAGAACTGGATTGGAGGAGAGAGAAAGGTAGCCTTCCGTACAACCACTGTACAGGAGGTGGCCACCGCACGGCCATTATGCGGTGGAGGAGATCCACCGCATTGTCGCCATGCAGTTTCGTCTCGTGTTAGCTCGAGAAACTCCGCCACACAGTTATCGTGCGGTGAGACAATATTTTTGTAAATACCAAATGACGATCATACTTACAAATACACGGCTCAAAATCGCCAATACGACAAACAGCCATTATACATGACTCCTGTGTGTGTACCGAACGACGCACGGACAGAAATATCAGGCAGGCTCCAAAGACCGCAGTTAACCAGACTATAGCCGAGCCGGGGCCCAGTTAGCATCCGACAAATCACGATCACCCAATTCGGCAAAATTTTTAGGAAAAGTAGGCCCTCCGCAAGCACCAGCAAGTCACTACCCAGGACGGGCAAGACCCGAGGTACAGTAAATCCCGCAGCACTAATCTTTTCTCGACTAAAAAAAATGACCAAAAAAGACTTAAGCATGAAGAACAGTAGCGGTGGACACTGATCCATTCATCGTTCGTTCCAGAAAATTAGAGGTCTGATTGGTTAACCAAAAGCCAGCAATCACACGCCGAATGAACAGCATCCTGCCACTGCTAAATCTGCTCTGTTCCTAGCAGCTAATCCAACCTAGCTAGCACTGCTAAACACGCTGCTGATCTGAAGCGGAGCGCGAATCTGATGACCATGGTGCCAACCGCCTCCACGGTCCCGGCATGACGAAGAGATGCAGGGTCGTCGTTCACTTCAGCGGTGCGCGGTGACGAGGGTCTCGATGAACCGCAGCCCGTCGAACTGCGGCGCGAACCTGTCCTCCGCCGCCGCGCCGGCGGTCCTCCTTCTGCTGCTGTCCTCCCTCGACGGCGACCCCTGCAGGTAACGCGCGCGCGCGCGGGGTAAGGAAATCGACAAGGAATGCCGCAAAAAGCGGGGCAAGAACCCATATGGGATCGAACGCGAGCGCACGTACGCACCGTGGAACTAGAGCACGGGGAGGCGCGGGGATAGCCAGCGGCGGAGGACGCGGCGGAGGCGATGGCGGTGGCCGCGGCCGAGGCGGCTGCGGCTGCGGCGCTCCACCTCATCGCGCGCGGGCTCTGTGGGAGAAGAGTGGCTACTAGCTAGGATCTGAAATGGTGGGCTCTGTGACCTGTCGGGGGTTTATTTATGGAGGAGGAGCCAGCTGCTCGCCGGAACCGTGCGGGGGATCACGTCGGATTGGAGAGCGATCGGCGTGGCGTCCGCCGCGTCACGGGTGGGGTGCTGCGGGGCCCACGTGGGTGGGCGGTGGCCGGTGGCGTCGGGAAGCCGCAGGCGCAGTGGCAGAGCAGCCAACCAGCGAGGGGAGGGGATAACAATGCGATGACGATGGATTGGATGGGTTGCGGTCCATGGGCCCACACCGAAAAGCAGCTATTTATTAAAAAAATTCGTTTTGGAATACGTGAATTCAAAATTTGAAAACTTTAATTATTAATATCTTTTCGAATATATATATTAGATACATGAAAAATCATATTTATAGGTTCATCTCAAAAAGTACTTTCTCAATAATATAATTTTATTGAGTTTTATAAATATTTCACAATAACAATTAGTGATCAAAATTGTATTTTAAAACAGTGTCGATGTCTAAAACGATTTGTTTTTTGAACTAAAGGGAGTATATTAGTGGTGGTCAAATGGGTGGCATAGCCCGGCCAGCATGGGCATGACCAAGCACAGCTCGTTTCTGGACCCACGAATGAAACAGGTCGTGTCGTGTCAGCCCACGTGACTGGGTGGTGACCTAAGCACGGCTCGAAGGCCTCTCGTGTCGTACCATGCCGGCTCATGCCTATTTGTCCTGACGGGTCGGTTTCGGCCAACTTAGCCCATTAGACAAAAAAAAATTAAAAAAAGGAAAAAATCCTTAAAAAATCAGAAAAATGTGTAGAATTCAAAAATAGATATGAAAATTGGTAAAAAAAATGAGACAGCCATATCGAAAATATAATAAAGAGCTTTATTAATATTCAAATGGCTGCATCGTTAAAACCTTTGCTAAGTAAAAACTCAACATAAGAAAACCTTGGCAAAGAAAAAAATAGTACAGTCTATAGCTCTACATGCATCCTTGTTTTATTTGTCGTTGTTTAGGTACAGATATTCAAACACCTCTGACAACTCTGAATTTTTCACAGAGCGTTGTGTTTGTGAATCAGCTTGTTCGCGGTCCTTCACAGTTAGAAGAATCTCCACCATCTCACTTGTGAGACATGTTCTTCTCTCTTCCAATATTCTTCCAGAAAGACTGAAAGCAGATCCCGAGAAAACCGTCGAGACAGGAACACTTAATACATCACGTGCAAGTATGGATAACATAGGATATGCTAAGTCATGGTCATTCCACTAGTGCAAAATTTTGAAGTTTTCTGAGTTGAAATCTATCGCATCGCTGTCCAGATAGGCGGATAGTTCTCCACTCCTTGGGTTAGAGGTTGGTCTTGGACTTTATTGAGAAGGTGTCGCTGTAGAAGAAGAAGATCTAGACCTAGAGGAAAATCCTGCACCCCAGATCTTGCCCCACAGATTTGTCTTGTTACTTGAGTTGGGTGCTACTGGAGGTCGTTGCAAGCGGACTCTTTGGAACTTATTTTCGTACCTTTTGATAACCTCATGTAATTGAGAACGAACATCTATAAAATAGTTAGAATAGTCTAGCCCTATAGCATCACTAAGAAGATCAAGAACATTAGTAAATCTGCCAATTTTAGCTCTAGGATCTAAAATAAATGCAAATGCATATAGGAAAGGAATTTTTTCCCCAATATTTAAGGTATTTAGTTTTCATAGCAAAAACAACCTCTCTTAAAACTGTGTCATTTTCATAGTTTTTTTTTAATTGACTAGCAATCTGTAAAATACTATGCATAATAATAGGAGATGTTAGATAATAGACAGTGGACAAAACAACATTGGCCTCATAAAAAATTTCTAATAATTGAAGTATCTTCTCAGCAACGAATCAATGTTGTTCAGTTAATAGTATATTACCATCAGTGCTCTGATAGTGCGTGTGAATAAAAACAGAAAACATGCTCTTATATGGTAAAAGGCTCTTAAACATCAGGTAAGTAGAGTTCCATCTTACCAGCATATCCAAACCGAACTTTCTAGGATGTACACCCATCGCCCTACATAAGTTCTTATATGTTGCTATTCTTACATTAGAATTATTCAAGTAAGATATCGCATCGCGAAAAGTTGTAATATACGAATTTAACCTCTTCAAATCACATTTGACTATAAGGTTAATAATATGACAAGCGCACCGCTGATGTAGCAAGAAGGAATCGGCGTATATAATCAACACTAGAGTAATTGAGAATATTTTGTCTGTAAGACCAAATTCTTCCACAACTTTCATAATACAGTCCGCAATATTCTCACTCGTGTGTACTACATCAATTAATTTGAAACCTGTAATTCTTTTATCCATTACTCAGTCATCATTAACATAATGAGCAACTACACTAAGATAATCCTACCTAGCCGGACCACCCCATATCTCCGAGGTCATGGCCACAAAAAATGTGCACGTACTAAATAGTTCCTTTAATTTATTACGTCGTTCATTGTAGTATTTTACTAGATTCCTAATTGTTGTCTATCGAGAAACGGTAGAAAATCTAGTATTATACGCAGTCCTAATATAAGTTTTGAAAGCAGTAGACTCCCCAAAGCCTAACGGTAAATCCTTAGAAGCAATTAAATGACATAGAGATTGACGGGCTACCTCAGGATTGTAGTCCACTCGCATCTGCATCTGGTCGTGGTTGTCTTTAATGCTTGCATCTGCCTCATCATCAATCCTTGCTTGGCCTTACATTTTGTAGCATGTCTAAGCAAGTGCCCCGTTTCACCTGTAGACCTTGTAGACAATTCATTGGGACAAATTTTGCAAATAGCATATGGTACCTCATTTCCATGTGCGTCTCAGTTGGTTGTCCTGTCAAAATTCTCCCACACTCCGGATGTAGACGACCTCGACCTCTTTGCTCCGGTGGTCACGGATGAAGATGCTGCCATGGAGCCTGATGACGGAAGTCCGTCTTGCCCTTTCGGTAACAAATGTGGTTGGTTTGAGGCAGCCGCAGCCTCCATGGATGCAATTCTCTGGTAAAAGTCCATAATTACCAAGAGCAAAGCTATCGTAATTTTCCATAACGAAAACTGTAAAATCGAAACTAACACTATTATTACATTCATCTCAGCATAAAAAATAATAACAATAAAATTATGCAAAAAAACAGTATTGTACCTCTTTTGCTAACTTGCTGTCGGAAATTGAATTTTCTAAAATTCGGCATAATTTTTTAAAATTTTGCCAAATTATCTCACAACGAATTTGAATTTGCACAACAAAATTTCAAAGAGTGATTGAGAATTGGATGTGTTATGAATGAAGGGGGGGGGGTAGTATGGTGGCTACTTATAGAAAAAATTTGGGATTTTTTTTGCTATTTTTAAAACCTCAAACGATCAAAAAATGATCAGATTTTTTGAAAATCCGAACGTTATGGGCTAAATGGGCCAAATTGGCCATCTTGGGTCACACCCCATCGGGCCAAAAGCAGCCCGTATGTGACTATATTCCTCGGTAGTGCTTGTGCCGAGCCTGATCCACGTGCCACGTAGCTGTAAGGTTGAGGATGCTGACTAGAGGGGGGGGGGGTGAATAGTCCTTTCTAAAAATATCTAAGGCTAAAACTGATTTCTAATGCGGAAGCGAAAGTCAATTCGGTTTTTGCACAATTAAAACCTATAGATTCCAGTTTCCCTTAAGTGCACCAACACCCTAAGTCTAAGTCATGGTTTGCAACCTGAGTTTGACATGCAATCAATTTAATTCTAGGAATGTAAATTGCATAAGGTAAATCACAACAGAGCAAACCACAATGCCACAGTGATGTTTTACTGTGATGTTCGGAGACTTGCTGGTCTCCTCTAATCCACGTTGAGGTAAGCCCAAATGAATTAGACCGGCTCAAAACTTGAATCAACACCTCGATCCACTTGGGGTTGCTCTTCCTCCACTCTAGATATGATGAGCACCAAACCACTCAAAACACGTCGGGACTTACCACAAGCTTCTTGAGAAAATCACCGGACCAAGATGCCTCAACGCCGTCTATGTAATATCTGTATTGTGAAGGAGTAATTAATGAATTATTATTAATAATAATAATTAGAATCTAGTGGGAAATGAGGAATAGCGGTGGGCCTTTTGGCCCATGGCCCAAGAAGGCATAGGTCTCACACCCATTTAAGGGAGAGATGAAAACCCTAGTCAATAATTCTCCCAGCCGCCACCCTATTCTTTCTTCTGGCCGCCGCCCCCAACATTTCCCCTGGCTCCCTTCCCCCCCCCCACGCTAGGCTGCCACACACCCTAGTGTCTCTCCCGTGCCGTCTCCATTGCCGCCTCCCACGTCCACGCCGCTCTTCTCCAGCGGGTGGCGCCGCCCCCATAGAAGGTGGCACCGCTCCCTCCAGCGCTTGGCGTCGCCCTGGCCATGGCGGTAGCAGAGGTGTACTCGCCGACTGCAGCGGCAGCGGCGTAGCAAAGCAGCGGGGGAAGGCGGCGGCGTAGGCGTGGCCAGCGGTGGTCGGGTGGATCGGATTCCTCCTCCCAGTCCTGCCCTAGATCCTCCGCGGCACGCCTCCTGCGCCCAGCTCCTCCCCTCCGTCAGTTTCCGCTACCCCCTCTGTCTCCGCGCCGGCGGCCTCCGAGCCATTGCCGGAGATGTCCTTCATGCCGCTTCACTCGGAGATCCCAGCCGGCATGGTCCTCGCCTGACGATTCCACAGAGCCTGAGGCGCCTCACGATGTGAGAACTACATTGCTTTGACATGGAGTGCTTATCCACTGATTAGGAGGTTGAAGGAAAGCAGAAGGTGAATCATGTTACTGGATCACTACATATGGGGGCACTATCACTAATCAGGAGCAAGGCTATTGTGTGATGGAAACAGCATTCAAAGGTGACCAAATGCTGGTTTACTCCTTGAAGAAATCAAGCATGAGGCTGCTGATTATTCAGACATCGATGGTTTGGATGGAAAACTGTTCAGATCAGTAAATAGAAGAGCATCACTGGATGGTGGTTCCTCCTCAAATCAGTTTCGGTTTAGGTAGGTTTGGTTAAGGGTCGACATTGAAATCAATCAAGCTGGAGGACGATATGCCACATGAAGGAGAAACAACTTTTCCAATGTTTGCATCTCTCCTTGATTCTGTGATCCAAGAATTGATGCCCTTCCCAGATGTGATTTTACAATTTGAGAGGACATGTCGAAATGCTTGATGTCACTTGGCTACTTTGGTTTCGGTATCCGTGAGCACTTTGATATTAGCATCAAGTAAGATGATCATCTGTTTTGCTTCTGATTTCGATATGTGGATAATGTGTTGCCATCAGTAGATTTTATTCTATTATGATATGGATTGGTTCATTTGAGTACGGTAGAGCCTAATTTACTTAATTGTAAGATAGTGGAGATTTCTGCTCATTCGTATACATAGTGTGACTCGTGAATTAATAGTAGCTTAGAGCTTGGTCCGATGCCTACGGATTCTTGCGTAAGAGACGGACGCGGATATGCTCTTGTTGGATACTCGTTTTTCCCCGCACTTAATATTGGGATAACACTTTGCTATTTTAAACCGTGTGAATCATCTTATTTGGTGTGTTCTGGACCATTGGATTTGGTCTTAGGGCGACCCTGATTTGTTCTTTCGTTGGATATAAATGGTTCCAGGTCACACACATCTGTTGTATCTTTACTTGCGACATATTTTGGTCTACCAATGTGAACTATTCTGGAGTAGTGCTAAGTACAAGTCTAAATGTATTCACAACAAAGTATACTAGTAGTCAAGTTATGAAATCATTGTATCTTCACATTGTGGACACCTGCACAACATGACATTGCTTTCACAGGGAACTAACCGAATTCCCTCGCGTTGCACGGCTAAATACTAGTGAATCTACTTGTATTTGTTATACAACTCCAAAGCTTATGATTACAAATAGAGTTGTATTTCTCATACAATTGCAACAGTTTTATTATACATCTGAGTAATCTGCACCGTTATAATGTGGACCCACCAAAACCTTTTACTTGTGCTGATTGATGCTTGGTTGATGCACATGTATGATGATGGTGGTACGTGGGTCGCTATTTGCTTATGCCTGAGGGGAATGACGGTGGTGATAGTGGTGATTCGGCTGTGGCTAACACTGAGGTGGTGGTGAACCCCAGTGCTAGAGCGTTCGCTTTTTGTCTTCATGCAGACGTTGAGGCAAGTGCAAGTATTATTAATGAGTTATTATATTATATACTTGACTGATGCTATAGTTGATTGATGTTGATTATTGCTTGGTAATGTTGATGAGACTAATGCCATAGTTGAATGATGATGCTTACTACTTGGAGATGTTTACATGATGCTGCATGCTAATGGTTACATGATGATGCGTACATGTTGATGTTTATATGGTGATGCTTACATGATAATGGTTATATGTTGATGGCAAGAATGATGGGACAAGGTGAGCAATGAGACTACCTTGCTAATGATGATAATGATGAATCATGATAATGACACTGGGCATGTGCATTCTGCATCATGGCATTGGATCCTTGTGCCTTGAGAGCACAGGCCTTGAATAAATATTGGATCCCCGTCATGCATTAGACGGGCTTTGGTCCCCACACTCGTGGAAAGTCATGTAACTAATCCGGTGAGGTCAGTGAGAAAGTTACATGACTTGGAGTGTGGGCTTTGGATCCCTGTGCCTAGAGGGCACAGGCTTAGAGTATGTATCGACGGATACACTACTCGACATTACCGGTAATTGCAAAGATGTGAAGAATGTGCATTTATGACATGATCATCGCATTTACGCATAAGATGGATTTGTCATTTTAGCATTCAATCTTTGTGTTCATGATGGGTTTGTTTGTTCCTCGACTAACTATGATGCTATCATAAGAGATGGAGTGCATGGTATATAATCTTTGCTATTCATGATGGAAATGTTTAATCCCTTTGACTACTTATGATGCTATGTTTGTTTGCTATTGCACTTTGCTGAGTCGTGGACTCACACTTGCTGTATTGTGCTTGGTAGGTACCTCTCGAGGCAGCGACATGCATGGGAAGGGGTAGACTTCGTGCACGTCAAATAAACACAACCCACAATGAATAAACTAGTCTTATTATCCACAATTCGTATTCTGGAAAATTGCTCTAGTTTCAATTTGTGACCATCCTTTGTGGTGGATGTTTTAATTGTGGTCATGGATGACCTATTTATGTTCTTATTCATTTGTTGATTGAGCACATTTAATTCTCGTGATAGGTTAGAATGTTTGGTTGATGGTTTAATGAGTTGATGAAATTAAGTGGTTCAGTAGAGTCTCAATAATTTGTAATATGGTTGATTAGAAGATTGTGAATGGCCTTTTGATTATGTTATAGTTGTTTAGCTTATCTTGGATGTCCTTTGATGATTCGTTAAATTGGATGAATTGATTGTTGTATGATGCTATATTAAACTGTTTGAACCTCCGGTATAGCCATCTATACAAAAGAGGTTCTGCTGGATTTTAGAGAAATATCTTATTTCTATTTGGTTAAAATAATATTGTTTGAAAAAATGGTTGAAATTATTCCGTATTGCTGTTGTACGTTAGTCTTTTAGGTAACATCTTGGCTTCCGCATAGTCAGGGTGTTACAGTCTAGGTGTCGGCAAACACCAAGAGTAATAAGCCAAGCCTCTTGCTTGACTCTCACCAAGTGCAACATATGCACAACTGGATGCTCAATCCAATTCTAGTTGCAACACGTGCAACTAGAATATCTCCCTCTGCTTACAAGGTGCAACACATGCACAAATGAGAGGAAAAAATTCACACTAGCTCAAGAGAGTGAAATGGGAAGCCAAGAATTGCCTCCCAACCGGCCATAGTGGGTATTTGTAGCCTACACACCAAAAGCTAGTAGTTGGAGGTTTAAAGGGCAAAAAACAACGAAACCCGGTCTGACTACAAACCAACAGTCTTCCTCCTCTTCATCACTTGATTCTGCCTTTGCTTTTAATCTTCTTCTTGGGGGAGGATGGCTCCATAAGCTCCTCCTTGTCTTTCTTGTATAACTCATTTGTTATGAGGTTGCCCAAGAGACCGGTTGACATCATTCTTGGCAATTCGGATGAATTGAAAAATATAGTCATCAATGTCTCGTATTTCTCTGGGAGAGCCTTAAGCATTTTTCACACAATATCAACATCAATTAAGTTAGTGCCTAGACCTTTGAGTTCATTTACAATGTTGTTGAGTCTAGAATACATCTCAGTGATGTTTTCATGAGGCAATATCGTAAATGTCTCATATTTAATCCGAAGCCTATGCAATTTGGCTTCTTTAACCATGGATGTGCCCTCATGAATTTTCGAGAGCGTAGTCCATATCTCATGAGCGGTTTTGAGGTTGCTTACTCAAATGAACTCATCCGCGTTTAAAGCTCCAAAGAGAGTGTTCATAGCTTGAGCATTGAGGTGGGAGTTTCATTCCTCAAAATTCGTGGGATGTGTAGGATCATGTGCCATAACGAAACCCTCACTAACAACTCTCCATATGCTTGGGCTCATGGCCTTTAAATAAGTGGACATTCTAATTTTCCAATAAGCATAATTTGTTCAATCAAATAAAGGTGCCTTGCCCATCGACATACCCTTACTAGCCATCCTTTCTCTTCTAGATGGTTAATTCTAAATAATAGAAGACCAAGCTCTGATACCACTTGTAGGATCAAGGATGATGGACTAGAGGGCGGTGAATAGGAGGTTATAAAAAAAAAATCTTGTGCTCTAATTGATAATTCTAACAATTATGATCTTATTGAAGGAGTTCTAGCACAAGTTTAAAAGTTATGAACAATATTATGCTAAGGCAACTCAATATGATACTAAAACAATTTTAGCAAGAGTTCTACACAAGTAAGAGCTATAAATATAAATGCGGAAACGTAATGCCAAGAGAAAAACCACAAAGGAGACACTTGATGTTTTTCTCGTGGTATCGAAGACTTCCTGGTCTTCACTAGTCCACGTTGAGGAAACTTAAACAAATCAAGTTGGCTCCACCTGAGCACTTCCCTCGATCACTATTGTTGCGCTTCCTCCTCTCTGGAGATGGTGAGCACGTGTAACATTCCAATTTTCTGAGCCTTTTCAAAATAAAAATAACCATTTGATTTCGTTGAAGTTTTAAAGATTAACTTGAGATTTTGGAATTAAAAATGATTTAAATGACCAAATCAAACTTCAACTAATCCAAAATTTTAGTTTATTTTGAGTCTATTAGAGTTCCCTAGCGTTGAAATCCCTTTTCTCTGTTTGTTCCGTTTTCTCCTGAGCCTAGCTCTCTCCCTTTCGTTTGGACCTCCCCTTCAGTCTAGACCCCCCTTTCGTTTGGACCTCCCCTTCAGTCCAAACCTCCCTCTCGTTTGGACCTCTCCCTCTATCCAAGACCTCCGGGTGGTCCTGGAAAACCTCCCGGGTGGTCCTGGGAGACCTCCGAGTGGTCCTGAAAGACCTCCGGGGTGGTTCGGGGAGACCTCCCGGGTGGTCTTGGGAGACCTCCGGGGTAGTCCTGGGAGACCTCCGGGGTGGTCCTGGGAGACATCCGGGTGATCCTAGGAAACCTCCCGGGTGGTCTTGGAGTCTGGTCACGACCTCCCCTCTAGGTCACGACCTCCCCTTTGGTTGGACCACTCTCCCGAGTTTTGACTAGCCCTGCTCACCTTCTTCTTCCTCTCGTCGCGTCACTGCTGACGCAAAAGTCTTCATGTATTAAATGTCGTTGTGTCGCATTAAATGCTGTTGCTTCTGTAGTACCCGTTCCCCCTCTTGTCTCCTCCCCTACCTGCCCCCATCTCCACTTTCGCTTACCCTTGATCGCGTGCGCCTCTGAGTCTCTCAACGACTCTCCCCGTCTTCCCTGGCTATAAAAGTTTGAGTAGTCCTCTTTTATCTCCTTTAGCCTCACCCAACTCTCTTGCTCTCGTCCAGTTTCTTCATGCCTTGTTCTCTTCCTTTCTCCTACGACCACATTGAGTAGTCATATCCTCCTTAGGACCTCCTCCTTAGGACCTCCCTCGATCGCCCTCTTAGTTGGACCTCCTCCCAAGAGCCTGTTCCTAATTCATCTATTCCAGTGCCTTTCTTTTGGTTCTAGTTTGGTAGTTTTTGGTTTTTGTTTGGATTTGTTGTATTTATTTGGCTCTTTTCGCACGTGTAGATTCCGGCTTCTCTGAAGAGTTCTTGGATCCGGGAACCTCAACCGTAGCATCTCCACTCTTTAACGAAGGCAAGTCATAGACCTTTGATCATGTCGTACCCAGTTTGCAAAATTATGTTGTTTTATACCAACATGCATGGCTAATTGTATAAAAATGGTTTGTGAAATAGCTAAATACCTACTCGAAAGTATGACTCTTTGAATACTTGTGATTGACATGTTGACATGTACCCTTGGACACCATAGGTTGGGTATTCTTAGTTGGACATTTTTGTGATACCAACATGGGTACGTTTATTGCTTAGTCATGCTTTAGTTATACGATGCCTCTCGATCACATGATTCAATGATGATAAATTTGACTAAATGATATATGAAATTCTGGCGCGGCCACTATTGTTAAAAGATGTTGTGCCATGGCCAGGGTGGTCATTTGGCCGGGTTGAACCCAAAATGATTTTTACTCGGGTGAGTGATCGTGCAGTAAAAGAGGTGCTAGAAGCACATTGGGATGTGGTTGTCTCGCCTGAGTAGTCACTAAGGACTTAACCTTGTAAGCCATTGATCCGGACCATACCGTGCAACCACAAGTCCAGGATGGGGTGGACCTGGCCAACTAATTAGCAATGCTTTGATTCGGTTCTACTTTGGTGGAAGTGTGAAACCTGGGTTAGACATTCACACTTGGCGCAAGAGAGGGCTAGGAAGGCGAATTCTTAGCGAGCGGAGCCGGGTCAAAACAGAGCTTTGTAAAGGCCTTGTCACGTGTTCTAGACTGCTTATCTAAGGTAGTGAGCAGGGGCATCGACGGGTGTCCAACCAACTAGAGAAGTCGTGTCTTGTGGGTAAAGTTATACAACCTCTGTAGAGTGTAAAACTATTCGAATAGCCGTGTCTCCAGTTATGGATAATGCCTAGTGATTTCACGCAAGGGGTAGACTTTCTCAAAATGGTTGTCGTGGTTGGCTGCGAGTGGTCTGGGAAGTGAGCTAGGCGTTCACGAGTGGTTTGGGATGTGGACAGAGTGTTCACGTATTGTTCCAAAGAAACTTGATTACTTATGTATCAATCTTTCAACTTGTGCTTTGTAATCTACTTATTGTATTTTCAATCAATTCTACTTTCTGCAAAGTAACCATAAAGCTATTCTTGTCAATCCTTGCATGAATACTATTTGCATACATTTCACTACGACTTGCTGAGTACATTCAAAGTACTCACGGTTTTATGCCCTTTGGTTGATCAGTCGCTGAAGAGGACCTAGGGAGCTTCGAGCTCTTTGAAGAGGAGTTCTTCGAAGACCATGTGAGCTAGGTGACGTCCTCCACTCAATTGTCTGTGGGCATATTGTATGGCTTCCACGAGTGTTTTGTTTTTCGCTGCGAGCTCTTTTATTGTAAGCTCTGCGTGGTAACTCTGTAAAAACCTTCACCATAAGATCTTTTGCTGCTATTAATATTAATTTGTCTGCTGCTTCTATAGTTTGTTGTATGGTTTTGATTACATCGATGTTGAAACTGTGCGGACTAGCTACTGATCTTGGGACTAGTTCAGGATGCACAGAGGGTCCTGGGGTTGCTTACTCGGTGTCCCGACAGCACGCAACCACTTCACAATTCTTTGCCGGGTCACTTCACAATCTTCTTTGAAGTGATCATTGCACAAACTCTTCTCCAAGCCGTCTAGGTGCCGGCAAGCACCAAGAGTAATAAACCAAAGCTTTTGCTTGAAGAGAACAAGTGCCAAAATGATCAACTAATGATGCAATACACTTGAATGCTCTCAACTACCTCAAAATGAGAAATATGAGCAAATGAGTAGTAGAGAGTGCACTAGAGGCTCAAATATATTCAATGAGGTTCAACCAACTGAGCTTGGTGTAGGTGAGGGGGTATTTATAGTCTCCAACCACAAAACTAGCCGTTCGAAGCAAATCTCTGAAAGATTCGGCATTTGCGCTAGTACCGCTGAACAAACCCGGTACTACCGGAACCACTCTTCGAGGATCGACTGATGTTCATTAAATGCTTCTGAACTAACTGTTAAATAAAGATGAGGTCGTACCGCACTCACAAGGTCCGGTACTACCGCAACGCGTAGCACCGTTCGGCTAGATCGGAACTACCGATTTCCAGATGTTAATGAATCAAGAAAAACACCCTCTCTGGAAATAACGTACCGCTATTGTCGTAGCTAAAAAGACTAAACAGTAGAAGAGGGGGACTCCTCGTGCCCAAACGGTCCTCGAAGAGGGGACTGGTTGTCAGGAAACAGATGAGCTTATATTTCAAACCAAATACTAGAATACCACTCTCCCCTCTACATGGGGGGTGGCTATTTATAGCCTTTCTATTAGGTACATGAGATTACAAGTCTGTCCCTTATAGGGCCCTATGCTGGTAGGGACTGCAGGGACCTTTCCTACCCCTAGGCATAGCTTCTGGCTCATGGTGGACCATCCTGGTCTTGGTCCACCCCTCTGATGCACTCAGTACAGCGATACTGTGGTCCCCTCGGACCCTTTGGGCTTTAGAGATGCCTTTGGGCTCCCCTCGGACCCTCCGGACCGCTTGGGGCCCTCCGGACCCCTCGAGGCCCTTCGGGCCATCCCGTTGATGTCCAGCGGGGTGCGCTTCGCTGTTGGTCTGGTCGTGGGGGCCGGTGTGCCGCCCCTACGACAGCTATATAAAAACCGGTGCTACTACACTCCGGTAGTACCGCTTAGGAAATTCAATCATACCGTTTTTGGGAAAAAGGAAAACTCCCAAAAACACACTCTCTAGAAAATACATATCGCCAAGTAAAGATTGGTACTACCGCCTCGCAATAGTACCGCTTAAGAAGTGCGGTCATACCAATTTCCAAGAGAGAACAAAAACTCCCAAAACATGCTCTCTGGAAAAAACATATCGCCAACTAGAATCCGGTACTATCGACCTGCGGTAGTACCACTCATGAAATGTGGTCATACCAATTTTTACTGAATAGATTCCAGAAGCTATTCTAAATGCAATGCATAACACTTGGTTGATCAAAATGACACAAACCAAACTTTCAAGCTACTAGCTATGATCCCTCTTTATAGTACAACATCTAGCCTACAAATCCAACTTTTTCTCCAAACACCGAGACCGATAAAAACTATAAAATGATCCTTAGGCTATACAATACCTTTTCTTTGAACTATATCGATCTTTTACCATCTTTGCGTTGCTTTTTTTTATGTCATCATTCAAACTCAGGGACCAAACCTTTAAAACATCTTAACACACACATTAGTCCCATAACACATTGTTGATATTAATTACTAAAATCATTTTTAGGGGCCTAGATGTTTTCAAAAGCACATTTACAAACTTTAGTATCATGCCACAAGGAGTAGGTGCATAGACTTCAACCATTTGCAAAATACATTTACAAATTATAGTCTCATGCTACAAAGAGTTAATTCATAAACTTCAACTATTTGCAAAATACATTCAGAAACAATAGCATCATACTTAGAAGAGCTAGAGCAAGCGGTATTAAAATATCAACATATGATGGGACTCAAGCTACTAGACGAAACCTCTCTTAATAGTACAACAACCTATACTAGCAAACCGGTCTTTCAACCAAACACCGAGACCGGTAAAAGACTAGGAACATATCCTCAACCTATGCTAGTCATACCTTTGCCTTGAGCTTCCATCTTGGAGTAATCACTTGATGACGAACATCTTCACTCTAAGTCCGGATTCTTGACTTGATAATCGTCAACACATGATGATTTCCTTTACTCTAAATTCTTTACTTTAATATCATCAACAAATGATGATCTTCTTCATTTCGGAATCTTTTCTTGAATATCATCAACACATGATGATTTTCTTTACTTCAGAATCTTGTCTTGATGCTCATCAACATATGATGATATCATTCATCCCGGATCTTGACTTGATGACAATCAACTCACAATGCCACCCAAAGTCTTCATCATCCTGGGACTCAACTTGTTTGACCAACTCATGGAAAATGTTAGTCTATATGACGATTATCATTAATTACCAAAATACTCCATTAACTTATAATAGCGGGTCTAGATTCTTCAATCTCCCCCTTTTTTTGTGATTGATGACAATCGAATTGCAAATATTTGAAATTGAATTAACATGAGTATATATCAAGTACAAAAGCTTTATTTACTCAAGGATACATTTCAAAGTAGAGATCCTTAATATAAGTGAATGGAAGAATGTGATCAATGCTAGTGAAATCACAAAACACAGAGTGAACTCCCCCTAAATGTGTGCATACAAATATATGGAATGAAACCAAATGCACATTCATGTTTGACTTTTGGTGGAGTTCAATCTATATATTTTGGATCCAAATAAGGCAACAATTGAAGGATATGACTATTTAGCTCATGCTCATGAAAAAAACACGTATTCACAAAATCCATAAACCATTTTGGGCAAATTGCAAATTAGTTTTTCTATATAATAGTTTACCCATTTTAAACAAAGCCCAAAATGTTTTTTTATTTTCGCTAAGAAAACCCCCTTTTTAGGAAACCCCCCTATACAATGGTTGTACTCCTTTGACAAACAAAGGTTTTCTCCATCCAACCAATTTCTCACTCTTTATCATCTCTTTAAAATATATCCATCCAAAAGTTATGATGACTTCAAACTTTCTTCTTTGACCATTATTTGCAACCAAATTCTCCTCCATTGACATTAAGCACAAAAAATGTCTATATGTGAATCACACTTGAAAGATAGTTCTTAAACATCACTTGTGGATACCACGTGTCGCTAAGACTTAAAATTGCAAAGTGCTTGAGCTTTTCTCACAAAGACCCTCAAAGAAGTCATCCAAAAAGAAAAGGAAAAGAGAGAATCCACTCGTACACGGAGAGTACTTGACCTTGATCAAAAGAAGTATGCTCAACAAGGAATAAGATAGACGGAGCAGTTACTGAGGTCAAGATGATCAAAAGAAGTTACCACTTGAAAGAATACCACTTCAAGAATAAAATTGCATTTCTAATCAAGGAAAACACTAGAGGGTAGCTTGCAAAGATAGCAATAAACAACTTGACCAAAGTGAGCAAACAAGGTGATCGAAAGAAGTAGAAATCGACAAATAGGTCATCTACTGTTGCTGACAACAGCAACTGATCAGACCGATGTTAAAGGGGTGGTTAGATCGGAGAACCGATAGAGGTCAAACCGGGGATACACAACGGTCAAACCGGTTACGCTTGACAGGGATTCAAGAAATTTGTATTCTACATGACTCCAAATCTTATCAAATTGAAATAGAAGCATGATTGAAGAGTTTTGAATCAATAATCAATATTTGAAAATATTTTTAAACTCATTACGGCAAAATAAACTCATTTTCATTTAAATTATCTCCATAATTGCCAAAATGGGCATATGAGAGTATTTTGAGCACCCTTTCTCAAGAATAAGTTTGAAATACCCTTATGAATCATTTTCCATGAAGATTCCGAGCTCAGATTTTCAACCACACGAAAATATACAAGATCAATGTCCAATTTTCTGAAAATAGACAAAGTCGAAAAAAACTCTTTTATGCGTATAAAAACTTGAGATATACATGCTCCAACAAATCTAAGATAAATCATGGAATTGGTAAATGAAAATACTCACAAGTTTGGTTTCAAGAGGCTTACCCAAATCACAACCATTTTGAAGATATGAAAATCATAAAGATCAAAAAAAGGAAAGTTTTAGGTTTTCAGATTTTGCCAAACCAATTGAGCTTTGAAAGAGGGATGAAAACCTAGAGAAACGAGGTTGAATAAATCTTAGAAAATTAGAAAACAAATGTCAACTATGGAGGATCAAATATTATTAGATTACATTCCTCATATTATGAACCCATTGAGAGATACAAAAATTACAAATCAACTCACAACCACGCAAAAGTCTGAATTTTCAGCATATTGTTCAAAGAGAGAAACAGTCGAAAATTTTCAAATCAAGTATAAATGCTTTCAAATTTTGTAGAAATAAACTTTAGACTCCTAGGAAGCTTTTACAAAAAGAATTTTCAAAAAATGAGTCTCCATTCAAAAGATATGCTAAATTTCGCATTAAAGGCATAGTTTTTGTTTCACGAGTAGAAAAGTCAAAACGTTTTCAGATGAAGTCCAAATGTTTGAAACCTTACAGATAACATTGTATTGAATAAAAAGTTTTCCAAAAATAATTTTTTTTGTAAAACGAATTTTCTTTTAAAAGATAAGGTAAAATGTGCTTTGTTGGCACACAAAGAGAAAGATTTTGCAGAAACCCTCAAAATGCATTCAAATGTGAATTTGATGGAGTTTTTTTTTTTAACTTTTATGGCTTTGTATTGGTTAGAAATACTATTTCAAGCCAAGATACACAAGGAAATCCAGCTCAAATAGCTAAACCCACAATATGCAAGAATTGGTGATTTTGGGTCAAAGCAAGAATTTTAGCGAAATTCAGATGGCTATAATTTTCAAATGGTTGGTCCTTTGAAAATCCTATGAACTAGAGAAATGTTTATAATATCCAACTCTATGATTTTATTTTTGGAGCCATTTTCAAATTCCTTTTGTAATAGATTTTACAAAAAAAAATCTAGTTTAGGTAAAAAACAAGATACTATAAACTAGATTTTTGACTACAAACTCATTTTCACTTAAAATAGGTTTTTCTTGAGCCAAAACCTTTGAAAAGCCTTTGAATAACATTTTTATACATTTTTCAACTATTTTTCACAAGATTACTAATAGTTATGAAATTTTTAACTTTTGGTTAAAAGGCTCAATTTTGAAAAATGTTACTAGCACTTAATTTATTTGGCCACACTTAATGATGTGATATACATGAATATGACTTAGCACTCCCCCTTAATATGTCATTCACCATCTTGCTAAAGATTGCAATAATGAAGATTTTGAACAAGAGCAAGAACAAATTTTTGAAAAAAAAATTCCTGTGTGTATCCTACACAAGGCTAGGTGCTAGATTCTTCAATGTAATGACTTGTTACCGAAATGACATTGGTTCTTGTTGTGAAATGATTATCCTCAGGCTTGACTGCAATTTGATATATAGTGGAATTCACATCTTCAGGAATGAGTCAAACTTTTAATGCCTCTCCAAATACCTATTAAGCATTTAAGCACTTTTTTGTACCCAAACTTCGTTGGGTCTATAAATATTAGTCATAAGAGATTTGGGCACCCAAATGGCCATAGCAATAGCATTAGGTTAACTAACATATCTAGCAATTACCATACCATTTCTACCATTCCTAAGCAAATAGTGATCATCATAAAGAATAGGTTTAAGAGTTTTACCCATTGGACAATCTCTACCAATATGTCCCTTATCCCGGTAATTGTAGTAAGTTAGGCTTTTTCTTCCATGCCTTATCTTATTTTCTTGCTCCTTACTGGTCTACCTCTTTCTTGATGATATTTGCTTGTCATGAACGTTGTTAGGGTACACTGAGACAAAATGTCCCTTCTTATGGCAATCAAAACACTTGAAATTCTTCGAATGTCTTGCACTGTGCTTTGTCTTGCTATTCTTCTTCTTGGAGACAAAGTCAATCCCTCTCTTGTCATTCAAGCTTTGTTGCTTGCTCAAGATATCATCAAGAGATGCCTCTTCCAAGTCATTTGTCAATTTTTTCACTTCGGCCTTGAGCTCATTATTCTCCCCTACAAGATTAGTCTCACAAGAAATAGAGGGTGTGGAAGCATTCTAGCAAGTCACCACAAGAGGTGAACACATTAGCCTTAGATGCAATACAAGGGCTAGGAGCTACACATGGCATATCATCTAATAAATCACATGTAATGCCTATGTTCACCTTTGGTTTAGTGAGCTCATTGATAAGGAGAGTTTCATGCTCATCCTTTAGCACTTCATAATTATTTTGAAGAGAGACGAACTCTTTCTTCAAAACTTTAAATTTAGCCTTTCCCTTCCCAAGATACTCATTAAGCTCATCTAACATATCCATCAATTAATCATAAGAGGGCACATTGTCATCATTTAACTCATCTTTACCTTGGCCATAAAGCAATGAGGTGATGTAGATAGGGTTGAGGGCTTCTCATTGTCGAAGTTAGAAGTTGAGCATTCTTCTCCCGACGTCCATTCTTTTATGCAATCATCATTAGTGGAGGTGGACCTTTCATAATAATCTTGAAGATGAGTCTATATCTCATGAGCGTTCTTGAGATTACATACTTCATTGAACACATCTACACACAAAGTACTAAATAAAGCGTTAATGTAAGCTTTTCTCTTCCTCACTTGTTGGAGCTAGAGGATCCATTGGAGGAGAAAAACCCACATCTACAATTCACCATATTTTTTTTGGCTCATGGCCTTAAAATAACTAGACATACAGATTTTCCAATAAGCATACTTTGTGCCATCAAATAGAGGTGCTTCACCGAGGTGCAGTATATCACTAGTGGCTATCCTTTACTCTCTAGACGGTTAAGTCTAATAAATGAGAGACCAAACTCTGATACCACTTGTAAGGTCGAGGAGGGCGACTAGAGGGGAGTGAATAGTCTTTTCTCAAAATCTCTAAGGCTAGAACCGATTTCTAATGCAGAAGCGAAAGTTATTTTGGTTTTGCACAATTAAAACCTAAAGATTCTAGTTTCCCTTAAGTGCACCAACAACCTAAGTTTAAGTCAAGGTTTGCAATCCTAGTTTGACATGCAATCAATTTAATTCTAGGAATGTAAATTGCACAAAGTAAATTACAAGAGAGCAAACCACAATGACACAATAATGTTTTACCGTGGTGTTCGGACACTTGCCAGTCAACTCTAATCCAAGTTGAGGTAAGCCCAAACGAATTGGACCGGCTCCACGAATTAAGCCAACACCTCCAAGGTAAGCACAAATGAATTGGACTAGCTCACAACTTGAAACAAAGCTTCTTGAGAAGATCACCAGACCACGACACCTTCACGCCGTCTAGGTGTCGACAAACACTAAGAGTAATAAGTCAAGCCTCTTGATTGACTCTCACCAAGTGCAACACATACACAGTTGGATGCTCAATTCAATTCTAGTTGCAACATATGCATCTTGAACATCTTCTTTTGCTCACAAGGTGCAACACGTGCACAATTAAGAGAAGCTCACACTAGCTCAAGAGAGTGAAATGGGATACCAAGAGTTGCCTCTTAACCGACCATGGTGAGTATTTATAGCCACACACCAAAAGCTAGCTGTTGGAGGCTTAAAGGGCTGAAAACAACGAAACCTGGTCTGATCGCCAACCAACGACTGACCAGACCAGGCTACAATGCAATGGCTATAAAACTAGCCGTTATAGATAATTCCCAGTTAGACCTCCCTCATAGGCCCAGTCTGACTGGACCCCGGTCAGTCCAGATCGGTCAGACTGGACTTCTGGGAGGAAGAAAACTAAAAAACATGCCCTTTGGAAAAAGATTGACCGGCCTTATAAGGGCGGTCAGACCGGACTTCTGGTCAGTCTGGGTCTGAATTTCAACACAGGCAACACTTAGAAAAACGGTCATAACTTTGAACTCCGATGTCAGAATTGAGTGATCTTGGGCTCTATGGAAAGCTTATTCAGAGGGCTACACAACCCATCTATTTGATTGATCTCAAATACACCTGATGAAATCAAGAAAAACAACTCCAAAGAGCCAACACATGACCTAAGTCCAAGAAAAGTGCAACGAGCAATCTTAGACCATGCCAAGGAATGATGCATGAACTTCAACAATTTGAAAAGCACATTTGCAAACTTTAGTATCATGCCACAAGGAGTAGGTGCATGTACTTCAACCATTTACAAAAAATATTTGGAAATTATAGGATCATGCTACAAAGAGTTAATGCATGAGCTTCAACTATTTGCAAAACACATTCGCAAACAATAGCATCATGCCTAGAAGAGCTAGAGCAAGTGGGATTTTGCCATCAACACATGATGAGACTCAAGCTACTAGACAATACCCCTCTTAATATTACAACAACCTATACTAGCAATCCGGTCTTCCAACCAAACACCGAGACCGATAAAAGACTAGGAACACATTCTTAGCCTATACTAGTCATACCTTTGCTTTGAGCATCCATCTTGGAGTGATTACTTGATGATGAACATCTTCACAACTAGTCTGGGTTCTTAACTTGATAATCATCAATACATGATGATTTCCTTTGCTCTAAGTTTTTGACTTGAATATCATCAACACATGATGATCTTCTTTACTTCGAGATCTTGTGATACGGATCAACGTGTGTTGATGCGTAATGTGGCCCAAACTTTCATAGTACTTATATTTCAAACTTGATCAAAGCAAAATCTCAGCTTTCCTCCTTCTTGGTTCGGCAAAAAGGAAGAACAAGTGTATCTGCAAAACAAGTAAAGATATTTGGTTGATGTTGAATCAATCCGAAGAGAGAAACAAAATCAAACCTGAAGAACAACACCAAACCGTGAGCAATTGAGGATGCTACGAATTGGTGAGATAATCCACAAGGAATCGTGGATCTTGGAAGAAAAGCCACCCTCCAATATTCACGCAATCATAAAACCCTAGATGGGAATTTCCAAAACACATGTATCATTTTGCGCCACACAAACATGTGACTTTTCTGTATTTTCTTCAACTCTAACTTGCTTACGATGGGGGTTTACCCCTAAATATATAGTCCTGATGAACAGTAAATGTGGATGAATAGTAATCCGAGTCGAAATAGTGCGCGTGAACAGTAATCCGACCCACTCCTATTGCAAAATCCTACTTTAATTAGAAATTTAAGCTACTCTAATTGCTAAAAATAGATTAAACTATCCTATTACATGTAATTTCATGACCGGGAGGGTACTCCCTGTAATCGGACGTTCCTGCTTCACTGCGCCTTGTTTGGTTCTTCGGGACATCCTCGTCCTTAGGATCTGTTGGTCTTTTTGCAAAGACCACCCTCCCGGTCATGACCACCCCTTGTGGTCGCGACCTCCCCTTGAGGCCGCGACCTCCTCTTTTTGTCGTTTGCTGCGACCTCCTATTACAGGGAGGACTACTCTACTGGAGCACCTCTAGCTTAACTTAAGGGGAGGGTCAACTGGAACAAGGCTCAGTCCTATAGATATTACTAAGATAAGGAGATCAATTGAGTTTGAAAACAAGGTTCCAGAAGGGATAAGATGCAAGAGCCTGAGAATAAGACAAGAAAAGACTAGAGTGAGGTGAGAACAGAATAGAACAATATAAGAGGAGAACCACTAGTCAGATTTTCAGGTTGGTTTGATTTAGAAAATAATTTTTGAATCTCGACTAAAACGACCATGCTAACTAAGGTTACATCCTACAGTCGATACAGCTCTGATACCACCTTTGTGAAGACCTGTCTCGGGAGCTCTTGAAGATAACTCATAGGACCTCCCAAGGGGTCCGACAAGACCACCTGGAGGTCTGGGAGGTCCTCCAAGACCACCCGAGGAGGTCTCCCAGGGCCGCCAGGAGATCTCTAGGACCTCCCTAAGAGGACTTGAGGGTCCATCCGGAGGTCCTCCAAGACCACCCGAAGGTCCTGATCTCTATGCACCAAGAGCTAGTCCCTGGATCAGTAAGCTAGCTCGCACAGACTTATATTGGTGACATCACAATCATACGACAAACTAAAAGATGAAGCAGACAAATTAATATTATTATCAAAAGACCTTATGGTCAAGCTTGTTTACAGAGGTGCCACACAGGGCTAACAACAAAAGGAAAATCTGCAGCGGAAACAAAACACGTGAAGGCCATTCGGCAAGCCCACAAGCTACCGAGTGGAGGACGTCTCCTATTGCGCACAGTCTTCAAAGAGGTCCTCGTCAGAGAGCACAAGACTTCCCGGATCTCCCTCCTCTACTGATTAAAATAGAGGGCACAAGCCATGAGCACTTTGAATGTACTCAGCAAGCCATGGGGAAAATGTATGCAATTAATATTTATGCACGGCTTGACAATTGAGAGCTGTAGGGTTAGTTTGCAGAAAGCAATATTTGATAGTGAATATCATAAGTAAATTGAAAAGCTCAAGTTAAAAGAGATATACATAAGTACATTTGTTTTTCAAAGGAGGTCGTGAGCACCAGCTCACTCCCAAGACCACTCCCAAGGACCTGGTCGCACCCCACGACCAGGACCACTCCCACGACCATATTGGAGCACCTACTCCCGAGCCCAAGACAACCCTAGAGTTTCCAAGACCTCCACGGCCCACCGCAGACATCATGAGTACGTCGGAGCCAACTAAAGCACTCGCCGATATCCACAATCCAACTGTGGCCCACAATTTTAGAAAATGTCTACCCCTTGCTCGAAATCTCCAGGCATGTCTATAATCGAGGACGCGGCTATTCGAATAGATTTACACTCTGCAGAGGTGTATAGCTTTACCCACATGAGATAAACCTCTTATACTATCCGCTCACACACTTCCTAGGTGTGCGACTAAGAGGTTATCACAAGGCCTTTACAAGGTTCAGCTCTGACTCAGTCCCATACGCTAAGGTTTCGCCATCACAGTGTGTGTATAGCACCCGGTGGCCCCCTCTTGCGCCTAGTGTGGTGTACATCCCAATGTCCAACCACACTTCCTCTGCCATGGGAACCAAATCAAAGCATTGTCAATTAGTCGGCCAGGTCCACCCCATAAATGGACATGTGGTTGCACGGCAAGACTCAGATCAATGGCTCACAAGGTTAAGTCCTTAGTTGCTGCTCAAGTGAGTTTGACCACAACTCAGTCCAACTCGCCCAAGCATAAAACAGTTTTATGTTCAGCCAGCCCAAGGACCACCCTAGTCCCGGGCACACATCTTTTAACAGAGGTGGCATTTCCACGGTTCCATAGCTCATTTAAGCAAGTTATTAAGTTGGGTTCAACCCGGCTAGAGGACCACCCAGTCCTTGGCACAACAAATTTTAGTTACAAGGCAACAGATGCCGTGGCTCACACACAGGGCCACACTTCATTTTAATCAGCTACACTGGCTGCTACTACACAAGCCACAACCAGTGCGCTGGGGGTAAGCTAACATTGATGACACTTGGTGAAACCGACGTCTACAAGAGCATGGCTAAGCAAGACCCGATACCCATGTTGGCAATATCAATATGTGTCCAACTAACAGTACCCATCCTAAAGGGTGTCCAAGGGAAAAATCAAGTCAACATGTCCAGCACCAATATTCAAGGAGGCATAAACACAAGTAGGTATGTAACCATGCCCAAAACCATTTCTTATAAAAGTAGCCATGCAAGTTTAACAAATCAAAATACTTTTGCAAAAGTGGGATCAAGATGATCAAGGAACCACGACTTGCCTTCGGCGACGAGCTGCTGGTCTTCTGAGAAGGTTGCTGGATCCTCGAGCTCCTCAGCGAAACCGAGATCTACACGTTCGCAAAGAAACCAAATAAATAAAGCAACTCCAAATAGAAACCGAAAAGAACTTAATAAAACCAAAAAAGAGAAGAGGTCCACTGAGAAGGAGATCCAAGCGAAAGGGAGGTCCAAACCTAAGGAGGTCCGAACCAAAGGAGCTTCGAGAGCTCACCAGCACAAAGAGAGAGGTGCGAGGGGAGGTTTGAGTGAAGAACAAGGAGGCAGTGGTCGCTCTGGGGCACTCTATTTAAAGGAAGAGGAGAATAGGAGCACCATCAAAAGGAACTGTCCAGATTCAAGGTGTTAGGGAAAAGACACACTGCCAGATGGTACGAAAAAGGACTAGAGCAGGCAAGAGAGGTGACAGAATGGTCAAAAGTGGTGGCATCAGCAGTTAATGCGCACAGACTTTTGCAATGGCAATGATGTGGCAAGAGGTAGAAAAGGTATTGACAGGACTGACAAGTGGGGTCAGTCAAAACCCCCAAGGAGGAGGTCTTGCGGGAGTCAAAGGAGATCCTAGAGAGGTCAAGAGAGGAGGTCGAAGGGGAGGTCGTGACCCACGAGGGAGGTCACAACCGCAAGGGTGGTCTTTGCAAAAAGACCAGAGGACGTGACCTCAAGGGGAGGTCTGACCGCAAAGGTGGTCTTTGCAAAAAGACCAGTCGCAACCAACAGGGAGGTCGTGACTCAAGAGGGAGGTCGTGACCAACGGGAGGTCATGACAAAACAACAAAAGAGGAGGTCGCGGCCTCAAGGGGAGGTCGTGGCAAACAACAAAAAGAGGAGGTCGCGGCCTCAAGGGGAGGTCGCGGCAAACGACAAAAAAGGGGAGGTCGCGGCCTCAAGGGGAGGTCACGGCAAACGATAAAAAGAGGAGGTCGCGGCCTCAAGGGGAGGTCGCGGCAAACGACAAAAAGAGGAGGTCGCGGCCTCAAGGGGAGGTCACGACCACCCGAGGCCCGAACCCAAAAAGGAGATCCAACGGAGGAAATCCAAAGGGGAGGTCCTGAATGGTCAAGATCAAACGAGGGAAGGTCCTGACAGTCAGATCAAAGCCAAGGGAGGTCCTGACGGTCAGATTGAATCAAGGGGAGGTCTCAACAGCCAAGATGAAGCCAAATGAGATCTCGACGGTCAAGACCAACACAGAGGAGGTCTCAATGGCCAAGATGAAGCTAAAGGAGATATCGACGGTCAAGACCAAACAGAGGAGATCTCAACGGCCAAGATGAAGCCAAAGAAGATCTCAACGGTCAAGACCAACACAGAGTAGGTCTCAACGGTCAAGATGAAGGGCCAAGGAGGTCCTAACGAATGCTGAGGAGGTCCAAGTGCACACAAGGAGACCCAGGTGAACTCGAAGGGGTTCAAATGAACACAGGGAGGAGAGTGGGTTAAACAAGAGAGATCTAGAAGAGAGGAATTCAACCCAAAATTTGGATTTCAGAGATTAATGATATTTGAAACACACACCCGAGCTTGGAACAATCGGGGTGGTCGTGACAAAGGGAAGGTCAAAACCAAGGAAGATTCAAACGGAGAAGGAGGTCTAGACCACAAGGAGGTCTAAACAGGAAGGTGGGTTTAGATCAAAAAGGAGGTCTAAACCCCAAAAAGAGATTCAAACCAACAAAGAGGTCTAAAGAGATTCAAATCAACAAAGAGGTCCGAAGGAGGTCTGGACTAAAAGAAAGTCTAAGCAAAGGGCACAAGAGGAGGTCCAGAGAGGTTTTAGAGGAGGTCTGAACTACAGGTGTACGGCTCGCGGCAGGGGTTGGCCGTCCGAGGGGGGCATGACCTGGTGCGCACCAATCTGTTGCATTACGTGTCGCAGTGCGTAAGGCTCCACCATATGTGCAAACACCAGGTGACAGTTCGTCATCCACAATGGAACGTCCTGGATGTATTGCACGGATAGTCCGTGTGGACGAACTGTGGATACCATAGATTCCATATGATGTCGTTCTCGTGCAACGACTCGAACTGGTTGTGGTACAACGAGTAGCACCTCGCCGGTCTTGCGTTGCCTCAGCGCAGACGGCTAGCAGTCCACCGTAAGCCCAAGGTGGGCCCGTCTATCTGGTTATGCAGAACGAGGTACGGGTGCACCGCTATCTCAATGGCCGGCCGCCCAACAGGGAAGTGCTCCCAACTCCATAGCTACAGGAGCAAGTAGCAGACGGCCAGGCTCAAGGTACCACCGGTAGAGCGCCGCAAAGTATCACACAACCCCTGGTATGTGGCGCAAAGGACGGCTGATCTCTAGCTGTACTGAAGCATCGGCCCAACCCCCGCATCTACCAAAGACTCGACGACGCAGATGAAGCTGGGGTAACAAAAATCGCCTTGTGTGGTTGGAAGCAGACCCAACCAAAGATTGGAGAAGGTAAGCAACGAGGTGCATCCTAACAACCTCGTGAGGCGCACCCTGCAGGCACTGGCTGAACTGCCTTAGCCAAGTTCGAGGGACACCACGTACACGCTCCGGGAGAGGTTGGCCGAACCGCTGCTCCTGCTCGGCCTTCCAGTCCTCACCCGGAGGGCCCGGAACAAGTGGCTTACCCTGGATCGGGAGACCGGTCAAGAGTGAGACGTCCTGCAGGGTGACCGTCATCTCACCCCACCGAAAGTGGAAGATGTGCGTCTTAGGCCTCCACCCGTCGACAAGTGCCAACAGTAGGCTGGTGTCTAGAGTGATCCGACGTCTGATTGACACCAGCCTCACAAGGGGCAACAAGCCCATGTCCCGGAGGATCAGGACGTAGCGATCGTCCAGCTCTCAGTAATCTCTCCCTACCCGAAGGACCAGGGGCGAAGGGACATCCGCGTCAGCAGCGATCCACTGCTTGCACCGATGGTCCTTATCGTAGAAGTGTTGCAGAAGCGCCGGTAGAGACATGGCTTACAACACATGGAATAGATAGAATATTAGTGAGAAAATGGTTAATGACCATAAAAGATTGTAAATTAAACATGCCAGTTTTGTAATTGCAGAGTAGTTTTTCTGGGGTGATAAGCTAGCTTAATTAGATTATGCTCCTCTATTCTTTGGTGAATGCATTTCGTATTATTTGATTTCGCTTTACGACCAAAATAACACTACAAATTAATATACACTAATTTACTAAATTAATTACTACTAATTATTTCATAACTAATTAACACTATAAATTAAAAATTATGACCAAACTACCTATGAACGACAGCGGTTAATAACGCTGAAATGCCCCTAAAAATATAATCGACAGAGCGAGAGAGGGAGCGGAAGAAAGAGCGAGAGAGCGATCGACTATGAAATGAACGAGCGGAAGAGCGAGTGACTGCGAAATGAACGAGCGCTCACTCGCTCTAATTTATAGCCGCTGCGGGAGGAATCCTTATCCCGCGTGCGCTAATTAAGTTTGTCATGTATTTCGGGGGAGACAAGGATTTGATGGAGCAGATGGGGAGACAAGGATTTGATGGAATAGATGGAGGTGACGGGATGATAAGATTGCTTGTGCTTTCGGTGGGAAAAAGGGCAGATGGAGGGAGGGGCCTCATTCGGATGTTTGTGCAAACAACACATGCTACAATTTTTTGTTCTCGCACAATCATGACACTTATACGAAATAGCAAGAAAAATTCTGAACGAATAAAATTATAGAAAATTTACACAAGTAAGAACACTGTGTCTGGAGGTTCCACATAAAATTTCATAATGTTTTGAACCTATTTGCTATATTTTAAAATTCATACAAACAGCCGCGAAACCCTAATTAATTTCGGCCGACACTAACCTAGCGACACGTGGAGAGCTGAGGGTCGCTGTTACATGATGACCGTCTTGACAGCGGTGACGTTAACGCTGGTACCGGGCGAGTGAGGCCACGTGGCGATGGGGTAGGCGTTGCCACACGGCGGTTGTGCGGCAATGAGCTGACGTGGTGGGTGGAGAGAGTTTATTGTATGATGATTATGCGACAATAGTGCTATATGTGTAAATAGATTTTGCATGTAATCAATCCTACAAATACTGCGTGAAAACGTGCTATATTAACAAAAATTCGCAGAGCTCCCGATCGCTGTCAAGGTAAGCCGAGCGAAAGCTGCTGCTTCTGTCCCACCGGGGTCCGCATCCAGTGGGTGCTGGCCCAGGATGGCACGGTTTCCTAGGAGGGCATTGGCTACATCCACGCAAGCTTTGATGAGAATATATTGTGTGCGGTGCTGTCCTATGGCGCGAATTTTGTCTCCTTTTCGTCCTGATGAATTAGTGAAAAATCATTTTGTTCAAAGTACGTTTCTAAATTAGAGCCCGGAATTAGTTAACTGAGGGAGAGAAAAAAAATCAACATGTCGTGCAAGACGATTTTTTTGTTAGGATTTACTATTTCTAAGTCGTCTAATATTTTTTTAAAGTTTATGTCCATTTTTTTGGTCATTGGATTCGATATGCCATATGATTGGATGTTTGATCTAATGGATAAAAAATATGACTTATGCTTTAAAAAAATCAAGTTACTTTACAAATGGACAAATTTTTTTTTTTTGGTTTTTGTATTGGAGAGTAACGATGCGGACATGTAGGACATATTTAATTGTCATGTATGCGCTTAATGGGGTGTGGTAAGTTAAGGCCACAAAATAAAGGCAGTTGTCCCTCGCAATAAAAGAAAAATACAATTGTCGCACTCCCTCGGGCAACAAAAGAGTATGGTTTTAGGATAGATGTATTCAAGGCTATCGATATATTTTTCAATATTTAGGTTGAACACATAAAAATAGTAGATATAGATTTGTCTCGAAAAGAATATTCATAAAAGTATAATTTTATTAGGTTTCGTAAATCTATTGCGATAGAAATTAGTGATCAAAGTTGCATTTTGGAGACCGTGTTGATATGTAAAACAAGTTTTTTTTGTGCTTGGAGGGAGTAATTCAAAAAGACAACTTAAGACCATGGCCTCGTAGAAAAACATGAAGTGATCGCTACGATACATACAACTTTCAATTACACAAAGTTTCTTAAGCTTGTTTAGAGTGGCAACAAACTGAAACAAATATTTCAAGTGACATTTTACAAAAACGTAGCTCTTTTTGGTGGCACATAGCGGTGCTAGAACTGGATTTTTTTTTAAATAATATTAATTTTTAAAAAATTACAAAACTCGGTAGTCGCCCCAAAAAAAATAGAAAACTAGATCACTGTCGCTATTTGAAATGGCGACAAGCACCTGTCGTCATTTCAATTGGCGATAGGAGTACTGTTCACCCCCTCATAATACAATATTGTTTCTAGGAATTTTTAAATATAGCAATGACCTCAACAAATTACGAAATTATTTGTGGAGCCTCCCGACACGATTTATTTGCTTGTATAATTTTTTTTATAATTTTATATATCATGAAATTATCTCGAAAAGGTGTTTTTGAGACAATTTCAGAACATATAAAATTCTGAATATATTACACAATCAAATACACTATGTAAGGAGCCGTCAAAATTTTTTTATAATTTTTGGAACTCATTTTATATGTTTAGAAATTCCTACAAACAGTATACTTAAATGAATTTTGGAGGAAAAAATAAGAGTGGATAAAATTATAGAAAAATTACAAAAGCAATTAAACCGTGTCAGGAGGCTCCACAAAAAACTTCGTAATTTTTTGAGCTCATTTGCTATATTTACAAATTTCTAAAAACAATATTGTATTCTGACGGGATGAACTGCATCCTTGTCGTCAATTGAAATGGCAATATATACCTAGTTTTGTAATTTTTTGGGTGATTACCTAGTTTTGTAATTATCTTTTAGAATAATATTATTTTTTTAAAAAAAATCCGCCAGAACTGAACACTGAAATTCTTCCTTTGCACGTCAGCGAGGACGTTTGCGTTGGCACTTCCGAATGCAAGGAAGGACCTTGAAGAAGTGCGTGTACTCCTCAGCGGTAATTTGTTTAGACGAATTGGCTTGACTGTTCCGAACCTTGCTAATTTTTCAAGCCTACTTATCATTATCACTTTGCTTCCTGTACCCATGCTCCTCATGGAAGAGACAAACTGTAGCCAGTCTTCATCACTCACATGCGATAAAAATTCGACAACAACCAAAGTTCTCTGGCTCATGAGCTTTTCATGGTCTATTTTTCCAATGTCATCTCCATTTAAGTATAGAATTGAAGAGAATTTGGAGCCGACCCTCCCATTGCTGCAAGCATACCCAGCCGGAGTTTTCTTTCCAACTAGATTGGCACCCAGTGACCGGAAGCACAGTGAGATCACAAACATGATCACTTGAATCTTGCAACAATGTATTGATAATGTGTTGCTCTTCAACATGGCGAGCAAACATGAAGTTTTTGATGTAGAGATACATGTGGCAGGGTCTAGATAACATTCAGTCACAACCCCCCAAAAGTGTAACAAACTCTCTCATGTTAGCAACAATGGTTTCTGTATTTTTCTAATACAGCTTTTAGCTCTCCTTTGCTGGCCATGGCCTTTTTTAAGGCTAGCAATTGAACGTACACGTCTGAAAAGAGTTGTGAAGAACAAGGCAGATGGGTTGCTGACCTCCCCGTCGGCAATCTCACCAAAGTCCCTCTGTTTGAAGTTGTCCAAGCCGCCTACATGCAAGAATTGGTGATGCATCGCCCCTTCCGCCGCCTCCACAACCGTGTAGATCCTCAGTAGGAGATGTTGCAACCTGTCATCCAAACAATCTTGGTTTGCACCGCAGACATGGCCATCTCCATATTGGATACTAGACTGGAGAGAGAGTGTGTGTGTATTGCTGTAAACTAGTCCAAAGTATAAACGGTGCATTTTATAAATTAGACGAGTGCTCGTGGGTCGGTTTTTAAATAAACATAATAAAAATTATTACCTTAGAAAATCAATATCCATAAGAGAACCACGAAAGCTTCGTACATAATTTGTATCTACTTAACAAGCTACATATAGTCTTATCAGTAGTCGCAATCACAAATAATTTAATTATTTATTATTTAAGTAACTTACGTATGTATATATATTTTTTTAAAAATCATATCAACTAAAAAATCAGAAGAATAGGTGATGGATGACGGACTCGCCGCCTTCTTTTATAATAAGTAAAAGTAAAGAACGTATGCCGTCTTGCTTTGAGCCTTTGACCGCCAAGTATGCTTACCGGCTACAGGTCTTTCATTAGTCAACTCGTAGTTGTCGTGTCTCTCTTGACTAGTGCTTCTTTGCACTGCACAACTTAAAATAAAAGATCAGTTAGTACTGAATGGACTATTATACGATCAACTTTTGACTTGAGAACTGTTTGTACGGTGTATTCATAAATACAAGAGGGCTGGGCCAGAGCGGGCCACAGCGCAAGTCCCAGACTAGATTACACAGTTTTCAGACCGAACACAGCCACACAGGAGGTGCGGAGCTCGAACGAACTTGATCGGGGTTTATAACTTTATCATGCATGTAACAACATACAAATTTTTTAAATAATATTGTACTAAATAGTAATACGTTTGGTTGTTTTTAACATCAATAATTTGATATAATCGACAGCAATGTACAATGATAAAGGAGTAACGATCAATATGCTTACCAAAATGAAGGAATTAAGGAACAAAAAATGGTCATATTGGCAAAATACATTATCTGTTGGGATAGTCCCACATCGGTTATGAGAGGAGGCAGAGCACGATTTATAAGGGTGAGGGTGTACCCACCTATCAGACTAGTCTTTTATGGGAAATGGTCCAATACCCCTTGGTTGCTATTCTGTAGTTGGGTTTGTGGGTTTGTGGCCCAACGACCTGGAGCTGGGACGCTGGTTCAGCAGGCTCAGGATATGACGCTAGTTTAGTGGTTCGATGGCGCTGCACAACAATTGGTATCAGAGCCCAGGTATCCCGGATACATCTCAGGCCTTACGGTTGCCATGGAACACACCTGATGTGTGAGGGAGAGATTTGTTGTAATAGTCCCACATCGGTTGTGGGAGAAGACATAGCATGATTTATAAGGGTGAGGGTGTACCCACCTATTAGACTAGTCTTTGAAGAGGAGATAGCCCAAGACCCCTTGATTGTTGCTCTGTAGTTGGACTTGCGGGTTAGCGGCCTAACGACTTGGGGACAGGACGTTGGTTTAGTGATTCGATGGCGCTGCGCAACATCATCTAACTCCAATGACCTAAAAAAGAAAAGAACAAAAATGTCTTAGAATTCTCAAGTAAAAAAAAAATAGTAGAATGATCTAATGGAATTAGTTAACTAAATACATTACCCTTTAGTACTAACGTTCTTTCAAGTTCATGAAGCGATGAACTACAATATCATTAGCGCTGAACCACATCGACATTAGGATTATTAGCTATGAACTTGGGTCGTGTGCCCGCGTCGCCGCGTGGGAGTGGGCAGTGGCGGAGCCAGGATTGTGCAAAGCCCCGGGCACAAAATTAAGTGGCTATAACTAACGTCAAATACTATTCACACCGAGGTATAACAAAAGTACAGCACAAATACACAACTAAAATAAAATTTGAATTCCATGTTTAACGATACGACAAAATAAGTAAAACATGGCAAAAAAAATATATAGTGGAGCGGTACAAAAGTTAATACCTAATTGTTTCCGGAGGGTTTTGATTGGATTGCGATGTAAAATAAGATGTCAATGTCTTGGTCCTCTTCATCGTGTATATCTATTACATCAAATAGAATCAAATCAAATAATATTGATCAAATGACATCTTTTGCAGGGAAGATGTTGACATATAGTTCCAAACACTAGTTTGTAATATAGTGCACTTAATCATCAAAACTCAAAAGCTAAGCCTCCTTACCTTTCCAAAAGGAGATTCACATAATGCTTCTGTTCCGTATAACTCACAGGTTGCTCAATATCCACTTAATCTTCCTGCAGCAGAGTAAGCACATAAGATTAAAACAAATTTACCAACCACAAGTCCATGACTAATACCTAGTACATCATGTATTTCTAATTCTAGTACATCAAACATTCAAAATGGTTATACTCAATTAAATCTGAAGTTCTAAACCGATCTTTCAGCTACAAACACAATTCAGAATTGGGGATACTGGCCATAATGCCCTCCCAGCCTCAACCCAAGAAGAAAGCTAATCCACTCTCTCTCTCTCCCTCCATCCATTCCATTCAGCAGTGAGGCCCCAGGCTCCCATCTCCAGATCTCCTTTCTTCTTCCTCATCCCCTTTCTCTTCCTCTCACTTCTTTCTTGTGACTGCTTCAGCCGAATGGTAGTAGCTTCACGGTGCCATCTCCCTTTGGCAAGCCCAGCACCTAGCGCCGCTACCGCCGCCTCTACTGCCGCCGTCGTTCCCTATTTGTCGCCGCCTCGGCTCGCTTCGCCCCACTGCGGCCCACCTGCCAAGATCGCCCCTAGCTTCCTCTTGCTCTGGCGCCGCCTCCCCTCGCTCGAGGCCGAGCGATGGTCGGTGGAGCCATCGGCGGAGGAGCTGGCTGTGATCATGGCGCGAAGCGAGAGCGAGAGAGTCGGAGGCGGCCACTGGGCGGGCGAAGGTCGAAGCGCGGAGCAAATGAGGCGCTGGGGGGTGGGGAGGCATCAAACCAGACCACCAGTGGGAGGAGCCGAGGAGGAGAAATGGAGGAAGATTGAGATTTGAGAAGAAGAATGGGGAATGGGGAATGATCGAATGAGCTTTGCCTCCTGGTGCCTTTTTTGCCTTTGCCTTTTGGTCGCTTTCGGGAGGGCTACTGGTTAGCGCTGGGTCGCTCTGCTAGGCCTTACTGCCTCGGCCGGCAGAAGGCTAGAGCCTCTTTACTGTATACTTATTTTTTTTTTTGTATATTCACTAAAAATTTCTATTAGTATTTTTTCTAGGCCTCGGGCCGTTGCCCAACCAGCCCGAGGCCCATCTCCGCCCCTGGGAGTGGGCGCGTCACCCCATGGGCCACGTGCTCACGTCGCCGCGTGGGCTGACTCCGGGAGCACAATTTTTCAGTTGGGATGCACATGTGATATATATAAGCTGATGCCCACTATATGTTTTTTTGGACCCAGTTTTCTGTGACACCGGGTGAGACTCTTTGCTTCTGCCCCTGCAGCCACATATAGAAATTACTATTGTTTTCTTGAACTTTTGATCATAGACCTCAGGTCATTGTCTCAGCAGCTCAAGTATTCATAAATGCAAGAGGGCAGGGGCAGAGCAGGCCACGACAGAAGCCTCAGGCTAGGTCAAACTGTTTTTGGTCCGAATATAGCCACATGTAGACATGAATGCAGGAATTACTACTGTTTTTCTTAGACTTTTGATCATAAGTCTTGGGTCATTGCCCCAACGGCTTAAGTATTTATAAATGCAAGAGGGCAAGGGAAGAGCAGGCCACGACACAAGCCTTAGGCTAGGTCAGACTATTTTTGGTCCGAACACAGTAATATATAGACATGCATGCATGGATTACTGTGTAGATCCTCAGTAGGAGATGTTGCAACCTGTCATCCAAACAATCTTGGTTTGCACCGCAGGCATGGCCATCTCCATATTGGATACTGGACTGGAGAGAGTGTGTGTAGCGCTGTAAACTCCAAAGTATAAACGCTGCATTTTATAAATTAGGCGAGCGCTCGTGGGTCGGTTTTTAAATAAACATAATATAAGTTGTTAACTTAAAAAACCAATAACCATAAAAAAATTATCCTACGAATGTATCAACAAGCTACGTATAGCCTTCAGTTAGTCCACCTGTACGCGTTCGATCTTCATTAGTCCACCTGTACGCGTTCCACGATTCGTAGGTGTCGTGCCTCTCTTGACTAGTGCTTCTTTGCTATGCACAACTCAAAAAAAAAAAGATCGGCTGGTACTAAATGGACTATTATACGATCAACTTTTGACTTCAGAACTGTTTGTACGGTGTATTCATAAATGCAAGAGGGCAGGGTAGAGCGGGCCACGTCACAAGCCTCAGGCATACGGCCGTATAAGACATACATGCACGGATTACTACCGTTTTCTTGAACTTTTAATCTTAGACCTCATGTTATTGCTCCAACGGCCCAAATATTCATAAATGCAAGAGAGCAGGGGCAGAGCGGGCCACAACAGAAGCCTTAGGCTAGATCAAACAGTTTTTAGTCAGAATATAGCCACATATAGATATACATGCATGAATCACTACTATTTTTCTTAGACTTTTGATCTTAGGCCTCGAGTTATTACCTCAGCGGCCTAAGTATTCATAAATACAAGAGGGCAAGGGCCGAGTAGGCCACAACATAAGCCTTATGCTAGGTCAGACTGTTTTTGGTCCGAACACAGCACATGTAGACATGCATGCATGAATTACTACTGTTTTTCTTGGGTTTTTTTATCTTAAGTCTCAGGTTATTGCCCCAGCGACTCAAGGTCCAGCTCCGTCGCTGCAAGAGGGGTTTTTGTTTAGAACAACATAATTTTATAGGAAAATGTTAAATTTCTGTAGAATACTAGGAAATTCTTTTGTTCTAAATGAGTCTTAATTATCAATGTTTTTTTTAGAGTTGAACCAGCATATTATTTTTTTACTAACAAAGTTTGTGATCAAAAATTGTTTAAAAAATTGCATGTGAAAAAGACTGGAATGCCCCTCTTCTTCCTCACCAACCGGCTACTGCCACCGTAATTGCATGTGGAAAGACCGGTTTTGCCATGAGGCAGTATTTTTTTTCTTTCAGAGGAATCAGACAGTATATGTAGCTGTTACTTACTTGGACGAGATGGTCTGGTGGGCTGTCAGACAATTTGGGCAATGTGGGCTGCTACATACTTACTTACACTAGTATGTTGCTACTGCTACGCAGAAGTTGGGCTGGGCGGTATGGGTTTTATTTCTTCAATGAACTAGTAGCCTTTATGATGCGGCCCAAACCACTAACGTCCCACCAATTGGTGTTCGTTTCTCAGTTTTACGCCGGAAAACAGGAGGAATTAGGCGAGGGGCTGGCGGCGCGTGTGCGCGCGGATGCGAGGAGACGAGCAGCAGGCGGCGCGTGAGGAGGCTGATCAGGTGCTATTTGCATGGTATCCACGACAAACCCAACAAGGTTTGAGCCAGAAACTAGTACTCCTTTCGGCTAAGTTAAAGAAATACTCCGTTTATTCAAGCGTGTATATGGTCTACAATGTACAGCTCTAACTATTACTTTTTATATAAATATGCTCATAAAATAATATAAAATCGTCGTACTATGATAATATTTTCATGACTAATATAATGCTACAACTTTCATATAACCAATACAAATAGTTTTTTAAATACTAGTGGTCAAAATTAAGAAAGTTTCACAACACACTTTCTTCCTAAAGCGTCGTGTATCTCTCGTGGGAGGAGGAGGGATCAAATTTGATGATGCTTTGGACTTTCCTTGTTACGTGAGATATTTTCTAGGGAAAATTGGCTCAAGGCATTCAAATTTTGCGTTAATGGCTACTGGACATCCAAAAAACATGGTTTCGTCAAAAGATATTGACATTTTGTGGCTATTTGTTGTAGGACACTGACCCCATTAAAATATTATTTTCGGACTAAAGAGGAGAGAGAAAGACAGTGAAAAGTCTATTTTACCCTCATCTTCTTCATACGTTCATATTCCCCTTTGTTTTCTCTCCATTCTCTCACTTCTCCGATCCCCATTTCTTTCTTTTGGTTCTTCCTCCACAGCTCCGGCCATGATCGCATGGCCTGCCTAGTTCCTCACAGAGTTCGAACTCGCGCTCTCTCTGGCTTTGCTTGCCTCCCTGGTTCGGCCCGCTCCTCCGACCTTCTTGCTGCTCCGTGGCGCCTCCCCTCACTCCCTCGTGCTCCTCCCTTTGCACTTTGGCCGTTCACGCCGCTACCGCGCCACACTACTAGATTGGTCGTCGAAGCGGGTTGTAGTCACGGGCGTTCGCATCGCACTCTGTCGACATCCTCGACGGCGGCTTTGTCGTAGCGGATTAGGCTGCGGGTGCCGACGTCCTTCGTGCCCGCGGAGCGATGCGCTTCGGTGCGCGTGCGGGCTGTGGTCCTGGACGTGCCCTGTAGCTCCAGATGGAGAGGATGAGGTGGAGAAGGTTAGGGAGGAGAGGGTAGAGGGGTGGATGCAAGAGTCGGTCACGGAGAACGTGCGGCACATTAAGGGGACGGCGGGCGTTTGACAATGTGGTGGGAGCCGACATCGACGGAGAGCTGGCCAGAGGTGCGGCAGCGGCAGGGCGCGGGTGGCCAGCCGCGGCCAGACAAGATCATCCTGGTCAAGCAGGTCGCGGCTGAGGACGGCGCCAGCTCCGTGGTGGAGGCGACTCGGCAGGTGTGGGGCCTGGGGTGCAGACCCGTGGGATGGAGCGCGCTTGGCTGTTGGCTTCTGCACCCAGTTCTGCCTCGCCTGCGTGTAGTTCTTTGATGAGCCCCTCGAGTTCTAGCTCCGCAACACATGGCTCAACCGCCTCTCCGGACCGAACGCAGATAGCCACCTCCGCCGCCGCCACTAATGCGACGCCTCCAGCTTGGTTGGGAAGAACAAAGAAGCAGCATGGAGGTTGGAAAGGAAGAACACATTATTTTCTTATCTTTCCTCAGTTTCATTTTTCCCTTGCGCACGAGAGAGAATTGTAACTGAGTAATTGTACTTACGCTCCTACTCGCATGGATTTTTACAGATTATTGATTGTATTGCTTGATTATTGAAGGAAAAGCAATTGATCGAGGCGATGGAATTGCCTCTGTTACTACTATGAAAATTTTTTGAAACCGATTAGACCAATTAAACCAGTCAAACTTCGATACAGCATAAGTCAACAATGGCCTGAGCTATTCAACTTGCTCAGGGTATTGAGGACATTTTACAAAGCTTCTCTCTCCAAATCACTCGAATATATTAGTTTAATGAGATCAGTGTCCTACAACAAATAACCACAAAATGTTAGTGTCTTTTGGCCAAACCACATTATTGGATGTCCAATAGCCATTGACGCAAAATTTGAGTGCCCTGTAGCTAATTTCCCCTATTTTCTATCTGATGCCAAGGAGTTCAGTTCATACTTTGTACCGAGCCAAGGAGAGTCTGTTGGAAACAAAAGGAAAGAATACATCTTGGGCTGGGAAATCAATAAGTTGTGTGAGTTCAGGACTCTAGGGGATATGGCTGTCGCATGTGTTTCTGCCACGCATGCGTGCCAGTGGCACACCCAGGGTTTTTAGGATGGTGTTTGGACTTAGAAACTAGGTTGTCCAGATATGCTGATACCAATACGCTAATACCGTGAAATATCATTACCCCTAAAAACACTGGTACGACGATACATGTATATATAATAAAATACAAAAAATATATATAAATTAATGACTTCATATGAGGAAATGGAAGATATAAGGCAATCATAATGGCATGAATTAAACAACAAATTATAGATATCAGTGACAGTTGAGGAGGTGGAAACTAGGAATAAAGCTATTTTAGCTCCAAGTTTCATATTTTGCTAAGTTATGTTGTTTTTGCAGGGTGTGGTCAAAACTTGTGCTTGGTGTTTGGCCGTTGTGGTTTTATCTATTTTTTCTATTCTAGGCTATGGCAGCTATACCACTAAAATTTTTTTCTTCCTCTAATAGTGATTGGTAGAGCTCCTATCTTCTTTTTCAAAAAAAAAAAACTTGTGCTTGGTGCTTAGTCGCTATTGTTTTATCACTTTTCTATCTGGGCTGTAACAGCTGCACTGCTAAAACTTATTTTCTTCCTTTAATAATGATCCATAGAGTTCCTACCTTCTTTTTTAATTTTTTTTTGACAATTGCATACCTTGTTGATCCTGCTCTTTTTTGCTCTTTTCCCGTCAGTAAGAACCTCATCTAAGAATGTTCCTTCCATAGAGTAAAAATTAGTATGCAAATATATGTAATAAGGGCCCAACTATCTGTTCATTGTCCAAGGCAAATATTGTATTTTTGTACAACATCCATTGGAAAGAATCAAGAAAGTAAAGGAAGGGGCTAGACTCCAGAAAGAACCAGAGCTGGAGCAGAGCAGAACCAGGGAGAAGAAGTGGAGTGCGCGGAACACGCCTAGATCTGGAGAGAGGACGATGACGGTGAGCTGGATATACTGCTCCCTTCCCGCCGCCACGCTCCCTCCCGGCCACCTCTTGCTCCTATGGTGCCGCCCACTCCCTTCCTCCATATTTTTCGCGCTGCCACCCGCTTGCTCGCATCGCATCTCTATTCGCCAAGACAACAGGCACACAAGACGCCGCTTCAAGGCCACCTCACACCGCTTGTCGTCGTGTTAGAAGGCCAGGTTCATCGACCGCCGCTTCGCCTTCATAGCCCGCGCCTCCGCTCACTCATCACTTGGAGGTTTGAGCCCCCCCACCCATACACACGACATGTACCACAGGATGAGAGAGAGAATAGATGTTTGGATTTGATGGGCTGGAGTGGGAAGAAAAATAGGCCTAATGTGTTACATGGGCCGCAGACGAGGTGTGGAGAGTGTGGACTGAATTCATTTACGTACACAAATATATAATTTTGGCCAAACTAATAACATATACATCTAATATACCTATTTTATACCAGATATTTTGCAAACAAAAAAAAAAGTGTTCAGCTGAACACCCTTGACCCATAGAGGGTCCGCCCCTGATGTGTGTGCTCCTTTCTCTCGGCGACTTAGGGTGGGAGCCACCAGCAATCTAAGTACTACAGAATAAGATGTCGCACACTATAATATTTATTAGATTGTTTTGAGCCAGTTTGTACTCGTACCCAAGGTTATCAATGTCACGACACAAATTGTACGATCACATGGAGCTAAAATGATATGAATCGAAATTTCAAAGAATCGTAATCCTGAAGGTAATCCGGTAGGATAGTGCTCAGGATCGGATAGGATCATGATCTTGACAACAAACTATGTCAGCATATAAAATTTCATTTTAACTATTGCTAATTTAGGTACCATAGTTTAATTTGTTTTGTTTTTGTTGTTTACCTGTTGTTCTAAGGTAAAAAAGTATTACCATTAATATATTAGATTTTAAATAATTAGTTTACTAAAAATAATTTAAAAACAAGCTTAATTGCAGCACAATGAATAAATGTACTCAATTTTACTTAAACTAAATTTTAAAAATAAAAATTCTACTACAGCCTTGCATCTCTCTCTCTCTCTCTCTCTCTCTATATATATATATATATATATATATATATATATAGACACACACACATAATCTTGATTCTACGATCCGTTGCTATAATCTAATCCTGTCAGACAAAAAAATGATTCCATCTAGGATCGTACACGATCCTGACATCCTTGCTCGTATCTCTGTTTGTAGTCAATCAAAATTTGGCTAAAGATTTAAGAATTTTTTTAAAAAATAATCTATTTTTTATTCAGAAATACAGAAATAATACCGCTTAATTTTTTTTTACAGAAATAATCCCGTGTCGCCGTACGGTTGGACAACTTGCTCTAGTCGCCCTACTGGTGAGCGACATCAGACCAAGTCGCTCAACGGTTGAGCGACTTGGACACTTGTCGCTCATCGGGCGTAATTCATGCCTTCTCGGCTAGGTGAGTCAGTAACCATCGAGATCTAAGTCGCTCACCCGCTGAGCGACTAGGCCCAAGTCGCTCAACGGGTGAGCGACTTATCATAGTCGCCCAACGGGTGAGCGACATATGATTATTCTTGTAAAATAAAAAAAGGTGATATTATTTCTGTAATTCCGAATAAAAAATAGATTATTTTAAAAAAAAATTCAAAGATTTAACACCCGAAGTGCAAAAGGATGTATTTCTATTTCTATATAGCTTGCTTTCATTGAGTTAGTGCAGGTGTGAGTCCAAGTTTTATTAAGCTAGGAAGTTTTAGTCCGGGTCAAAGTTCTCCGCGGGCTCATTTTTGCAAAAGTAAAAAAAGCGTAAAACGACTTACATTTGCAATTGACGTAGTATTAGGAAAGTATTGATATTATTTTTGTATATGCATTCAAGATTTTTCACATCAATGTCTTTGGTCAAGACTGTTTGACATTTCGCAGACCGTAGAAATGTCTTTTTTATGTGATAATTTAACATGCCACTTATCAAATTGCAAGGATTTTACGAGATGCCATGGTAAAATATCATCAGGTCTTTTCGCAGCAATGCAATGTACTTCGGTTAGCCCCGTTTGGAACTTGGGGAAAATTGAGCAATTTGATAGGATTTCAACAAAGGAAAACTTCCTATTAAGGTCGTTCGAGCTTCGGATCGAGGGATTGTCTTTGAGAAACTCACATCCTAATTAAACTTTATTTGAAGGAAAACAAACGTAAGGTCATGAACTCGATCAAACCTCATGTCATTTTTTTTCTTCTTCTTGCGAGTCGGGTAAAATTTCTTTTGAGGTTTGCAATTTAACATAGCTAATTCTCACACCTTTTTGTCTCTACTTGTTGATGGTTTAGTATCGATCTTACAAATGAATGTTGGTGGTTTTTTTAGAGTGAAACCACACAGAAAATGACACGAGAACTTTATACAGGTTTAGACATTCTCCTGATAGAATAATAATCACACTCCTGTGTTGTTGTATTGATTGTGTTTACAACAAGAAAGAGGTAACTAAAACTAGAGCTCGATGACTTTTGTCTTTTGTTGCAGCTGTCGAATCTCTTGATCGCCTGATCACTTGATCCTCTCTTCTGATCCTCCTTATATAGCGCACTAAGGGTTGGCAGTTATCCACGTCAAGATGCACCTTTGTCGTTTGATGCAATGCACACGTTTAAGAGCGGTTATTGTCAGAGACATATCTCTACACATCGCTTAGCGGTTATGTCAGAGACAAAGGTTTAATACATGCAATTATCTTAGAGAATAACAACGTATATTAACTACTGCGTGTATTAAACACAGTTCACAAATGTCCCTAATCGATTGGGCCTACATGTCTGTAGGCTTTATCGAACATAGGGTGGTCGTAGTAAGACTTATGACCATGAGGTGATCATAGTAGGATTTACGATCAATAGGTTGCTGTAGAAGAACTTGTGATCATGAAGTGATCATAGTAGGACTTACGACCATAAAGGGTGGTCATATAATAGCTTACGACCACTAAGTGGTGTATGATCCCCTCATTGTTAATATTGAGGGGTACCTTTGAACGTTGTATAAGCAACATTATTATTTATAATAATAAATATTACAGATAAATAACCTAATTAATTAAGGATTATTAGATCCTCATCATCTAGCCCCTCAACTTCAAGTGAAAATGACTTACTTGGAAAAGAGGTCCTAAGAACATGGGCGAAGATTAAGTATCTTCGACCTGGTTTTTTTTTTCTTTTGACCAAAAATTGACTTTGTCAAGGAAGATGTTTTTACTTGAGTTGTAAAAAATAAAACTTCTTTTTTCTGAATAGACAGAAAAAGGAATGCCAACCGTTTGTTGCAAACTCTGTCCGTTGGGAGCGGCTCCCGAAGAGATTTGCAACTGTTAGCATCCTACGATCTTTTACTCCGACCGACAGCTATAAATACTCACCAGGGAGTAACTTAGGGTTTTTACTTTCCCCATTTGCTTCAACTGTTCCTAAGCTCTTGTTCTCTCGGCTGCCAACCAAGCTTGCAATCTTTCCCCAAATCCTCAAATCTAAAACAAATCTCCTCAAACCCTTGAAGAGATGGCCGGAGTCACATCGAAGTGGGAGAGATCGGAGATGGATGTCGCGAAGATTACGCCTTTGGTTGCCATGGAGAAGATTCCGAGGCGAACTTTGGTGAGGTGGACTGAAGCTTATGGTCAATATTGGCCATTGGAGGAGAAGGGAAGGATTCCCGTCTTTCAGGCATACTGCAAATGCGGCCTTCGACTGCCTGGTCACCCATTCCTAATGGCTGTGCTCGAGCACTTCGGGGTGGAGTTGGTGAACTTAGTCCCAAATATATCATGATGCTGAGCGTATTCATGTACCTTTGTGAGGCCTACTTGGGAATCGCTCCAGATTTGGACCTTTTCAGGTGTGGAATGGGTAAGCACCGATCGATTGCCGGCAGTTGTGGTTTTCAACTCCACGATGTGATATCGAGGGAGTATATCATGATGTTTAGTTGGTCGTCGTGGCCAGGATGGAGGAAGAAGTGGTTCTACTGGACCGTGATCAAAGACTACAGTCTCTACTTCGCAAGCAAGCTTGCAGAGAAGAACAAGACTTGGGACTCAGTCCAGAGAGCCTCGTTCGCTTAGCCCTCTTCATTCGTGCCATCAAGGACATGAGAGAAGGAGAGCTAACCGGATGGCATGTGGTGAAAGATTTCATCACACGCTGCATTAGCCCCCTGATGAATCGAGTACATCCCATGTGAGAGTACTCAGGGGATTAATGATCCAACCAGGGACTACAAGGAAGATAATATTATAATCAATACGCTTTTGTCAATTTCTGATTCAAGCACATCTATTAATCATATTCATCTGCTCGAAGACTAGCCAGAGAGAGAGGTTGATGCTCGGATCAAGCTCATCTGCGAGAAAGCCCTTGTGGGACCCCGAAATCGAATCCGTTTCAAGTCAAGAGATTACACTAGAGGCATAACTCTTAGCAGGAAATGAGCCCAATTTCAAGTTCCTGGATATGTGTCCCGCATTAGCTCCCAAGATCAATGGCTAACATGCACATATCCTAAACAACATTGTACACAGTCATACACAAAGCATACATATATATTACAAGACATCCAAGCTAGTACTTAAGCTCCACATTTACATTAGTGGCCGACCAACCAAAATTACAACATCCATAGAAACATGCAGCGGAAAAACAAATAACAAAACCCAAAAGTTCCAACCGAGTGTGCCCAAAACCCTAAGGCAACTGGGTGGAGGTAGAAACACCATCATTCATTGGCGTCGCCGTATTCGACGCTAACGGATTGATCGTAAGCGTATTCTTTCTCACCTGAAACAAGTGGTCAATCCGATTGAGTACAAAAGGTACTCGCAAGACTTACACAAACTAATAAAAGAAAGTGTATGATAGGGCCTATCCAAAGGATATAAGAGTATACATGTTAATGGCTATACAAGGGAAGGTTGTAGTGACATAAATTTTGCATAAAAGCAATAAGTTTCATTCCTATACAATCTAGTTTGTAAAGGCCATTTTGTAAACCAAATTTGGACAAAAATAATTAAATGACATTGATATACTCATAAATCAAACAATACCAAAGTGGCAGCCCACTTTGGTAAACTAAAATGCATGACAAGCCAGTCATGCCGATGCCAAGTTGTTGCCCATGTCAAATTTTAATTAAGAGTCTACAATGGTGTCATTCAAAACCAAGCGTAGTCCGTAACCGTGGACACGGCTATTCGAATAGATTGAAAACCCTGCATGGGTGTACATCTTTACCCACAAGACTCGATTAAGCCTCTGGATAATGGCACACTTTCTAAGGTATGCCGACCGGGTAAATCGAGATTCGGTACTTTTTAGCAAGAAGATCCTATTGAATTGAACCACCCATGAGAGTGAGTCCCACTTAGTACAATTTGCATATAACAACCGCTAAGAAGGCTCCCAAGTTGTATTGGAGATGCTAGTGCAATGCAAAACAAAAATGGGTGGCCCCCAACATAAACAAAGCGCTCACCTGCACATTATACCATTGCACTAGATTCCTATGAGCATAAGATCGCAATAAATTATGCCCTCGCACCACCTGTGGTCCAACCCAACAAAACCTTCCCCTTACCTAACCAAACCGGCCCCAATCCAATGTGTGAAAGTACGAGTATTACTTGGAATTGACAGCCCAAAAGCTTCGGTCCTTAACGATCCGGACAAGACTACCACAATACTCGATTCTCGTTTACGAAGGAACCCACACTATCAACCACTTGTTCAAATCAAAAACTTGTTTAAATAGACCATTTTTTGACTTAAACATCAGATTCAAAGATCTGAACAAAGATACAAAATTAAGAATGGTTCAGTGTTTCCCACAGTTGACGAGATTACCTCGTCAAACGAACTAACGTATCTACTAACTTGTAGGGCTAAGCATCCATATATAGAATATATATACCATCACATGATATCTAACTTAAGCATAAATGTACAGAATGATTAAGGATAAACCACAACGTTTAGGATATAGCTAACTAATCTCACAAATTATTGATACACCAAAATGGCATGGACGCAATTATCATTGCATTTCAAAAATACTAAATTAACCAAAACTAGGATCAAAATGATGTAAGAGGATGCTTGCCTTGTTGATATTCCACTTGTTCCACCTCAGGATTCTCAGGTATATACTCACTCGCGTTTGGTAAATCAGAATCTAGAAATAACGATATCGAATGAGACACCCAAAAAGTCTCAAAAATTCAAAATGCTCAAACATGCATGAGATTTAAGCAGTAATGATATTATGATTTTATATGAATTTTGGTGAAATTTTTAGTTTATTTGGAGTTCATTTGAACTAGTTATGAATTACTGAAACTAAAATAATGGCGAGGTCTACTGATGATCGTTTTGAGTACTACTCAAAGTTCGACTACCTAGTCGGAAGGGTTTCGAGTACTATACATTGTTTCGAGTACTGTACATTATTTCGAGTATTGTACAGTGTTTCGGGCACTATACATTGTTTCGAGTACCTAGTCGAAAGAGGTTTTCGACTACCAGGTCAGAAAGGCTTCGACTACCTGGTCGAAGGTTTCGACTGCCTGGTTGAAGGCTTCGACTGGTCGGAAGGCTTTGAATACCTGGTCGAAGGCTTCGACTGGTCCAAAGGTTTGGACTACAGTCGGTACAAAGGGGATGTGGCCAGCGGCTTGGGACAACACATGTCACCAGCGAAGGAGCGGCGGTGAGGTGAAGGTGACCGTAAAAATGGGTTGCCCAAAGGATAAGGAGGCTAGGGGTGGTGACCTTGGGGCTCGGGCGGCACTGTGGCGGTGCGGTGAGGGCACACGTCAGCCGGCCGTGGAGACGAAATAGCGTGGCGGCGCAAGTACAGCGAAAGTGGCTAGCACGATTCGGCTGTGCTTCAAGCAAATAAACACGCACAAGAACATCACTAGATCGTAGGGAACCTACCGAAGCCAAGGAAAAGACCGGAGAAGCTCGGTGTTGCTTCGGCGACGATGACCGTGCGGCAGCAAGGAGAGCTCCACATGGAGGTGATCACTTGATGGAAAGGAAAAACCAAGAATGACCGGGATAGCTTAGGTATGTCCAGAAGATGATATCACTGAGAGGAATCGAAGAGTGAATCACCACACCAGAGATGGAGATGAAGGCGGCGTTTTCAGCTGGAAAAAGGAAAAACCCTAAAGTCCGACAATCTCGGAGTGAGAAATGGCACAGTGGCGCACCAGCGAGAGCGCTCTTGAGTCGTCGAGGACAAGCCTGCGTTTCCATTAATTCGCCACAAAGCAAGGGCTCAGCTTACCATGATGGAAGCAGTTAGGAAGAAGAATAAAAACAACGGAAGAACCAAGAAACTTACTCCAATGGAAGTAAAGAATCCACCCGGCTCGTCTAAGCGGCCGAGAGGAGAAAGCTGGGTTTTTGAGGGGTTTCTCTAACGGAAAAGTTGATGGGGGTCAACTCACGATGCCTCTGGATTGGGCAGTGACGGCGGTGGCAAAACGGCGTGAGTTTTCATGCACAAAGAAGCGCGGTCGCAACGATAGATAGCACTGTGCGAAGGAGCTCGGTGGCGCACATGCATCGCGCCAGCGCATTCGGTCGAGAGGCGCGACGGGGAAGAAAGCAGTTCCGACAATTGGGGCCCACCTGTCAGCGACAACAACAAAGTGGCTCGATCAGAGCTTGGTCGGAGGGTATGGTCAGATCTGGTCGAATGGGTCTGGTCGGACCCGAGTGGGTGGTCGAAATCAAGTAGCTGGTCGAAATCGATTGGGTGGTCGTAAACGAGAGACTGGTTGAAAATGAGTGGCTGGTCGAAGAGAGGCGTGGTCGGAGGGCTGGTCGAAGAGAGGTGTGGTCGGAGCAGGTCAATGCGACCAGTTGACTGAGTCTAAATACAAGACCCTCTTCTTTGACCGACAATTTAAAATAGCAAATAAATTTGTAAAAATCTAAAATTTTGTGGGGGGTTCCTGGGACAAAGTAGAACTCATATATAAATTTTCAAACATCATTGTTCGTGATTAAAAGCTTATTTTAAAAACATTAAACGAAAGGTTTGTATAGGGAACATAGATTTTTCTCAAGGTCAAGTTGAACTGTAAAAATTTGACAAAAATCATATTTGTTCAAGAAAATATTCTAGGATTTGAATAAAATATTTTCCAGAGATCAAATTAAGCATTTATTTGTATTTTCTTTAGAACTTGAGTTCAAGTTTGACGTTCATTCCTTAAGTTGAGATTTTTGTTTTCAGATTCAAATTTATGCACATGCTCCAGAAATGGTATGAAATGCTTATGAGATGCATCTAAATCCCATTTAATAAAAACGGGGTTGTGATAGCCCCTACGACCATAGAGGGAGCTCCCCATATTCTGGTGGTCATATCTGAAGAAGATAGGACAAGACATCTAAAGGTAACCAATATTTGTATTGGTTTCATCTTTTGGGAATAGTGTTTGTAATTTCGACTACTTGTTGATTATTATTTTGTGACCTTTTGTAGCAAGTCAACGCTCCAGATCCTCAGGATGTCCCCGAGATGGACTTGGGGTCTGTTGAGGAGGACTATGAGGAGGACATAGTTCCTCTGAGCAAGATGTGTCGTCTTGTGAAGGCGATCAAGAAGAAGAAGAAGGATGTTAGGAGTTCGAGCGTAACTTCCCAACCGACCACCACCATAGGTCATTTTTTGGCTGATCTGATTACCAAGGACACGCAGGAGGTGGTCGTAGACCTCAAGCACAAGGTGCCTAACGCCAAGGTACCCTTCTATTATGACGATAAAACATTCTCAATTTCTCCTTCTCCTACGTTTGTCAAGCAAATCAAAAGGAAAACTAGAAGTATTACGTTTCTTTTGTGAAGGCTACTGCCGATTTAGCAAAGACTGTGGTCGAAAGAAACGAAAACCTCCAAGTGGTCGAAGTTAGTTTCGACCACCCAAAATAAGAGGTTGCACAAGAAGCTCAGATAACACCCCTCGATGTATGACCAACTGAGTTTGTACAGGACATGGTCGTTCAAACTAGCGATGCGGTGAGCCTTCCAGAGGCCGAGACCGCAGGGTCAACGAGAGTGACCGAAGAGGAGGAAAAGAAAAAATAAATAGAAGAAGAGCAAGTCTTCTCTCGGAAAGGTTTCTTCGGGCTTCAAGATCGTATCTAGGAAGCCTAGGTATGTAAAATTTAAAGAATAAATAATTGTACTTATTCTTTTATTTTACCTCTTGATGTACTAACATCTGTCTTATTTCAGTCCTACCTCTCCAGCTCCCGGAGATGCCCCTATGGAAAAAGAGGCTATTGTCATGGCCACGACCGTGGAAATGCTGGTTTTCCCTCCGATCGTAGAGACATAAGAGATAGTGGTCGAGTCTTCGATCACTATCCATGAGGTAGCAGGAGAAGGCCCACTCGCCATCGAGCCAACCATGCACACTGAGGTTGTCGAGGTAGAGGCGAAGGCGCTCGAAGACGAAGCAATGATGATGATCGAGTCAACTGTCGATGACATTAATGTTCGGATAGGAGACTTATCATTGCAATCACCAAGAGCAGTTGATCCGGTGGTCGTGGAGAGTTCCGACCACCATGCTGAAAAAGAGGTTGTGGAGGATGTTGTAAGAATAATTCATCTATCATACTGATGGGGTCCGCCTTGAAGAAGACTCGCATACAGATCACATAAATGCAGTTATACTCATGAAAGACTATAATACCCCTCACTTGTACTCATAGTTTAGCTATTCCCCAAGGGGTATTTTGGTCATTTGTACAAGCTTGGGAGCCTATAAATACCCCATGTATCCCTCCTTTCAGAGGGATGGCTCTCTTGAGCAATAAAGAAGTATGTTCAAACTGGTGAGCCCTCGGGGGCTCCCTCTCCGGAGGTAACCCCCCGTTGGCTCACCGACAGGAGTAGGGCGGCCCTCTCGGACCCCCGAACCTGTATAAATCTTTGTGTCATTTCTTACCCTCGTGGACGACGGCCCGTCAGACGGCCGACGTCCACCCCCTCACTCGTGTTTGGTTTTTACACCTACAACATTGGCGCCGACCGTGGGGACGTAGCTAATCGATGAAAGGCTATGTCTCCTACCAAATACTCTAAGTCCGCGAAACCTCCTCCGGCTCTGGAGGGCAGTGATCTCGTGGATGACCCATCCGCTCTTTGAAGGAGCCCCAGCCGAGCACCATCGTGGGAGATCGGGGCCATCCACCTCGGGATGGCAACGCCTACATGCCCCGGGCTCCCACGCGTCCCTCCTCCCTTGCGCGGGTCGATGCGAGGCCCGGCCAAGGCGGCAGCAGCTCAAGGCACCATCGCAGCCTGTAAGGCTAAGGATTACGAGGCCAACCATCACCCTCGGACGATGACGCCCATACGCACGGCCTGCGATGAAGGCTCGCTCACGAGGCTCGCCCTAACGCGCCATCTTGTTAGGGGACAGTCCACATATAAATCTCATATGGGCTCTCAAGACACTTTCCCTCCAAGGGATTTCACCCCCGTGGTGCATAGGGCGTACGACCTCTGTGGTCTCCCCTAACAAAAGTCCATGGTTGCTTGGGCGTCCGTCGCCTTCACCATGGCGGTTCATGTCCTAATGGCTCTAGGGCATGAGCGACCACCCTCGTGGTGCGTAGGGTGTACGACCTCCGCGGTCTCCCCTAACAAAAGTCCATGATGGCTTGGGCGTCCGTCGCCTCCACCATGGCGGCTCGTGTCCTACTGGCCCTAGGGCACGAGCGACCACTCTCGTGGTGCGTAGGGCATACGACCTCTGCGGTCTCCCCTAGCAAAAGTCCATGGTGGCTTGGGCGTCCGTCGCCTCCACCATGGCGGCTCGTGTCCCAACTTTGGCCCAGTACCAAGTTGATGGATGTGTTGAGGACTCGTCCCCTTAGACTGTGCCACGCCACTAACAACGTCTGGGTCCCCGCACACCTAGCTTCATTGTTTCGCAAGGGTTAACCACTCTCATGCATTCCCGATCATAACGAAAAACCCACATACGGGGTAAAAGGGCTTCATTGCCCTCATAGTTGATGCCTACGACTTAGCCTCGTGGGCCAGCAGTGTGCCCGTGACTTCTTGTCGAGGGCACCGTCTAAGGTGCCCATGAGTTAGCCTCATGGGCACCTCCAAGTCCACCGGGGGCTACCATCCCGATGGCCATTGATCCCCACGACTTAGCCTCGTGGGCGGCACGAGATGTGCCCGTGACTTCTTGTCGAGGGCACACGTCTAAGGTGCCCATGAATTAGCCTCATGGGCACCTTCAAGTCCACCGGGGGCTACCATCCCATGGCCATTGATGCTTACGACTTAGCCTCGTGGGCGGCATGATGTGCCCGTGACTTCTTGTTAGGGGCACACATCTAAGGTACCCATGAGTTAGCCTCATGGGCACCTCCAAGTCCACTGGGGGGCTACCATCCCCAGTGGCCATTCAGTGCCCCACGACTTAGCCTCGTGGACGGCACAGACGTGCCCGTGACTTCTTGTCGAGGGCACACGTCTAAATACCCATGAGTTAGCCTCATGGGCACCTCCAAGTCCACCTGGGGCTACCATCCCGATGGCCATTCAAGGTTCCCACGACTTAGCCTCGTGGGCCGGCATGCACGTGCCCGTGACTTACTGTTAGGGGCACACGTCTAAGGTGCCCATGAGTTAGCCTCATGGGTGCCTCCAAGTCCACTGGGGGGCTACCATCCCTAGTGGCCATTCAGTGCCCCACGACTTAGCCTCGTGGACGGCACAGATGTGCCCGTGACTTACTGTCAGGGGCACACGTCTAAGGTGCCCATGAGTTAGCCTCATGGGTGCCTCCAAGTCCACTGGGGGGCTACCATCCCTAGTGGCTATTCGGTGCCCCACGACTTAGTCTCGTGGACGCCCCTCCGATGTGCCTATGATTTAGTGTTGTGGGCACACCTTCAAGATACACATGAGTTAGCCTCATGGGTGCCTCCAAGTCCACTGGGGGGCTACCACCCCTATGGACCATTCGGTGCTCCACGACTTAGTCTTGTGGCCACCCCTTTGATATGTCCATGACTCAGTCTCATTGGCAGCTCGAATCATGTACCGTCGACTTGGCCCGAATATTGATCAAGGACCATCATGCTCGCATAAGGCTATCACCTCAGAAATCTTAGTATCGAAAGTGATGGGACTCTACTAGTCCCTCGGCAACACTTCGATCAATGCTCATGTCAAACGAATATTATCTTGCTACAAGAAATAAGTGTTGATCATTCTCTCTTTCCTGTAGAGATGCTCGTGTTATCTACCTGTCACTGCAATGTTTCTAGCTCGAACTGTGATGATTCTGAGGAGTTCTACTTCGACAACTCTCATCAAGTCGCGGAGCAAGAGGAGGACAACTTCGCCTACTTAGGCTTCCCTTCGACGCACTGCCGGCCTTAAAGGCTATGCCTCGGCTCGGCGGCCTCGCGTCTAAGACTTCGCCTACTTAGGCTTTCCTTCGACGCACCGCCGGCCTCGAAGGCTACGCCTCGGCTCGGCGGCCTCGCGTCCAAGACTTCGCCTACATATGCTTCACTTCGACACACCGCTGGCCTTGAAGGCTATGCCTCGGCTCGGCGGCCTCGTGTCTAAGACTGCGCCTACTTAGGCCTCACTTCGACGCGCCACCCGCCTCGAAGGCTATGCCTCGGCTCGGTGGCCGCCTCCAAGACTTAAACTTACAAAGGCTTAACCCGACGCACACGGCCGCCTCGAAGGCTATGCCTCGGCTCGGCGGCCTCGCGTCAAGACTTCGCCTATATAGGCTTGCCGACGCACGCACCGGCCTCGAAGGCTAAGCCTCGGCTCGGCGGCCTCGCGTCAAGACTTCGCCTACATAGGCTCGCCGACGCACTTGGCTGGCCTCGAAGGGCTATGCCTCGGCTCGGCGGCCTCGATTCGTGACTTCGCCTATAGGCTTCACTTCAACGACCGCCTACTCAAAGGCTATGCCTCGGCTCGGCGGCTCAAGCGTCCACGACCGTCTATCTGATCTTAGCGTCGATCGCCGCCCGCCTAGAAGGTCAGTGCTTGATGGGTCGGTCTTGCGTCCATGACTTTGCTCAAGACAGCTTTGTTCGGATGCACCCCCTTACGAGGTTGTGCCTCGGTGGGCGCCTCGGCATTCAAGACTTCATCTTCGAGGATGGAGCAACAAAAACCACCCCACACGAAGGGCCAACGAGAAGTGTCAATTTAGCACCTGCCCTCACGTAGAACACTCGGGCGATATGGAGTACAAAATAAGCTTAAGTCTTTGGGCACCCACGTACCCACCAAGCCAAAATTGGTTAAGTCACGGGTGCCCTTGCGCATATTCCTCAGCTCTCGTGCCTCACGCTGCACCGAGTCAGAATTTGGCAAAACCTCGAGCGTTTACATTCCCGTCAAGCTGGAATTTGGCCAAGTCTTTGGCCAAGCATATTCGTCAATAGGATACAAGACCTCGGCATTCTTCTTTGCCCCTCAGGCGTCCTTGTAGGCACCCAAGGGGCAGGGGGCTACACTGTCGAGGAATCCGACCACCTCCCGTCGAAAATGATCTATACTTCGACAAGTCTGCACGAGGGGCGTACGTGAGCCCCTTGCCTCGGGCACTTGGCCACCAACCCACTAGAAGTGGTTTGAGGCCTGTTGCATACTCGCACGCTACACGCGCGTGTTACGCAGACATCCTTGACTATACCCGGTGCCCCGCGCCCTCGCGGCGCCCGGTGCCCTGCAGCCAGCTGTCCGAGTGCCCTGGCCATGTGCATAGCAGTTCTCCGAAGCCAAGTCGTCGACCGCATCGCCTTTCTCCGAAGCCGAGTCCTCGAGAAAAGAAAACATAGAAAGTTGGATAGTTTTGATCTTTGTATTATGCAGATCACAAGCTCAACCGAAGACAAACGATCACATACACCTGGGCCCTCATGGTGCCCCGCGCCTTGTGCGCCCGCACCCTCGCGCCTTCGTGCCCTCGTGCCCTCAGGGCCTCGGGACCCTCGAAGCCTCGTGCCTTCGTGCCCTTCGTGCCCTCGGTGCTTCGGGACCCTCGAAGCCTCGTGCCCTTGAGCCCTCGGGGCCTCGGTGCCTCGGTGCCTCGGGACCCTCGAAGCCTCGTGCCCTCGGGGCCTCGGTGCCTCGGGACCCTCGAAGCCTCGTGCCTTCGTGCCCTTCGTGCCCTCGGTGCTTCGGGACCCTCGAAGCCTCGTGCCCTCGAGCCCTCGGGGCCTCGGTGCCTCGGGACCCTCGAAGCCTCGTGCCCTTGAGCCCTCGGGGCCTCGGTGCCTCGGGACCCTCGAAGCCTCGTGCCCTCGAGCCCTCGGGGCCTCGGTGCCTCGGGACCCTCGAAGCCTCGTGCCTTCGTGCCCTCAGGGCCTCAGTGCCTCGGGACCCTCGAAGCCTCGTGCCTTCGTTCCCTCGTGCCCTCGAGGCCTCGGGACCCTCGAAGCCTCGCACCCTCGTGCACCCTCGGCGCCTTTGTGCCCTCGGGGTCTCGGGACCCTCGAAGCCTCGCACCCTCGTGCACCCTTACGCCCTCAGGGCCTCGCACCCTCGTGCCGTGGCATGTGCGCTCGAGCCCTCTCAAGCCCGCACCCTCGCGTGCCCTCGCGTCGACACCCAGATTACATGAGAGAGGCAAAACCAAACCATCCACGTTAACAGGAGTGGATGTGAGTGAATGCATGCATGCAGCCGTGCGTGGATGCTGAGATCCTGAGGAACCGGTGGTCACCATGCATGAACGTGTGAACAGGTCCACCGGAGGAGTTGATCCAGTCGCTACCGAGGGAACTGGAGATCCTGAGGAAACTGACGTGCAAAATATTCACTCACAGTTCTGAGCACCTACTGTAACCAGTTTGAACATAGCTAGTAGAGCCGAAAACACCTACATACTTCTAACTTTCTTGAAGTTCAAGATTTTCCCAACACCGCCACGCCATGCCCCGGCGCCCGGACCCTCGCACCCAAATGCCGCCACAGCGGCAACTGTTGGTCAACTTTGCAGCCAGGTTCTTATGCTAAGAAGCCTAGAGTATGTTGCTTGCTACTACATCAGTGGAAGCTACAGGACACAGGAGCACGACCACTGCATCAACACCAAGCATACCAGAGACAGCCTATGTTGTCTCCTTCCCGAGCGGGCGCACCGAGCGCAATGGCAGCCATGCCCTGGCACCACCACTCCCTCGTATCATTCTAACATGCGGTGCCCTGTCGTTGGCCTCCTAGCGCCCTAGCGCCCAAGCGCTATCGCCCGTATACCGACAAAAATCATATGGCGCTTCACGCTAAGCACGGCCCTATGCTCTGCAAGAAGATGTTGTGCCCGGGCGTTTTGCTTGCTTGTTTGCTCGCTTGCTCGCGATGCCCGCATCTTGCGACGCGCCTTGCGACCGCCCAGCGTTCGGGCACCCTCGCCGCGCCGTCTTGCTGCGTGCTTCTTCTGCACGGTACCGGCTTCTGGCGCCCCACACGCTGGCGTCGAAACATCCGCCGCTGCGGCTTAGCGAAAAAACGAGAGGCAACCGGTGGTAGCAGATTCTCGGCGATCTGGCCGCCGACGAGAAAAGAAGGAGCAGAAGGGAAGCAAAAGGGTCATGAAGGAAAAAAAAATTAGAGCGGCGGCATACGCACGGCACTAACGCTACTAACGGCTCAACGCCCTACCGGCTCGGCGCCACAAATACCGCGCCCTACCGGCTCGGCGCCAATTTTGGCGCTTAGCGCCCAACGCTACCAATACTCGGCGCCACTACCACATACTTCAGCGCCCTAACACAGCGCCCTACCGGCTCAGCGCCACGCACCAGCGCCCAGCGCTAACGCCTGCCCAATCGGCGCACATTTAAGCGCATTGCCGTGCCAATTCGGCGCCACAGCACAATACGCCCAGCGCTTACTGCCTACCAGCGCCCGAAAGCACCGCCCTAGCGAAAATCGCGCTCTGTGCCCTGCATCTCTCGGCCCCAAGCTCATCTTACAGAAAGATCTACATCCAGCTCTCATACAAATAATTACATAAAAACAAAAGGAAAAAAAAGGGTCCGACGGCCGGAGCGTGTACTCGGTCACACCCACCGGCAGGATGCCCTTCGGGGACCCGAACCTTTCCAGCATCTCATAGGCGCTCGGCTCGTGGCAAGCTCTGGTCGGCGCGGCTCTCGCTTCGCTCTCGGCCAGCAGGAGCAGCCTTGGGCAGAGACAAGACATGATGCGGCGAGAAGCAAGAGGATGACGGAGGGGGCAACGTGTGGTGGCGGCCACGCTGCATCGAGCCGAGACAACGCCAGAGGAGGCGCCGAGGCGGTGGCGCCCTTGGCCGCACGGCTCCTTTTCCAGGCGTCTCGGACTCCGTCCATGCCCTAGCAGCGCTAGCCTCGCCGACGCCCTCCCGCTCATCTTAGGCGGAGCCGCCAGCTTTTCTCGCTTGGATGTCGCGCCATGGCTGCAGCCAGTGGAAAGGCGCGGTGCGAAGGAGGCAAGAGGAGCGGCGTTGGCAAGAAAAGCTAAGGGAAGAGTTTGTGAAAGGAGTAGGTTGGTGTTAGATATTTGGTGGCGTCCATGAAAAGCCATCTGGGCCGACCGGCTCGTAAGGCCCACCTGGAAGCAGTTTCAACGAGCTGGCCAATCCAATTTGGCATCTTGACACAGCCCAAACATGGTCATTATTAAAATTACCGTAATTTTACAAAACATCAACCTCGGCATGAAAAGCAAATCCAAGATTACCCTTTTGGCGTTCCTCCAAAACACCAAGGGCAGGGGCTAGTGTTGTAAGAATAATTCATCTATCATCTTGATGGGGTCCGCCTTGAAGAAGACTCATATCTGAGATCACATAAATGCAGTTATACTCATGAAAGACTATAATACCCCTCACTTGTACTCATAGTTTAGCTATTCCCCAAGGGGTATTTTGGTCATTTGTACAGGCTTGGGAGCCTATAAATTCCCCATGTATCCCTCCTTTCAGGGGGATGGCTCTCTTGAGCAATAAAGAAGTATGTTCAAACTGGTGAGCCCTCGGGGGCTCCCTCTCCGGAGGTAACCCCCCGTTGGCTCATCGACAGGAGTAGGGCGGCCCTCTCGGACCCCCGAACCTGTATAAATCTTCATGTCATTTCTTACCCTCGTGGACGACAGCCCGTCAGACGGCCGACGTCCACCCCCTCACTCGTGTTTGGTTTTTACACCTACAACAGAGGATGTTCCTCCAGGTCCCCAAGGTGGAGTCACTTCTTCTGTCAACAACGAAGATGAACAAGAAGAAGAAGTAGAAGAAGACTCTTTCGACCTCTTTCCCTAGTTCTTTGGAACATCAACCGTTGGATCCTCTTCGTTTGGGTCCCATGATTGAGGCCCACACCCTAAGGATAGTCCCAACAGGGGATATATCTTTGACGATGAACGTCTTCAAAGAATATGGTGGGACAAAGTCGACGTTTTCTGTAAACTAGAGGATTCCGAGACGATGTATGCTTACTTTACTCGATCAACCATTGATGTAAGTGCTCGATACCAAACATTTATATATTTGGGTTTTTACATTTCCGCCTTTTCTCACTGTATATTTCTTCGTTCAGAGAGCTCTCGAACAAGTTGCTATTGTTGGTGAATACCACAAGCAGTTGACGTTGCTGAGGAAGTAGAAGGCTGAACTCTGTGAACAAACAGTAAGATGGTAAGACACTGTTAATGAGTAGTTCTAGACTACTTGTCTAGTGCTCATATCACTTTTTTCTGTAGGTTTAAAAGTGATGAAAGGACCTTAGCCTACGCACTTGACTATGTAAAAGCCGAGGTGCAAAGGCTAAATAATGAAAAAGAAGAACTGTTGAAGAATCTGTAGCTTGCGAGCTATAGAATGAAATAAACCATAAGTTTTTCACTTGATATTGTTCATTTTGACAACTTTATTTCCTTTTTTTACTCTTTTTCTTGTTTAGAAAAAGAGGTCGATATGGGTAAGCTAGCTTCGCACTGAGGTCAATTTGAAGATCTTAGTGATCCACGAGCTTACTTGTATCTCCAAAGAAAAAGATAAGAGCATAAAAGAATGGGAAGAGCCGTGCATAAAGGTCGCTGCCTCCCACAATGATGAAATCAAGAAGCTTGACTCTCGCTTGGCAGGTAAGAATTCTTTGCCTACAACCAGTTTTATTTACTGATATTTGAGAGGTGTTTTTCTAACTGGTCGTGCTATATTTTTAGAGCAAGCAGTCAAAATAAAACGACTTTAGGAAACTTCGACCTGCATTCAGGAGGAAATGAAGGCTACGAAGATCATTCTTCAAGACAACATTTCTCTCTTAAACAATGTGCTTGGTGGACTTGGTGCTGAGAAGGTCACTCCTCTTGAAGACACCGTGGTCGGGCATACGAGTTCCATTGGGCAAAAGGTCGGGACACTATCGGAGTTGATAGTTACCTTGAAGACCAATCAAGCCAATTCGATAAGACAAGCGGTCAAAGGCGCAATAAGTTTTGCTCTTGCAAAACTTAAGGCTCATGACCATAGTCTTAGCCTTCAACCAGTCGAAGCTGACTTCGATTGTCCTAAACTAGAGGCAGCAAAACTAATTGAAGAAGTGCAACCAGTCGGTAAGAAGATCGTAGAAGAGATGCAGATCGAATCTCCTTCATCAGAGTAGTTTGTAATAGGGTTTCCTTTGTAAAGACAATTTTTTGTTTATGTATATAAAACTTTATTTCCTGTGATATGTCTTTTCGAGTAGTTAGTAACTCAAAAGACAGGGTAAAAAAATAAGAATTGAAATTATAAGTGGAAAAATAACTTGCTTAAAAAATTCATTCAACCTTTGCTTTTGATCTCGATTTTCTTGTACTGGTAGCGAGAGTTAGGAACAGATCGACGCTAGGAAGTTCCTTCTAGTAGGCAAGACCACGTGCAGAGAGGAAAGACTTCGACTATGTGATATTTCTTCCTCCGACCTGGTTAATCAAATCGAGTGTATCAAAAGTAGTCGAACAAACTATAAAAACCCAACCCACTTAGAAATCTTTACTTAAAATGAAGTAAAGAAATTAAGTAAATGATTAAAAAGTGTTGGACCGAAAAGGCGACTAAAGGGGGGGGTGAATAGGAGCACGATCACTTTTTCTCCTAGATCGGATTCAACACGTTTTCACTCCAATAGCTATGGAAGCTATGAAGATCAAAGTACAAGCACAGCGGAAGACTTGTATTGAATCCAATTGAAACCCCGAAGCAAAACAACCAAAAATACCAAAAAACTCAATTCACAATGAGTTGGGCGGTCAGATGTCACGACCCGGCCCAGGGCACACCCGGGAGGTCCCTTAGGACCTCCTGGGAGGTCCGTAAAGGACTTCCCAGGACGTCCCGAGAGGGCATCCCGGATGGACCTCCAGACCTCCCGAGAGGTCCGAGAGAACCACTCGGAGGTCTGGGGCCCTGACTCTGAGGAGGTCGTTCGACCTCAGACCTCCTCAAACTTCACGCGCTACTCGGGGAGGTCCAAAAGAAGCCAACCCGAGGAGGTCGTGAGGCTTGAGGATGAGCCTGAAATCCACTGCGTTCTAAACTGGTCCCCAAGGATCATCGACCAGTTCTCACAAAGAAGCAAGTGACAAAGAAAACATCCACACAACTTTATTAACAAAGAAAAGGAGGTTTGATTACAAGGGTTGCTTACAAGCTCCAAAGAACAGAGAGCACACAAACGCAGCTGAAAACAAAGACATTGTCCACCCATTACACCACGGTGTTGACCGGCCGAGGGTGCGCCTAATTGAGTTGATCATCTTCATCATCAAAGGAGTCTTCATCTGCTCAATTCATGAATCAAGCAAGAGTGAGCACAACAACTGTGCTCGCAAGTTACACCCGTCAATTAATAGGATGACATGCATAGGGATATATCAAAGGACAGCATATTAGGGTTGATTTGCATAAAGCTAATTTTATTTCAAATACAAGTATTAAGTTTCACGGCAGGTTACAATAGATAAAATTCATTTTTGTAAATCTATTTTCAGTTGGATAGCATTCATCATTGAAATGGTGAAGGATACCCTCCTGCACAAGGTTTCCCGCCCAAAACCCCATTTGGTTAAACCACCAAAACCAGCGTCAATATTTCTTTTTGAAAACCAAAACCAAGGGCTAACTTTGAGTGACATTGCCAGCATGTCCATGACCGTGGACATGGCTATTCGAATAGATTTACACTCTGCAGAGGTTGCACAATTTACCCACATGACATGAATTCTCTAGTTTGCTTGGCATCCGTCGATACCACCTCACACTTCCTTTGGTGAGAGGTCTAGAGCATATGACAAGGCCTTTACAATGCATTGCTCCATCGCAGTCCACCCACATTAAGGTTTCGCAGATCCCCCCTTTGGATACAAACCCGCCGGGTTAATGGGGTGCCCCCTCTTATGCCGGGTGGGACTACAATTAGTCATAACATGACAAACCCACCGCATCCGTAGGGTAAACTACGGTAGAGCTCTGCAAATTAATTAGCCAGGTGCCACGCCCCACACTGGAGACATGTGGTTGCAGAATTTTGGCATAGCCCATTATAGGCTTAGCAAGTGGTGTCTCAAAGACCGGTCCTCAACCGTCTTGGGTGACAAACCTCAACCCTGGGGTGTCGAATCACACGACCCCCCGTGCATAGACATGCACCAACCAAGCAACCAGCTTCGCCCAAGTCAAAACTATTTTTCATTTACTTTGCTTCTCAATTCTCCATGGCACACCAATGCCAAGGCCGAGTAAAACATCCATGACACACCAATGTCATGGCCGAAAACTCCATGGCACAACAATGCCACGGCCGAAAACTCCATGGCACACCAATGCCACGGCCCAAATATTTTGATTAAGTGATAGTTTTGGTCAAAACTCCTAAATCAAGATTTTGGTCTAAGCATTACTAAGCATTTTATTTTTCAAAACTACGGGTCCTTACTATTGCAGGACCCAGGTTTTATCTAGGGTGACAATGAGGTTGATTCAACATGGATAGAGGTCATACCAAGCAGTAGGAATAACTACGAATTTGAAGGTAGGCATTGAAATATCTTAGTGAATTAAGCATGCATACCACTTTGAAAACGACATAAGTAATTTGAAGTATTGGGTGCAACATGATCAAGAGTGTAACTTGCCTTGCTCAATGTCTTGAGCTGCTCCCTCTACCTCACTGAACTCGGGCTCCCCACGGTCTTGACAATCTACACGTGAAAACCAAATAACTCAAACAAAGTTCAAACAAGATCCAAAGAACTCCAAGTAAACTTAGATACAAAACCAACAGAGAGGATGGGAAGTCGGGAGAAGGTCCAAGGAGCTCGCTGGAGAGGTCTTAGGACTCAAGAGAGGATGTCCAAAGACTTGCTGGAGGAGGTCTGAGGAGTGCTCGGTTGAGACAGAAAGGAGAAATGGAGAAGAAAGTGAGAAAGGAGGGCTTCCCAAACTATATATAGGAGGAGCCAATGCACATGACCCAGTATAGGGTCAACAGAAGTTGGTAAATAGGACAAAGGGAGTAGGCAAGGAATGTGACATTCGGTATGACATGAGTACTGCAAAGGTAGGAGTATTTAATGTGATACAACATGCATTAAATGCTGTGGAGACTTCCTTGCCCAAGGACTCAGTCAAAGGTAAAGAAAGCTGGGTGTGTGACTGGCCAGTGAGGTAGCCAAGTCCCGCAGAGGAGGTCCCGCAAGAGCTGGCAGGAGGTCCTCACCTGCAAGGGAAGTCCTGACGGTTGGATCTCCAAAGGGGAGGTCCAACGGTCAAGATTAAGCACAAACGGGGAGGTCTGCAAAGGTAAGAGGAGATCCTTGCCCGCAAGGGAGGTTTAGAATCGTAGGATCAAATCTAGGGGAGGTCTGAACGGTTAGGATTTCCAAGGGGAGGTCCTAACGATCGGATCTGCCAAAGAGGGAGGTCGGGGCGGCCAAGATCTCCAAAGGGGAGGTCTTGACGGTCCAAATTTACAAGGAGGAGGTCTGGACGTTTAAGATCTCCAAGGGGGAGGTCTTAACGGTCCAGATTTACAAGGACAAGGTCTGGACGGTTGAGATCTCCAAGGGGGAGGTCTTAACGGTCCAGATTTACAAGGAGGAGGTCTGGACTGTTAAGATCTCCAAGGGGGAGGTCTTAACGGTCCAGATTTACAAGGAGGAGGTCGGGACCGCTGGATTTCGATCGGACCGTCCGGACGTCACAACAAATCGGACCGTCCAACGAAGATCTAAGGGCTCCGAGGAGGTGGGACGTTCGGACCATCCGAACGTCTCACCAGGATCAAACCGTTCAATGCAAATCGGACAACTCACATTTGATAGGGGTGGAATTAGATAGGGAGGAGATCCTGGAGGACCTGGGGAGGTCCGGTAGGACACAGGGAGGTCCAATAAAGGTAAGGGGAGATCCTAGAGGACATGGAGAGGTCCTCAAGGACGCGGAGAGGTCCAATAAAGGTAAGGCGAGGTCCTAGAGGACATGGAGAGGTCTTGAAGGACACGGAGAGGTCCAAGCATTTGGGAGGTCTAGACCCAAGGAGGTCTGGACCAGAGGAGGACAACACAAAAGAGGTATGGACAATTGGATCCAACGAAGAAGAGGTCTGGGCCATCAGATTCCAGACAAAGGGAGGTCTAGACCAGAAGCGGGTAAAAGATGGACAGAGAAGGAAAGACCAACAAAACTCCAATAACTCAGCAAACCAACAAGGAATTTTAGTTGTAGTTTGAGTTAGTCAACTTAAATCCATTATGAAATTTCAGGTTAAGCTTTGAATTCTCATCAAAACAAAATGGTTCTTTTTTATTTTGAAAATTTTAAAAAGGTTCTGAAGATCAGGGTGTCAGATCAGACCTCTCAGCCTAGCGGTCTGACCGCTCCATGGGGCGGTCAGACCTCTCAAATGGGCGGTCTGACCTCCAGCCTGATGAACAGTGAAATCAGCCCGAACTTCCAAAACACAAAATGGTCTAACTTTTGATTCGTGACTCCAAACCTTACCAAACTTGAGACATACCTTCTCTAGGATGTCAGGAACCTATTCCAATCAACGATCGCGAAGATCGTTGTCAAAGTTCTGACCTTTTTCCGTTTGAGTGAAGGTTGCTCCAAAACCGAGTCAAAATGAAAATATGATCTAAAGACTTGCTCGTGGGTGATTGATGATCAAGATGACATATGTTCTCATATGTCACAGCAAGCTAGATCAAGGCAAGAAACCAAGGGAAAACTCGCGGATCAAAGAAAGACAAAATCACCAAATAGAGAGAAAGAACACAAAGAGAAACATCTTTGAGAAATCTTTCCTTGGATTGATTTGATATGATGTTGGTTTAAAGCCACTCCATCAAAGAGGACAAAGACTCAACACTTGAGCACGAAATCAAATACAACTCTTTAGAACCCTTACCTCCCACTATCCTCTCCCTAAGCACCAAAGGCAAACTAGGGTTTCACCAAAGAAAGGGTTTAGGGGGTGCAGCCACCGCCCTCCTCTATTTATAGTGGAGACTAAACCTTCTAGAAGAGTATTCCTATTGGGCACCCGTTAAGCCCACACACAAACGGGTTTAACTCACGCACGTATTTTAAAGCGTCGTCTTCATCTCCTGTTGACCTAATCTGCTTCTTCTTGCGCCGTCTTGCGCCGCGGGTTGGCAAAAGGTCACTAAGGCGGCATTTAGGTGAAATTACCAAAATACCACTTCTTGATCTTTTTCCAAAGACCGAGTCCAATCTTCATGAAGCACTTCCATGCTTCGCCACGTGTAGGTTGATCAATGGCTCTCATCATGTTGGCAAGTCTCTCCCATCCGGCTCCCACCGAAACCACCATGGCACTTGCATCGACCCCCACGCCGCTTGATCCAACACGTCGCACTGAACTGCCTGTTCGGTCATCCTTGTCCAATTTGCGCCATGCTTGAATCCCTTGACCTCACCCGACATCCTCGATCGTTCTAGACCTCAGCTCTCCAAGCCTAGTCCCGATCATCCTCGCTGTTGACCGTCATTGACCTCCAAGCAACCTGCACAACAATAGACCAAGAAATTTTTTCCGGGAACAAGTTCTTCGCAACTTGACCTACGTTAGTCAAAACATGCATCATGCAACACATATGCACTGAAACCCATGAATATAACCTAACCAAACAATCATCGCCACCGAGTTGGCCGATGAACAAGCCAAACCGATCGATCACACTTTGGCGGTCGACCGCCTAGCCGGTTCGACCGCCACACGCTGGCGGTCGACCACCCAACTAGGACTTAGCCAAATTTCCTCCCTGGAAATCCGAAACCTATTGGAATTTTGAAACCAATAGAACTTTTGACTCGAAGCTCCAAAAATTATGAGACTAAGTGTAGTAGAATCTCGTCTCTTGCCTACACCCTTTATTTTTGGCCCGGCTCCAAAATCCAAAATCTCTTTATGGCCGGTCAGACCGCTACCCAAAGGCCGGTCTGACCGCAAGCCGCTCACTGAAGCATTCTTTGGTCGACCTTGATTTGGTTGGTCGATCACGAACAAAGGCCGGTCAGACCGCTTGAAGCCTGACAGCACTTGAACTCCGCCGAAAACAAGTGATTCGACAAACCTTCAACGCCATTGCCAATTGTATCATCATCCTAAGATCGTGAGCATATCCCCATGATATCCACAAAAAGAGCTTGCTTAAAATTATTTCGACCACATTTTGTTGAACTTATTTTCCTTATATTGGTAGCTAAAGTTAGTAATAGATCAACGCTAGGAAGTTCCTTCTAGTGGGCAGAACCACGTGCAATGAGGAAAGGCTTCGACTAGATGGTGTTACCTTCCTTCAACTAGTGTAAGGAAAACAAAGTATTGTAAAAATGTGATCGAAAAATTATCGAAGTGTTGCTTAATGGATATTTTAAGACAATAAAGATCGAATAAAACATAAAATTTATTAAGAATGCAGTTGATTATAGATAGAATTTTTGCAACTCTTCGATATTATATGAATTAGAAAGAACACTACGATCTTCCATTGCTAGTCGTACCGAGCCTGGTCGCGTGACTTCAACCACTGTGTAAGGACCTTCCGATGTAGGGGAAATTTTATTCCGATTAGACTGGGATTGAATCTTTTTCAATACCAAGTCACCTACAGCAAGACTACGAGGCTGGACCTTACGGTCGTAGTATTTGTGTAGGGCTTATTGGTAGACCGTCGAACGGATTAAGGCTTGGTTCCACTTTTCTTAGAGTGGATTGATGCCTCCAGCTCAAAGTTGTTCTTGGCCAGAGTCGTTATAGATTTTGACCCTTGTCGACCGAATCTTTAGTTCAGGTGGAAGCATAGCTTTTGCACCAAAAACTAAGAAAAATGGTGTTTTGCTTATAGCCCGACTAGCGATAGTGCGAATTGCCTAAAATACTGAGGCTAATTTTTGTACCCAAGCCCCCGAGCGCTTTATAAGCTGGTCGGAAACTCAAGTTTTGATTTCCTACATAATTTGGCTATTTTCCCTTTCGACTGCCTCATTGCTTTGTGGATGGACGATAGAGGCATAACATAACTTAGTACCCAAATTGTGTACTATTATCTGTTATGATACGATTTGGCACACCAAATCGACTGATCATATTTTTTATCATAAATTTTTTATAGAATTTATCTAACCAATTTGGTAATTTTCCCGAGCCCTGGTTGTTCACTAGTAGCTGTTAAACAAAAATTGTTAAATTAATTGTTTGGTTGTTAAGGACTAGGTCATGATAGTATGGATTCTTGTGGTTTGATAACTCTTTTGCTTACCTAACAAAAATGAATTTGTTTTGTTGCATTTTGGCAAAATCTTGTAAGCATGCATGTGATCCTTTGTACTCTCATTAACCGAACCAAAATTGTCATGAAACTGATTGGGCTTATGCATCATTTCATGCATTCCTCTCCAAGCCTAGTTAATAGGATTAGAGAAACAAGGGTTAAGCAAGACTACCATAAACATTGCTTTCACCTCTCTTCTCTACACCAAATCCTGGTTTTGGGTGCTAGATTTCTGTTTAGTCAGTCTTTCCGTTCTATCGATCGATGCCTCTTTCGGTCGACTGAATGGAGTCGTGCTTTCCTCCTTCCTAAAACCCAAAGTTGTTGAGAAACATCATTGGTTTCAAATCTGAACCCTCTTCTTAGGTGACTCCGTGACCAAACCTACCTAGGTCTGCCTCAGTCTTTTGTTCCGATTTTCGAACTACCGAAATCTCGGGATGAGATTCTATTTAAGGGGGGTAGATTTGTAACAACCCAAGATTCTTAAGTTGGATTAGTTAAGCATCTAAAGTGCATATGTGAAATTTTGGACTTCTTAAAACTTTTCGTGTAAACCATATGTTGGAAATCCTTGATTTTTAAAGACTAGAAATTCAAACCTAGAATCCAATACTCCTCCTTCAATTCAAAAGCTCAAATTAAAGTTGGGGTAAAATTTAAAAGGTTTCAAGTATGGGAATATATTTTGAGTTTCAACTTAAAAATAGTAATACCGCAAATGCTCCTAGAATGCTTGAGGAAGTTTCAAAAGGAATCTCAATTTCAAAACTTGAAAATATACTTTCTTAGTTGCAGAGATGCAACTTGAATATTATTTTGAAAATATAGTAGGACCCATAGCTGGGAATATTTTAGTTGATTTCTATATGTTCTGGTTTGCTTATTTGAATTTTCTGGAATTTTTGGAGGTTAATTGGTTTCTTTTCAATTTGTATGTTCAAAATTGAATTTGAATTTTAAATACAAACAAAACTTGGGAACACTGCCTAGAAAAAAAATCTAGGTTTTGGAACACTTTAGAAACTAACCTTCAAAATTTCACAATTATTATATTTTAATTACTATTTTTAATCAACCGGTCAAACTTGTAAGTTAAAAGTCAAATACCTAAAACAGGAACTTCCACCAATTCTAGGGAAAAATGTAGTATATGAAAAACTCTAGAAAAATTACAGAATAAACTAGACAGTGACAGAAACCTTCCTTCAAATTTTCATCAATTTCAAAACTATTTTATGTTGTCTAAAAATCACTTAAATATCTCAGCCATATTCTAAATTTTGGAAACCCATTTTTGCTTCCATCTCTCACTAATCTGTTGGGCCCACCCGACAGGCCTTTTCCTTCACAGTGCCGCCCTTGCCACCGAGCCTGCACCAGCTCCAGGCCACGTAGTTGCTTCACCGATGAGCGTATGGGACACACGCCCCTCCCTCTGAGCCATGCCCTCTCCACGCCACCCCTACCCCATCCAGCACCGTCTCATCTCCCTCCACACTCCGGCCTTATCTCCCTCTCCACGAGCTCTACTCAGGCGAAGCCCCAAATGCCATTCGACCATGGCTGCACCGCCCCGATGCCGTTCCGGCCGGCTCAGTGATCCTTAGTTGTCTCCGACCGTACACGGCGAGCCACACACCGCAAGGAGTTAATCCCCTCTACAAATTTTGGGATTCAACCATCGTGGAGCCGCGCGATCAAGTTCTTCTCCGGTTTCGGCCGCCACCGCCGTTTCCACCGCCACGCTTACTCCGGCGATTCTCCCTCCAATTCCTTCAACCATGAGCATCTCCTAGCTTCACTCTAACTTCCCCAACTCCTCACTTGGGCTATCCCTCATCGCAAGTCGCCACCACCAACGGCCTACCTATGCCACCGCTGGCTCACCATCGCCAACTCACTCCGGCTGCCCTCCGCCTTCGCCGGCTACTCGGGTGAGTTTCCCATACCCCGCTGGTGCTCATGCGCGCCCTAATTTTCCTCCTGCTCCCTTCCAGCACCGGCGCCTCTTTCCACCTGCACGGGCGGCTGTCACTCGCCCCGGCCGCGCCAAAGCACTGCTTGTGCCACAAATCCACTTCCCCTAGCTCCCTTGACCTTCTGGCATTCCATTTTGCGCATGGCCTTCACCTCCTCGCCGCTCCACCACCGACGGTGAGTGCAGCTCCGAGCCTCCCCTATCTGCTCCTGTAGCTTCACCTCTGTGGTTTCTTGTATTTCCTCTCTATCTCTTTGAGTAGTAGTACCCATTAGTAAGAATAACTGAATGCCATTTGTAAATGTTTGTTGAATCACTCAGTGGAGTTAGCAAAAATTGAATTTGAATTTGTAAAGAAGTTTAATTGACAACTGTTCAATTTAGACAATTTCACTTAAAAGGATGTTTGATCAGAAAAGCGGTTAGATAAAAAGTGGTTTTGTTAGTGGACTAAAAGCTTAACTAACTCAAGTAGTTAGGGTTTGCATTAATTCTATTAATCAGTTGGCAATTATCTTTTAGCAGCATTAAAATCTAAAATCAATATGGCTATGAATTTTCAGAAGAAAAAACAAACAAACAGAGAAGAGAATGGATTAGTAGAAAATTTTGTTTTGTCAATGGAACTCACCTGCAACACCTACTGTCTTTTGCTGTCAAACCTTGTGATTGTCAACTAGGTCATTCAATTGAAATAGCTAACTTGAAAGTTGAAATCTAAGTGAATTTGGCTAGTAGATTTTTAGCTCTAAGAGATGTCCTTTTGTAGGTTGTATGAACAGTGTTCTGAAGATGATTAGTTTTGTCTTTGGGCTAATGACTTGGTTTAGGCAGTAGATAGAAATGTTAGTGTTTCAATTAGTCAATTAGACATTTATCTACCAGTAGCACTAGGTTAATGAGTTAGATAATACCAATTGGTAAAGCAATTATAGATGAAAACTCATAAGTATGTTCTTAGCATAAAGTCATAAGATCATGGCATAATGTCTTAACATAATGCTTCCAGTTAAAAATCCATAATAAATTGTTTACAGCATGAAATTAGTTAAACCTTGAAAATTCATATGAACTCCTATTGAACTAAAATTTTCACCTAAATGCATCTAAAATCATTCTCTACCTTATGTATTAATTTCATAATTTTAGGAGATTCTTGGAATTTTGGTGTTTATTCGATGCTTTTGCTTTGTCAGTTCTTATCGTTAGATGACGATGATGCGGGAGTACAATTGAGAAGTTTGTGAGAATGTCCAGAATACCAGCAAGCAAAGGCAAGCACTCATTCCGTTGATGCATGTTGATCCTATTATATTCCAAACTATTATCTTGTTTGTAACTATATGTATGCATGCTTTATTTGTCAAGTTAATTTTGTCAATTAGAGGTACTTAATCATGTTGCATGAATTCCCTAAAATTGTTCATCCCCTGCCACTAGCCTAAGTTAATAATCCTGCTGGTGAATTAGAGCTCGTGGATGTTATATGGTCTATTTATGTTTATTCGATGTCATGCTTAGCAGTGCTTAGTTTTTGGTAGATTGGGTGGTTGTCAACTTGTCGATGACCTTGACCACATAAATCAATTTTATTATGTTATAACCAGCACCCTATGCTATTATATTTGGAAAACTAAAAATGAAAATAAAATGAATTGGACTTGGGCACATGGTTGATAGGTGTGGTTATGGGGTGTGTGGTTGGGGCCCGAGTCAACAAGGACCGAACTTCTTGTTACACTAAACCAAGCATTATTGCGTGCATCCACATGAGGGTATTGGGAACCCCTCTTGACTTAGTACTTTGGGGTGTGTTAATTAATGAGTCGCCGGTGGTAGGTGTAGGAGAAAAAATATGTTATATTGTTCTGTTGTTGTTGGGCATGTGCGGGGTGGGTTCTGGGTAGGTTCCCTCACCCGAGGAGCATCAGCAGTTGCTGAGGCTGGGCCGATGTCTCTGACATAATGTACGGGTTCCTCGTGGGAGCCCGTGTAGGGCGGTTCATGAAGGATTAACCCCCATACGTGCGAATCTTAATTAACTCATTCTATTAACTCATTCTATGGGGAAGCGTCTCGTAGGATTTAGTTCTGCCGGCATACCTTCGAAAGTGTGTTTTACCGATGGCAAAAGGAGCGGTCCAACATGTGGGTAAAGTTGTGCACCCATGCAGGGTTTAAACTATTCAAATAGCAATGTTCTTGGTTATGGACACGCTTGGTGAGATCTTTTGAGAGTTAGACTCAACATTTTGGTATTTAAAGTTAAAAGTTGATCGTTAGTATTGAGAATGGTTTCTCATACTATGTTTGTGTGCTGCAGGGGCAGCCACCTGTTGATGTTTAGCTGTTGTCTAATGTTATTTACTCGCTGTTATTTAAAGTATTAAAAATGTTTGCTCACTTGCAATTTAAATCTACTATATTGTATTCAAATTGAAATATTGTTTTGTGCTGAAAATAAACTTTATAGCCTTCTCCATTGAGTAGAGCTTACATGTAGCTATGTATAGGCTTAGTAAAGTCTTGCGGACTGCATTCGTGTACTCACTGTTTGCTTTTATTTACAAATCTGGACAGCAGGTGTTGAGGTTGAATCGGGTAAGGAAAGTTTGCACAGGAACGTCGATTTGCTAAAGTTTGAACCCCAGTCGGTTGCCCTGTGGGTTATGGCAAGCCATTGGGACTCCAGTGCTGGTTAATTCATGATTTTATTTTAGTTCATTAATTGTTTTCTGCTGCGTACTTGATATTTTATCTTGCTATTTGGTCGGTTGGCCCTTGGTATGAAAATTGTACCTCGTATGCTTATATGTTGTAAATTATGAAGATTGCGGTATTGTGATAACCTGTGTATAGTTTGATACTATTTGTGAAGGTGTATGTGTACCGCTCCTGGGATGTACATAATACACCGAGAGTCGGGGATTTCTCTTGTGATGCTAGAACCGTTGGGATGGTTAAGCATTACAAGTTAAATCCCCGGGACTCTCACAATGTATTTCAAGCTTCCTGACTTATAGTAAGTACTGAGACATGGTCGGATTAGAGGATTGGTACTCTTTTCCAACCTGATTCATGACCAGTTGAGAGTATCTTCTCATGAGTAGTCGTCTAATCCTAAGTGCTTTCGCTGCTCGTATGCCAACCAATGAACCCTCATATTTTGCCACATTGTTAGTAGTAGGAAGGTTTCTCTGGAAGGAGATACCAAGACCACCCCAGCCCCCGAGCCACTTAGCGTAAGTGACTCATCGAAGTACATTGTCCACTGGTCGTGGGATTCGTACTAGATCCCTAAACAGGTTCAGGATTTGTCCATTCGATGGCAAAATCTGCCAAGATCTAGGATTTAATGGTCATTCGGGTCACGAAATGGAGGTCGAACTCTCTAAGTTTAACCGGCCATTTTGTCATGGGCCCCTCTGCTTCCCTGTTCTGGAAGATCTCTCCTAAGGGAAACTCAAATAGCACGATAAACTTGTGCACCTAGAAATAATGCATCAGTTTTCTCAAAGACAGAAGGAGAGCATATAGAAGTTTTTGGACATAAGGGTAACTCTCCTTAGACCCATGTAAAAATTCACTAACATCGTAAAATGGTCGTTGAATGTTTTCACATTCGGCGACCAGTATTGTGCTTACTACTTGTGGCGTAGAAGCTAGATACATTAAGAGTGTTTCTTCTGGTTTAGGAGAAACCAGAACAGGGGCACTCGTAAGATATCTCTTGACATCCTCGAAGGCTTTGTTTGCCTCCTCTTACCACTCGAAACTCTCATGTTTTCTTAGAAGTTTAAAGAAAGAAAGTCCATTTTTTCCTAGTCGTGCGATAAAATGACTTAAAGCTGCCATGCATGCTGTGAGTTTCTAGACTTTTTTCTTTGTGATCGGAGGGCACATTTATTCAATGGCCTTTATTTTCCAGGGTTTTCTTCGATTCCTCACATAGAGACAAGGAATCCAAACAACTCTCCTGAAGAGACTCCGAACACAAACTTCCTAGGATTGAGTTTCAACTAGAATTTTTTTTAGATTGTCGAATGTTTCCTATAGGTTGGAAATATGATTAACACACTGTATGATTTTTACGACCAGGTTATCAACATAGGCTTCCAAGTTTTGGCCAGGTCGAGGAAGGAAGGTGTAACATCCCAATTTTCTGTGTTTCAAAATCTTTTGAGTAGTTTAGTCCCTTGGAAAAATTCACCAATTTTATTGGAATTTAATCAAGCTTATATGGTACTTTCAAATGTCAAAACAATTTCATGTGACTAATCTGAACATCAATTAATTCTAAAACTATTTTATTTGAGTTCTTTGTGCTTAGAAATATTGTCCAGATTTTTCTAGAATTTTTCCGAGTTGAATTGCTAATTTTAATCTGCCATTTGGATTTGCAGATATTTCTAAAATAGAAAACCTATTTAAAATCTCAAAAATTTTCTCGGACTGAAACCCATTTCCTTTGGCTTGTTTCTTCTCTCTTCGGCCCAGTTCGCTAGCCCAATCCACTTGCACATCGCAGCCCAAGTCCGCACCGCTTCGCCGTCGCTACTAGGTGGGACCCACCTGTCGGATTCATCTTCAACGCGGAGTCACCTCTCTGAGTCCCTCTAGCACATGTCTCGCCGTCGGCATCTGCACGCACATGCCCTTTGTGACCCTATTTAATGCCCTACACCCGCGTCAAAATCTTCGCACAACTCCCCTCTCCCGAAAGCCTAACCATGCTCCTTGGATCGCGTCGCCTTTTTGCTGATTCAAGCCCAAGAAGCCAAGCACTATCGGTGCTGTTCTTCACCGGATTGTTTCGCCGTCGATGAGCCTTCACCCTCTTCAACACTGAAAACATGATCGCCTCTTCGTGTTCTTCATGATGCGCACCTCGTCGTCTCTCGAGCGCCACCACTTCGCTGTCGCCGCCGCAAGCTGAGCCACTCCGACGCTCAACTCCTCAACGCCATCACCGTGGTCATCTTCGACAAACATCAATCGTGTCATTGTGTTCCCCGTGTCGCCTTTGCCTAGATCCGAACCTTCACTGTCGCCGTAGAGCTGCTATTCACTAGAACCCATCGGGCCTAGAGCTTCCTGCACTGTCGAGTCGTCGTGGCATGCCACCTTAGCCGCCTCGTCACCCTGTCGCCTCTGTGTTATCGCCAACATCACCGGGTGGAAAACCCAATCCAAACCAGATCCAGAACCTAAACCCAAAACCTAGTTAAACCTAGTCCACCGAGAGCCAAGCTTATGCTATGTGGGTCCCACATGTTAGATCTATAGTGCCATAGACCCGTGAGCCAACTTTGTGGATTAGGTCCATAGACCAGAGGACCCACCTACCAGTCACTGTTTGAGATTTTGGCTAATGTCTAGATGACGCAAAAAATTCAGAATTTCCTGTAGAAAGATAATTTGGGAAATTCAAAATAGTAATTCCTTTATCTTTTTCTTAGGTTTAAATCTTTCGAGAGCCCGTTCCTCCTTATACGAACTCTGATTGATTCCTTTCAAATTTCTAAATTCAAGCTCTACCTTCCTGATATTTTTATTTAATTTTTGGAGTTTATTATCTCTCTGTTCTGTATTTATTTGGTTATTTGCTTTCGTTTGTGAGTAGACGTTGATAATTCGGGAGCTTTCGAAGGAGGAGAAGTTGATCAAGCTCAAGATCAGTATCATGGCTTGTTCCAAGGCAAGTTTTACTTTTGACCATGTTGAACCTAGTTTTCCAAAATTACCTTGATTCAAATTATTTCATTTTACTTTAAGTATTTATTTAAATGTTTTCGAATTAGCTATGCACCAATTTGATTATACCTACTTTGCCTATTGTATTATCATGTTCTTTTATCACCCTAGCTTGGTTAATTATTAGTTGGAATTACCCTAGCACCAACGTGGGTTTGTTAGATATGAATAGTCTACTTAGCCATGCAACGAGTCATTGATATAATTTGAGTTGCAAATATAAACTTGACCAAGTGATTATGGAACTTGTGTAAAACTGTGTAAATATTGCTGTTACTCGTTGATGGCATGTGTTGCAATTAACCAACAGGGTGGGAAAAGATTTAGACTGAGGCGAGTGGATGGAACTGTGTGGTATGGTGGAATTGTGGATTGGAAAAGAGTATGAAATCTTGGTAATGTAGTTAGAACTTGGTAATCTCGCCTTGGTCAATTAAGGACTTAACTTTGTGCGCCATTGAACTAAGCCACAACTGTACAACCACATATCTGGTATGGGACGGGCCTAACCTTGTAAGCTATGGAGTCTTGATATTGATTACTCAGGCAAATAGTTTAACCTGTGCACCAGGGTGGATGTGTGTTTCTGTCTGTGTGGCGATTCACATATATGAGTGGTTCTTCGTCTTCAGGTCCAACGGTGTGCGACGGGCTAACCACCTATGTGCGGGTTGGGGCCGGCAAAAAGCACAATGGGATTGTCAACTACTGAGATGAAGTTTTGAACTAGTGCTAGCTATACTGGTTATATCGTCTGGGTAAAGTGTACTGCCTCTGCAGAGTGTTAATCAATCTATTCGAATAACCGCGTTCTCAGTCATGGACGTGCTTGGGGATTTCACACGAGGGGTAGATTTTCATAAAAGAATTGGGAAGGGACAGCTGTGTGGGATAACTTATGCAGCTTAGTGAAAGAAATTAATTAGGTTATGAAAGCTTTGTGAAAATTCTTGTTAAAATTATTCTTGTTTATTTGTTTTGAAATACACTTTCAATCTATTACTTGTATTCAATTATAAATGTTGTATTTTTGCAAAATAGCCACAGAAGTTATTTTCTTTGAAATAAGCCATCATCTATAATTGCATTCAGTGGTACAACTTATTAAGTACTTGGAGTACTCATTCTTGCTGCAATCATTCAGCTGAAGTGGAGGAATCGTTGCTTGCTTTCGAGGAGGAGCTTTACGAGGATGGTGATCGTTAGGTCTTGATCCCAGTTAGTTGCTTGTGGCGAGTCGACGGGTATCCGCTAGAGTTGATTTAGTTCTGTTGTCGTTTCTTTATTTAGTGTTAGCCCTGCATAGCTTAATAATTGTAAACTTGACCATGAGGTCAAAACTGCTATTTATTATTCAAATTATTTGTTTATCTTATATTCATCTTGTGTGGAATGATATTCATCTATGTTGATACTGTGTGCACTAGCGTGATCCTAGACTAGTGCAGTATACACAGAGGGTCCAGATTTGAATATTTAGGTCCCGACAGAAGGTCTTTTGCATCAAACATTGGAAGGAAGCACCAGCATTTTCTAAACCAAAAGACATTTTAACATAGCAAAATATTCCAAATAGTGTAATAAATGTAGTTTTTCTTCATCATCTAAACACATACTTATCTAATGATAACTAGAGTATGCATCTAGGAAACTCAATATTTCAAAACCAGCATGGAATCAACTAACTGATCGATACAAGGAAATGAAAAATCATCTTTTGGACATTCTTTATTTAGATCAGTAAAGTCTACACACATACTCATTTACCATTAGAAATTATAACCATTACAGGGTTAGCCAACCACTTTGGGTGGTCGACCTCTTTTCTGAAACATGCCTTAAGTAGCTTTTCCAATTCTTATCTAATAGCATCTTGTCGATAAGGTGCAAATCTCCGTAATTTTTATTTTACGGGCTTCTTGTCAGGCGGTAAAGCTAGCATGTGCTCGATCACCTTTTCGAGGACTCTGGGCATGTCGGTTGCTTGCTACACGAAGACATCGGCGTTTGCTCGGAGGAAGGTGACGATGGCATCTTCCTATGCGAGGTCGAGAGCGACTGCAATGCGAACGGTCTTCGAAGGCTCCTCTGTATTAAGTGGACCTTCTTTGACTTGGTCACTCGGTTTTGGGGCAATTTTAGACTTCGACTACTTGGCTGAAGGTTGCACTTTGCTTGCTTCTCGAGTTGGTATTTAGCCAACCATCTCAAAGGATTTACGGTCGCATGTAAGAGCCATCTTTTTATCACCTTGGACTGTGATTACTCCTTTGGGACATGACATCTTAATACATTGATAACCATAATGAGCAACCATTAGGAATCGTGCCAAAGTTGGTTAATCGAGAATGGCATTATATGTCGTGTCAAAATCGACCACATCAAAAGAGATTTTCTCCATTCTGAAATTGATTCGTGTGTTGTGGATCTTGAAACGACATCTCTTCTTCATCATCTGACTATTTTTTACCATTCGTTTGTCCCACCTCTTCGAGTGTAGGAAGCGGTCCCTTGCCGGAGTACTAATCCTCGAGCTTCCGTTGAAAAACTCGGCGGTTGTGAAGGTGGTGTCTGTGTTTTTTTTTTTTTTGCAAAAAGGACACTAACTAGGCTTGTCGTTCTTCCGTTAGGGGCATTTACATTTGCTCCGGTCGAAGTATGGTTTGGAGCTCTGAGGCTCCATGTCCCTCATGGCTAAGACCTCCTTAGAGCTTTTGACTTGAGGTTTTTGGCCTTTAGTCTTGCTCTGAGATTTCCCAGTCTTTTATCTTTCTTCTTGTTACCTTTGCTCACTCCTCATGTGCTCTTCTCGTCACAATCAATCATGTGATTCCACTCGACCGCTTCTGCTGCAGTTGCACAACGATCGGCCATTTCGAAGAGCTCGGCGACGGTAGCCAAAAGATTTAGAGCCATATCCTCTGTGATCCTTCGATTGCAGACTCCATGCATAAATACCTTGGTGAGAGAATAGTCAGAAACTTCAGGAATTGAATTGCGAACCTGACTAAAATGCCTAAGAAATTGGCGTAGGGTATCGTGAGAATTTTGTCGCATTCTATACAGGTCATCCTCCTTTCCAGGGCAAGTGTAAGTGTCCTAGAAGTTGGCTAGTAGTAAGTCGGAGAGGTGCTACCACAAATAGATCGACTATTATGGCTGATTTAACAGCTACGATTGAGCAGATCCTTCGAGTACAGTACCAAGGTAGTTGGTCATGACAAGCTCTCCTCCTCATGCAGCTCAAACTGCGGTGGTATAGATTTGAAGAAACTCGATATTCACTGGTCGAAACCGAGACGGCCAGCGAACTGCTCAAAGGTTAGGCGAAAACGCATGACATTCGGTAATGATATCATAACGCCTTCTTTACGGGAAAGAAGGTTTGACATCACCAGGTAATTGTACTCGACGGTACCCAGTGGTAAATAGACCTGACGTATCATAGATCTCAGTCCTACGAGGGTAATACTCCTCGTGCTCCATCTGCTGGTGTATATTTCTTTGCAGAACTGGTGAACGACCACCTCACCTAAAAGTTTGTTGATCACCAGTCATTCGTGGAACTCTTCTCTGACTAGTGTCGTGGTCAGTAGATCGGCCAGATATGTGGTCCTGTCGTTTTCCACGAGGAGAGTTGTTTGAACGACTAGCACTTGACGGTGTTGTCGATTTCGCTCGAGCTTGACCATTGTGTCCTGAAGTCTCCGTGTGATCTCTTGGGCAAAGATGTCGTAGCCTAGCACTTGTCCAAGCTCTTGAGCCGGGTTTTCAATTAGGTCATTGATCCGTTGAAGTTCTTGAGCTTCCTCCGACTGGTATTGGGTGTGCCCAGGTAAGGATCTCTAGGTAGCAATTCTTCTTTTCCTGGCGGTTTCAAGATCATTGATATCTGAGTCAGTCGGAGCATGTATCAGTGGAGAGCGACCACTTCTAGGATTTTGGCCACGCTCATGAATGTGGAGATCCTAGTCGTCACCGAAGGTGTTCTCGCCATCACCACGAGAGCCCGAAGCGGGTGCACGATGGGACGCAATCCCAGTCCTACCCATAAGTGTAAAAAACTCATTCATTCCTGAAATTTCAAAGCATACATGGTTTAGTCACATATTGCTTAGCCAAGTGATGGGAGAGCAATTTATAAGGTGGAGTCCTTGCCACCCCTTGAAACATATGGCACATGACATGGGGTGACAAGAGGAGGACTATAGCTAAATTCACACACACATGCACGTACACACGCGTGCACGTATATTCGGGTGGCAATCGCGTGACTTGTGACTTGCGACGCGCAAACGTGAACGTGTCGTGAACCTAGTCCACTTTTCTTTTGTTAACCGTGCATCTCTCTCTCTCTCTCTCTCTCTCTCTCTCTCTCTCTTTCCTTTTAGACTGGTCAGACAAGTGTGGTCGAAATAAAGTGGTCAAAACATAGTGATTGAAAACACTGGCCGGATCCATAGACCGGTGTGGTCAAAATAAAGTTTTCAAAACACTGTGGTCGAAATAAAGTGGTCGAAACATAGTGGTCGAAAAACACTGGTCGGATATACCATTGTGGTCGAAACACAGTGGTCAAAAAACACTGGTTGGGTCCATTGACCTGTGTGGTCGAAATAATATGGTCGAAATAATACAGTCGAAATACATTGGTCGAAGTTGTTACAGTCGAAATACATGGGTCAAAGCTGCAGACCAGTGGTCGAAACTATAGACCAGTGTGTAATCAGGAACTGATAAACACTTCATAATTATCATTAATTGGTTTTGAATTGGTAGTTACGAGTGGTTTAATATGTGCTTTATTATACAATTACTATAGAGTAATTGTCTCGACCTTTAAAAGATCTGGAGACGTCCAGACCTGAGATCGATTGATTCACTTCCATTTTCTTCTTCTTCCTCTATGTTCTATTGTGCTAGAGAGTTGTGCTGTCGAACTAAGTCATCCCTTCTCCTCGGCATGCACCGTGAAGGAGGGTGAACAGGTATCTCAAAACCATTATCGCACAGTTCACTTGCACAGGGTGGCAATAAGGTTTCTAGGTAGCACATCAGTGTGATCGCTCGCTTCACTGCTTCATCTACGTTCTGCACTGCTTCAAGTCTGTGTTGCTTTATGTTCTTCATCAAGCCCGACTGTAAGTTGGTTGTGCGACCAAACCATTTTGTTATTATCCTTTTATTGTGTATGTTTAGAAATACAATGAGTTGTCTGTTGTTAGTATTGCTTTATGCATATCTAGTTCTACGTGGTCTTTGCCTCACAATAAAATCTGAAATTAATATATTGTCCATATTTCCAACAAGTCCTGCCTCTTGAAGAGAGATTATGATCTAAAGGGAGGACAAAGACCTCCTGTGTGCTACTATCCCCACTCACGGGTAAGTCCTCCTGACTCGAGGAGTAGTCGAAAGGCAATGCCTCATGACTTGGAGCAAACTCCTCTAGGAAGGGGGAATTCCGAGTTATAACTGTCTCCGGTTGAAGGTGAACCCTGCGGGGGTATGGTCGGATCCGCAGGTGAAGCGGGCTTGGCCACACACCTCGTGGGGGTAACCGAAGGGTGACGGTTATCGTGTGTTGATTGAGTCCTAGAATCATGGATTCTAGGACTTGACGTGCCAGATCGGATGGCCTTAGATGGGCTTGAACGTTTAGAGGAGGAACCCTCGCTGAGTTCAACACTTACCGTGGGGCGATCCTGGTCTTGGTCAGTTGGATCCTTGCCTTTTGAGGGTTCTGGTTCCTTCCTAGGCGTAATGTTGTGGGGGAGGAGGGCTCCCTCATCAACCTTGTCCATGCCATAGTTCCCAGGGTCTAGTGAAAGATCCCTGGAACCAGTATTGCCGTTAGACGAAATAATGTTCTACTCGTACTCGTAGCAGGCATCCTTGTCAAGTCCTACGTAGTCTGACAAATCAAACAAATTATCCTCATTCCACTATCCTGCATGAAAGCATCATAGTTGAAAACAAAGACAGTTTGTAGAAAAGGAAAGGAGAAATAGGAGCTCCCCACGTACATCGCCAACTGTTGATGTTTTAGTATCGATCTTATGAATGAATGCTGGGGGCTCTCCTAGAGCGAAACCAGACAGAAAAGGATAAAAGAATTTTATACAGGTTCAGGCATTCTCCTGAGAGAATAATAACACTACTCTTATGTTGTTGTATTGATTGTGTTTACAACAAGAAGGAATTCACTAAAACTAGGGCTTGATGACTTCTGTCTTTTGTTGTAGCTATCGAATCTTTTGATCGCTTGATCACTTGATCCTCTCTTCTGATCCTTCTTATATAACGCATGAAGGGATGTAAGTTGTCCACATCAAGAGGCACCTTGTCGTTTGATGCAATGTGCACGTTTAAGGGCGGTTATTGTCAGAGACATATCTCCCCACATCATCTTGTGGTTATATCAGAGACAGAGGTTTAATACGTGAAGTTATCTTAGAGAATAACAGCACATATTAACTATTGCGTGTATTAAACATATCGCACAAATATCCTTAGTCGATTGCGCATATATGTTTGTAGGCTTTATCGACTATAGGATGGTCATAACTGACCTGGTCGTAGTAAGACTTACGATCATGAGGTAATCGTAGTAGGATTTAAGATCAATAGGTGGTCGTAGAAGAACTTACGACTATGAGATGATCATTGTCGTAGGGGCGGCACAACAGCCCCCACGACCTGGCGAAGAGCGAAGCGCGCACGCCACGATGGCCAAAGTCGCCAAGGGGCCAGATGCTGTGAATAATCCCCGAAGGGTACGGAAGATGTGCGAGGGGTCCCGAAGCCCTTCGGAGGAATCCCGAAGCCCTCCGGAGGAATCCCGAAGCCCTCCGAAGGGATCCCGAGGTCCTCCACGAGCCACCGGCGACGGAGGGCTCAATGAAGTGCCCCAAGGGTCATGGAGGGTTCGAAGAGCCAGGGGCTCCGGATGGGTTACTGCACCCCTGGACCGATACACCAACAGGGTAGACCAAGTCTAGTGCTGCCCACCACGTGTTAGAAGCTAGCACTAGGGATAGGAAAGGTCCCTGCAGCCCCTATCAGCATAGGGTCTAGTAAGGGGTAAACTTGTAACTCTGTATACCTCCTAGGAGAGCTATAAATAGCCACCCTTGCCCCCATTGAGAGGAAGAGGGCTTTTTGGCTTTGTATAAGGATCACATGGTAATACAAGTGTGTGACTTACTGACAGCTAGTCCCCTCTTGAGGACCCTTCGGCTATCGGAGGATCCCCCCTTACTCTACTGTCTAGTCTCGTAACTACGACAATCATAGTAGGACTTACGATCAATAAATGGTCATAGAAGAACTTACGACCATGAGGTGATCATAGTAGGACTTACAATCATATAGGGTGGTCATAGAATAACTTATGACCACTATATGTGTATGATCTCCCTCATTGTTAATATTGAGGGATACCTTTAAAGGTTGTATAAGCGACATTATTATCTATAATAATAAATATTGCAGATAAATAACCTAATTAATTGAGGATTATTATATTCTCGTCACTACTCATCCCTCCGAAGGGAAATGGATCATCTGCATTGAGGGTCTCAGTGTAGAGGATCTACAGTACTCGGTATTAGAAGACGATCTCCACTGTCCAATCAAAAAGCAAAAGTCCACGCTTAAAAGGTAAAGCGTTTGCTACAGTAAAATCAGAACAATATATTTTACTGTTTCTACATTATGTACTACGGTATGAATTTTTTGCCGAAGCAAAAACAGCACCTTAGCCATCGTTTTTGCAAAATTGGTGCTCAACACGGTTCCTGGGTGACACGGACTGACGGACGACTTCCGTACTGCCACGTAACCTCGTCCGCACCACTCACGGACGATGGCGTCTTGTCCATCCCTCCCTTAGACGAAGCCGCCACATCGCAGCCTGGTCCGTAGCTCCCTGGGCGGAGCCGCCACATTTCTACTTTCTCGAACGGAGAGGGAACTGTACAGTGAGTTGAATATATATGATCGGCATATCGGCAGGTTTTCTTCCCTCTTCTGCAAAGTGTGCTTGCATTTTCTGTATTAGTACTTGTTTAATCTAACCGACTGTTGCCATCGTTTACATTTCTTTTCTCAAGGGCTATGTCAATTTAATAGTGTCATATAGGAATTATAACAGTGTGATGTTGCTTTGTCATAGTCCCTCTCCCAAAGTGGGAGGGTGTTATAAATAATTAGATACTGCAGTAAGTTATCATGAAATTTACCGATGACTGGCATGTGCCTGATTGCTTGTCCGTATTGTGGAAGGCAAACCTCCTCCAAGGATATCAGTTTGCAGATTTTGCCATACTTAACCTTTTACCTAGTGCCTTGCTGTCTATTTTTCATAGACGCATTGTTTAAAAGCTATCTTTGTACAAGGATAGCAATTTGCTCCAAAATTCTGCTGATTTGCTCTTAAATCAATACAATTGATACAATTGAACATTATTTTCTTTTTACAGGATTAAACACCTTAGTTGATGGTTTGCAAAGGCAGTGTGCTAGTTAGTTTCTTGTGCCATTGCACTGTGTCCTTATTTGCAGGTTTGGTGCATGCTTCTAAATGACAAAGTTCGGTTCAGGATGCACTGGCCTCAGCTCAGTACGAAGAATTGCGAGTGAATGGTATACTTTTCAGCTTTATTGTACAACTCGGATCTCCATATGACTGATTATATGATCTATGAGGTCCTGTTTCTGTGTCCTCAAAGGTTGAGCCTTTTTTATACTGCGAAGTAGAAGCTGTCAGTGCAGCACCTTAAAAAAGGGCCTTTTGTTATGTTGTAGTATGATGCAGCGAATGTATTTAGGTTTTTTTACTGATGCCACTCTAAACAGTGCTAGAGGAAAAAAAAATCCTACATTACCACACTGCTGAATACTGTTCGAGTGCCAGCAAATTACTGTTCATAGGCGATCGCTTGCGAGCCGGGTCCCAGAATTTCTATTCCAAAGAGAAATTGCGTGGTCAAAGATGGCAGCTCTCGAGTCTCGAGGGATGGTATCCTGCGGGTATTCTCGGAGTCCAAGAAACCAACCGCTTGTCGATCACCCAACCACGCATGCATTAATCTCTCGCACTAGCTTGCAAAACAGTGGCAGATGTCAGTGACACTGCGTATATATGCATCGGATGCTTTCCGCTTCTGCTTAGGCTAGCTCGTGGTCATCGTAATTCGTTCCACGCGACGATGAGTAATCGACGGCCCATGATGCGCTTATCATTGCGAGGCAGAAGGCGTACGTTTTGGGTGATCATTACCAGGGTTTTGATTACCCGACCGTTCTTCCGCGAAATCGGTTCTACCCGTACCTTGGTAAAATTCAAACAGACCAAAGCCGATTAAAAAGACCGGATTTGCTTTGATTTTGTCGAATATAAGAGAAATTTGATATTTTTTATTTTAACTTCGAAAAGTTCAAATTTTGATTTAAAAATTTCGAACAAAATTTTCCAGTAATTGCAAAATTTATTCTACCGATGACCCAGTAAAAAATAAAAACCGATAATCAAAACCTGATCACGAGCAATCGATGGATGCTACTCTACTCTACAGTGTACGTCTTCATTCTTCAAGCAGTACACGGCCAGCCTTTGACTCTGTCGACGTTACAGTAGTCGACCACATGCCGTTTAGGCGTGGGATTTTAGTAGATCACAGTAAGAAATAAGATGTTTGGTATAAAATTCTTGCAAAGCTACAGTTAGTGGAATTTCTACGTGCTTCCGGACATAAGCTGTTGTGCTTTAAGGTTTTTGTAGCTACTAGTATGTACGTGAACATGAAGAGATATATGTAGCCTAATTAAGTCAAATATTAAGCAGCATCACAGCATACATCCCAAGCATGTATAACATCAACATGGCTGACTAAACCATAGTCATGGGGATCATGGGTCAGTGCCACGTTCTATATACGTACTGGATTCATCAACCTAAGTACAATTCGTGAGATATGATACACTATTTCTATATAATTTAGGAGAAAAAGTGACGTATCATATCCCGACTCTATTCCTCGTCCCAGTCAACCCACGTTCGTAGTGACCATGGACCAAACCACAAGCAATGCACTCCAACCTTAAGCGCTCGATCCCACTAGCTGTAGATGTGCTTCACGTCACCACGTGCATGCACACTGCTACCTTCCGTGAAGAAGCTAGCAAGCAACAACATAGTTACATAAAATATCGACCAAATTAATTATATATCGTGTAGTGGTTATTTTAGATCGATCTTTATACATTGTTGCACGTCACACCAGTTTAATAATCCTTGGGATAGCAGATAAGATGACGAGGACTCATCTAGCTAGCTAGCTAGTATATAGCACCTATATGTACATGTACACATGCGGGCGACGTATCAGATGGACATAGGTCAAAGCATGGACATATGCACACAGCCGATCCTGACCCTCCGTCGCGCGATCAACGGCCACGAGCACCGGAGCGCGCACGGGACACAGCGGCTCGCCAATTTTTCGTTTTCCCCCCGCCCCCAATCGCCCGAGCGCTGCATTTCTTCCCCGCACCCCCATTCCCTCAGGCCGCCGACATTCCTCTCGGCGGCGCCGCTCCTCTAGCCTCGCCGCCTCCCCTTGTAGCAAGCCAACAGGGCTCCCCTCCCCTCCGCCTCCGTTCACTTCGCTCCTTCCTCGCTAGGTTTCGGAGGCACCGCGTCGCCGCCCTTGAGTGGGAGCTAGGGTTAGGGGGTGGCCACCGCTGCAGCTCCACTGCCGTCCTCCCATCGAGCACGCACGGCCGCCTTTTGGTTTCGGAGATGAGTTCAGCGGGAGGCGGCACATCCAGCTGGCGGTGCGCAACAACGAGGAGCTGAGCCGGCTACTGGGCGCCGTCACCATCGCCGCCGGCGGGGTGCTGCCCAACATCCACCAGACGCTGCTCCCCAAGAAGGCCGGTGAATGCTGTGTGAAATCTGGAATCCGAAATGCAGTCCAGTTTGTTTCAGTATCTGTAGTATGGAAGCATTCTTTGTGTGAATGGAAGCATGTACCTGAATGTTTAAGCTTCCTTGTGAAATTGTCAAGTGAACTGAAGCACATTTGTGAATTTGATTAGTGAAATTGTGAGAATTCATCAAGTGAAACATTGTAATATTGTATCAGCCTATCATGTCTGATTTGGAGATATCTGAACTCATGCACATGTTGTATGGATTTGTAATATTTGCTTTGTATGGACATGTTGAGTTTCAGATATCTGGAGGTGGCTGAATGTTTAAGTTTCCTTGTGAAATTGTTGATTGTATGACATGGACACTGAGCACAAGATGAAAGGGTTCATGAGGATTGAAAAACAGATGAGGGTTCATGAGATGGTCAGTGTTGTGTTCATTGCAAATTGATAGTTGCACTTGTACATCAAGATTGGCACTTTAGTTTCTGGAGAGATGAACTGTGCAGACATTGGCTCATTTTTTACATGTTTTCTCTTTCTCTTTTGTTGATCTTATTGCAGGAAGTTCGAGAACTAATAGTTTCTTGGAAGTCATACTTTGACATCTGTGTTTGTGCCTTTATATATGCTCCATCAAAGAACCGTCAGATGCTCTTTGATGGGGATAAGACTCAATCGGTATTGCAGGCATGTGATATTCGTCCAGTCCCATTGACTGTTCATCGACCCACCTTCAAAGAAGCAAAACAGGTATATAGTAACCTAACACATCTCTATTATGAGATGGAATGCTCTAGCATGGGTGAAGACTTACCCCATGTGGAACATGTGACAAGTTTTGAACTAAGTAAAGAAGCAAAGCAGAAAATAATTATGGACCCTGAGGAATCTATTTCTGTCTTATCCTTAAGTTTGGACTCGTCTAATAAGAATGAAGCATCATCCATACCATCATCTAAGAATGAAACAACACCTCTCCACGAGGCAGCAAAGTCTGGCAACGCTCAGCGAACTCTGGAGTTGCTTGAGCAGGGTTTGGATCCTTGCAGCAAAGATGCAAGAGGAAAGACACCTTACATGCTGGCTTCCGACAAGGAAATTAGAAATATATTCAGAATATTTATGGCAATCAACCTTGACAAATGGGATTGGCATGCTGCCAATGTGCCTAGTGCACTAACAGATGAGGGTTCATGAGATGGTCAGTGTTGTGTTCATTGCAAATTGATAGTAGCACTTGTACATCAAGATTGGCAGTTTAGTTTCTGGAGGGATGAACTGTGCAGACTTAGAATCCAAACTACTACAAAACACCAAGAGCCCAGCTATTATAAATGTCAATATTGGTTAGTATTTCAGCTCCAGTGATAATTCAGTTGTCCAATTATTGATACTTAATCTGTTTTTCATGTTCAATTTATATGTATTAACATTGACTGATGTTGTGCTACTTCTTTTCTCTGGTTCATAGGAACTACTTTGAAAGGGCCCTTAGATGATCTTGACCAGATCATAAGAGGCCATCATAAGAACACTGATGTATACAAGATGTAGTTGATGGTACAGGAGTAACCTCCCATACATCATGAGTGCAAAATTCTGATACTATTCAGCATTTTCAGACCAGCAAAGTACAACCATTTGAGATGTTGCTTGTATCAGCTATTCCATTGATCAGCACACAACAAAATCATCACAAATTCATCAGAAACATTCATACATCCATTTCTGAATGTAGATGTTCTCTGATTCTCCCAAACATCAGAAATCTGAATGTACAACAAAACCATGGATTGCATTAGAATCATTCATACAACACAAAACCATTAGCATCCATACATCCATTTCTGAACTAGTACATTTCTGAATCCATTAGCTTACATTCCAAAAAAGCTTCCATTACATTAGAATCATTCATACAACACAAAACCTGCAGCAGAAATCGGGAGCGGCGACGAGTTGTGACACCGACGAGGAAGATGGAGGGATAGAGAGCAACGGGGAGGCTGCACCTTCACCCGCTCGCTGGTTGCTGCGCCACCTCTTCCGCTCGTCGGTGCCGAGGAAGAAGCCCGCTAGGCGGAGGGGACTCGTCGCAGGCGGGAGCGTAGGGTGCGGCGCGGCATTGGGGAGGGGAGACGTCTTTGGTGGAGAGTCACCGAGCAGGGGCCGGCGCAGGGGCGGCGACTGGCTTCTCAGCGCCAGGGCAGGGGCACATGCACGGCGCAGAGGCGGTGGTGCGGGGTGGGGCGGGGCGGCGAACCCTAGCGCTCGATCTGCAGTTGCGAAAGGGGATTGGGGATGACCGGGTGGCGTCGGGGGAAAGAGGCGGGGGTGTTTTCGCAAAAGTGCCGGTGGGTGGAGGGAGGCTCGATCTGCACCGTTGCTTGCGCGAGGGAGGACCAGGATGGCTTATGTGCACATGTCCACAGATGTGGGCATGTGCACCAGATATGCCGCCACACATGCGTGCTCTAAATTCCAATTGGCCAAGATGCACATATATAGCAGTCGTACAAGCAAGTTAGTAATGGTCGGATGGGGATCGCAGCATTGCCGCTCTAAACGAAGAGTGCTACAGCGTACAGGGATCAAGAGTGATCTCAAATGTCCGGTCAAAAAGGTAAGGATAAGATCAGTCGTTGCAGCGTTATTGCTACAATGGTTTTTGATATAGTAAAATCGCTGTGGTACTTTGTGCTGCGGTGCTTACTGTAATAGCACGACAGAGCACTGTTTGCCTAACGTGAAACACTGTTCACAGAGTCCTAGATGCGGAGGATCCGATCCGGATCCGTAATGGGCAATGCCTTCCAGATCACGTTGCTCTTCGTGTACATGGTCTCTTCTCGTCTATCCGTACCATGTCATGCAGGGTTGTCAACACCGAGGGGAACCCCAACAGAGTTGAGCTCTCCTGATCACCGAAACAGTGGGAGCTTACATTGACACCTGCAAAGACGGTTGTTCTGTGTTATTTTTTTAGTGGACGACAATACTAATGCTTAGAAGATAAAAAATATATATAGCACAGCATTTTTAGGGGAAATTACCCAGAAGAAAATTGGGAAAATCATACTTCCATTCTATTCTTTTTTACTCGTCGTATCGGACATCAACAGTCCTCGACATATCTTTGACCATTAATTTCGTCTAATGATATATGAGTAAAAGTTAATAAAAATATAATGACATGCAAGTATTTTAGATGAAAATAGTAATATCAATTTCACATGACATATCCAAGTTTTATTGTGCGTATTAGCAATCAAAGTTTTAAAAGATTGACTGTAGGTATTTAAAATGACATCTAAAAAAAACGGAGGAAGTAGTACATAAAAAAGAACCGGAAACCAGCCCATTCATATGCCTTCCAGTTTAGATCGCCAACATTAAAAGAAGAGTATTTAAAAAAAATCTAAAAAAAATATACCGAGTATTTCAATTGTGAATCTTCGGGACTAGGTCAGCGGCTGTAATATGCATGCATGAGCATGACTTTGATCTAAAAAAAATACATGCATGCATGTATGATATTACCCCCTCAGTTCCACAATATAAGTCCATCCTCGTATAAATCCATTCTCTTGGGAAGCGGCATCCCATAATATAAGTCCATTAAAAAAAATTAAAAAGTAGCTATTGCAATATTTCTACTCTATGCCCCTGAGTTAATGCAGAAAAGTGGTTGAGTAGTTGTTGTGTGCCCTTTAATAGGGGTATATATGTTCCAATGTTATTAATTTTTTTTCTTAAATTTAATGCTCCACTGGTCTGTGCGTATGACAGGCTAGCTTGGACTTATATTGCAGAACGGGAGGAGTATATTTCTATAGAAAAAATAGGTAGGGCGTGGATTGGGAACTAGGGGTTATTGCAAAATCGGTGAGCCACTTGCGGGCATAGTTATTAAACCCGTGGGTCAACAGTCGGACGACGCGTTTTATTAAAATATATTTTAGTATGTACACCATGTAAAAATGCATTTGTGAACATAAAATGTTAATCCTCTACAAATATGCAGTTCTAATTACATTTAACATAGCACAAAGTGATTAAAATGTTCTACTTTTGTTAATTTATTATGGTATTATGGAGGCGAAGCTAATTAAGCAGAGAACAGAGAGTAGTTACCGGTCAGAATGATAGAGTGAGAAAGAGGATTTTTTTATGTGTAGCTGCCAATTTCACAAGGAGATTCCTACTAAAACCCTAGCAACACCCAAAGTACGAACATGCCCTTCAATTTTGTCTTGAAAAGCTCTTTCATTTAAAGGGTTTCTTGTCTATTGGTCTCACGAGCAAAACCCAACCAGGTCTGCCGGATTGACGAAAACCCGGCTAGGTCGGCCAGATTTTCCCAGATCAATTACATTTCCGGTCTTGTGAGTGTGACCGGCCCAATAAAGCCTTTGGGCCCGAGTTTTTTCAGTTCAACCGTTGGTCTAGTCCAAGTTTTATAACTATGCTTGTAGGGGATTTGTAAAAAAAAAAATGCCATTTAGGGCTTGTTTAGGAGGCCCTGCCGTACAAAGCCTTAGTGAAGAGGCGGATCCCACACCAATCTAAGTGAAGAGGCGGATCCCATGCCAATCTAACCTGTTGCAGCGTGACATGCGGCGGAGGTGCCATGATTGCATCAGTGCACCTCTAGAGTTCGATTGCACCTTGTATGTCCCCTGTTAGGGACGGACCCACCATTCTTGCGAGCATTGTGGCGGTGGGGACTTCGGGTGGCGCGGCTTGGCACCGCGGCAGTAGGGGCTTGGGGCAGCCGGTGGTGTTGTCAATTGAGTAATCGCACGCATGACGGGGCGACGAGGTGAGGAGGTGGCCTATGCGACTGGGTGCAGCGTGGTGGTCGGGCTGCCATGCCTGCGTGTGCGAGGTGCCGAGGCCAAGCCGCGCACGGTAGGAGGCCAGTAGTGGGAGACTGGCACTACACCATGACATAGTATTAAGGGCAATGCAATGCCGGAAAAAGCTGCGTTTCACGGCAATTTATCTACTGAATGTGTATTCCGGCACTTATTGCTGCCGTAAAGTCTTTGCCGGAAAAACATTTCCGGCAGATATGTGCATTCTCGCAGCTTAATCGCCTAGAAAAGTCATTTTTCCTTGGCAGTTAGAGTTTCCCGGCAGTTAGACGTATTGCCGGCAGTTAAACTACCCTCGATTATCAGTTTTTCTTGGCAATTAGACGTATTGCCGGCAGTTAAACTGCCCTCGATTATCAGTTTTTCCCGGTAGTTAGACGTATTGCCGACAGTTAACCTGCCCTCAATTGTCTTTTGCACCATTTAACCATAAGCAGCTCCATGGCTTATCAAGCACTTAACAGCAATATCAAATGCTAGCTGCACCTAGCCATCCATACTCTTTCAAGCATACACAGAAGCTTAAAGTAAGCAATCAAGAGGAAATAAGCTATATTATTTGTAGGAAATGCCTACAGTTAGTGTAAAGAAATGCAGAAAGATGTCCATTGATGTTTAGGGATAATTGTATGTTGGGAGCTCTAACAAATGAATAAATTAAGTGAAGTCAATAAAAAGTGCATTGAGATCTCCAAGTATCCTTATCATAATATGATAACACCAATCTATTTTACATACCAAAATCTTGTAGTCATAACAGTAACAGCGAAGTATCCTTATCATAATATGATAACACCAATCTATTTTACATACCAAACTATGCTTTTATTTGAGTAACACTCCAAGAAATGTGCTCTCCTCTAGATTCTTTAACCCGCTTGCTCCAAGAGAGCGCATGCTGCGATATATGCTCCTGCTGATTGACCCATCAAGTAGATCCTGCAGGTTGATGGTAAATTAGTTTATTAATGTAGTGAAAGCTAAAAAGTGCCTAAACCTTGTAATGTACTTAAAAGACAACATGTATAATCACAGCCTGCTCAAACTGCACTAGGGTTGCCTTTTAAGTATAATGTATAATGTACTTAAAATAGCTTTTGTCAAACTAGGAAACAACTACACATCACAATAGTTCTTACTCTCAGTTAAAAGGTCTAAAAGCATACCTCGGATACTTGCAAAACATCATAAGCTACTGGACCATCAATCTTGGAATGCAAATCATGCCATGGTTCCCTTGGGCCACAAGCATCTACTGCCCGCAAACAAAAGACAAAGGAGAATTACTTTTTAGAACAGCCACAAAATAAGCACTTAGCACTGAGAATAAGGCAAGATGCAACTATTATTCCTGTCATAAGGGTTTTATTTTCATGATTAAGAACCAAACACGACATAAGGCTCCTACCCATGTCAAAATTAAGAAGACTCCAATAATTGTAACATGAGAAACTGCTATTCGAAAGTAGGAACTCCTATTCGAAAGTATAGCACAGGAGCACAATATAATTCAGGGATGCATAAAGCATGAGTGGCAGATTATTGAAGCCATTCACATTCATGTGACATAGTGAACTAAATATAATACTTTCAGTTACCAACAACAAATGATTAATCATAATGGATAAGTTTGTTGCCATCACAATAGAGATTACTTGCTATTTCACCCAGCTGTGTCGTTTCCCAATAGATCATGGGCAAAGCAATACTTGAACCGAAGAGTGCTCACTAGCTCAGACAACTAAGCACAACAAAGCTCACTAGCTCAGAGACCAATAACTTTTGCATTTTAGCGAATCTAATAGAGGGAACGGAAAATTGCTTCTAAACTAACAGTCTGTAAAAGAAAAATACCACATCTAACATTATCTTCTACTGTTCGTTGTAAGGAAGCATCTCATGCACAGACCAGGGCATCTCATTGTCTGCAACAACGTTGTAAATAGAGTAGGAATCTATTCAGTTGTTAGATTTCTTGAGCACCAGCATTTATTCTGCATCTCAGATGTGAAGTATGTGCATAAAAAATGTAAGTGTAGGATGCTGCATCATACAACAAAAGTTCTATGTATAGTTATAAGAAGTATAGAATATAAATAATACAAATTACCTGATGGCGCAAGGTGAAAGCTATAATCGAACGAAGGTGGGACATCTAAACCAATAGCAACGTTGGACTTCTTGTAGCCTCACTATTTATTAAAACATGCACATGTGACCAAGAAAATATTGATCAAAAAGATAGTTATTTTCTCTAAGTTCTCAGGCAAACAAACTAAGTATACACTAGCAATTCATATTAGTAACTGAAATATAATGAACAGGAGGACTGGTTTTTTGTGTGTACCTTATGGATTGTTTAGCTTGATATACACCCCAATTTGACCTGCATATACAAAAACATCAACTAACCTTAGAAGCCATCTGTTCCTCAAAGCAAGGTAACGTCTAAACATCAGTAATGGGGAAAAATGCCAGTGTTGGTCATTCAGTATGCATTCATATAAAAATGTGTTCAGATGTGTAAGCACCTAATAGCAGTCTATAGCCATGGTAGTGTCAATGAGTAGAAACAATGTCAGTCCACCTAAAAAAAATCATATACACAAATCCATCGATTTAGATAAGGAAGCTAGGATTTTCTAACCAATCTCTTCATCCTGATGCATAATTAAGACATTCCTTTGAGCAGCTAGCAGGCCACCTAGTGCATAATTAAGACATTCCTTTGAGCAGCTAGCAGGCCACCTAGTGAATTGCAGTCCTACACATTAAACAACACATATAAAGCTTGGAGGAGAAGGCTGTTAACAAGATTATGGAGGGGTATATGATAGGTCTAAAATTATAAGCACCAATATGGTCTAAGAAAGTAACATATATAAATTTACTGACCAACTTCAATGAAAAGGTGCTACATTGCTATATATATCTAAAAGTAAAAGCCATAGTGAAGTTGAACTTAATAAATCAAATTTGCCTCATGTGAATACAAATCCATTGTTTCAACAACAATAACAACCTCTTTGTCATAGATCAAAAGAAGGGTAAAAATGGTGAGCTATATTTAGATAAATTGCTCAGACCTATAAAAATTAAGCAAAGCACATGAGAATAGAAATAAAGGGAAAAAAGTGCATTATACATCACATGATATCTCTTCTCGCGTGTCTTGAAAAATTTGCAACAAAAATAAATGTAAGAGCATGAGCTATTAAAGTACTACCTCCAATCACAAAAAAGGGACAGTCTCCCAAACTCAACTTTGACCATCAATTTCTATTGTAATCTATTTGTAAAACATAACAGAGTTGTAACATTAGTATGGTAATTTTTAAGTCAAATCTACCTATGTCATTTCATATGGCGAGTCTAAATACACATAAAAATAGTCAAAAATAAAATAATTTAACTGCACGTATTTTAAGATGTCACCCTTTTTTACTGGAGGAAGTACATTTTATATATGAAACATCCATTAGAAGCGGTGACCGCATAATGACAGTGTGCAACCTACCTTAATCAAGTCTAAGATGATGATAGGAATTCCATCTCCTCCTAAGATTTAAAAAATGAAGTCCGGTAGCTTCATAATTCTTGTCCTTCTCATGCACTGAAAGAACAAACAAATTAAAATAACTGAACAATTAAAATAGTTCTTGCCAGTCTCAACATCATTTGCTACTCTACCCTCCTCATTCACACCTCTCTTTAAATTCATGTGCAATAAAAATGACAAGATCAGGAAGCAAAGATACAATGATCCATTCATCATTTTAAATTACATCAATCTAAACCAGACAAAAAAACTAGCAGGGAAAAGTATATAATTACTAAGAGTTTGGCAAGTGTGAACCTGGTCCAAGCATAATGCCTCGAGCATCTAGCAATGAGCGTCAACATAATGTCCTTCCCGGATATTGAAAGTTTATCTTTGATATAAATGAAATCAAAGAAATCTATTATTCTAAAATGATGTGACTAAACAGATGTGACTAAAAAGAAATCCCACATGTTTAGTGTATGGAATGCATAGTGAGAGTGTGAGACTACTGATCCACAAGTTTAACAACCTCCAGCCCTGCTCCCTGGCTGGAGAACGGGACCTCGTGTGCCCGGCCTCCTAGAGGAGTGCTCCCTCCGCTCCACCACCGAAGCCATTCCTCACCTGAAGCATCACACCATTGATTCAGAATAGAGATAATGGAGAAATCGCGAGAATTTTCCGCAGCCTCCATCTGAGGAGCCGCCGGTACGAGGGAGGGAGGAAAGGGGGGGAGGAAGGATCTTCAGAGACGGCGGCGCCTTGCACCGGGCGGATTCGCTTATGTCGGACCTAGCTCGGTGACGACGAGTTGCCAGTGTGTGGCGGTGTCAAGGGTGGAGGCCGGAGGCCGAGCCACTGAGCACGCAGACAAGATGTGGCCGAGGAGGCATAGGCACGAGCCGTGGAGGTCAAGCGAGCAATGAGTGCCGAAGGAGAGGCCGCAGGGCACGCAGGCGTGGCAAGGGCAAGCAGAGCGGGTGTGTGGCGAGAAGCCAAGCCAGGGGCGACTAGGAGGTAGCGGCGACGGTGAGCCGGCAGCTGGGTGCGGCACCTGACCGGGGTGGAGATGGCGCAAGCGCCAAGGAGCTCTGGATTGGGGGGAAACCATGGAGAAGAAGGGAGGGATAAGAAGGATTGGGGAAGAAAATCGGAATGAGAATTCACCTGGATGCGGAGATAGAGCGGCGCGTGTAGAAATCCTCCAACCCCAGGCAAATCGGCGCGTAACCCTTCGGCAACCAGAGCGTTCGGGTTGAAGAGCGTGGTGAGCACGGTCACGTACGGGGCCTCACCATCATCGCTTCCTTTCCCTCGCTCACTTCCCCTCGACGCAGCACACGACGGGAGATGCGGCGGCGGCAGCGGGAGTGGTATTTGTAGCCACCGGTTCGCGCGAGGGGAGGGGGAGTGGAAGGAAGCGGCCGTTAATAGCGAGGGAGGGGAAGGGAGGAGGCGGCGGCAGTGAGGGTTAGGGTTAGGTGGGCGCGGGAGGGGAAGGGTGGAGCAGCGGCCGTCGAGAGGAGCAGGCTGGGAGGGGATAAGGTGGAGAGTGGCCGCGCCTATCTCTCGTCAATTTTTTCGTTTCCTGCCCAATGTTTTCCCCGGCAATTACATTGACCTGATTGACTTTTTCTAGGGCAGATGTATTGTAGCTAATATAAAAACATTGCCGGCAGATAAGTTGTTCTAGACAATAATTATTTCCAGCAGATAACGTGACCCTTAATCTCTTGGATATTGCCGGCACATATTTTGCCACTAATCCAATTTTTTCCCGGCAAATTATTGCCCTTAATATTATGTCATGGTGTAGTGTGGGAGCAGAGCAGTAGCACTGAGTCAGCGGGGCACGACGCTTTTGGTAAATTACTTCCGCATATTACTTAGATCTAATCGACGGTCTCATGAAAGGTACATAATGTATTTGTACTATGCGTTAGTCATAAAATCTCCATATGATCTATGTAAATTTGCTAATTTCTTTCCCATAAAAAGCTTGAAACTACTTGGCAGCATTCCACATTGGCATTGTGCTGCCCTCCAAATGCTTTCGTGAAATGCCTAGCGAGTCAAGTCGCTTTGCTTCAAATTGCCTGCTCGAGGGCACAAGAATAGTAGTTGTTGATCTATTTAGTGTCATATACTAGTGTGATTGCAATATAGTTTATGTATGGATTTCTTTGCTTTTAGGTAATACTTTTTGGTCCATGTTGAATCCGCCATACCTAAAATTTATTCCTGGGTCCACCACTGTCACCTGTATGTTCATTGTTCAACGTTTACCACCGTCCAGCTGCGTGGCATGGACAAGCATACATTGCTAGGGGCGGACCCAAGGGGGCAGCCGCGGCTGGACCCTCTACCGATAGTCGGTTTATGGTGTACTCCTCTAGCACCCTTAGTTCAACCATGCTCAGACAGATTATCGCTAGCCGGCAAGCCACAAATAGATGAGCAAGTTCCATTGAAACTCCCTAAATTTTGGTCCTGGTCCCTGTATATTGCATCTGCCCTCATTAGTAGTACCACCGCTAATAATGCCCAACTCACTTTCCCATTGAAAGCAAGGATGTACGTACCGGCCCACAGCCTGCGCGTCTTGCAGCTGCAGCTGCAGCTGCACCGTTAATCAGATTGATAGATTGTATTTAAGCCTGACCTTGTTGCTAGCCAGCTTTTGAGCATGCAGGGCTGACCGGCTCTTTACAGCCAGCGGGTGTGGAACAGCTGAATGCTAATCCTTGGAGCCATGCTAATTCACATGCATGGAGTAAAATGCAAGGGAGAAGTGCAAATGTATGTACCTTGCAAAATACTGCGTTTTTTTTTATGTACTACTCCCTCCGTTTTTTTAGATATCGTTTTCGAGCATGCATCCTTGCAAAATTCCTATGTTTCCATTTCAACCAAGAAAAGCTAGACTTCTTGCATCCCTATGAAGGTTTATTGTCAATCTGCTGGTTGCTATAAAAGGGGCCAGAGCTGCCACGTACGTATATATACGTGTGGCATTTGCTCTCGGAAACCTCCAACTCGTAAATTACCTTAGGGACATCGCATAATCGTGCCATTGAAGGAGAGAGAAGAAAAACTATTGAAGTACGAGTGAATTGTGTTGCTTTTCTAGTCGATTTAAGTTTTTGGGTAAATTGGTTGAAGCATGTAACTCAGTAAAAACTACTAATCGACATGAGAAGCATCACACAATATTCAATTTATTGACCGCAGCTGATAGGACGGTCCTATTTTCATGTCCCAGCCCACTTATCAACTACCTCACACGCGTTTCATATAAATAAATCAAATTATTGGATGTTTCATAAAAAAACGCTAGATTTCTGTAGATTGTTGCAGTCCAGGGACAAAACTACACTGTTGATCTCTTCTTCTTTTTTTCGCGGTGTGCAGAAATTGTTGCTTATTTTGACACAGACAAGGCATAACAAAAATCTCGAGAAATCTAGATTTCAATGTTTTGCCAAGAGAAAACCGGCCGGAAACCGGCAGCCGCAGCTGGTCCGGTTTTTCTTGTGGAAACGGTTTTCCCAACCGCTTGGGTGGTGTCACGTGACTACGTGGGACATGATGGCTAGGATCTGAGCAGCGCAGCGACCCGGAAATCACTTGGTGCGATGCGTGCCCCCGCTCTTTCGGCCAGCCAGACGCAAATCTTTAGGGAAAGCTAGGAAAGCTGCAAGTACAATTGCCAAATGCCAGTGTTTTTTGGGGGCTCATTTGGCTGTTTTTCGGAAACGATTTAGCACATGTAGCTATCGCATGTTTGAAATGACAAAAATGATACCGTGATAGGTTAGGCAGGGCCATATGTCTTCTATCGCTCCCCAAATCCGCAATGATCCGATCACAAGCGCCCAAACCGGCAGATGTGCTCGTCGCGATCCGAACGATAGGATCTGGCCTATTGCGGATCCGGACGGCTGGATGCGGCTGCCGCAGTCCGAAACTATTGCATGTGGCTAAGTACCGTGCTCCCAAAGTACGGTAGTAACTTGCCGCTTATCACTAGAGGAAAAAACCCTAATCACTAGAGGACAAAGAAATGTAGAAACACGACAGACGCCTACAACGCTTTAAGAGTGTGGAAGGAATTTGCATTGGTTCGGGAGCACTATAGATGACCTACCTAATCTATCACTGTGGTATTTTTGTAATTACGTATAAGAGAAGACTGTTTTTGCTATTACGAATAAAAAAGTGACTAAATCAGCCAAAAACTCCGAAATGCCATGGGGCTATGGGAGATGGTTAATTCTTTGTACGTTCGTAGCTAGAGCATTCAACGGGGAATTCTGCTTCTCCTCTTCGGGAGACGGGCTCACGTGTCAGTAAACCGTTTGTAGATATTCATAGAGAAAAATGACTTATATTTTAGAGGGCCCCACAGGAGAACTACTCACGCATATTAAGGTTGAGGTGAAAATGTACTGGAATTACATCGTGCGGCGACTGAAAACGCCGGAAAATCACCGGTTTAACCAAATAAACCAGACACCAATCAAACAAAGTAAAGCGAAAGCGAAAACAAAACACAATCAACGTAATTAGACCAACCGCACCAAAAGACGGAGACCTTTCAAGTCAGGTCTAGCACCAGTACTGCTACGGCCACACCGGCAAGGACTACTCGCCGTCTATGTTTGGAGCTCCGGCAAATCGCCACGATCGACTAGAAACCCTCCTTGATGTCCCAAATCAATTCATGAGCTAGCCACGATGATATGATTTTTTTAAATAATATTAATTTAAAATATAATTAGGAAATAAAATAGTAAAAAAAAATAAAAACATGCCACTATCGCCATTTGGAATGGCGACAGGCTCCTGTCGTCATTTCAAATGGCGATATAAACCTGTTTACTGCTAGTCGTCGTTTCAACTGCCTGTCGTCATTTGAATTGGCAATTTGCATCGAAGAGTGTGCAAATCGCCAGTTGAAATGGCGATAAGAATTGGCTATATATACCCCCAAAATTCAGTGGAAAAGTCATTTTAATTCCCGAAAAAAGATAAGAGACAGGGGAGGAGAGAAGAGACGTAGCGAAGTCCTGCCGGTTCCCAGTGGAGGAGAGAGAGATGGAGCAACAGATCCAGTCGCCCATTTTGCAAGTAAATGTTCTTGTAACTTTGTACATAAATTCGAAACCTTGTAGGGTTAGCAAATAAAAATAGCGACATAGAATTCAATTGATTAGATAATTTTAGTTGTATTACTGTTTGATATAGTACATCATTTTAGTTGTGCACAGTTTAGTTCATCGTATAGATATTATTTATGTTGCAGTACTCAAACGATTTAGAATAACTCTGCTAAATAGTAAGAAAACTTTATAGGTTTTTATTTTTTACACGGTAAATATTTCGTTAATGCCGAAAATAATTTTTAAACCAGGAAAATAGGAAGACACCTCTAAAAATTCTATAATAAATACATAGTAGGTACATAGGGTATGTAGAGCTGAATTAAATATTTTATAAATACTGGATACACTTTTTAAACAAGGAAAATAGCAAGATGTAACATCCAAAAAATTCTGAGCATTTGAAATTGTTTAAAAATATTGTATTTTTAAAACCCTTTTTTCGCTTCGTCGATGTTCGAATTTTTGAGTTGTTAATTGAAACTCAACCCCAAAAACAGAAAATTGAATTCAAACCAAGTTAAAAAGAAAATAAATTGAACCCCCAAAAGTGCGGACTGAGCTGAAACCACTCGGCCTAGCCTGACTTCTTTTTCTTTTTCTTTTCCTTTTTCTTTCTCTCTTTTTCTTTATTCTTTCTTTTCTCTTTTCCTCACTCTTTCCTTTTCTCCTGTTCCTCCCAGCCCACATGCCGCCCCCTCCCTTTCCTTCTTCCTTCCTCCCTTTCTCTATTCTTCCCACGCCACCCACCAGCCACCTGCTCCCGACTGCACCCCATGCTGCGACTGCTGGCGCCAGCCGTGCCACCACCCATGCTCGCGCCCACCTGCTCCCATCACCGTCTTCGCCACTGCCGCTTAGTTGCTCCCGTCCTAGCCCCCATGCCACAAGGACGCCGCCCCTCCGCTGCTCCTCGCGTCACCGTCATCCTCGCGCTGTCGTAGGGAGATTGACCGCCAACTCCCATCACTCAGGGCTGCTTCACGTCACTCCACACCACTGCTCACACATTGCTACCACTGCACCACTCGCCGCGGTCCCATCTCACGTGACGCCCAACCACTAGCTCCCCATCCCTCTCCCACCTATATAATGCAGCACTGTGCCGCCTCGCCCCCTCCCTGTCATTTCCCCCTTCTCCACCGAGCACAAGAGCCCAAGGCGCAGCGCCTCCTTTCGGCCGCCGAAGCCGCCCTCGCCGCGTCGCTGCCTCGATGAGCGCCTCCCCTCGCCGTGTGCGTCACCATGCATTCCGGGAAATGATGACCCATTCCCCTCCACTGATTTTGCCCTTAGTCCACAGGTGCTCACCGACGACCTCGTCTTCCTTGCTCACGGCCAACGTACTCCGACATTTCTGCCACCACACCTCGCTTGGTGAGCTCCTTTCCAATTACTCTCGCCTTGAGCACCTCGTCACCTCTCCCAACCATCACCCACCGCTCACGCCCTCTCTCCCTCCCTGCAGTGCCGCCGCCACGCCGAGTCCGCCGCGCCGTCGTTGGCTCCCGCCGCCAGCAAGCCCTGACCTTTCCCTGCCGCCATCTACTGCGTTAGTGGCTTCCCCTCACCGCTCTGGTGCTCACACGCACCCAACGGTCTCCCCTCTCCCACCGAAGCGCTACTGTCCCTCTTTCTTCCCCAGGCCCGGCCACCACACACCGCCGCTAGCACGCCCGAGCGCCGCCCGAGCTGCGCCGCCACCACCCCCGAGGCCACCTCACCCGGTCGGTTCCATTTTTGCCACTCACGGTCGCCGTTGTCGACCCCTTCGCCGGCAACAAGCGCCGCCCGAGTCGCCCCCTGGCTCCTCTGCTTCTCCCTTGTTGTCTTCTCTGTGAGCCTGCTCTCTCAATGCTCTCTCTATGTATGGATGAGTCAATGACATGTGGCCCCCTTTAATTGGAAGGACAATTATAATAGTTAGTTAGCAGGGTGATTAGCTAGTAGATATTGTGTATAGCGAATATATTGTTAATTGGTTTAATTAGTAAATAGTTTGAGATGACAAGTTAGGTAATCAAAGGATAGTTAGAAAATAACAGATAGCCCTAGTGAATAGTTCAAGGTAATTAGAGGTTAATTGAATAGATTAGTGTTCTAACATCAATTAGCATTAAAAGAAAGTTCCAATCTAGAAGTATAGATAATATGAATCCTACTAGTAGTGGGCCCTAGGCTATAATAATAATAATAATATTAATATTAATAATAATAATACACCACAGTTAATGATCAGTAGATCATATCAATTAGGGTTTATGCCAAATATAAGCTCATGTTTAAAAGTGCCAAGTTAACAAGAAGGTCCTAAACCATTAGCAATTATTTTTAGACTTTTTAGTTAAGATTAATATAGTTTTACAATCTCATAAAATGATAATATGAAAGGTAGATCCCACACAAATGCTATTGGTATGTTGACCATTTATAACAAGGTCATTTAAAACTGAACTATGATATAGTCATGTTTAGACATATACATGCACACATGATCAAATGACTAGTAGGCCCTAGGCCATTGTCATACAATGATAAATGACAATAGTGACAATGCCTCAGTGACATCTGCACCCACTAGTAGAATAGTAATAAAAGTAATACATCGTAGAAACATACACCTACAAGTAGACTCTTATCAAATTGTCACATAGGTAAAGTAACCACTCTGTTTAAACAATTTGCTAGTGATTAAGTTAGGCATAATCATAACACTGGATAAGTCGTGAAGGTTAGCAGTAGCTATGTCGCAACCCCATGCTAGTTAGTCAAAGCCAAAGCCAATAGGGTAATGACTGAACAAGAAGTAGATGGATGAAAACACGTAGGTCTTACCTAGGGAACGAGGAGTTATCTGCTTGACAAGAAGTAGTCATTAGCAAACGCTATAACTAGAGGTCAACATAGTGTGATAGGTTTACTTTAGTGTATGCCAAGCCACACAAGTAATGAGACTAAGTAAAGATCACTGCAAGGATGAAACCCAAACCGCAAACACCACTAAAGACGTAAGATTGATGTCTAGCCAATGCTTGGAAGTTCCAACTAAAGCTCATGGAACTTCCTTGATAAATACAAAATAATAAAAAGAAACATTAAGTAAACTAGGCCCCATGTGTCAGTGGGACTTATGTCTACCCTATGTGAACCTTGAACTTACGTATAGGTCTCACCTGACTTTCATGGAACTTCCTCGATAAATAGGAAATAATAACAAAAGAAATCATTAGATCAGCTAGACGCCACGTGTGATTAGCGGTGGTATGTTCCCAAGTGGATGATAGCAGTGTAGCCACCAAATAATATCACCTAGACTCTAGCTATGATCCATCGCTATTCGATCCTGGTATAAGGACAATTCATGGTCTGAAGATGGATTAGAGGATCCTATCTAGCAAGGTGATCACCCCCATCTAGGTAATCGATGAGGAATATTCCTATGAATATTCTCTCCCTTCCGCTGGAGTACTAACTCCTTGCACCAGCAGACTTTCCTAGAGCAGATCCCTCTCGCCCTCACTCCGGACCAAACGGTTGCCTAACCCTAAGACTGACTATCAACCAAAGACCCCACCACTAGACCAAACGGATAGAGTTGGGATTTATCTACTTTGGTCTGAAGTATTTCCTTCATTCCAAATATCCCTGGATGTACTTCAGTCCGTCCGATGTAGTTCCTTCATTAACTTCCTTTGGTTATACTTCGTCTGAAGCATTTCCTTCATCAAATCCACTAAGTATGATTAGTTTTATCTTGTGGATATCATGGGGATATGCTCACGATTTTAGGATGATGATACAATTGGCAATGGTATTGAGGGTTTGCGGAAACATGTGTTTTCGGTAAAAGTTCAGCTCTGTCAGACAATAGGCGGTCAGACCGGCCAGTGTGGCGGTCTGACCGGCCACCTCTGGTGGTCAGACTGGCCAAGCGTCGGGTCAAGTGGCTAGCGGTCAAACCGGCCGATGGGCGGCTGTCTGACCGACTATTAAATGTTTTTGAGTTTGGAGCTGGGCCAAAAATAGAGGGTGTAGGCAAGAGAGGGGATTCTTCTACACTTGGTCTCATAATTTTTGGAGTTTTGAGTTAAAAGATCTATTCGTTTAAAATTTCTAGAGAGTTTCGAATTTCCAGGGAGAAAATTTTGGCTAAGTCCCTTGTTTGGCGGTCGATCCAGAGGAGGCTTATCGACCGACCAATGGGTGGTGGTCTGACCGGTTTTGACTTGTTTGTCGGTTATCTTGGCGGCGATGATTGTTTTGTTAGGCCAAGTTCATGGCTTTCAGTGCATATGTGTTGCATGATACACGTTTTGACTAACGTGGGTCAAGTTGCGAAGAAGTTATTCCCGGAATCAATTTCTTGGTCTATTGTTGTGCAGGACGCTTGGAGGTCAACGACGGTCAACGGCGACGATGATCGGGACTAGGCTTGGAGAGTTGAGATTTAGAACGATCGAAGATGCCGGGTGAAGTCAGTAGACTTAAGCATGGCGCAAAATGGACAAGGATGACCGAACGGAAAGTTCGGTGCGACGGGTTGCATCAAGCGACGCGGGGTCGGTGCAAGTGCCATGGTGGTTTCGGTGGGAGCCAGATAAGAGAGACTTGCTGACATGAAGAGAGTCGTTGATCAACCTATACGCGGCGAAGCATGTGATTGCTTTATGAAGATTGGACTCGGTCTTTGGAAAGAGATCGAGAAGGGGTATTTTGGTAACTTCACCAAAATACCGCCTTGGTGGCTTTTGGCTAAACCGCGGCACAAGACGGCGCAAGGAGAAGTGGTTTAGATCAAGAGAAGATGAAGACGACGCTTTGAAATACGTGCGTAAGTGAAACCTGTTTGTGTGTGGGCTTAACGGGTGCCCATTAGGGATATCCTTCTAGAAGCTAGCCTCCACTATAAATAGGGGAGGGTGCTGGTTGTGCACCCTCCAACCCTCATATCTAAAACCCTAGTTTGTGTTTTAGGGTTAGGAGAGAATAGTGGAGAGGTTAGGGTTCTAGGGAGTTGGATTGATTGTGTGCTCTTATGTTGAGCCTTTGTCCTCTAAGATGGAGTGGCTGTAAACCAACATCAATATCAAATCAATCCAAGAAAGATTCCTAAAGATGAGTCTATTCTTGTTCTTGCTCTCTATTTGGTGATTTTGGGACTTTCTTTGATCCTTCGGTTTTCCTTTAGTTTTTGGTCTAGATCTTGCTTGCTGTGACATGTGGAAATGCATCTAGAATCATCTTGATCATTTATTACCCATGAGCAAGTCTTTGGATCATATTTTGGTTTTGACTCGGTTTTGAAGCAACCTTCACTCAAACGAAAAAAGGTCGGAACTTTGGCAATGATCTTCACGATCGTTGATTGGAATAGATTCCTGACATCCTAAAGAAGGTATGTTCCAAGTTTCATGAAGTTTGGAGTTGTGAATCAAAAGTTAGACTAATTTGTGATTTTGATTTCACTGTTCATCGTACTAGAGGTCAGACCGCCCATTTGAGAGGTCTGACCGCTAGGCCAAAAAGTCAACCCACCAATTTGAGAGGTCTGACCGCCCAACTATATTAGTTTATAGTTTTTGGTGATTTTGGCCTTTTCTCTTCGGGGTGTTGATTGGATTCAATACAAGTCTTCCGCTATGCTTGTATATTGATCTTCATAGCTTTCATAGTTATTGGAGTGAAAATCTTATTGAATTTAATCAAGATGAAAAAGAGATCATGCTCCTATTCACCCCCTCTAGTCGCCTTTTTGGTCCAACACATCTAGAGTACTTCCTTCTTTCAAGATGGTGTTAGATATATTTACTTTCATTTGAATTGTTTCCTTTTATTTGAATGCCTTTGGATTTATTGGATTTTATTTGGATGCTTTTAAAAGTTCTTGGGTTCAATTGTATTCTGCGTAGTTAGAATCTGAAGCCATGATGGAATAGTAGTCCTAACAAAAACGAGGCCAAGACCAAGATTATCAAAACATTGAGCAAGAAGATTATCATAACATTGAGCAAGGCGAGTCAACACTTTGATCATTCTGCGTCTACTTTTAAAATACCATTATATTGTTTTAAATTATGAAATTGCATTGCTATGATTGATACAAATATCTTGATTTAAATCATAGCTACTACCTTAATGATAATTGCGTATAAACTCCCAATCCTTGAACTTGGACACTATCCTTTTTGTCACCCTAGGCTAATGGTATACATACTAGCTACTAAGTCCGTACCTAAGTGCCATACTTAGCCTTGCTTAGGTACATTGGTATGCGGGCAATGATTTGCCCCGACATCATTTAAAACTTGAAATTGGATTTGGGCAGTCGAGGTTGGAGCCTAGCTCGTATGTTGAACTAGAAAAGTATTTCAAAACAAAAAGAAAACCAAAAACGAATTTCGACTTGGGTGGCTGGAAAGCGTGGCGGGTGCGGATAAGAGCACGACAGAGTGGGTATGGGGAAGTACTGCCCAAGTCAATAAAGGACTGAGTTCTTGTACGACCTCTCGTGTAAAAACAATACAACCATAAGTCTATAATAGGTACGACCCGGCTGACTAATTTGTTCGCCTCGACGTGGCTTCACCATTGGTGGGTATGTGGTGTGGTTAGAGGGTAATGAAGCCACAGGGAAACTACACGGCACAAATGGGAGACCTCCAGGGGGCGAGGTCCAAGGAGGTGATACCTAATGGGTGGGGTTACGATGAGGTGGGGCATTGTAAAGGCCTTATGACAATCATCTTAGCCGCACACCTATGAAAGTGTGTCAATGACATTATAAGTTGATTGTCTCTTCTGGGTAAAGTTTGTGAACTCTGCATAGTCTAAAAACTATTTGGATATGTGTGCCCATGGTCATGGGCGGTGTCGAGAACTTACTTGAATTAGTTTTTATTTTTATAAAACAATTTGTGGGTGGAATGAAAAGATGGGTTGGAGCCCAAAGATTTGAGATGACCTGGTTGAGAACCAGTGAGAAGTACGGGATGTGACCCGAGAAAGAACATGAGCATTGGGTGGATGGAGCCACTCAATAGTATAGGAGGTTGGAGCCTCTACTAGTATTTTTACAACAAACTCAACTTTGTAAAAAACCTGTGTTAGTTAAAAATGCTAGATCTCAGGATTTGCTACTGCTTAATCTATTTCAATAAATGACTTTATGCAAACAAAAGAACCACAAGCCACTTCTTTGATCAGCCTTGCATATTATATAACTGTATTTTGTGTGTTGGCTCATGAGTACGGTTGTGTACTCATGCTCGCTCAATATATTATTATTTACTAAGCATAAAAGAAGAAGGCTATATAGGCACTTATGAGCATTCGTTAAGACTGGTGATCAAGAATACCAAGAACTAGATCGCGGACCCTAGTCGAATGCCTAGGTCGCGGACCCTAGTCGAATGCCTCGGGGTATATCGTAAGGGTTCCACATGTTGCACTTTAAATTTTGTTTCCGCTGCTGACTCTTTAAAGGTATTTGGCTTGGTCGGTCATTCTAAAAGTCAAAAGTCATAAGGTATATTTATGCTTTCTTTAATATTACGCAATAGCTTAACAATTTTTAAGATATGTGTTTGATATTCAATGATGTAACTGTGATGCCAAAAAAGCTGAATCGCAATATACTCAGTTATTTGGTTGTGAAGTAGGTACTTTTCCTTTCAGATACTTAGGTATTCCAATTCACTTCAGGAAAGTAAGGAATTGTGATTGGAAAGGGGTTAATGATAGAGTTGAAAAGAAACTTAACAGGTGGAAAGGAAAAGATCTGTCTGCTGGTGGACGATTAGTACTTATTAACTCGGTACTCAGCAGTCTATCAATATTTATGCTATCTTTTTTTGAAGTTCCTAGAGAGGTTCTCAAAAGACTTGATTTCTATCGATCTATATTTTTCTGGCAAAGTGACAGCCATAAACGAAAATATAGGCTTGCTAAATAGAGTTTAGTGTGTACACCCAAAGAGCAAGGTAGTTTAGGCATTCATAACCTAGACACAAAAAACAAAAGTTTACTAGGGAAATGATTGTTTAAGTTGCTAAATGAAGAAGGGGTATGGCAATTTTTGCTAACAAGGAAATATCTGGGTGGTAAGAATCTCTCGCAGGTGGTTAATAAACCTGGGACTTCCCAATTTTGGTCGGATCTTATGAAAATTAAAAACCAATTTCTTCGATTTGGTTCATTCCAGGTTAAAAATGGAATGCAAACCTGGTTTTGAGAAGATATATAGTTAGGAGATACTCATCTGAAAAGTCAATATCCAATACTTTATAATGTAGTGAGGAGAAAGGATGATATAGTGGCAAATATATTGCGATCGGATCCTTTACATATTACTTTTTGAAGACCTATTATTGGACCAAAGTTACATGCTTGGAATGAATTAATTTTGCGAATTGCTAATTTAACATTGAGCTTTCAAAAAGATGTTTTCAGGTGGAAACTGAATAAGTCAGGACTTTTCTCGGTTTCGTCTTTCTATGGGGCACTAATTGGAACTAATCAAGCTCCCATTAGGGATTTTTTTGGTTTATTAAAATTCAGGTAAAAGTGAAAATATTCCTATGGTATCTCAAAAGAGAGGTGATATTAACTAAAGATAATCTGTTTAAAAGGAATTGGAGGGGGAGTAAAAGGTGTTGTTTTGTATTAAAGAGGAAACAATTCAGCATCTTTGTATTGATTGCCCTTTTGCATGACTTGCATGGTGAGCTGCTTAATGTGCGTTTAATTTACCCCCTCCTGCGAGTATAGCGCACATGTTTGGGAATTGGCTAGCTGGTATTCCAAAAAAAATTAAAGTCACAACTCCAAGTGGGAGCTAGTGCCTTATGTTGGGCAATTTGGTTATGTTGGAATGATGTTGTTTTTAACAAAAAGAATATCACTAATCCCTTGCAGGTTATCGTTTTGAGTGGACACTGGCTGAGTGCTTGGGCAAATTTACAGAAATCGCCTCAGAAGGAGGCAATGATAGCTAAAAGCGCCAGATTGGAGTTTGTGGCGAAGCAAATCTTCAACCTTCATGGGTGGCGGTTTAGTCACAGAATTTGTAATGGTTGAGTTTAATTTCCAATCGTTTTATGGTTGTAAGGCTTCCAGTCACTTTTTAACTATCTTCGGTCTTTGTGGTACATTACTTCTTATTAAAATGGGCTGTGAGCATTCTTGATGCAGAGCTCGGGGATATTTTTCTCTTCCATTATCTAAAAAAAACCTACGAAATAATCGTTTTGCCTTCCACAGGCACACTAGGAAGGGAGTACCTGCTACGATTTCCTGGGCGGATAGGATGCTCTCTTGGATTCAGGGCTGGCTCCATGCCTTGGAGGACGTTGTCCAGGAGGAAGCTCCCTACGACCCCAGGACGTACGAGGAGTACAACGAGTGGTACTCCAGTCGGATGAGGGTTCGTTGCGTCAGGGTCATGGACGACCCACCACGACACGAGGCCGCGACATCCGACATGTACCCTACCCAGCCAGATTCAGCATTCGATCGCGTGGTACGTATTGAACGGTCCGTACATCTTATTTGCTTTACAGGTTTTCGGTTTCTAACTTGTTAATTATGTGTACAAGTCGATCTACAATGGGAGATGCATGAGATTGCGACCTCCGTGCGTTGTATGACGCTCAGGGACTTCTTCAGCATGATGGCACAGGAGATTAGAGAGGTCATGGATCAGTTCATCGAGAAGAAGAGGCAAGGCATCCAGTTGGCGTCTTTTCATAGGCCAAGGGAGGTGGTGGACCCACCAATGCATGGACGGGGGGTGATCCACAGTGTGTCACGCCCCACGGCTCCTCACCCAGACGTGGCGGGCAGGTCCTTGTGGCACCATGTTGGGTGTACCCCAGCATAGTTCGCAGGTCAGCATGAGCACTCACGTCTGGTTGTTTATTTCGAACTCCACTACTTACTGACGGTAATTTTCTCTGATAGGTCCTGAGTTCCACCCGTACACAGGGTAGGAGTACGTAGAGCCTTCTACTAACTTCGTGCGACGAGGTATGTTTATCTTGTTTGCATGCATAACATACTATTTCAGCATTTTCGCCATGTTTACATACATAACGTACTGTTTCACAGCTCGTACACCCCTTTGGGACGAGGAGGTGGTGTCGCACAAGGAGTCACGCTCCGGGAAATTCGAGTTTGAGTAGGGGGGACACTACGGCGGCCGGGTGGTGGTCCTTCGCACGGCGAGAGCAGTCAGGTCTCCGTGGGGGCTTCACAGCTGCACGGTGCGCCCGGAGCGAGCCAGCCGACATAGCACCCTCTCACGACACCCCCTCAGGCTACTCGCGCTGGTAGAGTGCCTCGGCCGCCTGAGCCTTTAACCTACTCGTACCAGCGCCCGCATTAGCCAAAGACGAGGCTAGGAGCCACACGTGGGGTACGTCCCAAGAGGGTCTGCGAGTAGATATTTGTTCTTATAAATATCTGTAATGTCATGTAAATATAAATTTATGTACAATTTACATTATGCTAGTCTCATGTTTTGGTACTATTTTTTCTTGTGTGTACATAAAACCATATGAGGGAGTCAGCATCACGGTACCCCCACCTTTTTAGACCTTAAAGACCGCATTTGGTCACGCCACACACTGCCACTTTTGCATAGCGAGATGACCGCACACCATGATGGTACCGTTTTAGACCGAAAATACCGCACTATGACACGCCACCTTTTCAGACCTTAAATACCGCATTCGGTCATGCCACACACTGCCACTATTGTAGACCGAGATAACAACACACTACGACGCTATCTTTTCAGACCGAAAAGACCACACTCCGCCACGCCACCTTTTCAGACCGAAAAGACTGCACCTTGTCACGCCACACGCTACCACTTTTGTAGACCAAGATAACACACTACAACGCTAACTTTTCGGACCGAAAAGACCACACTCCACCATACCACCTTTTCAGACCGAAAAGAACGCATAACGACACGCCACACACTACCACTTTTGCAGACTGAGATGACATTACACTGCAAACCTACCTTTTAAAACCAAAACGACCACACTCTGCAACACCACCTTTTCAGATCGGAAAGACCCCTTATAAAAGGAGGAAGAAGAAAATTGGAGGAGAAGAGAGCTGAAGGAGAACGCTACACCACCTCATCGAATATTTCACCAAAGCTTGGTTCACCCAACAGGAGAGGAAGGAGATGTCGGACTCGTTAGCGAACTCCTATGCGAAGATGCTGTAGAAGCGTAGGTGGCTTGCCGTGAGGGCTAAATCCTACCCAAATTGTTCTATATAGGATGCGCCAGTACCGCCGGAGTTCCCACACCCGCAATGTGTGTGCGAAGAACCGGCTAAGATCATCCAGTCCACACACCCGGCGACGACCGCTCGGGCGTACTACACGTGCAAGAACGTCCTCGTACGCGAATCTTGCACACACATATATTTTCATATCTTACGTTCCATTCCACAAATCCCTAACTACATCTGCGCATAATAGCAGCCAGAGATACGATGCAACTTCTTCCAATGGATCGATGGCCAGGACATGTATGATCGAGCGTTCATCGAGCAGAAGTACGTGTTGAACTATGTGATGCAAGCCGAGACCTTCAAATACTAGAAACCTTATGTACTCGACCCTACGAAAAAGGCACCGGAGGAGCCCAGGAAAGTAGGGTGGTGGCAGAGGACCCCCAAACAGGAAGCTAAGTACGACCGAGTCGAGCGGACGACGGACAAGGGGAAGGCTCCTACTAGTGAGACTGGCAGCCGTTCTAGCGCTCCCCATCGCCTGGGCGCAGTTCGGATCGAAGGTAAGTTATGTTCAGATTGCATCCTGATTTTTAATTTGACCCTACGTTGTGCTATCATAACATCATTCAATCGTCCAGCTTGTCTCGCAGAATATGGCTGACTTCGAGACTAACTGCCACCGCGAGTAGTCTAGGGACAAGGGGGAAGGGACCGATGAGCCGTCAGGACTAATCGATTTTGTTTCAATCAACTTTTTTTCAATTCCGAGAAGACACACATGTATCGTAGTTGTATTTCGGTTTGTTTATTCATGCATGTTGGCGTTTCTAATGTACATAACCAAACCCAGCGTGCCATGTAATTCACAATTAAATTATGAAGTCTTTCAAACTTAAATATTGTTTTTCCAAATATTTTGACTATTAAATATTACGTAATCTTTTTCCGAAGGAATCAGTTCTACGAACAATACAAACGGGGCAGCAACGTGCATAGAAACCCTAAACCTAAATATATATTTTTAATTTCACTTTGAATAGGGCTGTTTGTGTTATTGCATCACCGATCTCGCGTTCTCTACTTCACATTTCGTTATCTTCTTCAATTTCAAATTCTGAACTACGCGACCACTTGAAGGTATTACCAAAAAACTTCATGAAATACGCTAAATCTTTAGGCTGAATTCTCCACACACACACACACACACACACACACACACACACACACACACACACACACATATATATATATATATATATATATATATATATATATATATATATAGGGTCCTATCGTCAATTGAACTAGCGAAATTGTGTTGTCGCCAGTTCAATTAGTGACAGAACCTCTCATATTGCTCCAATTGGTGATAGGGATACTATCACCAATTGGAATGGCGATAGGAAAATTTCGCCGTTCCAAATTGCGACATTGGCATATTTTTCTAATTTTTTGACTATTTTTTTATAATTATCTTTTAAATTCATATTATTTTTTGAAAAACTCACGATGGTATTGTGGCTGAAAATGATGATTTCCTCCTCCCAAACCTTCCAACTTACAAAAATGATAATAGTAATCGACTCCTTGAGACCGATCCGAGCAGAAAGCCACCGTTCCTCCAGTGTCAGCTCGGCTGAAGGAGGCAATGTAGCTGCAAATTAATGCCCCCAATGCTCCAATCAAATGCCAGACTTGATGTAGAAGCGGACATTTTTTTTGAAGAGGGGGAACCCTGCTTTTTATAGAAAGCAAATAATAGTTCTTACAGAAGAGATAGGGAACAAAGAGATTGGGGTAAACAGTTTGCTATACAGGGTAACCAAAAGAAACAGCACATCTGCCAGGAACACTGAGACATCCAGACAAGAGGATCATCAAAACTAACAAAAGAGGTCCAACTCCCAGATTACACACCAGATGATGAGATGCAACTCATCTTACAAAAATTCCTAATCCAGGCTTCAAACATAGTCACGACATTATCCAGCTTGTCGCCATCATCCTTTTTTAACAGAATACGCCAATGCTACAAACAAGATAAAACTTTGAAGATCATATCTACTGGATGTTTAATAAAAATCCTTTCAAACGCCATATTGTTCCTAATTCTCCACAGAGTCCAAGCCGTAGCTACAAAACTAAACAAAGCAACATTGTATATATTAGCCCCTTTTTTTCCAGCCAGTTCAGTTGGAAATCAGCTAAAGACTTTGGATGGTGCTCCTAGCCAAGAGCCTCTTTCAGACAAATCCAGAAGAATTTCGAAAGATTGCAAGAGAACAAAAGATGATCAATATTCTCCTCCGAACCACACAAGATACATTTTGTATTGCCTTTCCAACCCCTCTTCTTAAGCTGATCCAACGTTTGGACTCTGTCATTGTAGCAAAGCCAAACAAAGATCTTAACCTTAAGAGGGATTTTGCTCTTCCACAATTTCTGCATTTTCAGACACCTAACACCCCCAAATTGCAAATGACCATATAAGGATTTCACTGAAAAAGAGCCAGATTTCTCAAAACACCAGATTGCCCTGTCCTGGGCATTGTCCAGCTCAATATCCTCAAGATCTTTTTTCATCTCTCCCCACTACTGCAGTTACTCTTCCCCAAAGCTTCTTCTAAAAGAAATACTCTAATTCTCTCCTCCTATCGCGTCAGCCACAGTTATGCGAGGGGAATGGCAAAGTCTGAATAGCTTGTCATACTTGATTTTAAGTGGACAATCATTAATCCAAACATCCCCCTAGAAAGAAGTATTAGTGCCATCCCCCACTTTAAATCTGACACCACAATTGAACAGATTATTGACCCTCAAAACATTCCTCTAGAACTAAGAGCCTCTTATTTTGTTAGAGTCTTTGAAAACCCCCGTAGGAAAATACTTAGCTTTCAAAATTTTGAACCAAAGCTCATTTTTTGCTAAGGAAAATTTTCAAATCCATTTAGCCATAAGACAGTCATTCATGACTCTAGTATTGATAATCCCCAGCCCACCAAACTTTTTAGGTCTACAAACAGCTCCCCAGTGCACCATATGATATTTAAACTTGCCACTAGCACCCCTCCAGAAGAATTTGGCTCTAATAGAGTCCATCTTTTTGTGGGTTTCATCATTAAGTCTGTAAAACTTCATCGTATATATAGGAATGCTACTCAAGCTACTATTAACCAAAACCAGCCTCCCCCCAGCCGATAAGAAATTACTTTTCTAGTTGTCAAGCCTTTTGCTCAACTTATTGATCACAGTTTCTGCAGCTTTCTCCCCTATATATCCATCTCCAATCAAAATCCCCAAATAAGTCATGGGCAAATGAGACAACTTGTAGTTGAAAATGTTTACCACATTGTTAGCCTCTTCATTGTCCACCCCTAACACAAAAAACTTCACTTTTATGGTAATTTATTTTCAAACCTGACATCCATTCAAAGCAGTATAATAAAAATTTCAGGTTCCGAAAATAATCCACCGCATAATCCATCATCAGCATATTGAAGAATGGGTACCCCTCCTGGCACTAAATGAGAAATAGCACCCTTAATCAGGCCTACCTCTTGAGCTTTTAAAATCAGTTCAGTTAAAGCATCAACCGCCAAGTTAAAAAGAATGGGAGATAAAGGATCTCCTTGTCTTAGACCTCTAAAGGTTTTAAAGTAAGGACCCCTTTCTCCATTAATGTTAATGCAAACCTTACCCCCTTGACAGAGCTCATAACAACCCTAACCCAGTGGTCTGAAAACCCTTTTTTCAACATAACCTCCTCCAAAAACCTCCATTGAATTTTATCATATGTTTTCTCAAAGTCAAGCTTTAAAATCACCCCTTTTCGTTTAGAAACTCTAAAGTCATGAACAATCTTATGTAAAGCCACCACCCCATCTAAGATATTCTTTCCCTTAATGAAAGCAGATTGACTCTCATTAATAATTTTGTCTGCAAGCAACCCCAATCTATTAGCCAAAATTTTTGTGAGAATCTTAAAACGGACATTCAACAAACAAATGGGTCTGTACTATTTTATGTTATCTGCATCTTTGATTTTAGGAATCAAAGAAATCCCCCCAAAGTACAACCTTTTCAAATCCAAATCCCCTGATATCAAGTCTTTAACCAATTTCATAAACTGATTTTTAATCACACCCCAGAACTCTTTAAAGAAAACACAAGGAAAACCATCTGGTCCAAACGCAGAATTCCCTGGTAACTCCTTGATCACCTTCCACATTTCCTCCTCTGTAGCCTCATGTAACAGATGTAAATTATCTGCCTCTGAGACTCTCTGCAAAGTGCCCCAAAAACCTTCAACCAAACCAACCTCTTGATCTTCTTCAGATCTAAACAAACTTTTATAATATCCATATATATGATCTCTTATGTCATCTTTATTCTACAAAATAACCCCTTTATGTTCCAGACTGATAATATGATTTTTCCTTCTCCTCCCATTAGCACAATTGTGAAAATAACCAGTATTGGAATCCCCTTTAGTAATCCAATTGACCCTTCTTCTCTGCTGCCAATGTTGTTCCTCTATTTCGAAAAGCCTTTCCAACTCATTTTCCAGTGAATATATCTTAAGCCAATCTTCAGAGGTTAAGCCCTTTAAATCTGCCTCAGAGTCTAAAACATTCAGCTGTTCCATGACTCTTTTTTTCTACAACTTATAATCCCTATTCATATTAGCCCCCCAATCTCTCAAAAAGCTTCTTAATGATGCTATACATCCATTCCACCTGTCCATAGAATAACAATTTCCAGAAATCTTATTATTTAAATCCTGCCATTTACCTTGAACCAAACACCTGAAATTCTCATAACAAAGCCATTTGCTTTCAAAGAAAAAACTACCTGTCTTAACCTTGTCTCCTTCTCCAGAATTAAGCAAAAGAGGGTTGTGATCAGATCCCACTCTGGTCATACAAAGCACATGACAAAGAGGAAAATTAACCTCCCAGTCAGTTGAAACAAGAACTCTGTCCAAATTTACCATAAAAGGGTTCACCTGTTTATTAGTCCAGGTGAATCTTGCCCCTTTTTTCTTGACCTCCATAAACTAATTCTTAGAAATAAACTCATTGAAGATCTCCATCAAACTAAAATTCACATTATTAGAATTTTTATCTGCTGCCACCCTAATCAAATTAAAATCACCCCCATGACTAAAGGTACAATAGTCCTTTTACATTTCCTATCCAATTCTTCCAAGAAAATCTTAGAAAACTCATGATTTGTCGGTCCATACACTACCATCACTTCCCAACGAAAGTTAGAAGATTTATTCCTGATCCCCATACTAACAAAGAATCTCCCTGTCTCAAAACTTCCCATTTCCAGAAAATCTTCCTTAACCCCCAACAGAATACCCCCTGAATGGCCTTCTGCAGGGGCCCAATGCCAGATGAAAGGCAGATCTCCCACCAAGTTCCTAAGCTCCCTTGCTAAAAAATCCTGCTTGATAGTTTCCTGCACCCCCACAATATCTAAGCCTTCAGAAAAAACCATATCTTTTAACTGTCTTCTTCTGGCAGACTTCCCCAGTCCTCTAATATTCCAGAATAAGATTTTCATGATAAAGACATATTCCCTCCTACACCCCCTTTTTTCAACCTACTGCACACTTTCTTGTGCATCTTAAAACCTGCTACACCTCTTTGCTCAGTACCATCTGTACACCTGCAATCACCTCTTGTGTCAATAATATTTGCATCACTCAACTTTTCTTCATTACTCACTTTTGCTTTTTCCTATGCAGCCTTAGCCAAATCAGCCCTCACAAGCTCTTGAGCCTGCATGGCCGACATGATCTCTCTAGCAGTTTTTGATTGTTTGCCCAAAGAAATACCACATGAAGTAGCAATATGTTCTAAACAATCAAAGGAAGCATTATTAAGAATATTAAAAGGATTTTCAAGTTTACCTTGAGGTTCCAAGTTCTGGATTGATTTCAGCTTGGAAGTCTTCTGCTCCATTAGAATCCCTTTGTCTTGGATCTTAGAATTTTTCCTAGTTGCCACTTGAGATTCAAGAATTCTGCTTTTTTTTCCCTTTCTTTTTAGTAAGTATCCATCCTTCAGTCTCTTCAAGAGTATCATCCACCCCACAAACTTCAAAACCTCCAACTGTATTAGCAGTTATAACAGCGGAGCCTTCCTCAAATTGGTGCCCACTAGCAACATCAACCAGATCTTCGGAGATAATACATCTCTTACCCTTCTCATTAAATCGAAACTTTTGTTCATGGGTCTGAAAAGATGAATCCCCCACATAAACATCTGCTTGTGAGCATTTCTGTAGAAGCGGACATTTGAGTTCTGATTTTTTAAAAAACGCAGTGGAAACAAAACTATATATTTATACTCGTTTTATCATCTTCTTTTTTCCTAGTTTATTAGTGCCTACGTATGTATTAACACTGCATCAACTTAATTCCATGGATCACGAAGAAATTCAGTGACAAAATTTGGATAATAGGAGCCCTGCAACAACTTAATTCTCCTACCACTGTATATTCGATTGTAATATCTACTTGTACGTATAACGTATGGTTTTAACTTTTAACCAGACACGGCTGGAATTTAATTTGGAGTAAAGCAGGACGACGATTCTCTCTTAGGTCGTCAAACTGGCCTGTCAGCGATGGCTCGTATGGATTTCGTAAAGAAACAAAAACTTCTCTTTGTAAAGCTTTCGTTAAAGAAAAACTTCTCCTTCTATGTGTAGCGATACTCTAGCTGACGATCATGAACTTTTTTTATTATTTAATCTATTTTTTAAAAAATATTTTAAAGATAACATTCTCTAACTTTATTTCCAATTCTGATCCCTTTGAGCACGCCACAACAAGTACGTTATCACATTATGGACCTCGGTACGCCACTCCTCTTAGTGTGACAGGACTTAGCCAAGAAACGAATGTGTGTTGGCTCGGAGGGCTATCGTAGTAGGTTTGGCTACGCTGCGGTCGGTAGCGTGACAGTACAGTTTGATCACGCTACGGGTCATGACCAAAGAGATTATAATTGGAAATAAAGTTAGAGAAATTATCTTTAAAATATTTTTAAAAAATGTATTAAAAAATAAAAAAAAGCTCTACGATCATGATCGTAGCCACTAGCACCTAATTAATTTCACCAGGTGACATCTACTTGTACAAATTGGAATGCTAGAGTTAGGACATTGTTAATTAGCAATGTATCCTCATGGCGTATGTGTGTGATATAAACATGATGCGTGCATTAGCATGTCACTGACAGACAGGTCCTAGATAGAAGTCTCCACCTTAGGTAGGGCCAATATGTCAGCCACTGCTTATACATGGTGTGTTTGGTGGCCTGGATGGTCTCGAGCCAAGCTCGTGGAATGCATAATCTTTTTTGCAACGTCAGTCTGGTTGCCTGCATGGCCAGGCTCGTTGGATACAAGCTTCCCTTCGGAGCTAGGCCCAACTAATTGCGTGATTTGCAAGTGATTAGTGCGTATTAAACGATATTAGTGTATATTACAGTGGATTAAAGCTTAATAAGATAAATAATGGTTACTAGAGTATTTTAAGACAATTAGAAGCTGTAAGTTAGAAGCTACGCTAACAGCCTTTTCCACCTTCACACCTTTCATCCTGCATCTCTAATGCAACCAACCAAACATCATCCCATAGATGCAGGTTGATCACAAATAACCGAGCAACCAAAGAATCCACACTTGTATCCCAAATAGACCTGTTCAAATGTCAGGCCAGGCCGGGCTTGAAAAACCTGGCCAAAAATCAGCAAGCCTAGGCCCAGCCTGGTCCGAAAACCGAATTTTCAGTTTAAAAGTATTATTTTAATAATTTTTTGGAATAAAAAACTAATATTTAATTCATTTCCAGCATTAAATAAATAGATTTTCGCTTTTTTAATTGTTTTTACCGGGATTTCGGGTCGGGCCGGATTTCCAGTCCCAAGCCCGACCCGGATAGTATTGGGCTTGGGCCAGGCCAGTGGACCGGTTCGCCCATGATCAGGTCTAATCCCAAAGAGCTTGGCTCAGCCTAGCCTAGTTGCCTTTCTGAGCCAGGCTAAGAGTATATAGGTAACCAAACATGCCTATAATTTTTTTTAGATAATGGAAGAGAATATCTCTCTCGCCTCTGCATCTAGAATGCACACAACTCACTTTATTAAAGAGTTTAAAACACCAAAGTAACTAAGTCTGGTAAAAGTGGCTTGAAGCCTTACAAACAAATAATGACTGAAATTTAAACTCAGTCATTATAAATCCTATGACTAAACCGTTACCCATGAATGCTTAAAGTTTACTTCGCCACTATCTCTAACCTATCGTTCCCGGTTAACATAGACTCCTTTTGGGCCGGTTTCAGCAAATTTGTCTAATCTCTCAGCCAATGCCCACTCAAAAAGATAACCTGCATGAGATTATTGACAATCTTTTTGTAAAAAAAAACATCATTTCGATATAGCCAAATAGACCAATATAAAACACTAACTTCTACTAGAAGTAAACATGCCCACAATAGACGACACTTTCCAGCATGGGGGATGGATGGGGAGAGAGAGGTGTGCTGGCCTTATCTTTGGATCCTCTCACCGACGCTCTGGATCGAGGAGTGAGAGGGAAAAAGAAGAAAACAGCAGCCAAAACCTTTTTTCCGGTGATCCAACTCGACCACCGACCATCGTATTGTAAAGCTAAAGCAGGAGTACATCATGCCTTTAGCAGTTAGCATAGGGCTGCTGCCTCGCATGCGGATCTAGATCCTCCGATGATAGAACACGGTATAAACAGTGTGCGAGGCTGTGTAACGGGTACTCTACAATAGCACTGTAGCAAAATAGGAAAGAAAAATGCATACTTATTGTATTGGAAAATACTGTAGCGATTTTTATGGCATTAGGTGCTGTAGCATCTACTACCAGCAGCGGCACCGTACGTACGCACATACGTACGTACTATACCATCAACTCTAACGTTAAACTGACGTTTTGGCTGAATAATTGCTTGGTCTGCTCTTCCGGGGAAAAACAAATGGAGAGATCGATCTGTAGTTAGTTTGCTTCGTTGGCTGGCTTGGTCCGCTGATGAATCTACTCCATTTTAATTTGTCTGTGGTTGTCTACACCAACTTTTCACTGTGCAGCCACAATTTTGAATGGTAATGACAGTTAGTAATCATGGTCCTGATTAAACAGTTCCCAAACCTGGTTGACGAAAGCAATAATGACATGCATCTGCCGTGAAAAATGTCATAGCATGGCGAATCTATGCAGAAAAAAAAGGAAAAAGGAGAAAAATTTAAGAGTGATACCAAATCTGTACAAAGACCGTTGGGACTTAAGGGCCAGGACAAGTGTCACGATCAGCTGCCACCTACTGACCTACGTGATTCCCATGGCTCATGGCTGACGGCTGTATCACAATCAAGAGATCTATTTGGCATTCACCTTTGCATTATTTTGTCTAAAAGACCCCTTTTTAATTTGACAAATGTGAAGGTTGAAAACAAGGGAGCTAGTACGCCCACGGTGTTTTTTTTTTGAGGCGCGTGCTAATTTTACTGTTCATTTAATGTAGGGTTACAATCATGCAAAACATGAGAACAGTGAAAAAAAAATGGATCCCCATGTGATTTTTTAGGACTTCTAACTACGGTGAAAATCAACATTTTCACTCAATACGCCGCCTATCAAGTAAGCGCCGTTGTATTAAAAAATAGTGTATCGAAGTATCGAATGGTGTTCTTTTTTTGGAACAACCGTGATGCCAAATGGAACTTTGGTTTTGTATACATGTGTCTATATCAGCCTTTTCACTCTGTATTGAATGATAATGACAATTCTGCTCCTGCTTAAACAGATCCCAAACTTGGTTGGCCAAAGAAAAAATGCTGGTCTTGCAAATCTGTGCAATAAACCATGGCATTTTGGATTGATATTACAGAGAAACCCTTGGGACAAAGAGAACAGAGGATAAGTGTCATAGTCGCTATGCCACCTACATAATTCCCGGTGGCTGACGACTATCACAATCAAATATATAGTTTGCATTCTCCTAACATCATTAAATCGAAAAAAGTCCTTTTGAAAAGGGAGGTTGAGAACATGGGAGAACGCCCACAGTATTTTTTATGGGGTTTCTTGCACGAGTAGTGGAGTGACGACCGCATATTTTGGAATTTTGCGTGCTAGTTATTATAGCATATCCTTCTATGATGTGGGGGTTTTAGACTTTTAGTGTAGTTGTTTTATGATTCATAACAAAACATACTAAAAGAATATCTGGAATAGTTTGTACAAAATCTGTATTAAAAAAATGACCCAGACAAGCAATTTGGTGCAAATTTTCATATATCGTGATTACCATTGTTGGTTTGAAATGTCCTTTTTTTACCACTCACAAAGGGTTGGTGTGCATAGGAATAAGGGGTATGCAGAACACTAACGGAGTTTCATCGATAAGTTGTGTCTTGACGGTGCCAAAAGCACTGTAGCAAATGTTGCGACAAAAATACTGTCCCACATGGGCTGTTTACGAGCACTGTAGTATTATTGTAGCTATTGATTTGGACCGTTCTTCTTTACCGTGACATTTCAATTGAAAAGTCAAAGAATGCCAATCTTATTAGAAAGTAGTAGCTATAATTATGGTGGTTATGAAATATATTTGTTTTTTAGTCTTCAAAAGAAAAGATATTTGTTTTCGTAAGGGGAGATCTCAAGGCAATACACAGTCCCCGTACTTGGCTGGCCAAAGCAATAATACCATCTGCTTGCCTTTATAAAATATAATAGCAAATCTGTCTATTACTGCAGAGGTTCACGAGGTAGACAGTGTTATGTGAGGAACGGTGCCATGCAGTGTACCATAGCAAAGGAGAAATATGTGTTGTAGCGAGAAATACCGTAACAATTGTTCTGAACATTTGATTTTCGATCGGATGATAGAGATCATTTTTAATGGCATGCCACCGTAGATTCTCTGCATTGAATCCTTCAACGTAGATGATCCCAATCCTACTAATAGACCTTTGGGGACTTAAAACCGAGGACAAGTGAGTGCCACAGTCGTTGCACCACCAGCATAATTCTCGGTGGCCGACGACGTTTTGCATGGGGTTTCTTTCATGGATTTTTTTTTGAAATAACATTATTTTAAAAGAAATTTATAAAAATAAATAGTCAATTTTTTTACAAAACTAGGGTACTATCACTATTTGAAATGACAAAATTGTCATGTCGTCATTCCAAATGGCGACAAAGCCTAGAACAATGCAGAGATGTTCTTGTCGCCAGTTGAAATAGCGATAGGGCCCTGTCGCTATTTCAACTAGCGACAGGAATCCCGCAAGTCCTTGTCACCATTCCAAATGGCGGCACAATCTATCCTACAAAAAACCCTAAAATTCTGTCATAACTCACTTTTATTCAAAAAAAAAAGAAAAAGAAAAAGAGGGGGAGGGAAGGGAGAGGAGCAGAGGGGAGGAGAGAAACTAGCGAAGCGCTGCCCGTCCGGTCGTCCACCTTTTAAGTAGTGTTTTTAACCAAATGGATTACATAGTTTTAGATGTATAGTTACGTAGTATAGTATGTTGTACATAATCATTTTTAGTTGATAGTTTAGTTTTAGATATGTGGTTAATCGTGGGGATCTTGTTTACGATGCAATACATCAAATATGTTGGATGCTACCAATTTCAAAATTTACTACGGTCAGAGGACTATTCTTGAGGGTTCCGAGGGGATTGATTTGCGTTATTTTCAATTGGCGACCGTGACCCTAACAAGACCAGAGTAGCGTACATGGGGCGCTGTGATGCGGTGATTGTTCTACACATTCGATTTGGACCATGTTGTGTATGATTTAAGATTGAGTTGTCTTGCCAACCTAGCACCACAAGGCACATATTGGGAGTTAGTGCAGCTCAAGGGAACAAGATAATGATAGTTATATGTACGAAGGGCGAGGGAGGAATGGTGGGATTTGGTCCTTCTGGCTAGGCATATGCAAAGCCCACTCCTGTATCGACGACTGAATAAGAAGGAGGTGGTGATACCGAAGAAGAAGTCGGGGACTCCAGCCATAGCGCGGAGCACACAATGGCTGAAGGTCCGGGAGTTGCTAATGCTGTCGATGAAGACCTTGTGGAAGGAGCTTCTTCAGTCAACCAGGGTAGTGGACTTGCTGATGAGGGTGAGGAGCTAGAAGCCTTAGTCCAAAGGATGGATTTCAAAGACCAAGACTACATGGCATTGTCAGAAGATGAATGATCCGACGACGAGGATGCTATGGAACCGCATGCGGTTTCATCCGAGTGGAACACATACTAGTTCGACAACCTTGTCGTTAACGAAGGCTCCCGTGTGTCATGGTAGTACGGCTAGAGCGAGGTCAGGCAAGGAGCTATGTACAAATGCAAGGAGGTCGTGCAGGAGGTGGTTAAATTCTGGGCCTTTATCGGTGCGACGTATATTCACAGTCGTCAAGTCTAACCTAAGATGCTACGACGTGAAGTGCGACATAGAGAGCCCTTGGCGAGTGCATGCATTTCAGCCTAAGTGGGACACCTACTGAAAATGCTCTACAGTGGTTCCTCATACATGTGTCACCGCTGAGTCATTGTAGTCACACAAGAACCTATCATTAGGCTTCATCGCGAACATCATGTACGGTGAGATCGTGGATAATCTAGATTTTGAGTCACGGTCCATTATTCAGGCGATTGAGGCAATGTTCTAGTACACAATTAGCCATGCCAAGACGTGGAGGGCAAAACAGAAGACATTGAAATCAACGTTCGGTACGTTCGAGAACTCTTACCACAACCTCCTTGGCCAACTCCGAGTCATACAAGATAGGAATCCCGGCACTCATGTCGACATTCAAGATTCCGCGCATCTGAAGTGGGGCAATAAGAGGGTACTGAAGCGAGTATTCTTTGCCTTTTGCCCATGCATCAATGCACTCTGGCACTACCGTCCAATCTTGTGCTTGGATGGTATATTCTTGACTAGAAAGTACAAGGGCCATATATTGACTGCAATAGCGACGGACATGAATAATTAAGTTCTTCCCATAGCATTCGTATTCGTTGAAAGCGAGAACATGGACTGCTGGTTTTGGTTCCTAAGGAATTTAAGGATTTCTATTGTACAGGGCCATCCTAATGTATGCGTCATACATGATCGGTATGCGGACTTGCTGAGTGTAATAACTCAACTACAACAAGGAGAGAACGAACTACTTCCATGGGTGGATCTGCAGAGCAAGTGGTGCATGAGGCACTTAGGTGCAAACTTCTACAAGCAGTTCCGCAACAAGGAATTGATGAACCTATTGTAAATGGTTGTGCAATCAGAACCAGCAATGAAAGTTTAACACACTCTAGAAGATTCTAAATGAGCGAACCCAGAGCACAGAAGGGAGGCAGCGAAAAAGACTGCTACAAGCGCTGATCATGTCCCTGAAGCATTTCAACAGCTACCCATAGATGGTCCTAGTGTGCCGAGGAAGACAAGGGCGCAGGTGAAATACTTCTCAAATTGGATTGAGCACGAGTCTAAGGAGAAGTGGTCACTACTACATGATAGGGGTGGTGCTCAATATGCTATCATGACAACCAATCTAGCCAAGGTGTATAATTGGGTCATGCGCGACACTAGGTGTCTCCCTTTGGTTGGTATTGTGGAGGCAATTCTCCATGGTACCAGAAATTATTTTGTTGATAGAAGCAACAACACATTACTCGCCATAGCAAATGACAGAGTACCGTACTCCGCCATGATCACCAAGTACATGGAGGAGAAGAGGAAGAAGGGTGAGATGCATCGGACATTCAAGATGGGTACAAGGGAGCTTTGCTTCGAGATATTATGCAGGGATAATAGACGCTGCGGGACGAACAACGAGAAATCATCCACGAGTGCACGCTACACCACGCTAGTTGCGTATGCACTTGCAACTAGCCTCTGCTTTTACATAGGCCATGCTTACATGTCATGGCCACATATTCGATGGTGGTGTAGCATCCCGACCAGTATCTCTCTGATTATTTTAACAAGGGGGAGGTGATGCAAATCTGGAGCGCAGAGTTGTATGGTTATGGTGTGGTTGGCAATTTCACTAGCCATCCGACATGGGAGCAACTTATCTGGACCGCAGACATTGATAGATTGAAGGGAAATGTTGGCCATCGACAGGTATGGCGTATCAGGAATGACATAGACGAAGCATAAGCCGAACGTCGTACGAAGAAGTGCTCCATTTGCAGGGAGTCTGGGCACACCATCAAGAAATGCCCTACGAGAAATCCATAGGATGAAGGAGACATCGGCAGTTCGGACGGCGCCGCGGGGATCTCATCCGACTGCCCCACTCGAGGCGGTCAACAGGGCGGATGTTGAGGTTGCGGCCACGAGAAATGTTCGTCTTGTTGAAATATATGGTGCTCAATACTTTGTAATCTAACTTTAATTTGTCAAAAAACTAGGTGATGAAGTTGTGTTGAATGTTTTGTAATATCAGTGTGATTTATCGATAAAATATGTGTGGACGTTGCGCTGAATGTTCTGTAATATCATTGTGATTTGTCGATAAAAAATGTGATGATAATGTGCTGAATGTTTTGTAATATCATTATGATTTGTCCACAAAATATGTGGTAAAAAATAGACAGTAAAAAAAATAGACAGATATTCCTGCCGCCAGCTGAAATGGCGACAGAATCCTATCGCTAGTTGGAGTAGCGATAGGTCTCTGTCGCAATTTCAACTGGCGATAGAGATATCTTTACACTGTTCTAGGTTCTATTGCTATTCTCTAGACTCATATCGTCATTTGGAATGACGACATGATAATTTCGTCATTTCGTCGAATGACGACATGATAATTTTGTCATTTCAAATGACGACAGTAGTCTAGTTTTGCAAAAAATAAATATTCATGATAATTTCGTCATTTCAAATGACGACGGTAGCCTAGTTTTGCAAAAAAAAAATTGTAATTTTTTAAAATAATATTATTTCAAAAAAAATCTACTTTAAATGCAAGCAAGTAGTGAAGTGAAGTGACTACTCGCACGCTTGGGACGACATGATAATTTTGTCATTTCAAATGACGACAGTAGTCTAGTTTTGCAAAAAATAAATATTCATGATAATTTCGTCATTTCAAATGACGACGGTAGCCTAGTTTTGCAAAAAAAAAATTGTAATTTTTTTTAAAATAATATTATTTCAAAAAAAAATCTACTTTCGTGCGCAAGTAGTGAAGTGAAGTGACTACTCGCACAGTTTGGGTTTAATGTGCACCTCATCACTACACTTTCCACTTTCCCCGCTCCTTCCCCTGCTACCCATCCACCCTCGGGCTTTTCTCGCCTTTAGCCCCACCCCACACCCCTCCTCCCTTCCTCCGTTCCATCACACACACAACAAGCGCAAGAATCTTGCACAAGTTAGAGACAGAGAGATAAGGTCGAGGGAGGGGGAGGTGCATTGGCAATTGCCAAGCTGGGGCATACACCATCTTACATCCTTGATTACCAGTAGTGGTAGCATAGGAGAGGAGGTGAGATTGGAGGAAAAGGTTAGAGAGAGAGGGAGGGAGACAGAGAGACAAAAAAGGGGTAAAGGAGGTGAGGAGTAAAGGTGGAGTAGGGGGAATCCAATCCAGTCCAGTCGAGGCCAGCACAATCCGTCCCAGATTGGGAGCAGGAGTGCGCACGAAGCAAGGCTAAAGCGAAAGAGAAAGCGAGGAAGCAGAGACCGCCACCGACACCGCCCCGCGGCCGCCGATCGGATCCGGCCGGAGCCACGCATTCCGCGTCTCGCCCGCCGGAGGGGCTCTGCTGCTCCTGCTCGCGTAAGTCCCGCTCGGCGCTTCTGTTTTTCCTCGTCTTAGTTCTGTGCTGCGTGTTCTGGTTTCTTGAATTGTTGATGAAACTTGGGGTTGGGGTGTTATTGTTTTGCAGTGCGTGTTCTTGGGAATTATTTAGCCATGCATTGCGGATAGTTTAGAGTTTCATTCTATGATTTTTTAAGCTATACGATTTCTACCTGTGAATTTATTTCTTGCCCTGTTTTTTCTTCTGCGGAATTGATTTAATCTCAGTGTTACAGTGGGTTTGGTTCGACAAGAACAGCAGCAGTTCTTGTAATCTCCAATTTTTTTCTTAATTTCTTGAGAATTTCTGACAAGAGGTAAATGCAACGCCTGTGCCGTTCCAATTCCGGCAGTACCTGAAGGTTAAACCCCCCAAAATCCACCACGGAACAGAATGAACAAAAAGCCATTAATCATTGACGACCCTACGTGCTGTGTTAGCTCGTGGGTTTTACTCCAATTCACGCATGCTTCTGATGGCAATTGATGCGTTGCCTCCCCCCCCCCCCTCCCCTCCCCTGCAGAGCAATCACCAGTAATGGTAGGTGCAACCGTGCAGGTAAAGGAGTGGAGCAAGAAGGGGAAACACATGTGCACATTCACATTCCACATTTACTCCTCCCCTCGGTCGTCGTCTTCACGGCCTCTTCCATACGTCGCGTCTGCGTCCGTGCTTCCTGGTGGTGGTGGGATACAGCCTGTTCTTGTAATGATCTGGATGTGTGGCACAATGTGTTCTGAATAGGATTGATCTGGTTGGGTGGATTAATGGACGCGTCTAAGCTTGCGCGTGTCGCTGTCATCTAGTGGCGATGATCAGATTGATGTACTTGCGACTTGCGAGGCTGCGAATCGATTGAGAATTGATTAAGTTGGGGGCATGTCTTCTTGCGTGTCGCTGTCATCTAGTGGCGATGATCAGATTCAGATTGATCTGGTTGGGTGGATTAATCGATTGCGAATCGATGTGCTTGTCTTCTTGCAGTTCTCGAGTCATTATAGGGCGCTCGCAATCTTTGTGGGTCTTTGTAGCCTGCCGCGTGTTCGGACCACTGATTTTTGCTAGAACAATCGGGTGCGTTACTGGTTTGACTACATGGCTTGTTTGCTTTGAGAATGGGTTTTGGGGTTTACTTTGCTTCAAGGGTGGCTAATTGCTGTCATGTACCATGGTTGTAGGTGTAATGTGACAAAACTATTAATCAATTGTTTAGTTGCATCTGCTTTGGATGTATGTGCTGCTGCCTGCACAAGTAGTGAGGTCCTCTGTCCTATGTTTGATTTGTGGACGAGGCAGGAGTTGTTGAGTAGATAAATATATGTCCTTGGCTGAATGTAGTGAAGTGTGTGCAATACTTGCCCAACAACCAACCAGTTTTTGACTGAGGGACTTGTATATGAAAACTAATTTCCTGCGGGTAGTGTGTTTTATAGAAGCTGCTTTGTCTAAAATTTATTGTAACTTGTTCTGCTTGTTTTCCGATTTGGTTGGACTTATATGTCGGCTGCATGGGATGTTTTTCCTTCCTTTCTGCTTTCTTCAGAGTTGGTTGCTGGATAGGTCAGGTTTACTTACTTTTTAGCCTTCTGAAATCCACAACGGTATCCTGAGCCATGCACATGATATATTGACATTTTCATTCGCTCGGTTTATGGAAAGCTATTCTTCATTTGATCAGATACATAGTGGAGGATGGATCGGCGAAGCTGGCCTTGGAAGAAGAAGTCTTCTGATAAATCATCAAACACAGATGCCTTGCAGGGTTCCAATCAAGCAGAGCAGGTTTGTGTTTTCTCTCTCTGTGCTTGCTTATTGTTGGTTTATATTGTGATGTATTGAGTTTATGCCTCGTTTATGGAAAAAGAATATCTTCCTTATTTGCTTTTATTTGTTTGAAGTATTTTCTTCGATCTGAGGAAGAATATAGAGGTACCATCCTTTTGTTTCGCTTTTTGTAATCTGGGTGTCCAGTGGCTCCCTAGAACCGCCTTTGCTTTTAGCAGTTTCTTTTTTCTTTTCCTCGTTTATCCTCATTTGTTCTACAAGCCTTCCATAATCGTATTTGTACTACTGAAAATGAGTCTAGTAGTCTGGTGGTATATTAGCTGCCAAAAGAATGACACTGAACTATCATACTCTGTGCTTTGTCAAGATATCAATACCCTTTACGTGGTACAGATACCTTAGTCTCCTCATGCTAAGAGATTCATTGTGTTTGGTTTGTTTACATGTCTACTTAATGCTTTTATTTCTCTAACTTCACTAATAAAACTACTGTGACATTGAACTCATGCTGTAATCTGGCAGTCCAAAGTGAACATGCTAGTGGATGAATTAAAATAATTATACCTATTTTTATTTGCTGTCCAGCACCTTGACTTATGTTCTACCGCACTGCATATTTATACATATTTACATGCTATTGTTAGAGACAGTTTTTACTCCGTCAGTAGTTCCAAAGCATCACTGCCTGCATGTGGCAAAATGGAGCAAACGATTCTCAAAATTGACCAAGAGATGCTGATTATAGCCTTCACTATGACTACAATTCACTTCAATATACCCAATTGATGAACTCAAGTTTAGGTCCATGTACTACCAGAGGTGGCCAAATGGGTGGCCTGGTACGGCACAGCACAGGCACGTTTAGGCATTGCCCGGCTGGCCCGACTAGCTAAACAGGCCATGCCGTGCCGGTCCATGGGCTCGGCCGTTGACTCAAGCATGGCACGCCGAGCTTACGGGCCGTTCTGTGTTGGCCTGGGTTCGATTAGCCCGTCAGGCTGGGATTGGCCCGTGTAGCCCATCTTGGCCTGAAAATTTTGAAAGATTCAAAAATTCCAGAAAAATGTATAAATTCAAAATACCAATTAAAATTTGAAAAAAATGAGTTCTGTACCCATAAAAAGAGATAAATATATTGAAATTATAATAATGTGCTTTATTAATGTTTACATGACTTGTCTCGTTAAAAACTTTACCAAGTAAAAACTCAACGTGAGAAAACTTTAGCAAATAAAAAAGAGTACATCGTATAGCTCTGCATACATCCATGTTCTATGTGTCGTCTAGGTAAAGATTTTTAAACGCGTCCGCTAACTCTGGATTTTCTACAGAGTGTTGATGTCGTGCATCAGCTTGTTCCTAATCTTTCACAGCTAGAAGTATCTCCACTATCTTACTTGTGATACTTGTTTTTCTCTCCTCCAATATTCTTCTAGAAAGACTGAAAGTAGGCTCGGACAAAACCGTGGAGACAGGAGCAATTAACATATCATGTGCTAATATGGATAACACTGGATATGTTACCTTATAGTCATGCCACCATTGCAAAATTTTGAAGCGCTCTTCTTAGTAATCCACGGTATCACTGTCCATATATGTGGATAGTTCCCCACTGCTTGGGTGGGCGCCGTGTCTTGCTTCAGAACTTGACGTTGTGGAACCCGAACCCCTGGACCTGGAGGGAGAACCTGCACCCCATATTTTGCCCCACGCAGTTATGTTCTTACTTGTGGTGGGTGGTACTAGAGGTCGTTGGAAGCACTCCCTGAAACTTATTTTTGTATTTTTTATAAACATCAGAAAATTTAGTACGAACATCTTAAAAATAGTTATAATAGTCTATGTCTGTAGCATCACTCAGAAGTTGGAGAACATTAGCAAATCCTTGAAGTTTAGCTATGGGATCTAAAATAAATGCATTTTGATTTCTTTCCAATATTTCAAGTATTTAGTTTTCATAGCAACGATAGCCTCTCGTAACACTATTACATTTTCATAAGCCTTCAAGTCACTAGCAATTTCAAGAATATTATGTACAAATAAAGGAGATGTTGGATAATACACAACGGATAAAGTAACAATGGAATCATAAAAAAGTTCTAAAAATGATAGTAACTTCTCAGCAACAAACCAATGTTGCACAATTGATAGTGTATTACCGTCATGGCTGTGATAGTGCGTGTGAATAAAAACAATAAATGTGCTCTTATATGGTAAAATGCTCTTAAGCATCAAGTAAGTAGAGTTCCATCTTACTGGCATGTCCAAACCAAATTTTCTTGGAGGTACATTCATTGCAATGCAAAAGTTCTTATATGCTACTATTTGTTAGTTAGAATGATTTAGGAAAGATCTCGCATCGCAAAAAGTTTTAATATACGGATCCAACCTCTTTAAACCACATTTAACTATAACATTAATAATATAACAGGCGCATCACTGATGTAGTAAGAAGGATTCAGTGTATGGACTATATAATGAAGTGAGAATATCCACTACCCTAGAGTTTGTGGCGGCATTGTCTAAAGTTATTGATTTTTTTATTTGTAAGACCAAAATCTTCCACGACTTTGATAATACAATTCGCAATATTTTCACCTGTGTGTGCTACATCAATTAGTTTGGATCCTATAAATCTTTTTTTCCATTTCCCTATTGACGTTAACATAATGAGCAACTACATTAAGATAATTCTCCTTAGCTCGGCTGCTCCATATGTCCACGGTCAAAGCCGCAAAAAATGTACAGGTACTAAAGAGTTCTTTTAATTTAACACGACATTCATTATAGTATTTAACTAGATCTTTGGATGCTGTCCGTCTAAAAATAGAATAAAATATATGATTATGTGCAGCCCTAATGTAATTTTCAAACGATTTAGACTCACCAAAGTTTAAAGGTAGATCTTGTGAAGCAATTAAACGGTGTCACTATGGCGGCACATAATCATAGTGACGCCTTCGTCCTAAGGCGGACGCCATAGGCAATCTCGGCAAGGCGGGGCGACACCTCACCCCTGCCCTGCGCCTTACCGCTTAGGCGACACCTAAGCGACGCCTTGATAAGCCTAAACAGTACCATGCCTCAGGCTAGTTCGGTAGGCACAGCCCATTTGGCCACCTCTATGTACTACTATGTACCTTAAGGTCCTTAACTTCTATTACATGCTTTGCATGAGTTTGCTTTTTGGTCAAGCCTTTTGTTACTCCTTAGTAGCAGCAGTGCATTTAGTCACTAGAGCCAAGGTACATGAGTACGCCACTGATGTTATCATTAATTGTTTGTGATCATTAATTGCATTCATCCAAAGTTTGACATTTTAGAAAAAAAGTTTGTTAGACCAATGTGATGATTATCACACTTATCTTGATTGATCGATCTCTTCTGAAATTACTTTTCTGTATTTTTCAGGAAGAAAAAGTCCCAAAATTCCTGCAGATTTCACCAGAAAGATACGCAAATCTTACGGAATCAGAAGAACAAGTAAAGGTTTTACATGATAAGGTGAAGGTCTTGAATGAAAAACTATCTGCAGCACAATCTGAGATCATCACCAAAGATGGCCTAGTAAAGCAGCATGCTAAAGTAGCGGAAGAAGCTGTATCAGGTTTGAAACTGATTGCTGTTCTTTACCTTTATTGTTTGGAACTTTGGATATACTATAGAGGAAAATTACGGCCTATAATCGTTTCTGTCCACATGCTTGACCTTGACGTACACCTTGGTCATTTCCAGTAAACCCTTGTAATTGATGCAGTTGTATGACATAACATTTTATTTAGATGGAATAAAATTTGTAGTAAATCTACACGATCTTTCAAATTGCAGTTAATCTAGTTTATGTAAGCATTTACTAAACTAACACATGTATCATCATGTTAGGTTGGGAGAAAGCTGAATCAGAGGCCTCAGCGCTGAAACTTCAACTAGAAACTCTTACATTGTCCAAGTTAGCAGCTGAGGAAAGAGTTGCTCATCTGGATAGCGCTCTAAAGGAATGCGTGAAACAAGTGAGGACAGTGAAGGAAGAAAGTGAGCAAAAGCTGCATGATATAGTGTTTGCAAAGACCAAACAGTGGGAGACGATAAAGGCTGAACTAGAAGGAAAATTAGGTGATTTTGAACAGGAGCTCATTAGAGCAGGTGCTGAGAATGATGCACTCTCAAGATCTCTTGAAGAACGGGCAAACTTGCTGATGAAAGTTGGTAACGAAAAGGCTCAAGCAGAAGCCCAGATTGAAGTGTTGAAGAGCACTATTCAGTCAGGTGAAAAGGATATAAATTCACTGAAGTATGAACTAAATGTTGTCTCCAAAGAGCTTGAAATTCGCAATGAAGAAAAGAACATGAGTGTTCGTTCAGCTGATGTAGCAACCAAACAGCATCTGGAGGATGTAAAGAAAATATCAAAATTGGAAGCAGAATGCCAAAGATTACGTGGTCTTGTTCGAAAAAAGTTACCTGGGCCTGCTGCATTAGCTCAAATGAAGCTGGAAGTGGATAGCTGGGGCAGAGATCACGCAGACAACAGATTGCGTCGTTCCCCTTCAAGGAGTTCTACCTTCCATCATCCTATGTCCCCATGTCCTGATTATGCTCTTGAAAACTTGCAACACATGCAGAAAGAGAATGAATTTCTGACTGCACATTTATTATCTATGGAAGATGAAACCAAGATGCTAAAAGAGGCACTGTCAAAGCGTAACAATGAGCTACAGGCATCAAGAAACATGTGCGCTAAGACAGCAGGCAGGCTCCGCAGCATGGAAGTTCACATGTTGAGTGCTAATCAGTACAAGAGTCCAACAAATGCGAACGTTGATACCCATTTTGATGGTGCACTGAGCCAGAATGGAAGTAACCCACCAAGTCTAACTTCCATGTCTGAAGATGGTGTTGATGATGCAACAAGCTGTGCCGAGTCTTGGGCCAATGCTTTGCTATCTGACCTCTCACACTTGAAAAAAGATAAAGGAGGTAAGGGTGGTTTGACAGAAAAATCCAATCAGATGGGACTCATGGATGACTTCCTAGAAATGGAAAGAATGGCATGTTTATCTTCTGAAGCTAAAGGATGTGGCAACATTGTTGACAAGAAGAAGGTCGATAAAGTTGAGGTGACTCTTTCCACTGTCACTAAAAGAGACAGTGACAAAGATTCGTGGCCAGCTTTGCGGTTACCAGGTACTCCGTCGAGTAGTGAGCATCTGCTTGAAAACTCCCCGCTTTCAAAACTGCACTCAAGAATTTCTTCTTTGCTGGGCTCTCAATTACCAGAGAACAATGTTGGCAAGGTACTAGATGGTATTAGAAATATCCTAAGGGATATTGAAGAAGAGGCGGAATCAGTGAATGCAGACAGGATTCAACATGACCACATGGCTGCAGATGCTGATGATGGATCTTCAACGAAGCAAGCTAAGAACTTGGGTGCTATGGATCATGGTCTAAGAAGTGCCCTTTCAAGGGTGCATGAGTTTGTTAAGTCCCTTATAAGACAAGCATCTGAGTTCCAAGGAAGAAATTCCTACCATAATGCAATCTCTCAGAAAATAGAGCAGTTCTCCACTTTAGTTGGTAAAGCTCTGTCTAATGAGAATGGTCTAAGAGAGATTGTGATTGCATTATCCGAAATCTTGTCAGAGAGTGGTGAGATTAAACTCACATTGTCAAGAGACAGTGTCAATGAGGCAGAGAGCAATAATCTGGATTGTGTTGATAAAGTGACCTTATTGGAAAACAAAGTGCATCATGAGCCAATTAAAGATAGTCTTTCTGGTGTTTGTTCACTTATGCCTCATTCATCTTCTGATCTTGATTTTGAGGGTTCTAGTGAGTCATTTGATGTTAAAACTGCTGTGCGAATATGCTCACCAGAGGAATATGAACAACTGAAATTGGAGAAGAGGAATTTGGAGACAGAATTAGCGAAGTGCAATGAAATTATTGAAGTTTCAAAGCCTAAGTTTAGTGAGATGGAGAAAAACATGGAAGAGCTTACATCGAAAATGGCAGCCTGTGAGAATTCGAATAGCTTGGCTGAGACACAGTTGAAGTGTATGGCTGAATCATACAAATCACTTGAAGCACAGAAGGTGAAATTAGAAAATGAAGTAAAAGTTTTGCAGACAAAAATAGATATTTTGACAGTGGAACTCACAGAAGAAAGACAAAACCATCAGGAGGACTTAGCCAAGTACAGAGATCTCGAGGAGAAGATGAAAAGGTGAAATACCTGTCCTTCATTAATAAACCTGTTTTCCACCTTGTAGCAAATCCTGTTTTCCTTTTATTTTTCTGTGTTTGTTGCATATTTTAACATATTGTTTCTCTCCTGACTTTGTTACGCTATGAAGGTACGAGAATGAGAGGAATTCCTCATGTGTAGATGAGGGTGCAGATACCAAATCGAAGCAGGTATATTGATAAGCCCCACCTTGAAGTTTATGTGACGATGAATTGATGTTGAATGTTTACGATGTTTGTTAACTCCTAGCTTGCATTCATTAATTATACCTTATCTGTTGTTATATGAAACAAATAATGTACAAAGACTGTCCCCTTGTCCTCTGAATAAATACTTCCTGATCAGTAAATATTAACTTCAATATTCTTCTGAATGGTCATTGAAACATGAAACTAGTGCATCTTTTCTGGTAATAATAGATGTTAAATAATATATTCTTGCATAAAATCATTACAGGAGAAAGAGATAGCAGCAGCAGCAGAGAAGCTAGCAGAGTGCCAGGAGACAATTTTGCTTCTTGGCCGGCAACTGCAAACTATGCGCCCTCCAGCCGAACCATTGGGTGCTGTGCTAAACAGGCAACGAGTGGGGGAATTTTTGGAAGATCAAGCAGGACCAACCCAAGGCATGCATTCTAAGAAGCCATCAAGTCAATTTGATGTAGATTATGCATTCTCAAGTGCGCCGGGAACCGGAAATGTATCCCCCCTAAATGGATACAAAACACACAAAAGCCCCTCTAATGTAGATGGAAGCCCTTGCTTTACTTCCCCGAACAGTTCCAAGCGTCCAAAGCACAGACCAAGGTCGTCTTCCTCTTCCTCGTTTACTAACCAGTTACCGGAGAAACAGGGTCGGGGTTTCAGTCGGTTATTCTCAAAGGGCAAGAGCGAATACTAGCTAATATTATACATATCGTGAGCTTATTGTCTCTTCGTCGATAGCGATGGAGGTCAAGTTTTTTGCCAACAACACCGGTAAACCTCTTCGTGCATTCTGTAGATGATTCCTGCATTTACTGGATTAGTATTTGCTTGAGGTTGAGTTATATCCAGATTCAGTGTGATAGTTGCAGCCATCAGTACCTTGCCTGGAGTTTTTTTTTTGTGTTGCTGTTTGCTTATACTTCAATGGAACCTCACTGTACATTTGCTTACCTGTGTGAAGATTGAGAATGTATTTCTGTGTGTTAGAGATTTCCCTTGTGAAGGATGAATTAACTTGTGTATTATGCCAGCCATGCTTAGTTTGCTGTACAGTTAACCTGCATATCGCCCTCTTTGTAAAAGCTTGAGGATCTTGCGTGCTAACATGTGGAGTGTATTGCTTGTGTTTCCCATGTATATTGCTGTTGCAAACGAGCTCAGTTTTTGTTGTGTTTTTCAAGAGCTCAATCTCACATACAATAAATTATCATGTTCTTTTGGCTTTGCTGTTCGTATTTTAAAAATGATTAAGCAACTTTAATTGTTTGTTTTTATCGTTGTAAAGGTAATATGTACGAAATCCTATAAGCTAGAACTTTAGCTTAGCTATTACAATGATAAAATTAAGTTTAAATGTCAAGCTACTAACGTGATTAAATTATTTAAGATGTAAATCATTCGCATGTACTTAGGGCATGTACAATGGTATAGACAGCTGCTGTCTATAGCAACTCTCTATATCATCTGTAGACAGCACTAAAGACAGCTTATACAATGGTACAGACAGCTGCTGTCTTTTTAGTTATCTTTGTAGAACACACAATCTTTTAATGTTTTTCTTGTTTCTCGTGATACAGTCGACTACAGAATTGTAGACAATATCTTTCTCTCTCTTCGTTCTCTTTCATCCACGCCAGCAAAAATCTTACATGGCAGCGACTATGGACGGCTGACATAAACCCATTGTACATGCTCTTAGGCCTTGTTTGGGAGCCATAGCTTTTTCTGAAAAGTTGTTCTTTTGGCTTCGGGAGCCGTAGTTTTTTTTGAAAAGCTGTTTTTTGGTTTTCTGGACTGAAAAAACAACTGATGGCTGTAGCTTTTCCTAAGAGACCATTTGACAGTTCGTTTTTTTTTGCTGGATTACTGCTTTAGCTGTGGGAAGAAGGATGAAATGTCTAAAATATTCTAAGGATTCTGAAGACATATTTGTGTGTTGATTTAGCGTAAATATCATTGTTTTTATTCTTTTTACAAAAATATTGATAAATATATCTCTTGCACACATTTCAGACACAATGTGCTACATTGAGTTGAGCTAAGTACACTACACCACAAACACTCATGTTGCAACGTTTGTATGCATTGCTAAAAGTCATAATAGGCGTTGTTATAGCCTCTACCAATGCATGTAACTCGAAGTGCACTACATTGCAATTCTTGCTTGAAAGAAAGTAACTTTATTTCTTCGCAATATTCGTAGGTATAATCAAAATATTAGAGTACACTAAGAGTAGAGAAAAATTATAAATTACAATATCATAAGGGATAAATTTTAACTACATTTGTTCCTAGAAATATGCATGTCTCCTTCCATTTAAAGAAATCACTCATCGATACTTCCAACCTGCAATCACAGAAAATAATAAAGCAATGAGACAGTGCCAACAAATTATTTCCTAGAAATTTCAATAGTTACACTTGAAACCTCTAATTAACATGTTAGTAAGTTGAGCAATGCGAGTAGTAAAAAAAAAAAGAGAGATCTCAAAACATGTCCGTAAGCTAGTTTGTCATGGTCAGCTCTTCGCTCATGCGTGAACGATGACGGACGATCTTTAGTAACACCATGCACTATTTATATCGGGCTTGCGGGTGCATTAGTAGTTAGAAAATAGAGATAGAATAGTTAGTTTCTTTATTAGTTAGGTTTACTTACTTAGAGATGTATTACATCTAATAAAGATAAGTTTCCTCTGAAATAGAGATTGTTTCTTAGAGGTCAAGTCGGGTCGTCCCTATAAAATGGATAGCATGTATCTATTATCAATCAAGCAAGAAAGACGAATTAATCTAGTCTCCCTCCTAAGGTTCTATCATCCCACTCTATAGTCTAATCTCTCATCCCACAAAGCCGATGCCACCCGGCCTTCTTTCTGGCGATGTTTACCCTGTTATGAACTAAGGTTCGCAACATTTGATATCAGAGCCAACACCATGGCTTTTGCTACCGAGCTATCCCTACTAGACAACCTGATGGAGTCGATGAAGACGACGTTGAAGATGATGCTCCAACAGATTTCGCTCACCCCATCGGAGGAGTTTGTTGCCCTATGTTGTAGCTCGAGGACGAGCTGTTTCACCGAGAGGGGTGTAATGTCATGGGGCGTGGTTACTGTTCACATGTGAATTGTACACCTGTGGATAGTTTCCTTTGTTAAGAATATCTATTTCCTTAAGTAGTTGATTGGTTTCCTTATATAGAGATTAGGTAATCAGAAAGATTATCTATTAGTTAGGAAGGTTATTAGAAAAGTTATCTATTAGTTAGGAAAGTCATCTATTAGTTAGAAAAGTCATTATTTAGATTGATTTTATCCATAATTGTTAGAAGAGCCCTCTATATAAGGAGGCATATTGTAATCATTGGTGGGAAGCAAAGATGAATAGATAAGTTCCTAGTCCCTAAAGTCCAGCTATGGTCGTTCCCTTGACCGGCTATTCTAGATCTATTCCTCCCTCCAATCGGTGCCCTCCTTCACCTAGCGTCGTTCTACCTCAAGTCGTTGCTGTCCGACCTTCGTCCGACCTTTCTCCGACGAATGTTTACCCGTTATGATCTAAGGTTCGTGACATGAGCAAGGCGAGTAATACAGAAAAAAAAAGAGATCTCAAAACATAGAAGTTTCAGGATATTCATACTTCTTGAACATCCTTTTCATGCAAAGTATTGTAGCAGGAATCAACCAGACTAAGAACTAGAACAGCAGTAACCTTGAAACAATAGTAATACCAAATAAAATAGAACAACAGTAACTTCCATAGGTAAATTGCATAAGAAGCACCATTGATCAAAATCAAATAAGCACACGAGTGCATCACAAAATTAACCTTCATTTCTCTGAAATTATCTAATACTTTCTACAATTTCTCTTAAACTAAAAGTATCAAGATAAAAGCACATCAAGAAATGAGCCTTCATTTCTCTGAAATTTCTCTTATACCTTCAAAAATTTATCTAAAACTGCAAGTATCAATTTGCATGCTCATCTCTTCAAGCATCCACACACACTAACCCCTTATTGGACATGTACATAAACACCAGAGAACTTGCACCTTACTTGTAACATCATGGCTATGAGAAAGCCAAGATGTTACCTAACACAAGACAGTAATACAATTTTTTTTTCCAACACTTTAACATCTACTGACAGTTAATCTTCAACACATAAGAGTACTATTATAATAATTGGTCTAAATTTCAGCAAGTCTAAAACGCTAAATGTCCAACACAATAATCCATTCAAGAGGACTAATATCAAGAATATAACTATTAAAAATAAACCATTAACTAGTGCTAACAAAACTCAACAACGGACAGTGGCAATCATCATGGCACTAATATCTCTACTGAAAGGTAATAACAGGTTTAATAACTAAAATGTGAAATGAGTGAGTTTCTCCATGTGACTACTCCCTCCCAAAGAATGTCATCCTCAGAGTTTACCTAAAACAAACAAAACTAGCAAGAGTGAGCCCACGACTCAGCAAATACATATGAATAACACGGAAAGTATTGGATCAAACACATGCCATTCACAATATTTGAATACATAAGTAAAACGACAGGAATATTATGCAAGTATGAAAATGCATGTTCTTCTATTCTGCTTATACCAGTATAGCCAGTGACACCCGTTGGTGTTCACTCAGGCCCACATTATCCAAAATGCGGGCATCTAAGGTCCGTATGAAGAATCTTTCAAACGGGGATCCAATTTGCCCATATTGGAATGATGGGTCTTATTTGCCCATATTGAAATGATGTGACTTCATTTCCCACTCCCGTGGGTGAATCATGAATGAATGAATAAAGGCATTGTAATGAAAAACATACTCTCAAAGAAGCATGGGGTAACAACCATGAAAGGAAACAAGTAATACTGAAATTACTCACAATTCGTAGAGTTTAGCCATTGCATAAGTATCAATCACTTTGAACAAATAAACAGTCAAGACAATTCAAATTGTACTTGCCTTTCGCATTGCGACGCGTTAGGAGGCAAGGAAGGTGCCACTAACCCTAAAGCCACTCCTTCTACAACAATTAAGTTACTCAAAATAAGATCGACATGGTAACATGACGTTATTCGCAACGCTCTCAAACGCCTTCCCAAAACCCAAGATTTCATTATTTGATCTACTCAAATTAGACGACAAACTAGCAGGAAACTACAACTGGACAGTGGTCTTATAAAATGCATAACTTTCGCTCTGCTAATCATAAAAATGCATTATCAAACTCTTTGGAAATATAAAAAAAATTATCTACAATAACTTAGTTGGCGAGATCCTCTAATTCTGCCATTATCTGAATCTAACATACAGTTGAAAACCTAAAGTCGGAATTTGACAAATAGAATGAACAGCAGTACAAGAAAATCTATATCTTTAAATGGGATGAATCAAAATTTATGATCTTTAACAATCTGGAAATCTAAGAGAATTTCCTATGAAAGTCGTGTTGTGAGACCTCCCTGAATCAGCTATGATCAGAACCTTATTTATTAAACAAAACGACTGCTGTATTTTGTTAGGATTTCTGGACAGCAGTAAACAAACTAACGTATCTCCCAAACTAAAACTCCGCATTAAGTGATCTCAGAACCTATAGAAACCTGAAGATAATCCCCACAATTCTCTAGGAGACCCTAACCTCCAATGCGACCTTGAACTAGACAAAAACTGACGAACAAACAGGGTATAGATACTAATTCCAATCACAGCAGTAGCGACGATTCGCTAAATGACAACTACCATAGATCTAATTGAACTTAAACAGTGAGGAGGTGAATTATTACCCTAGAAGACGCGTGTGAGTTCGCTAAAATCCCTGTGAGGTCTCCCCTTCCTCTTCCTCTTCCTTCCTCTCCTTCCTTTCTCCTCTCCTCTTTGCAAAGCAGCAGGGAAGGGTGAATGCTACAGTACATGGTCGTGCTACAGTAGCCAGCGGCGCTACATTACCCCTGGTCATGCTACAGTCCATGTATAACACCCCGGCTTAGCAAAAGCCCAAGATGTCACCTACAACTATTATTACTACACTTTTTTACATCAAACTCAAGTATTACTACCTTATAGGCGTCATGATTAAACATTATACAATGAGGTACTCATAGTTTCAGCAAGACGGTTAATCATAGTTCAATTGTAAATCAATCTAATTAATTATCAAAGGCACTATAGATAAATTTCAATTAAGAGAAAAACAGAAACTAACAATACTATCGACCATGAGGAACTAAGGGAACCACAACCTATTCAATTATTACAATTCCAGAATGAATGAATCATGATATCGAATGAAGTGCTTTTCAAGTGCAATAGTCCCATGTTCTACTTTCTTCCCAAAATGTGCTGTCATCAACGTTCATCTAAAACATTAAATAAACAAGTGTGAGTCCAACACTCAACAAAGTACAAACTAAATCAATAAACCAAACATCATAGCATACTTTGAATATTTGTAAAGCCCATCACATACAGTCATTCACAGTATCACCATATCCATCCAACTTTTAATTACCATGCAATGCTCATGCTACAAATGCACTTTTCTTTTCTCTTTTGCATATATCGGTCATGCGAGGTATGCATCTGTCGATGCATACCCATGCCTATGCCTTTAGCATAGGGACCTCAAGCCCACACTCCACGAGTGTGGGGACCTCATGCCTGTCAAATTCATGACGGGGACCTCAACAATAACATTGCTTGGCTACCACGTAGTCTAAGTCTCAAAGATGAATGTATGATGCAAATGAGTCTATGCATTTACTCAACACGAGTACATGTCAACCAGCAACAACATCATAAGTAAACATTCATTCTCATAATTGATTAACAATGCATGAATATCCTTCCAGATACTCTATCCACTAATTGTACTTGCCTCAACCGTGAGACGGATGACGACGACAGGAAAGCTCTAGCCTCGGTGCTCACCACCACCTGGCAACCGTAGATTATACTAAGTATACCATTCAAAAGTGCACAGTAATGCAATAGAACAAAATTAAATCAATCGCTCCTAATCGCAACTCGAAACTTAATCGATACACTCCCAAATCCCAATATGTCCAAACTGACAGCTATGAAAGGAAAATCCATAACTTTTGAGTCAAAACTCCAAAATTCATGAATCCAATTTTCCTAGAACCTACACAAGCGTAGATACAACTTCTCAGGTGACCGAAAGATCAAATTATCAAATCTAAGCCTTTGTTTTTAATCCTGAAGACCGTTCTGTCATCTTCGGTATTTCTGACTTGGGAATTTCGTAACTTTTATTTGGTACATCCAAACCTACTGTTCTAAGACTCTCTGGAAACTACAGAAACTAGCTTTCTCATTAAATTTATCATAATTATCCCCACTGTGTAACAAAGGTTGCAAACAGCCAAGTATATCTCTACTGTCCACAACAGAAGGACAGATTACAGCATTAACTTCAAAAAGTTATGAACTATATCTTCCTGGAAACACCATAAAGATACCTAAATAACTCATGGAGATCAACCGACCAAATTAGTCCATCTATAGACTCTAATACATAGAACTATGTTTGCGGCCCGAATCTAGAGGCTGAATAAGCACCTATAATTGAAAAATTCATAACTAATTCATCATTAAACCAAAAATTATGAATTAATACTTTCTGGAAAGATAACGCAATTCCCCACATATTTCCAGGAGACCCTAAACACTGAATCTGCCTAGAACTAACCCAATCTCGCGAGTCAACAGAACAGCAGCACTACCGATCTACGACAACAGGGTACTGTAATGATTAATCGGTAGCAAAACACATCTATAGAACCGAACTAGCTATCGAGGATCATGATCTTACCCACGAAATCCCCCGCTGGACCACATTGTAGTCCTCATGAAGATCACCCTCACCTTCTTCCTCTTCCTCTCTTCCTTCTTCTTCCTAATGGTCGGTAGCAGGGAGGAACAAAGGGAGGTGGGGAGGTGCTACAGTGGCGGCCGTGCTACAGTGAGGTCGTGCTACAGTACTTAGGGAGGGCTAGGATTTGGTTTCCCCCTTTTAAACCTGTTCCCACTTGGGCCAAAGGCCTAGATTCTAATACTCCACCTAGATTCTGAATTTTTTCTTTCTATTTCTATTTAATTTCAGTACTAAACACTTATTTATTTGATTTTTAAATGGGGTATTACATTCTACCCTCCTTAAACAGAATTCGACCCCGAATTCTACTTGTCATTCCATTCATAAGAATACCACAACTAGAACAAAAAAAAACAGATAACACGTCCCCGACGTGAACAATTTTGGACAATGCTTGCGCATGCGAGACTCCAGCTCCCAAGTTGCTTCTCGCTCACACGGATGCACCCATGGCACCTCAACGGATACCAACGTCTTATGCCCCAACACTCGTCTCAACCTTTACAGGTTCTCTCAACACACAAGACTCAAAGATAAGGTCCTACTCGTTGGCCAACAGTTTTAACGAAATCCCAAGCTTCGGACTGCTCAAGTACTCACTCAGCACCAGAACATACTAGTCATTGCGTACCTCGCATATGGACTCGAGACGGTCATAGCGATACGCCCACTTCCTAATTCCCACAAGTGTCGAAAACAAATCAATGTACCTTGGGCCAACTTCCCTTTTGGCACTAAAGCACAAACATGCACCACACACATGGAACTCTTGTCCCACTTCTCAATCGGTTTCTTCATCTTAACAAGGAGTACCTCCTTTAACCAGGAATACACAATAGAACTCGCTTTAAACAAATCTTTTATAACCAGAACCCAATTGAAAATAACGGATTCTCATTGCAACCACGAAATGGCAACTTCACTCTAAAAGGGTCAAATTCGGAAGAGAAGATTCATCATGAATTCCCTTCCGCTTTCTAAGTAGACAGTTTATAATTAAACACCACAAAAGCCGAAAGAGCAACCACTCAAATACCCAAATCAAATACTTCATTTATTCTTTCTAAACTGATAAGGACCACACATGTCATCATAAAGCCAAGCTCAAATTGTGAAAAACATCCGTCAAAAACACATAGCTCAAACGAGAATCAAGAAAACGTTTCACTACTCGAGGAAACATTCTTTTTCTAAGCTTCTCCTTTAGGAATAAAATTCCTCTCAAACTTTGGAATTCGAATCCATCACATACCACACGAGCTCAAATATCTTAAATTGGCATCCTCAAAATTATGCTCAAACTGAAATACATCATCCACACCTTTGTAGAGAGGCTCTATTGACCCCACCAAAAACACTCTAGACAACTCCTTTTACTAACGAAATTAATTTGACAGATGGCACCTAATGCACCTCAAAATAGATCTCACGCAATCATCTCACCTCAAACTTTTAATAATAAACAACTCAGAATTCTCAGCACACACACTCATGTACTACACCAAAAAGGGTTCTATCAATGATCATCTTACTGTTCGGAATCCGCTCTTATTCTATTTCCTCTACAAAATCATTGGGCGACCAAAGACCAAGCATAGAAAAATACAAAGCCCAAATTTAACCTCCAAGACCCCTACAACGAACTTTTCATATAACAGATAGGGAAAATCCTCGGATTAAATCCCTAACATTCCTACAATTCCAACATACTCGCTCATTAACATCATCATGGAAACATTTTCTTGACCAAATTACCTCTACAAGGATTATAACTCTCAGAGGGTTACTCAATAAGACCGAGTCATCCTTGACATTAACTCAACCTTTCTCACTATACCATTAATTGCCACAGTGATTAATTACTTTGTAATCCCAGTCTCATTAAATCGCATCATCATGAATCACATACACAACCTCGCAATACAACCCAATCGCGACACTCTATAACTTGATCAAGATTTCCATACTTTCGATGATCCCAACATTTCAGCCTGAACTAAGGTTTTGAGATTACACTTTACCATGGTTCTACTTGGTCGTAACATCGATCAGTTTTACTTCAGCGACAATCATTCCATTTGAATCAAATTTTCTCCAAGAGTTATAAATCAAAACTGATTCGTCTTCTACTACTCCTCCAATAGCTTGGTACCAAAATCTCACCACTACTTTTACTTGATCACCACCAAACAGTTGCCAGATTACGCTCTATAATTCTTTGCAACACAAATCTGTTGATCCTTCCTAAAAGGAAGAGACGAATAAGGACAAGTTTCGGCACACAGGAAAACGTTACTCCTCACAGTGAGCACGAGACCAAGAGAAATAATCCAATAGCGATGATCTTAGAAAACAAAAGATGAGATCAGAGTTGAGGGCACATACCCCTCAAAGAGAGAATAGCAAATACCAACCAATAAGAATAAGACATTGCTATTGAAACTCGACAACTCTTGAGCGAAAAAAGCAGAAAATTTAAGCACGTTTCAATTAGACCGCAAGTTACCAAAACTTGACTCCAATCCTCAAATACTCCTACTACACTCTTTCCTTAACACTGAAATTAATCCTTTGACTATAACAACACTTTGCCATCTTGAACAAGTTAAGTTCTTAAGACCAAACCACAAAGACCACTTAAGAACCAATAAAATCTTTCAACACGTTATTTTGCTCGGAACAGTTTCAACTACCACAAAAAAAATCATGTGATCCAAATGATCTCAACCGCAAAACTCAAAACATCTTCATTTACGGGATAACACAAACAAAATAATCAAATTATTCTCCTCTTAAAGGAATCAACATCACTCTCACAACCATGTACTGTTAATCTTTCTAACATCATATAATGCTCTCTTGGCATGAACCAACATACCTTACTATCCCATCATCAACCATTCCAAGAGAAACACAATAACTTGTTTCATATTGTTTTTTCTAATAGGTTGCAATACTCAACTTAGTCAAGAGAATATCTAATGCATGATCCACACTATCGAAGTAAACCATATTTTAACAAGGGCCTGCTGCCCAGGTCATCCTCGTAAAACACACATATATAGATCACCCTTAAATTCCGTTCATTAACCTATTAGCAATGCTCAACATCAATTTAGTGCATACTAATTCCAATCTAGCGGTCATCATAGACATTTAACGACTATTTAGTCACAAAAGAATTCATGGCCCTTTCTTTATTTGCATTCCCGCTAGCAAATATAAGATCATCAAGCAGCTAAATAATGAAACTTCCAGATTATTATCCACTAAGACAACAGTCAAATACATCCTTATCTCTTCCTTTCTACACAATTAAATTAATCCATTATGATCAAATAATCCAATAGATTTAGCAAACTAAACGATTTTAATGATCAATTTTCTCATCAAAACATACTATGATCCTACCACTCCACCATCATGTAATCATAGATCACTAATTACATCCCATCAATTCACCTCTTCGGGATGTTCAACACCACACTTTCGATACATAATAATTGCACCTAGCAATTACATATGACCAGTACACATCCATAAAAGATAGCTCCAAAATTAATAGCCATTATGGCGATAATCTAACACTTTCTGGACTTAACCATCCCAAATGGTTAGACTCACATGTTGAGACCCGCAAATCCAATCTACCCAAAGAGCTTACCCAAAATATCACCCATAGTGATCAAACTAGTTCATCAATGTTCCATACTTTTAAATACTCTTCTGACTCCATTTAGGTATAGACATTCTCTTAGTCACTGCTCATCAGATAATTACTCTATGGCAATATCAAGTTTATCAACTTCAACCCCAAGGATCTAGGTTAAGACTAATCATGCACCACGGTACAGATCCGACTTGTTAACTCATACCTCAACAATGAACTTCTATGTTTACCACCTCTCGTTTTAACATAGTAAGACGCCACGAAAAGATTTTAACTCCATTCAGAAAAAGAGGCATTAAATTTCCACACTTGAAGTAAGCTCAAAAGAAATACATAAAGCCAAAACTTCCACATGTTAAAGAATTTGCAACAGAAAACTTTCTTTGTCCAAAATATCAAACGAATAAATGTGTCATGTTTCCTAACAAGAAAGAATGGAAGCAACCATGGAAATTTCAATCTCGCCATTGAACAATGTTCATAAGTAGCAAGCGCAACTCAATAGTCGAAAGAGCCAATAATTACTCCATAACCCAAATAAATACCAAGTGAAATCCCAACAACTACCTTGAAACCAAACTACCAAGCAAATTCATCATTCGCAACTATACCCAGAATTGGCCTAAATCAAACTCAAGAAGAGAAACAACCTTTCTAAAGAAATTCACCCTCAACACCTGAAACTATGGTAAAGGTAACACTTCACTGATTTCATATCCCAAACGGTGGTGTACAACTTGACCATACCCATGGCCACAACCAAACTCTACCTCTCGACATCGATTAACCCCACACATAACAATCATATAATCAATTAATTTAGCAATCATACTAAATTCATATCATCAATCATCAATACGATATAACGGAAACATAAATGCAATGCTTTATCCATTCCCATCCTACTGTGCACCAGTGTGTCAAATTTTAAGTTGATTAGCCATTAGCAAATTTTAATTAATCCATTCACCACGGACCTAAAGCCCGCTCTGATACCAACTGTAATACCCCGGCTTAGCAAAAGCCCAAGATGTCACCTACAACTATTATTACTACATTTTTCTACATCAAACTCAAGTATTACTGCCTTATAGGCGTCATGATTAAACATTATACAATGAGGTACTCATAGTTTCAGTAAGACGGTTAATCATAGTTCAATTGTAAATCAATCTAATTAATTATCAAGGGTATTATAGATAAATTTCAATTAAGAGAAAAACGGAAACTAACAATACTATCGACCATGAGGAACTAAGGGAACCATAACCTATTCAATTATTACAATTCTAGAATGAATGAATCATGATATGGAATGAAGTGCTTTTTAAGTGCAATAGTCCCATGTTCTACTTTCTTCCCAAAATGTGCTGTCATCAACGTTCACCTAAAACATTAAATAAACAAGCGTGAGTCCAAGACTCAGTAAAGTACAAATTAAATCAATAAACCAAACATCATAACATACTTTGAATATTAGTAAAGACCATCACATACAGTCATTCACAGTATCACCATATCCATCCAACTTTAATTGCCATGCAATGCTCATGCTACAAATGCACTTTCACTTTTCTTTTCTCTTTTTCATATACCGGTAATGCGAGGTATGCATCTGTTGATGCATACCCATGCCTATGCCTTTAGCATAGGGACCTCAAGCCCACACTCCACGAGTGTGGGGACCTCATGCCCATCAAATTCATGACAGGGACCTCAACAATAACAGTGCTTGGCTACCACGTAGTCCAAGCCTCAAAGATGGATGTATGATGCAAATGAGTCTATGCATTTACTCAACACGAGTACATGTCAACCAGCAGCAACATCATAAGTAAACATTCATTCTTATAATTGATTAACAATGCATGAATAGTACATGTCAACTAGCAGCAACATCATAAGTAAACATTCATTCTCATAATTGATTAACAATGCATGAATATCCATCTAGATACTCTATCCACTAATTGTACTTGCCTCAACCGTGAGATGGATGACGACGACGGGAAAGCTCTAGCCCCGGTGCTCACCACCACCTGGCAACCAAAGATTATACTAAGTATACCATTCAAAAGTGCATAGCAATGCAATGGAACAAAATGAAATCAATCGTTCCTAATGTCAACCCGAAATTTAATCGATACACTCCCAAATCCCAATCTGTCCAAACTGACAGCTATCAAAGGAAAATCCATAACTTTTGAGTCAAAACTCCAAAAGTCATGAATCCAATTTTCTTGGAACGTACACAAGAATAGCTACAACTTCTCAGGTAACCAAAAGATCAAATTATCACATCTAAGCCTTTGTTTTTAATCCCGAAGACCGTTCTGTCATCTTCAGTATTTGACTTGGGAATTTCATAACTTTTATTTGGTACATCCAAACTTACTGTTCTAAGACTCTCTGAAAACTACAAAAAACTAGCTTTCTCAATAAATTTATCACAATTATCCCCACTATGCAACAAAGGTTGCAAACAGCCAAGTATTTCTCTACTGTCCACAACAGAAGGACAAATTACAGCATTAATTTCAAAAATTCATTTCTTTCGCTCTAACCGTCCAAAATTTATGAACTTTATCTTCCTAGAAACATAATAAAGTTACCTAAATAACTCATGGAGATCAACCAACCAAATTCGTTTATCTATAGACTCTAATAGACATAACTACGCTTGTGCTCGAATCCAGAGGTTGAATAAGCACCAGACTTGAAAAATTCATAAGTAATTCATCATTCAACCAAAAATTATGAATTAATACTTTCTGGAAAGCTAACGCAATTACCCACATATCTCCAGGAGACCCTAAACACTGAATCTGCCTAGAACTAACCCAATCTCGTGAGTCAACAGAACAGCAGCACTACCGATCTACGACAACTGGATACTACAATGATTAATCGGTAGCAAAACACATCTATAGAACTGAACTAGCTATCAAGGATCATGATCTTATCCACGAAATCCCCCACTGGACCACGTTGTAGTCCTCACGATGATCACCCTCACCTTCTTCCTCTTCCTCTCTTCTTTTCTTCCTTTCTTCACCTCCCCGCTGCTTAATCGTCGACGATGAACCACAGCCGAGCCTTCCCTGTCTACTCCTGTAGCTTCCTCCCTGTTCTTTGTCTCTGTCTCTGGATTGTAGGGTTCACTTGTAAAAGGACTAGCACTTGCAGCTAAGAACTGTGATGGACTAAATTAAATCACTCATTTTTATGTTTAGCATTTGAATAAGTAAATTAGTAGGAAGTCTAGTTGACAAATCAGTATGGTCTTTTGGGATGAGATGTTAAATAGAAAAGAGAACAAGAAAGTTTAGCATAACTCTCTTGCAAAAATCAGTGGCCTAATGCTACCAAATTATGATGATTGTCAATTGCGTCACTCAACTGGGTTAGCAAATCTGGAAGTTTGAATTGATGGGAGTCTAATTGTAGCACTTCTGTCCAGAGAGACTTTTGCTGTTGTAGGTGCTTGAACAGAGAAAAGGTGTGAGAGCCGTCGGGCGATTTAATTTGTAATGCTTAGCCTTTCTATTGGTCCTAGCATTACAAATCAAATTTCTCCACTCTCAGTGTATATGTACTTCCCAGAACTGCAGTACACATACACCTCACAAAAAATAAGCACCAACTCCATACACAAGTTATTACATTACCGAAGTTTCATAATTTACAACATATCCAAACATACATTAAGATCCCATACAAAAGAGTCAAGTCTGTAGCGGAAACACTTGCCAGAAGATGGCTGAAAGCAAAAGCCAACCGGTTTGCCCTTACCCACAAGGCAACCGATTGGAAACATCCAAGCTACTCGTCAACAACGAAGTCATCCTTACAAATGTTAACCCCTTAGGGGTCAACCTCCTTTGTAGCAAATAGACAATGCAGTTGAGTACAAAAATGTACTCTCAAGACTTACGATTAACAAACCTATACATAGCTACATGCAGGCTTAATTCAATGGAGATGGCCATAGAGTTCATTTTCAGCGTAAAGCCACATTTTATTTGCGATAGTGTAATAGATTGAGGGCAATTTGTTAAAACAACTTTTAATTGATCAAATAATAGTGAGACAATAATTATACACATAATCAACATCCTAGAGGTGACTTCCCAAAGCCACTACAACAATAGCACGAATTACCCATTCGTACCACCCATTCTCAAGTTTTATCAAAATGTTATCATCTAATTCTTGAAAGACCTCCCCAAACGTGTCCATAACCAATGACTTGGCTATTCGAATAGATTAAACCCTGCAGGGGTGTACAACTTTACCCACATATCAGACCGCTCCTTTTACCACACGATGTAGCACACTTCTGAAGGTATGCCGGCAGAGCTAAGTCCTACGAGATGTTTTCCAATATTGTGTATTAACTATGAGCCACCCGTATAGACAGACACACATACGTTGTGTCGGAGTCATTGTAAAGTCGAAAGTCAACTACCCTATGGGGTAAAGCCTTGGACAACTACAATACCCCTCGGTGTGGAGAACCTAGACAGGATTCTACTCCCGCACACCCAACACACATAGACACATTTCTCCTTTTAACACAACACACACACCCACCACCTGCGACTCGAAACTAATACACGTCAAAGTACTAAGTCAAGAGGGGTTCCCAATACCCTCATGTGGATGCATGCAATAATTCTTGGTTCAGTGGGACAAGATGTTCAGTCCTTGTTGACTCGGGCACCAAGCACACACCCAACAGCACACCATCCAACTAATATGCCCAAGTCTAAAATATTTTATTTTTATTTTTAGTTTTCCAAATATGATACATACATGAGTACCCTAACTCAAATATTTAAAGTGATGTTGTAATGACCATCGCCGAAGCGATTATCCTCAGACTACCGTTCTAAGCATGGTTAAGCGACAATAACTCGCATACTAAATATAAAGTGACTAGAGCCCATCCAGCGAGCTCTAAATTACAGTGAATATAATCAGGTAATCAGGTAAACTATCGCGAATTTTTGAAATAACTTGTCAACACAGCATGCATACATACAGTTGAAATTAAAATATTAGCATGCGCAAATAATGGGATCAACGTGCCTCAATAGAAAACTGCTTGCCTTGCTGGAGATAATCCACTTGCTACTGAGGATCACTCTCGTATCCAATAGAATTGTCGAAACCTATCGATCGAGCAAAAGAGCGAATAAGAATGAATAACACCAGAATAACCGAAATTTCAAAATCATACAAAAATCATGAAATTCACATAGAAGGTAGAGCATGACATTTTAAGAACAACAAAATTTGATTCACTTCATTTGGAGTTAAAATGAATTTTCTAGGATTTTTCAAGGTCATGAAAGTAATGCACAAATCATTTGCAAAACAAGATTTTCAGAGACAGCAACACTTAAAACCTATTCTACATTAAATTAGATTATAAACGTAAACTATCAAAACTGGTTTTACTCAATTTGGAGCTACAGAGAAATACTTATGCGTTTTTCAAGTTAAAAGAATTTTTAGTGCATAAATAATGTCATACCGAAATCAATTCTATTAATACAAATTTTTGGGGATAGAAGCATGATTAAAACCATTTTTATATTAAAGTACATTTAAAAAGGAAACCAACTAAATTGGTTTCATCAATTTTGGAGTTAAAACGAATTACTTATGCAATTTTGAAGTCTAGACAATTTTCAGTGCACAAGTAAAGCATTTTGAAAAATTATTCGGGATTTAGTTACTTTTCCTACGCAGGCTCAGTCAGCCATGGTGACTGGCTGGTGGGGCCCAAGGTCAAGGTTGGACCCGGCCCTTGGAGCACGCTGGTGACGTTGAAGGCGTAAACTATGGAATACGCCTTTACCGATTGAAGGCATACTTTCAAAAGTAACACAGCCCTTAACAACCGTAGGGCCCACGTGTCAGTGGGTCAGCACGGAACTCAGTGATTTAAAGTGCATGGATTTCTGTTCAAGGGCCCGCGTGTCATACTCTTGAAGCCTCATTAACTCGGTCATTAAACAACTGATCAATGCTTAAAGCCCTAACGACTGTATTTAATCACCTAATCATCCTGCTACAGTGCGGTCGGAACACGCCATGTAGAGTGCACTTGGCCGCAGGATTGCTCGGCGAATCGCCGAAGAGGAAGGCCATGGCGGTTCGGGTGAGTGCTCAAAATGGATAGCCCTCATCCTTGTGCACCTGAAGGCACCAGAGGTGAGGTCGGAGGAAGTCCGATGCGGCGGCGCGGCGAGGAGAGGCAGTGAAGCTCTACGGGCTACATGCCACAATGCAACCCGATGGTGCATTGACCCATCTAATGTGCGCATGAGTGTTATCTAAGCATATGGATCTCACTGAAATGACACGGAGCTAGGGAGATCGCCGGAGACGTGCTAGCGGCGGAGGACCGAGTCAGCGGCGGTGGCTTCACCACGGAGGCGACACCCTGAGCAAATATAGGAGCAAATAAGGGTAGGGGGCAGCTCCAGTGAGTCCATGCGACGGTGTGAGAGCAAGGAATTGACTTTTTTCTTTCAACTCACTAGCGTTGGGAACGGAAGAGGGGCTTTCGGCTGGAGTTGAGTAAAAGCCAAAATTCGATGATCCCTGAGAAAGAAAACCAAAATCGGATGAGGGGAAACACTCCTAGCATTCCGAAACATAAGATGATGCGGTGGGCAGAGGGGGAGCATCACTGATCGCCGAGAATGGCGATGACGGCGCCATGGCCGGAAAAGAGAGCTTGAGCTCCCGGCCGTTTCTCACGGTGGTAGGAAAAAGGAGGGTAGGGGAGTGGCTTAGGGTAGCAAATGGCGAGAGATGGAGCCCTAAGGGGTCTTTATATGGGTCAGGGCGGAGGGCGCGAGGGAGGCACTGCTCGGCGTTGATGTGCATGGTGCGGACACATCGGCATGGGCAAGCCTTTGAGCGTTGAGGGAGTTGATGGGGAGTAAATGCCTAGCCAGGGCATGGTCGAGGTTGGCTGATGCGCACGATGGCTAGCAAAACCGGGGGCGGGGGCGGTTTGTGCAGCGCTCTCGACGGAGCTGCCACGGTGTGCACACTCAAGCGAGCTAGCACTTGGTTCATTAAGTCTTTTGACAAATCAGTGAAATCCTTTTTATCATTATTGATCAGATTAGGTTTTTTGAAACTAACCAGAATTGTCATTGGGCTAATGACCGAGTTAAGGTAGTAGTTAGAGTTGTCTTAATTCATGTAGTCAATTAGACATTTATCTACCAGTAGCACTAGGTTAATGAGTTAGATAATACCAATTGGTAAAGCAATTAAAGATGAAATATCATAAGTATGTTCTTAGCATAAAGTCATAAGATCATGGCCTAAAGTCTTAACATCATGCTCCCAGTTAAAAGTCCACAATAAATTGTTTACAACATGAAATTGCTTAAACCTTGAAAATTCATTAGAAATTCTTATGAACCCCTATTGAACTAAAATTTTCACCTAAATGCATCTAAAATCATTATCTACCTCCTGCATTAATTTTGTAATTTTTGGAATTTTAGTGTTTATTCGATGCTTTTGCTTTGTCGATTCTTTTCGTTAGATAACGGTGATTCAGGAGTGCAACCGAAATGATCATGAGAATGTACAGAGTACCAGCAAGCAAAGGCAAGCACCCATTCCGTTGATGCATGTTGATCCTATTATATTCCAAACTATTATCTTGTTTGCAACTGTATGTATGCATGTTTTATTTGTCAAGTTAATTTTGTCGATTAGAGGTAGTTAATCCTGTTGCATGAAATCCCTAAAATTGTTCATCCCCTGCCACTAGCCTAAGTTAATAATCCCGCTAGTGAATTAGAGCCCGGTGGATGATATATGGTCTATTTATGTTTATTCGATGTCATGCTTAGCAATTCTTAGTTTCCAACAGATTGGGTGGTTGTCGACTTGTCGATGACCTTGATCACACAAATTATTTTTATTATGTTATAACTAGCACCCTGTGCTATTATATTTGGAAAACTAAAAATGAAAATAAAACGATTTGGGCTTGGGCACATGGTTGATAGGTGTGGTTATCGGGTGTGTGGTTGGTGCTCGAGTTAACAAGGACCGAACATCTTGTTACACTGAACCAAGCATTACTGCATGCATCCACATGAGGGTCATATGGGTCCCCTCTTGACTTAGTACTTTGGCATGTGTTAGCTCCGAGTCGCGGGTGGTGGTTGTGTGTTGTGTATAAAAAGAAATGTGCTATTGTTGTTGGGTGTGCTGGGGTGCGTTCCTCTCTAGGTTCTCCACACCGAGGGACATTGTAGTTGTCTAAGGCTTTACCCTGAGGGGTAGTTGACTGAGACTTTATAATGACTCCGACACAATGTATGAGTTTCTATCCATACGGTCGTCTCGTAGTTAATACATAATATTGAAAACGTCTCGTAGGACTTAGTTCTGCTGGCATATCTTTGGAAGTGTGCTTTATCTAGTGGCAAAAGGAGCGGTCTGACATGTGGGTAAAGTTGTACACCCCTGCTGTAACAGCCCAAAAATTCATAAAGGCAAAAATATGGGATTTTTAAAACTTTTTGTTTAATGTCTGTTGACGTTCCACTCACTTGCATTTTGAGACTTACTTGAGTGCATCTTCTATTTTCTGCTATCCTAATTTTGTCTATTATCGCGTAAGAGTTCCTTAAAGCTAAAATCAGAATTTTAGCAAGTCTAAAATTCTGTTGTTCTATCTCTCCCCATTTCTTCCTTGGCTAAATACTAATAAGCCTAGTGCTTGCTCCGGTTCACCGCACCTGTGCTCCTCCTCTACTGTTTCCACCGACTGGCATATGTTTCATCCATTGCAGCCGGACCTCCCTAACTGGAGAGCTGGGCACACGTGCCCTCATCCGTGCGCTGCATGTACTAAGAATGAGCTCCAGCATGGTGTGGTTTATTGACCATTAATAGCAGTCATACAGGATGTCATTCAGCTGCCCTGTGTTGGCCATATCATCAACAACCCCAACCACTCCGACCACTCCCCCTAGACAGGCAATGCAGATATATGCATATGGGTGCCCAAGACTTTGGGACCTCCTTGTTGCTTTTCTTCGCTGTCTCAGTGCTTCGCCCAATTCTCTTCTTCCTCCAAGAGAGCTTGAGCTCCAGTCAAGCTCAAGCGCTTGTCTCTATCGAGCGCCCCCACACCACCGCCTTGCCGCAAGCACCCATCGGAATAGCCTTGGAGACCACTCTCCTTTCACCTCCGACCGGGACCTTCCAAGACCTCCTTGGCGGACCATCTATCTGCTTCTAGGGAGCACCCTTGAAGACCGAAGACCACCCACTTCTCCTCAAGATACGTGCAGCACGAAGCTTCTACCATTATTGCGATACACCATCGCTAGCGCGGCTCCGGCTAACCACTTCCCAGCCCATACCGGTAAGTTCCTAGTGGCCAGATGCTCTTCCTAGTTCGAGCCGCATTGCTCTTTCTTGGATGTTCCTTTGGATCTTCCTTTGGCTTTTCCGCCGGTTCATCCGATTGCGACAATACAGTAGCACATTTGTTTCCTTTGATCACCGCTGTGTAATCGATCCCTTCTCTCGATCGACTACGCAAGGTTAACACTCCCACGACCTCCTTTCTTGCATAGACCTCCCTTTTTGCAAAGACAACCCTATGGTCGTACACCTCCACGACCACTCCTAGTCACGGTATTTCCATGACCTCCCACAGGTCGTACGCTTCTGCGACCTCCCTGTAGCATCTCCATTTCCCTGAATTTTCAAATAAAAAGAAACATTTGGTTTTGATGAGAGTTCAAAGCTTATTTGGAGATTCTATACGGAACCTCAACTGACCAAATCAACTCCAGCTAAATCAGTTTGGTTTCTTTCGACCTTGTTGGGGTTCCCTATTTCTCTATGTACGCTCTGTGTCTTCCCTCGACCTAACTCTTCCTTCACCAGACCACCCTTCGCTATGATCTGACGGTCTAGACCTCCCTTCGTTTGGATCTGATGGTCCAGACCTCCTCTCGCATAGATCTAAGGGTCCAGACCTCCTCTCACGTGGATCTAAAGGTCTAGATCTCCTCTCGCATAGATCTAAGGGTCCAGACCTCCTCTCGTTTTAATCTAAGGGTCCAGATCTCCCCCTATTGGATATGAGGGTTACGACCTCCTCTCGTTGGATCTGAGGGTCCTGACTTCTTCTCATTTGAATTTTTCCCTTCAGTTCAAGACCTTCGGATAGACCTGGTCATTTTACAAAGACCACCCCCTGCCTCGCGACCTCCCCTTTTTCAAAGACCACCTCCGTGGTCGCGACCACCCATTTTACAAAGACAACCTTCTTAGTCGTGACCTCCCTCTTTTGCAAAGACCACCCTCTTGGCTTTTCTGCAAAGACCACCCTCTAGGTCATGACCTCCCTCTTTTGCAAAGACCACCCTCCTGGTCATAACGCTCCCACGACCTTACTAGTCTTAGCACTCGCCCGACCTCCTCGGGTCGTAATATTCCTAGGACCTCCCCTAGTACAGTACTTCTAGGACCTCTCCAGTTCTGATGATTCCAAGACCACCCATGTCTACATGATTCCAAGACCTCCCTGTGTCAAGATGCCAAAGACCTCCTCAGATCTGATGCTTCCACGACCTCCCCTGGTCGTAATACCTCCACGATCCAAAAGACTCGGCCCACCTATTGACTTAGACTACCGCCTCATTCGGGCGTTGCCACCGCTAGCTTCTACGACCACTACAGTATAGCTTCTACGACCACTACTACGACCACTGCGGCTTCCCTTCGACCATTCCCTAGCCGTAAATCTCCTCACGACCAGTTCCTGGTCGTAAGCTCATCTACGACCGGTCACGGGTCAATGGGGCTTACAGATGTGTAGGCTTATTCGATCAGAGAGTCTCCCACGCCATATTTTAACGTTATGGCCTGGACACTCTGTTGAGTTGTCATTATATATGTTTGCTCTCCCCCAAAGTGTTTTCGTTGGTTTGAATGCTTTTGGATTTATTGGATTTCTCTTGGTTATTTTCAGTCATTCTGGAGTTCAATCGTATTATGCGTAATTAGCATCTGGAGGTATAATGGAATAGCAACCCCAACAAGGACAAGATTGCCAGAGCACTGTACAGGATGATTATCAACATATTGAGCAGAATTATTATCAGGATATCGAGAAGGTCGAATATTAGGATATAGAGCTTTACCAGAACATTGGCCAAGGCGAGTCAACACTTTGATCATCTTGAGCCTACTTTTTGCAAATTATGTTGCTTTAAATTATGAAACTGCATTGCTATATTCTATCAAACTAAATTGGTCTAGATCATAGTTAATGCCCTAACATATACTTATGTATAAACTTCCAACCATTGAACTTGGACATTATCCTTTGTCACCCTAGACTTAATGGATTACATACTAGTTGATAGGTCTGTATCTAAGTGTCATGCTTAGCCTTGCTTAGATACATTGTCATCAGGGCATTAAGTTGCCCAACCACAACCCTTAAAAACTTTGGAAAATGATTTGGGCAGTAAGGCTGGGAGCCTGGCTAGTATGTTGAGGTAAATGATATTTTTCAAATAATAAAACCTGAAAAACTATTTTCGACTGGGCGGCTGGAAAAGAGTGGCGGGTGCCTGGGGCACGAGAAGCGGTTGGTATGTGGATGTGCCGCCCTGGTCAAGTAAGGACCGAATCTTGTGATGACCTCTCATGCAAAAACAGCGCAACCACAAGTCTAATATGGGTACGACCTGGCCAACTAATTTGCTCACCTCAGCGTGGCATCACCATTGGAGGAATGTGGCGTGGGTAAAGGGGAAAGGGAGCCATAGAGAAACCACATGGCGCAAGAGGGGGCCTTCTGGAAGTGCTTGGCACCGGGCGGTGGAAACCTTAGCGGGTGAGGTTGCTACGAGGAATGAGCATTGTAAAGGCCTTGTGGTAGTCTCCCCTTGATTCGCATGTCAAAGGAAACATGTGAATATATCAAGGCGATTACCTCTTGTGGGTAAAGTGTGCAAACTCTGTAGAGTAAGAAAACTATCATGATAGCCGTGCTCACGGTCAAGAGCGGTGCTGAGAACTTGCTTGATATAGTCTTCATCTTTACAAAACCATTTGTGATGAAAAAAGGGAAAGCTGGGGTGGGACCCCAGGGATTTGAGAAAGGCCTGGTTGGGGACCAGTGGTAAATACGAGATAACCCGAGTATAGGAGGTTGGACCTCCACTAGTACTTTTCAAATGAAAACTCATTTATGAAAACAGATTTGTTAAAATGCTAAGTCTCAGGATTTCCTACTACTCATCTATTCCAAACTTGGCTTTGTGCAAATAAAAGAACTCTAAAGCTCCCCTTGATTAGCCTTGCATCTATACAACTGCATTGTGTGTTGGCTCGCGAGTACGGTTGTGTACTCAGGCTCTGCCATTTTAATCTTTTCAGATCCATGTGATCAAGACCCCTGCGACCACTACTACCCAAAGGCTGAACCGGATGGTGTTGAAGATGATGACGCTTAGGCCGGGAATCCCAATCGCTTGTCTGTGGGCAGAGTGAATGGATCCATTTCGACTTGTTTGGCTTCCACACTCATCTTCATTTCTGTACTCTGGCTTTTGTAAGGTTTCTGCTTTCATGACTCTTTTTGTAAAACAATTGGCCGTATGGCCTGTTATGAATATACGTATGTTGCTATTATATTATGTTGCGGGTTTGCATTATTCCTACGAGCATTGTCCCTAAGAACACTAGTCGCACCAAGTGCGGACCACTCTGTGTGTAGTCTTACCTCCTACCCCGGGTGTGGTCTTCAAGACCTCTTCCAGGACATCTCCAGACCTCTCGAGACCTACCTTGAACTACTAAGGGTCTCCCAGGACATCCTTTGGATTTCCTAAGACCTCCCATGACCACCTCACTGACCTCCTCCGAGATCTCCCCTGACCTCTTTCTGGACCTCCTCCAAGGCATCTCTAGATCTCTTGGACCTCCTCTAAGACCTCTCCGGGACTTCCCCTTGGAACCTCTCCAAGACTGCTCAAGACCTCCTCTCGGACCTCCTCTGAGATATCTCCAGGACCTCCCCTTGGACCTCCTCGGAGACGTCTCAAGACCTCTTCTTGGACCTTCGCTGAGACCTCTCCAAGATTTTTCCCTAAAAACCTCCACTGGGACCTCCTCCAGGACGTCTCTGGGACTATACACAATAGACAAGGTCTACGATTAGTTTGTTCATAACAGCTAAACAGGTCCCACGACCATCCTTGAAGCTTTTGTAACCAGCTCAATTGGGTCTAGGACCTACCAGGGTCTCCCAGGACCTCCTAGGACCTATCAGGACATCCTCATGAACTACAGGACCACTCCAGGATCTCTTGCAAATCGCTCCAGGACCTCTTTAAGATCACCCCAGGACATCCTCGGGATCCATTTCCTCGGACCTCCTCGGGACCTCCCCTCAGGACCTCCCTTGACCTCTACAAGACCTCCTCTTGGACCTTCCCCGGAACCTTTCCAAGACCTTACCCCAAAACCTCCTTAGGATTCCCTAAGACCTCCCAAGACCTCCAGGATCTTCGTAGGACCTCCCTGGACTTCCCCTGACCTACAGGATCTCCTTAGGAACCCCCTTGACCTTCCGGACCTCCACCAGATGTCTCACGCCCACCTCTAGATGGTCTAAAACCACTGCTAGACATCACACGACCACCCCTAGGTGATCCAAGACCACGACCAGATATCTCACGACTACCCTTAGATGGTCCAAGACCACTACTAAGAGACTCACGACCACTCCTATAGGGTCTAAAGATCATTACCAGATGTCCCAAGACCTCCTCAGGATCTCCCTTGACCCCAAGACCTCTTCAGGAACACCCAAGATCTCCTGAGAACATCCACAAGACCTCCTATACCTTTTTAATTTGTTGTATTCTTAGGACTTTCTATTTCGGACCTCCCGCACCTCTTTTGTCGTATCCTCACGACCTCTTCAGGACCTCTCCAAAACGTCTCTACAGTGTTCCCCAAGACCTCCTCGGCGCATCACTATAGTGTTTCTCAAGACCTCCCCAGCACGTCTATACATCATCCCTGAAGACCTCCCCAAGACCACTACATGACTTCCACAAGACCTCTGCAAGACCTCCCCAGGATTTCCTCGGGACAACTCCAGTTTTCCCTCGAGACTTCTTCAGAACTTCTCTAGGACCTTCAGGACCACCCCGAGACCTCCCTAGAACCTTTCCGGGACCACCCCAAGACCTCCTCTACAACCAGGTGTGATCGTGCCACAACCATCAGCCATTACCTGATCGTTGTCCTGCCTCGGGTTGACTATGAGTACCGATCAAGACTGAGGAATAAGAAGACTACATGGATAGTGATGAGTACGGATCAAGAACCAAAGATCAAGAAGGCCAAGAACTAGGTCGCGGGCCCACAGTCGATTGCCGGTGGGCATATTGTGAGGAATTCCACATGTTGTGCTTTGGCACTTCTCCGCTGATGACTCTCTGTGTGGGTTGGGCCTGTTCAGCCACTCCGCACGTCAAAAGCCGTAAGGTAAGTCGTGCTTTGTTGATTATTATGTAATAATTGAATAATTTCGAGATATGTATCTTGAACCAACAATGTAACTGTGTGTGTCAGCTACTGATCCAGGGAATGACACAACTATACACAGTGGATCCCAAGCTCTAAAATTGGGGTCTGACACCTGCAGAGTTTAAACTATTCGAATAGCCACGTCCTTGGTTATGGACACGCTTGGTGAGGTCTTTTGAGAGTTAGACTCAACATTTTGAAATTTAAACTTAAAACTTGATCAGTGAAATTGAGAATGGTTTCTCATGCTATCGTGGTGTGCTACAGGGGCAGCCACCTATTGATGTTTAGTTTTTGTCTAATGTTATTTACTCGCTGTTATAAGTATTAAAAATGTTTGCTCACTCGCAATTTAAATCTACTACATTGTATTCAAATTGAAATATTGCTTTGCGCTGAAAATAAACTTTATAACATTCTCCATTGAGTAGAGCTTGCATGTAGCTATGTATAGGCTTGGTAAAGTCTTGCGGAGTACATTCGTGTACCCACTGTTTGCTTTTATTTACTAACCTGGACAACAGGGGGTTGAGGTTGAATCAGGTAAGGAAACTTTGTGTAGGAACATCGATTTGCTAAGGTTTGAACTCTAGTCGGTTGCCTTGTGGGTTATGGCAGGCCATTGGGACTCTAGTGCTGGTTAATTTATGATTTTATTTCAGTTCATTTATTGTTTTCCACTGCGTACTTGGTATTTTATCTTGCTATTTGGCAGGTTGGCCCTAGGTATGAAAATTGTACTTTAAATGCTTATATGTTGTGAATTATGAAGATTGCGGTATTATGATAACTGTGTATGGTTTGATATTGTTTGTGAAGGTGTATGTGTACCACTCCTGGGAGGTACAGAATACACCGAGAACCAGGAATTTCTTTTATGATGCTAAGACCGTTGGGATGGTTAAGCCCTACAAGTTGAATCCCCAGGGCTCTCACACGCTGACGACGAGGTGGAGAAGGGATTTTGTTGAATGGCAAAATACAGGTAATTACCCTAGCTTCGGGGGGGGGGGGGGGTAAATGTGAAATGTGGAACGTGGAAAGCTGCGGGAAGCTGTCCCTCGATAGTTCTAGCTTTTCTACGTTATACGCGGTTTACTGCTTTGGAAAAATCCACGGAAAAAACCGTCCATTTAGAACGGCTTTCGGTTTTCCGAGAGAAACGGCGTTCCAAACACGCACTTAAGCTCCCCGAACAGGCCCTTTACGTACTGCTAGACTTTGCTGGGAATAGAAAGAGGACAAGTCTAGACGGGCCGGTGATAACGAGAGGAAGGTCCAATTTTGGTTGGGCCAGCGTTAGCAACCCAACCCCATGAAGAGCGCGAAGTGAACACCAGTTGAATGAAGGTTGAAATTTCCTCTATAAACAAGAAGAGGATTAAGGTTGAAACAAGGTGAAAATAATGATACTAGAAAAATTAATCAAATTTTCGCAAAAAAATAAATAAAATCCAGTAGGCAGCAAAATTTTCTAGCTTATGTCATGAAAATAATTAAGGTTGGGCCGAACGGAAGCGAGAAGGGAGGAAGGCGGAGGCGGAAGTTTGAAGGGGAGCAAGGCCCAATTTAGTTTCATTGTCTTACAACGGAAGATGGTGTTTATTGGCAGCGGCTTTGGCCTCCCCTTACGTTTGGGTCTACACATATAGAAATTCAAAAATAAATTGATACAAGTGTATAATTGTTTTGTCCTGATCATTTTTTGCACAAGGTTTACTCTGATTTACGGCTGATTCTTATTTTTCGGTTAACCATGAATTAATTGGTTACCGGCTAGTATTAAGAAATTAAGAAATAATTAGCTTAGTATCATTATAATGATGTATAAATTTGAAAATATCATCCAATGTGAAAGTGGCATGTGGCCCCTAGGCCCATGTGAGCGACACATTGTATAACTTTGCGATGGTTTCGAGCAATATTGCCCTTTAAGAAATTTGCTTATAGGAGCAGGAAGCAAACCGCTTTTGGTTTTGTGAACCCTGAGTAGCACTACTCTTTAGCTTAGGAGTATTTAAATTCAACCTCTAAAATGGCTACCAACTTCTATTTGGAAAATTGACCTATCCAGCATCCAGAAGCTAGCTATTTTCGTGTGTAGCTTCTTATGTATATAACACTAGTGTAAACTAAAGCAGCTCAGCCACTGTACGTAGCATTTCTAAATAGAGCATACGATATAATATCCAGAAATTTAAGGGCCCGTATTGGGCATCCGCACTGTAAATATATTTCTGAACATATCACTACGATTACTCCAATAATCCCATAATTTGCAACATGACAACGTGAAACATCTGAGGAGAAAATGTTAGCACGACTGCTCAAGTACACACAAAAAAGGTTAATTGGTGAAATCAGTATTACATCTTGTGGAGCCAGCAGAAGGCTAGACACTTCTACGAATAAGATGATCATTTAAATATATACTGAACAGTACTATGCAGCAGAAATTCTCTTTCAGCTCTTCACATTCTATTCAAATCACACAAGCTAGGGATAATATAGATATGCATTTATTCATTTCACATCAAATATGACAAGGTAAATCAATTATCGGCATCTATCCTGTGCATATATTAAGAAAAGACGTTCCCCATGTGTAATGGTCACTTATATATCAATGCTAAAAGTAGGAGGATTATACACATGATAATGCGATAATTTTCACCGAATAATAGAAATAGATGGAACTTTGTAGAGCCTTAATTAATCACACGCAAAGATATATGATTGACATGGATCATCACACATGACTATTCAACTTGGCATATTTCTGAATTGTTCAACTAATTATTCAGCATGTATACAAATTAAGAAAGAAAAGTGCTTTCCAAGTTCACAGTGAGTTTTATCTGTTGACATCGTTAGAGTTGCAAAATAGTAAAACTTTAATAGCTTAACTAAGTTGTTGTACTATATATAGTGGCATCATAACACTGTCGACTGCATAGTAGGGTTTTGGTTACTAGTAGGAAAAAAAACCCTGAGGTCACGGAAAATCTTAGGTCGAGAATTTTAAACAAATTTTGAATCCTAGTTTGGTTACCGGCTGAGATCTTGGTAAAATCTCGGAAATCTCAGCCAACTTTTGATGAATTAAAAAATATCTGAATATTGTTTTTAGGCCGGTTCAAAAATATACGAGAATTCCGGTTATCGTCTGGTAACAAAAACCCTGTGCTTGCATAAGTGCATCCTCTTATGAACGTGGTCATGAACTAGGAAACGTTAACACACTGTATACCGACCGAGGGCACTGTACTTGTTAATGACGCTCGGTCTTGATCAATTCATACATGAAGTACTGTCCAAGCTGTTGTATGCACGCTGGGGCGGAGCCGGCCATGGTCCAAGCCTCGGGCTAAGCTAGTTGTTTTTTGGCCGAACTAAAATGTTTGGTGATTTTTCAAGAGATTTTTATAGGCTTTAACACTGATAAGATTTTCAGGCTTCGGACTATAACCCATCCCACCCGAGAGCTGGATTCACCCCTGTATGCATGTAGAAGTATGTAGCACATAAAGAATAAAAAATGTACTTTCCTATATATGGTTTCATGTTAATTATACCCCAACTGCTTGTCATTTTCCAACAATGATAACAAGGGAGTCCTGAATACAAGGGCATATGATATAACTTCGAGAAACATAGGAAGAGAAAACATGTATGCATGGTCTCAGTCAAACATGCCCCACCAAAGCTCTGCTTCCTCTCTCTCTCTCTCTCTCTCATCAAGTCCAAACCCCTGCCAATCATTTAGCCCCAGATAACACCACACCCACCATCCATATAGAGAGAGACTAACCTTGTGTTGTTTCCCAATAGAAAGTGACTAAGGCTGCATGCATAGTACTACTAGAAAATACTGACAAAACAAGTAGTAACAAACAACCTTAACACTTCTCTCTACGATTATCAATAACTTCAAAAATGCTCATTTGTCGTAGAAATTAAGCAAGAGAAAAACAAGATTACTCCAATCAATTAGTTCAGATGTTTAGTTTCAAGCTAAACAAGCAATCAAACAATCTGTGACAAGAAGATGCTATAGGTATATGGCAGTAATTAATCAGACCAAGTTTGTAATTAGAATTGTTGCAATGGAACAATGAGAAAGGCAAGCAGATCACACTCGTAACATCAGGCTACAGCTAGCTAAGAACTCTCCCCCAAGCTTCCTATTTTGGAGCAAACTCCCAAGCATTATATAAAAGGGGCAAGTGGGCACCCTTGCGCCCCCGGCTAAGAACAAAGCTGGTACGTGAAAACCGGGCAATGCCTGTTACCTACCATCTCCCCCCACGTCATCATCGTCGTCCTCGCCGTCGTCGTCGGCCTTGTTCTATATCTCGCCTTACCGCCGCGAATTCGGCGCATTTTTCACCCTTCTCAATCCATATACTCGCCTCAAAGCATGCTGCATGATTAATTACTGATCAATTAGTCCACCTAGCTAGCTAAGTTGACAGTGATCATCACTGTGTGTGCGGTGGCGGCTCGGGCTTCGACCCCGCCGACCGGCCGTGCCGGTCTAGAAGCTCCCTCGCCAGCGCTTGCAAGTCGCCGCCGTCGCTGCCGCCTCTGCCGGAGCCTTCCCCCATCCGGCCATAGGGCTGTTGGTGAAACTGCTGGTGGTGGTGTTGCTGGTGGAAGGCCCACTGGGACTGCGCCGGCGGGTCGAAGAGGGACGACAGGTCGACGGTGGCCGGGATGTTGGACGACGACGGCAGGTCGGAGATGGAGAACGCGGCGGTCATCGGCATCTGAGGCTGCGGGGGGAAGGGCGGCGGCGACGGCAGCTCCAGCGTGGACAGGTGGGCCTGCAGGTAGGAGAGCTCGGCCTGGAGGTTTACCACCTGGGGATCCATCAAGTCATGCACACAAAAGGAAATAGATTAGATTAAAATTGCTGCAAACTTCACAGAATCACAGTAGATCTTCATAGATCACCATATATTATGATCAACAAAGCAAGAGGTATCTTAAAGAAATTTCTAAAGAAAGTCCCCTCCTGATTTCTTGCTTCTTTTGCCCCCTTGCTTGGCTTGCTAGTCTTTCCTCCTCCTAAAAGGAGGCCCAATGCCTTCCTTGAGAAAAAGACACGCCCCAAGATCTTACACCCCACAAACAAAACAATAACATAAGCAGAATCAAGTGCACCTTCCAAACCAACAATTCAAGATCCATGCATCATGGATCATGATCTTCTTATCATGATGATGATGACATGATGGTGATGATGATATCTATATATATGACATGTAGTAAAGTAGTAGTAGTATACCTGCTGCTGGAGCGCGAAGATGTGGGCGACGCAGCCGTATACGGGGTCGCGGAGGCGGGCCTGGGCCTCGTAGCAGATGGTGACGACGGCGTCGAGGCGCTTGTGGGGAGGGATATGGAGGAGCATCTTGGACACGTTGCTGGCGCCGAACACCTTGTGCACCGCCGCGAAGTGCGCCGCGCCCTGCTCGGAGTCGAAGTAGGGCGCGAAGATGCACCCGCCTACGCACTTGCGCCGCAGGAACTTGCACGCACCGCATGGCCCGCCGCCGCTGCCGCCTCCTCCTCCTCCGGCGCTGCTGCCGCTCGGCCCGCTGCCGCCGCCGCCGCTCGCGCTACCTGACGAGCTCATTCTTGAAATCGCTCCTGGTTTACTTCTTGACCAGGCTTCTTGCTTCTTATAGGGTTAAAGCTAGCAGGTATGTATCTATCTTTGTAATTTCTTACAGATGAGAGAGAAAGGCGGGGGGAGAGAGAGAGAAGTGAGAATAGAGAATAGAGAAACGAGGGAGGAGAGTTACAGATATAGAATAGGAGGGAGGGGTAAATATGTAAATTCACAGGCAACTGATGTGTAGGTTGTTTGTCCCATTGGTGGAGGGTGGTGTATGTATGTATGTATGGGCTACTGTTCTACTACTAGTTACTCTTTACTAATTTCTAATTTTGTGCTGTTTATTTTTTGGTGTTGCCTTGAATTCTTTAGGTGTATCTGCTGGTTTTGGTGCCGGTGTATTGATAGACTTTAAAGCCAAGGCAAGGAGAAGGTTGCAAAACTAGTAGCAGTAGCTTGTAATGGCCATAGCTACCGGTACACTTCTCTTTCTTTCTCGAAGGGTTAGAATATTGCGTGAAGCAAACTGGCCGAGAAGAAGACCGGAAATTCCAATTAAATCCCCCTCTCTACGTGTGTGTCTAATTTCTATTATAAAACTACCACCATACCACTCTTGAAGGGTCTCGTCGAACACACTCCCTGCCATGTGATCCTAACATGACATTCTTCCCCTCCATACGCTATACATTGATCCTGTTCAATTCTGGGGTTTTATTTAGTTGGATTTTGGTAACAGATCATATTGTTACTATTTAATTTGCATTTGCATTGCTATGCTGTAATATAGAAGTTAACGCGCGTAAGCACATATTTAAAGTATGTGCAAACATTGAAGTGTAAAACTAAAAATAGAGCACATTTAACTGTAAGCGGGTGCTACAAATTGCAAAGAACTATACCTCCCATTTTTTAGTCACATCGCAAAATAATATGGAAACTAGGTTGTCGGTAACATCTATTTAACGGTAACACACAGAGTCGATTAATTGTCACCTTATAATGGAAGCGGCATATATAATTGTCCTTATAACGGATGCTACAAATTGCAACGAACTATATAACCCATTTTTAGCCACATCGCAAAATAATATGGAAACTATAGGTTGTCGGTGACATCTATTTAATAGTAACAAAGAGTCGATTAATTGCCACCTTATAAGGGTAGCGACCGATATAATTGTCACCTTATAACGGGTGCTACGAATTGCAATGATCTATATAACCCATTGTTTAGCCACATTGCAAAATAATATGGAAACTAGGTTGTCGGTGACATCTATTTAACAGTAAGAAAGAGTCTATTAATTGTCACCTTATAATGAAAGCGGCCGATATAATTGTCACCTTATAACGGGTGCTACGAATTGCAATGAACTATATAACCCATTTTTTAGCCACATCGCAAAATAATATGGAAACTAGGTTGTCGGTGACATCTATTTAACAATAACAAAGAGTCGATTAATTGTCACCTTATAATGGAAGCAACAGATATAATTATCACCTTATAACAGGTGCTACGAATTGCAACTATCTATATAACCCATTTTTTAGCCACATTGCAAAATAATATGGAAACTAGGTTGTCGGTGACATGTATTTAACAGTAACAAAGAGTCGACTAATTTTCTCCTTATAATGGAAGTCGTCGATGTAATTGTCACTATATAGCGGGTGCTACAAATTGCAATGAACTGTATAACCCATTTTTTAGCCACATCACAAAATAATATGAAAACATAGGTTATCGGTGAAATCTATTTAACGGGTAGCACAAATGTCATTTAATTGACGCATTATAGTGAAAGCGGCCGGCCAATATAATTTTCTAAAATATATGGCATATAATTAATTAAAATGATTTATTGGACCACACATTTTCTGATAATGAGATTATATATACATCGGTGCACTTGTCTGCAAGAAAGCATCATGTCTAAGCTAACTCAAGCAGAAAATGAAGTGCTCCAAAGTTATCCTTTGAACGCACTGGCCGGCCGGCTAGCTGAAGCCGTACGTTCTAAACGTATGCATGTTATAAGCTGCTGCTTTTGGACTCTTCCATGTATCAGGGTTAGAAGTAATGTGGATGCAACGCGCTTGCCATCTGTATCCGGAGACCGTCGCCGCGTTTGCGCGAATTTTAAAGCGGACATGCATAGGAATCACGACTGGCCCTTACAAACTTTATGTTTTTGTTCAGGTTATACTCCATATCTGACCAAGAACACATATATAAACGATGACCTTTTCAGTTTTTACTTATCACATGTTACAACACATCGATATGAGAAGTAGCTCGATTCCGAATAGCGAGTTTTTTTTTGGGACGTAAAAGATAGAGAAATCTCTACCTTGTAACCATTATATTAAAAATGGTTGTCAGACAATATAAAGTACGTGAGAAAGAAAAAGAGAGAATAAGAGGAAAGAAAAAAAAAGAAGAAATAAAAACTGTACAAACAGGGATTTAGAAGTAACGAAACTACAATAAGAGGTGGCTTCATTGTCGAAGTGAAGCACAATGCTCAGTTTTGGTCCTGTAAGCCCATAATGTAATGTAGTCCTTGATCTGACGTTGCATCGCTGTTGCCCCAGTTTCATTATTTTGGAATATCCGTTTATTTCTTATGAGCCATAAAGTATGAGTGCAGGCTGCAAAGCATATGAGCCAAACTTGACGGTAGTTCATTGATTGTGTTGATACCCTTTTCACAAATTCGAATATGTCCTTAAAGGAAGTAACTGCTACCGATAATCCTTTTTTTTTTCTCCAGAGATGATCCGCAGCTTTACATCGTAGTATGATATGATCAATTGTCTCCAATGCTGGGCAAATGTCACAGTGAGGATTCGTTATCTAATACTTAGTTATCATATTATCTTTAGTGTTAAGCTTTCCTCTGAAAGCTAGCAATAAGAAGATTTTGTATATGTGTGGTATTGATCTGTGCCATGCATGGAAATGTGTATGGCTGTAGTTGTATGCATGGTTTGAACCATGCTAGCTAGGTAGAGCTGTCATGGTCTGCGTGATCACTGTAGAGAGATGGCCATGAGGAGAGTGTGCAAGAAGCAAACATCTCTCTCTCTCTCTCTCTCTCAAAATGTGCATGTGAGATCTATGGATGCGTGGAAGGCAAAAGACGGTACCCTAGCTAAGAAACTTGCTTGACCACCTCTTCACTCCTCAACTTTTGTGAGCCGAACACATCGATCTACATCACTAGTTATAGACCTGAGTCTATTGATCGATGACAATTACATGCATGTATATTCTCTGTCGAGCCATCATTTCCATTGATCTTGGCAAATGAGTTGTGTCACTCTCATTGTGCAGTGAGTTCTAGATCAATCAAGGTATCCTAATTTCTTCATATAGGACATAAAACTGGATCCTCAGTAAATTAACAACTCTACTATATACTGTACTGATCAAAAATAGTTTCATGCATCTGGAGAGCCCTACAAAGTTTTGCAATTTCAGTAGTAACCATCCACATAAAATAGAGCAATGTTGCGGAATTAGAAGTAGATGTGTAGGATGTGCTTTTTTAGCTAGTGCACTGAAGATTTATCACAGAAATACCCCTGGAGATAGCTCCAAAGGCGGTTTCCTTCATGTCCTTTAATTTCTTAGTCCTCCTTTTCTACACTTTTTTCTTGAATCATCGATCGTTTTAGCCATATTTAGCGTTAGCCAAGCCTTAGATATCCTTTATTCAATTAATTAATTTGTCAATTCCAAAAAGTGTAATATAGTACTAGCAGTTACCATAACTGAAAAGATTTAATTTCACGATATGCAAAACTCCATGAAACATATATACAGTTGAGATCATGACTTTTGTCTTGCATTGCTCTTGAGCCTTTTGTCCTTTCGAGACTCAAAAGGCAGCAGTTACTCAAACTTTAGTCTGAGATTTAGGAGAAACTGTTGGATCGATATACGCAGGCTCCAGAAAACATGGTAGTAATTAACAAGAGCTGTAACGTAGCTTTCTCCTTGGAGCAGCTGCTTCAATGTGATGACCTCCACTTTGTCAAAGTATCATATATTTGGCTACACCAGTACTGTACTTGGCACTAACCGTCAAAACTGTAATATAAACTGTGTACGTTAAACAGCTTGGTCATATAACTTTAGTCACGACAATTGCAAGCTTAGTGCGTTGATCAGGTGACCTCTTTTCATGAGGCATTAGGCGTTGCTCTGCCAGCTTTAATTCGTGCAGCCGTACACAGCCAATGTTTCCATTCATGTTTGTAGTCTACAACTCTACGTATGTACGTATTTGTACAACGAACCCTGCAGAAAGACGACGGTACGTAGGCAGGAATTTTTGGCAGATACGGTGTTTTTTCGTGGCGTATTTGTGGATTTGATCACCGTGAACGTGTATTTGCATATTTGACACCGCTGGCGCACGGCAACTGTGTGTCAACGCCGAGAACACGGCACGTGGCGTTAGCGCACGGCCACCATGTGCCAACGCCGCCATCGCCGACGCGTGCCCGCCACCTCACGCCACCCCCGTTGTCGGCCCGCCACCCCCGCCATCTCAGCCGCTGGCGCAAGGTGGCCATGCGCCAGCTATTAGGTTAATTAGTTAGGGGTTAGGGTTAATTAGTTAGTTAGGTTAGTTAATTAGTTAGGTTAGTTTAGGTTAAAATTTGGAGGAATTTTAAAATATAGCAAATGAGTTCAAAAATTTATGAAATTTTTTGTGGAGCCTCCCGACGCTGTGCACTTGATTGTGTAAATTTTTTATAATTTTATTCGTTAAGAATTGTTATCACTATTTCATATAAGTGTCCTGTTCGTATGAATCAATAAATGTAGAAAATGAGCTCAAAAAATTATGAATTTTATTTTGAAGGGTCCTCACGCAGTGGACTTGATTGTGTAATATTTCGGCAATTTTATATGTGTTCTGGTATTGTCTCGAAAATTTAGGATTTAGGTCGTGAAAATTTTGATTTTAGGTTTCGGAAATTAAGGTTTCATGATTTCATGTGACTTGGAATATATATAAAAAAGCTACATTGCAACTCCATTGGAGATGTCGATATACAATATGGCGTTAGAGTACACACGTAACAACCAAAATACGCATACAAATATAGCAAAACAAAATATGAATACAAATATATCCAAAACATAATCGTATAACACGGGATATACCAAAGTCTAGATAAGCTTGTGCATGAACTGGGATGAAGGAGGAGGGGTATTATCACATATAACTCGATCAAATATGATACTCTTTGTTTATTTATCGGTTTAGTGTGGATGAAGTTCTTTAATACTGTATTATACGACAGGCTAGATAAGGGTGTGCATGAACCAACTGAAGGAAATACATGGCATGCAGATTATATAACGATGTACTATAACCTCCGACTTGTGTGCATTTTGAAGGCTACGGTACATCGTTATATAATCTGCACGCCACACATTTCCCTTAGTTGGTTCATGCATAATCTTATGTAGCATGTGGTACAATACAGATCATCCACATCAAACTGATAATTTGACAAAGAGTGTCCTATTTAATGATGTGTGCAACTAGTCTCCGCGGCACCATAGCGAGTGCCCCTTGTCTCGGGGCTGCCCATAGTGGCGGTGAGTGTAGAAGTTGTCCATGTCCTGTGATTTCATGATGTAAGTGGATCGTACAGTACGAAATATAACAAGGATGCAAATTGTATATAACTCACGTCTTCGATATGGAGTGCGCCCAATCGGCCTGATACGCTTCGACGTCGGCTGGTCTCGGTCAAAGGAGCCTTCCCCTTCCCGTTGTTGCCGGACTCTCCACGTCGGGCTAGTGTGTCGAAGTCGTCACTACTACAAAAAGGCTAATACTGGACGCCTCATCACAGACGGTTGACCAAAACCATCTGTATTACATTCAATCACAGATGGTTTTGGTTTAGAGACCGTCTGTGTTACTGGCTGTGCTAAAAACTATTTGTGAAGAGGTAATATCACAGACGGTTCATAACTAAAACCCTCTGTGAAGTATCACAGATGGTTATTGTTAATAACCGTCTGTGATCATTCTACATATCACAGATGATTTTCAATAAATAACCGTCTGTGAAACCTCATAGACAGTTCTTAACAATAACCGTTTGTGATATTACTACATATCACAGATGGTTTTTGTTATAACCGTCTGTGATAATATCGCTACAGCTCTGAAGCCCAATGAGTTTCTTCGTCGCTGATGTGTCGTCTCTTCATCGCCTCAATATGCTGCTTTGGCTCCCCGATGCATCTCTTCGTCGTATCAATGCCGCTTCGACTCCCCGATGCGTCTCCTCGTCTCACGCTCCGAATTTATTCCATGTTTTATAAAAAGGATCATCCGCCATCGAAGATGATCATCCCCACACATATAACAGAAATGGCTGCCTCTTCTGTTTCCTTGTCACCGGCATTGATGGCCTACCTGGTCGTACTATACGAGTACCTCTCGCTGTACGTTGGCGGATGCTGTGGAAGAACACTGTTTCAACACTGTCTTTACTACTCTGTCCGAGAATTTGCTGGAGCAGGTGACGGCCACCTTCCGCCGTCTTGACATCCTCCTCCGCTACGTCTTCCGGGTGATCTCCCACTTTCGGCGAGTTTACCGCGTCATCGACGTGGTCCTCCACAACGACGTTGCACGTCTCCAGGAGGCTTGCCGTCACTGGGACTGCTTAATCGAGGCGGCGGGCGACCGAGTTGACCAGGCCGAGACCCCTCAAGCAAGGGAAGAGAGCCTATGGGCTCAATTCTTCTTGGTTCAATAGTCCGAGTGTCTTCGGGAGACACTCGAACGAGCACATCAGCGGGTGGACACATTTCATTCTTCGTTCGATCACGAACCGTCCGATGCCGACGCCGTCGCCTACGAAGTATTAAAGACAGAGATAGCAGCCTACTCTGCCACTAGAAAAACTTTGTTTATTTGTAGGTTTCTACTTTTTTAAAAAAATCTTTTTGTAAGAAACGACTGGCCACGCTGTTTGGCCATATGAAAATTCCAAAATGAAAAAAAAAATCTAGTTCGAGATGAAGTACTACTATATTAATTATATGTTGAATTATTACTATATATATATATGTATATGTATATGTATATGTATATGTATATGTATATGTAGTTAAAGCAAATTTTCAATGATATTTAAATGAAAAAATGACATATAGACATGTAATTTCTTCATGCATGTAAATGTATATACAAGATAATATACTTGAGAAAAACTATTTCACGAGACGGTTCCATAATGGAACTGCTCATGATATATCCTATATCACGGACGGTTCTATTATGGAACCGTCGTGATATAGATATATCACGACGGTTCCATAATAGAACCGTCTGTGATAAGTCTCTTTATTAGTAGAAGCCCGACCACTAGGGTTTGCGCCCGATCGCTAGGGTTTGCTCCCGGCCGCTAGGGTTTGCGCCCGCCCTAACTCGTCACTCCCAACAAGACTTACTCTCGTCTGCTCCTCCCCACCTCGACGCCGCCCGACCCGTCACCTGTCACCGCCGCCGGTTGTGACACCACTCTACACTACACAAGACACTCATATAATAGTAGTGTCTTGTGCAGTGTCAGGGTCGTGCCACAACTACGGTGACGCTGCCACCCAAGCCACTGGGCTTGGCCCCGCGTGTCGCCTGCGTCGCCATGGCTTGGTTCTGCTGCTTGGCCTCCTGCGCTCAGGCCCTGGTCCCCCTGGTTTGGTTTCCCCATCCTCCCTCTATTCTCCTCTAGATCTGTTAGCTTAATGTCTTTTTTGTTCAGTTTGATTTTTATGCTTAAGCCTTAAGTTGTGTCTTGATGTTTGTGTGATTTATGTAAGGTGAAGGAGATGGATGAGGGTTGTGCTAGTGGTGGGGTCATTTGCCGTGGTTCTTATTTATCTTGGTATCACCCTACCTTACTCCCTCTCTGTCTCTACCCCCCTTGCTCTGTGATGAAAATGGCTAGTACTCTGCGATGGATGCCGAGGGCTACTACTGGTGTGGTGGGTTTGGACACCCTTGGTTTTGTTGTCTTGTTGTTGAACTGCTCAATGATGTTAATAGTCTTATGCTGAAATTGAATTGATAATTAGTTCATATTAATAGCCCCCTTGCTCTGTGATGTAATGATGTTAATAGTCTTATGCTGAAATTGAATTGATAATTAGTTCATATTAATAGTCCCCTCGCTCTGTGATGTAAACTGAGGGCTATTGGTGTATGTGCATTATGTGCATCTTGCTTAGTTTATGTTATGGGTTCAGATTGACAAAAATGAATGGGGCAAAATGGTGGGTTTGATTAATGCTCTCTGATGGGTACTAAGGGTTATTGATGCCGGTTCTTTGTGCTTGGTTAGCTTACATGGGATCGATGTGGTTTGGATGGGGCTTCGCTACAATTAACTTTTTAGATTTGTGTCCCAGGTCAAGTTCTCCTCCCTTACGTCCCAGGTACGTATACATCCTACCATTCTATTCCTGATCTATTCTCTATAAAACCTCCAAGTAGTGGCTGCTTGTGCCTTTAAAACCGGCTTCATATATATATATATATATATATATATATATATATATATATATAGTTTGTAGTCTCGGCCCTTTTGGTGGGTCGTGAGGAGGATGAGACAGCTGCCACGGGCAACCTCTCATCAAGCTTGCAAGTTTAAGAAGCGAGTACAGAAAGCCACTTCGTGGACATGCAATTAACCATTTCTTGATGTCAAGTCCAATTAGGTAATCGACGACATGCATCAAGCTAATGGTTGGTCCACGATACATGAAGCCGCACGGCTTCACTTCTTGAATTCAAGTAGGCTCGATGAGAGGTTGCCCATGGCAATCGTGTCATCCTCCTCATGACCCCCTAAAGTGGTCATATATATATATATATATATATATATATATATATATATATATATATATATATATATATATATATATATATATATATATATATATATATATATATATATATAAGTCGGTTTTAAAGGTAGAAGCAACCATTGCTTGGAGATTTTATATATATTACAGACGGTTCTAAACACGAACCGTCTGCATGATAGGCGATATCACAGAGCGGTTCTTGTTTAGAGTCATGCATAATATACATTTATCACAGACGGTTCTAGAAACGAACCGTCTGTGATAGACAGTTATCACAGATGGTTCTAAACACGAACCGTCTGTGATAGGCATATATCATAGACGGTTCTGAGTTAATAACCGTTTGTGATAGCATCCATCATAGACGGTTCAAAAATCGTCTGTGATGACCTCATGTCATCACTGACCCATAACTCAGACGACTTCAGAAACCATCTGTAATGACGTTTTTGAACCGTCTGTGAAGACCTTTTCTGTAGTAGTATGTCCATATCCTGCGATTCCATGATGTAAGTGCACCGTACAATGAAAAATGTAACAAGGATGTAAATTCTTTATAACTCATGTCGTCGATATGGATTACGCTTGAGCGATCGAATACGCTATGGCGGCTTGGTTCAGCCGTATGAGCCTTTCCCTTCCCCTTGTTGCGGGACTCTCCATGTCGGGCTGGTATGTCGAAGTCGTCGATGTCCTACGATTCTATGATGTAAGTGCACCGTACAGTGAAAAACGTAACAAGGATGTAAATTCTTCATAACTCACGTCGTCAATATGGATTACACCTGGGCGAGTATTGGGCTCCTTCGGTGCCTCCTCAATAGGGTCCGGTACGTAAGGTTTCCACTGCACGAAGGTCTCGGCCCGCATTGAGTTGTTCAGCATGTACTTCTACTGGATGAATGCCGGCTTATCGTACATCTCTGGGCCATCAATCCACTAGAAGAAGTGGTAGCGCATCTCGGGCTGCCATTACGTGGGGATGAAGTTAAAAATTTAAGGAATTCAACGTAGGGAGAGAAAAATCGATGCGTGCGAAAGAAACGCTTATGAGGTGGTACTCGCACGTGTAGTACGCCCGGGCGGTGGTGTCTGGGTGTGTGGACTGAATGATCTCTACCAGCTCACTACACACACACACTGCGGGATCAGAAAACATGGTGGTACTCGAGCATCTTTCATTGAAAAATCTGGGTATTGTAGATGTTTCCTTTTCTGCGCAAGCCACTTGCGCTTCTGCAACACCCTCGCGTAGAAGTTTGCCGAAGAGTCCATAGCTGGGTATCGTAGAATTTTGCGCTGTACATAACAAACAAGGCGGAAAACATTACATTACGATACTGAATGACGATCAGATGTGCTGGGTCTGTTGGGACAATCCTTCATTGAGTGCTTAGGGGTCTTGCATATACTGGTACGTTGACTAACATCCATGTCATTCCGGAAGCGCCGCGTCTGCCATGGCCCCTTCCCTATTCTTTTTAAGTCCCTGTTAGGACCCCATTGCACCATGTCCAGTCAAAGATCCTTGTAGTTTATTTCCAAGTCGTACGAGTGAAACTCTCCACTCCATGTACTGAATAGGTGCTGCATGTCGTAGTACTCGGAGATGTACGGCGTAGACATCTGCCTCATTTGCGCACACGCCTTGTACACATGCGAGCATGACTTGTGGAGGAGCTTCGGCTTGTTGCAGGTGCATGTCGCCACATCACCTAGGGTGCATGCCTGTTTCCTTTCCCCCTTGGCATGACTGTTGACGTATTTCTGTTGAAGCTTGATCTCTTACTTCTGCCTGAGGCCGTCGATCACCCGGATGTCATGCATTCGGGCCTTCTCCATCTTTAGGTCCATGTGCCTCTACATGTTCTCGGACCACTGCTTGCCTTCATCCATCTGTCACTTGGGTGCGGTGGCTCTATTGACCAAATAACCAACAATGCGAGTCCATGTCTCCTGGACAATCGCGGTGACAGGGAGGCACCGCACACTTTTGATGACGCTGTTATAGACCTCGGACATGTTGGTCGTCATAATCTCGTACCTCGCACCGTCTGTGTCATAGAGGAGGAACCATTTCTCCAATTCAAGAGCGTGGCCATTAATCCACTCGAAGAAGCTTATGGCACTACTGGGTTGCTCCCCCTCCGGAGTGGACTCCCTTGTATGCCTCGTAGTCCGGTGTTCAAGGTCTCTTCAAATAGACTCAAACTTCCGTCTCTGGTTCTACAGACACAATGCCTTGAACGTCTTCATGAGTTCCTGACTGCGAAACCGCGTGAACAATTTAGATGCAAGATGCCTCATGCACCACCTAGATTGCACGTCGTTCCACTTGTGATATGGATCCGTCCCACGCTGCATGGTGTTGATTGCCGTCAACAACCCAGCATTGCAGTTTGTGATTAGGCAGACATTGGGCCGGTCTCCCACCACTGCCCTCTTCATGTTCTCCGAGAACCACAGCTAGCTGGATGTGTTCTCATTCTCCATAATGGCAAATGCCATCTGGAGAAGCCGGTCATTCACATCGGCCGACACCGCGGTGAGGATGGTGCCCTTGTACCTCCCTGTGAGGAAAGTAACATCCATCGTTAGCACGGGACGACAGACCTTGAAGCCCCAGATGGCCTGAGTGAAAGCCCAGAACACCTAGTCCAATATGAAACGATTGGGCCCTTTTCCAGCATCTTCATGGTCAAGCTTGTTTATGTACGTGCTGGGGTTTGATCCGGCAATCTGGTGAAGTAATCTCGGCACAAGGTTGTATGCCTCTTCGTATGTCCCATACATAGTCTCGATGACCTTCTGCTTGGCTCGTTGGACCTTGCTGTAGCTAACTGGATAGCCAACCTGATTGACAACTTCTGACATCATCATCATCTTGGGGGAGATAGACACATCCGCCTCAACTAGGTGTGTGATGAGGTTTGCAACATATGCGGAAGTCACGTTCCGATGCTACCTCAGGGGCTCGCTGAGCTCGCAAGTGTGGTCGATCAACTCCTTGACCGTGAAGACTGAGCCGAAGAACTTTGCTCGGTGAGCGCTGACCTTGCCAGGGCAACCTTCTACTACGCACTTCACTGCGTACTTTCCTGGGTTGGACCGGTGCACTCGGTACACACGGCTGATGGACAAGGCGTACCGTGCTATAGCTTGTTGCACGACCACCTTGTCCGGGAAGCGTTGCCCAACTAAGAGGGTGTCGACTTCAAATCCCCACTGGGAGCCGCCTTCTTGTGGCAGTATGAGCGAACGCACCGCGATATCATCAAGTCTTGATGCCACGTAAGGACCATCGGCTTGGTGTGCGTCCTCGTTGGTACCATCCGAGCTTGGGTCGGTGTCCTCGTCGGACTCCAACCCCCTGAGGCTCGTCCGATAGATACTCGTGGTAGTCGATGTGGGCTGACCACCATGTTTTCGCCCCCTCATTTGCCACAAAATTAGGCACGGGACTTCCCTCCGAGGCAGCACATTATGTGTTGCCATCTTCAAGCTCGGGCTACGCTTGCCCGCTTGTAGAGGCCCCGGCATCATCAGGGTTTCCCGGCGCCCTATGTACGAAATTCTTGTACACCATAGGCTTCCCGTGAATGGCCGCCTCGGGCTGGGGAGACAATCTCCCTGTACTGCCTCCATGCTATGCTTCCATTCCCCTTGACGAGCTCCCACACATAATTCGTGCAGGTGATCGCATCGATCATAATTTTCTTCATCGTTGGCTCCATGACGAACTCTCTCCAGATGCAGCTTCGCAGCTCGTGAATATTCATCGCGTGGAGCCCCTCCGCCCGGACCACCCTGTACTGACATCTCGACAGGTCCAACTCATCAGGTCCGGCCCGTACGAGACCATCGTTGTAAAACACAAACAAGTCTTGCTTGTTTGAAAATACCTAAAGCCACAACAACCACTAAATAATTACGAATGAGTTATGCCTAACTAATTCCTACTTAACTAATTATGACTGATTAATTACCACTACACTAATTCATTACCACTTACTTAATATGCGTAATGATGACTACTAAACTAATTACAACTAATTAATTACCACTAAACTAATTCATTACTAGTGAACTAACTAATTACGACTAATTAGTTACCTCTAAACTAAATAATTACGATTGATTAATTACCACTAAAAAATTACTAGTACTTCATTTCCACCTACTTAATATGTCGTAATGATGACTACTAAATTAATTACTATTAAACTAATTAATTACTACTGAACTAACTAATTACGGCTAATTAATTACCCCTAAACTATCTGATTACGACTAGCTGACTAAGACTGACTAATTACGACTACGGTAATAACGACGAAAGCATCCGACAAATTACCTGCCCTTCAGGGGAAAGTAATCAATGAAGGCCGAGTGCCGAGCACCGAGAGACGAGAAGCAAGAAAATAGTTAACCTCCCAATAAAAGTAATTATGTTATGTTCTCTGAGTTCTCAGCGATGAGTGCAAGAACGAGAATCGAAACGCAAATGAGATGAGCGAAGAGCGAGTGCCAGAGTTTGGTATTTATAGCCGAGCGGAGGAGGAGTCGCGGCATTGGTGTCGGGAATTCCGTAAGCGTTGGTGTCGTAATTTCTGGACGAGACGACAGATGTGCGGAGGAGGGAGGAGGGACGGCGGGAAAGATGGCCATCGTGAGATTTTTTTAATTCTCCGCAGAACAGTCCGGGTGCGTGGCGGGTGTGGCGGGTGTGTGGGAGGGTTGGAGGGGGCGCGAGTCGGGAGGGTGTTGCGAAAATAATTATGAATGAATAAAATTATAGAAAATTTACACAAGCAACTACACGATGTCAGGAGGCTCCACAGAAAAAAATTCATAATTTTTTGGACTTATTTGCTATATTTTAAAATTCCTCCAAACTAGCATAACACTAACTAACCTAACTAACTAATTAACCCCTAAACTAATTAACCACTAACCTAATTAACCCATTGTTTTGGCTGGCACATGGTGGCCATACGCCAAGAGGGCTGGTGCATGGCCACCGTGCACCAGCGGCTGAGGTGGCAGGGTAGGGCTGAGGTGGGGGCACACGTCAGCGGCTGCGGCGTTGGCGCACGGTCGCCGAGTGGCTGTGGCGTTGGCACATGGACCGTGCGACTACGGCATTGGCGCATGGTCGCCGTGCGCCAACGCCATGTGCCGTAATATCCAGCGTTAGCGCACGGTTGCCGTGCACCCGCGGTGTTGCAAATACTTCCTCGCCGTGGTTAGATCCGCAAATACGTGATGCCATTTTGTCGAAGAATCTCTATTCATGTTTTTTTTTCAACAAAAGTTTGACAAAATTAGCTACAAGACATCGTAAAATGTTGGCATTTGCCCTAGCTAGGACACTCTAAAATCATGGTTTCACTATAAGACTCTAAAATTGTGGCTATTTGTAACAACACACTGCAACCATAAAAATAAAATCATCTCAGTAATTAAGCAGAATAGAGAAGGTGTGAAAAATGTCTAATTTCCCCTTCACACAAAATTGCTAAAACAATAATAAAAAATCACTCTCCCTTCTCCTTGAAACACACAAAATTTTCAATTTTGGTTTTTTAGAATGTCATTCCATAATTTTCAAGAATTATTATGGTTTTTCAAAAGCCTTTTCCAATTTTCTAAATTTTAAAAGAATTTATTGTAATTAATTAGAGATTAATAACGAGCGAAAAGAGGAAATTTGGGCATATATGAGAATGCTTTATTTGGAATATCTTATTTTTCTCTGAATTTTGTAGTGAATGTGATATTTCTTGGATTAAGAACAAAAAGGCGCAATTTGGGCATATTTGAGATGTTCTTTTTCAGAAACAAAAAAAATTATTTTAAACGGTCAAGTTTGCAATGGCAAATGGCCAATGTTTTGGAGTGTCTTCTAGCCAAATCATGATTTTGGAGTGTCTTGTGCAAATGCCAATATTTTACAGTGTCCTGTAACCAATTTTACCTAAAAAAAATTTCTTGGTCCTATTGTTTAGATTTTTTTTTGTAAAACTTAGTGTTTTATTCACTTTTTTAGATTAAAACTTGGTGTAATTACAATTGTAATTTCCTCTTTTATTTATTTATCTATTTAGTATACTAATAGTCAAAAGACAAACTATTGTGCCTCATTTTATCCAAAAATAACCTTTTTTACTTTGTTTTTTTTTGTGGACGATAAATGGTCGTGCACGAGGTTTTTTTTTTGTAACAACGCAGAAATCATTTATCTATTTAAAGATAGATATTTTTTTCAAATAATTTTCGATTAGCCAAGTAGAGATAGTTTTCTCTTGAAAGCAACCCCTAGCTATTATATGTTTATTTTTCTACAGATCTAGTAAATGGTTTCCACGATATCTACTCAGTTTTCTTGTGAAAGCAACCCCTAGCTATTATATGTTTATTTTTCTACAGATCTAGTAAATGGTTTCCACGATATCTACTCTAACTACTTGATGCACCCAAAGTTCTCATTTTGATTGGTATTAATACTGGTATTCTTTTTGGCAGGGGACATTGACATTGTTTTTTTTTCTCCCAGAATTTGATATTTGTACAAACACATAAGTACTCCTATATATGCTCCAAAACTTTTCTTTTTATAGAGACCAGGTGACCCTACCTGTTGGCTGTTGACTAGAAGATACATGACCAATGTCTTTGGGCACAATAAAATGGGAAGCACTACAAGTTCTTGGGGTCTAGTCTAGCATGTAATTTTGACCGTGCAACATTGTAAGGAAAAGCTCAAAGCCACTATGATATAATACCAATGATTTATCTTTTTTTTTTGCAACCGACCATGATTTAGAATATACCCCGGCCCGTACCTCTTATCTACACCAAACTATATATCTTGATCTTTTCTGTCCAAACTTTTCGTCCAATGAAATTAAAGTTGGCTCATAAAAGTTTATACGCATAGCATTGTATTTTGTGTACAAACAAGAAATTCCCACGCTTACCAGAGAAAAACGAGAAATGTTTACACCGACAATTGTGTTTAGTCAATATTATAACAGTGTAGATTAATCATATATATATATATATACACACACACGAGAGCTGCTACAGTTGTATAAGTAAAAATATATTTTACAAGCATTAGAGTCGTATAACAAGCACAACTTTATGCTTCAATAGTGTAATACACCGTCCTGCTCGCAATGCAGCCAATGTGGCCCATATTGAGTTGTGTGGTGGGATTAGTCACATATTGCTTATCTAAAGTGGGTTGTAATAGTATATAATTTCTATTAGGTCCAAACGTAGCACCTTCGGGATAAATCTTACACGAAGCGAGGACGAAAGTGTAAGCAGGGTGCTATATGTGCGTAGGTCCGTCTGCGGCGGACTAGACATTGAGCGGATTTTAGGCCAGCGTATTACAGATAGTATCAGAGCATCAATCTTCGTGGCACGGGCGTGTGCGGGACACGGGTGCGGGCATATGGTGCATGCCGTGTGTGGGCCCGGAGTGGGCACACAGCATGACATATGCTATAGCACTAGACGCATGGACGTATGCTGCCAAGGGCGTTAGCCCTTAAGGGGGTGAATGTAATATCCAGGCCAGCTTGTAGTACGGTCCATATGGCCATGTGGAGTTGTGTGGTGAGATTAATCCACATTACTTATTTAAAGTGAGTTGTAGTAGTATATAACGCCTGTTGGGTCCAAACGTAGTACCTCTAGATTAACCCTTTTACACGAAGTGGGGACGGAAATGTAAGTAGGGTGCAATGTGTGCGTAGGTTCACCTCACGGTGGGCTAGGCATTAAGTGGATTTTGGGTCAGTGTGTTACCAATATATATATATATAAGCATATGTATTGTAACATCTAGCCGCACAGTTGTGTGGGATATTCGGATAGTTAGATATAATTAAGCTGGAGTCACATGCAGTACGCCATGTAGCATGTCTGAGTGACTATGTATCAGGATGTTTGTGTTGACGCCTCATTTTCGGGTGGCCCTAGCAGCAGGTTGGGCAAAGTCTAATTTGGAGTTCCTTTGTAGTGCTTCATATTTCTTGTTCTATTTGTTCGTAGCTTAATTACATACATGTACACCAGATATATTAATGGTAAGACGTTCAAGCTCAGCAAGAATACTATGTCACCTAAACTGGTTAATATAATTCCACAATGTTGTTCACTTAATTAGCTGATGACAAATCAGAACTGAACATATATATAACTTGAATTGGGACAAGCAGGACAGCCACGCATAGAATAGTATAGAGTAGCAGCAACAGTGTCCAGCGGCAGTCGACAATGAAGGCCGCGCCGTCCGGCTGCCACGGGGGGGCCGGCAACCTGAAGGACAAGTCGCCACACTGCCATCTCTCGCCACGTCTGTAACACCTGTACTACCTAATTGCTAGCTGCTAGATCTCTGTCTCTCTCCCCCCAGTGTCCAGTGTAGTAGTACTTGATGCTAGTATGCTACACGTTCGTGTACTTGGTCCTGGTACTGTTATTTTCCCATGGACTTGTTGTCTTCATTCGTGCAGCTGATATTCAGCTGCCACACACAGTGACACAGACATTCCATCTCCCCTCTGTCTCAACTTTGACTACTCACAGGATGGTCACACTGAACTAATTTAACTGTCTACAGGTAAACAGACATGCTTAATTAGCATGCATACTTATCCCTAGCATGCCATATTTTTGCACAATCAAGCAAGTTTATAGGCTGTACTATAAACTAAAATTGAGCTTTAGGCAACTATATATAATACAACTTTGAATTTTTTTTATTAATTAATCCTTTTTAAAATTTTATTTTAAAGTTAACCCCGGCGCATTTTATTTCCAATTTTAACCCCTTTGGTCATGCCACCACCCGTGACGTGACAAAATAACACTGTCACGTCAGCCCGTATCTAGGCAAGCTCTTGTCACACCACGGGTCCCGTATCTAGGCAAGCTCTAGTCACGCCACCACCCGTGGCGTGACAGTGTTTTTTGGTCACGCCACGACCAGTGGCGTGACAAAAAGTGCTATTTAGTGGACTTATCCTATAGCGTGGTAGTGTTGTTTTGTCATATCATAGGTGGTGACGTGACCAAAGGAGTCAGAATTGAAAATAAAGTGCGTCGAGAGTTAACTTTAAAATAAAAATTTAAAACAGGTTAATTAATAAAAAAAAAGTTCTACAACTTTGGGGGACCTTAATTTAGTGCAGTTTACTCTTTTGAGAGAGAGAGAGAGAGAGAGAGAGAGAGAGAGAGATAGCTGAATCCCGATCCTTAAGTTTGAGCAATGATGTCATTTATTTACGTTATCCAAAATGTTCTTGAATTGTGCCTCTACCTGTTGGGAACATATCTGGTGCATATGAGGGCTTTAGTGGACATATGCATATACTCGATCTAGTCCCTCGATTCACAAATCTACGGTCGAGGTCGACGATGCAATCCCACCTCCCACTTAAACTGAGTGTGTTTCAATTTGGCGAGGGGTTTTTGCAAAAGTACGTTTAAGTGGAAGGTGGGATTGCATCGTCGATCTCGGTCGTAGATTTGTGAATTGAGGGGTTAGATCGCATATGTGCATATGTCCACCAAAACCCTCATGTGCACCAGATATGTTCCCCTACCTGTTTGTGTAAAACTTTAAGTCATTATTCGTACTTTAATAGCAAATTTTACAACTACAGACTGAATAGGGCTTCTAAGCACATACAATGCAAGATGCTTGTAGAAGAGTGCTTAGAGAGAGAATATAACCACATCATCAAGAACTCTTGTAAGATTCATCTCCTCTATTGCAAGCACCTCTTTGTAGGTGTTTGGATGGTTGCATTCTCTATTAATTAGATGTAGTTATGCATAAGCACATGTTAAGCATTGATGCTACGAAATAAGCATCTATCTATCCTACGTGGCAATAAAAAGTAGTTTTATTTTGCTAAGCACGACTCTAAGTACCTACATTATACATGCCCTTAGTAACATGGCTATGCACACACACGGATACCTAGCTAATGCCATTAAAATAGCTGTAATAACTTAAGTGAGATGCTGATCAAAATGAGTTTTTGCCTTAAATGACACTGTTTGCACACTAAATAGCAAATCTAGCCCCCTCCAAAGATCAAAGCCAAAAATAGCACCGCGAACTTGCTTGCAAATGACATGTGTCATGTCTGTGCGCCAGGAGGTCAGACACGCCAAGTCTGTGCGCCACGGGACGGGACTTCCCACACTACTATAAAAAGGCTAATACTTGACGCCTAATCACAGACGGTTGACCAAAACTGTCTGTATTAAACACAATCACAGATGGTTTTGATTTAGCGACCGTTTGTATTACTTTCTGCGCTAAAAACCGTCTGTGAAGAGGTAATATCACAGACGATTCATTTTGAAAACCATCTGTTATACTTCACAAATGGTTCTAAATATCACAGACAGTTCTTGTTCAGAACCGTCTGTGATACTTCATAGACGGTTTTAAACATAAACCGTCTGTGACTTCGTCCTCTTCACAGATGATTTTTAATATAAACCGCATGTGATAATCTCATTTATTGCAGACCCAACTCTCACAGATCGATCTGTCTTAAATTCCTACTCTGTTCTCGCTGCTGCTGTTGAAGGTGGGGCTTTGAGGCGATTTGGTGAAAGGAGGCCGCAGATTTGGTAATTTGTTCTTGACTATTGATGGTTAGTACGTAATTAATTTGTTCCTTGCATTATATTCTAGATCTAGCTTGGTAAAGAGTGAATTGAAGATGGTTTAGATCGGTAAAGAGAGAATTGAAGATGGTTTAGATCTAGCTTTTCTATTGTTTTACAAGTGTTGGCTTCTTGCCATCTGAAGTTGGGCATGGGCTATATATCTATAATGTGTTTGTGATGAAAAACCTGACCCTAGGGTGCATTAGTGTTTTTTCAGTTCATTAGAAATACATATTTCAAATGACATATCAAAGTTGCATCTATAGTATACTAATTAATTAATTCAATATTTAACACCAAATTGTTATATGTGTCGCATAGATGGACCAAAGCTGGATGTACGGTGGCAACCGTGTGAGTGAAGAGTACATTAATGGCGTGTCTACTTTTACAAGAGCTGCCGAGGAGGATATGTTGAATAAGGGGGTGCAATATATGTACTCTCCATGCATTAACTGCGAGAATTTGAAGATGTTTAAGAACCGAGCGCAGATCGAAGCACACTTGATTCGAAGGGGTTTCAAAAAGGACTATACACGTTGGACTAGTCACGATGAAGAGCATCTTATATAGTAAGGTAGTAATAATGACATCACCAACGAAGTCAACGATATGACGCCGGATGATATCGATTGTGGTTTCGATTCGGATATGCTGCATGATGACAATCTAGATCAGATGCTTCGCAATACAGAAGGGAACTATGATGAGAGGGAGTATGTTAAATTCCGGGGCTTGATGGAGGACTCGGAGAAACCTTTGTTCCCGGGCTGCAAGCCGGAATACATAAGGTTGTCATCCGCGCTTGAACTGTGGAAATTGAAGGCAAGCAACGGTTGGTCCGACAAGAGTTTCACGGCGATATTAGGTCTATTAGCAGACATGCTTCCGGAGGGAAACGAGTTGCCCAAAACCACCTACAAAGCTAAGAAGGTTTTTTGTCCATTGCGAATGGAAGTAGAAAGAATACATGCATGTTTGAACGACTGTATCCTCTATCGTAACGAGTATGCAAACATGCATATATGTCTGGTGTGCAACACATCTCGATACAAGTGTAAGAATCAATCAGATGACGGCGAGGGAATCAAGATGAAGAAAGGATCTCCTGCTAAGGTGGCGTGGTATCTTCCTGTAAATCCCTGTTTGAAGTGGTTTTTTGCAAACCCAAAGGATACAAAACTACTGTATTGGCACTCAAAGGAGTGTAAGAATGACGGAAAGCTAAGACGTCCTGCTCATTCTGCCCAGTAGAGAAACATTGATAGGAGGTTTGCAGACTTCGGTGTGGAACCGAGGAATATAATGTTTGGATTGAGCACAGATGGAATGAATCCTTTCGGTAACATGAGCAGCCGACATAGCACTTGGCCCGTGATTCTTTGTATCTACAATCTTCGTCCTTGGTTGTGTATGGAGTGGAAGTATATTTTGCTGTCGATACTTATCCAAGGGCCAAAGCAACTAGAGAATGATATTAATGTGTACCTAGCACCATTGATGGAAGATCTAAAAATATTGTGGATTGAAGGGGTACAAGTATGGGATACGTACAAACGAGAGAACTTCACTTTACGCTCCTTGTTGTTCTGCACCATAAATGATTATCCTGCCCTTGCTAACCTGTCCAGCCATAGTACAAAAGGGGCCAAAGCCTGTACTCACTGTTTAGATAATACCGAGAGTGTGTGGCTAAAGCACTCACGTAAAACCGTGTACATGTGTCACCGTAGATTCCTTCGGAGGGCCCACCCATACCACAGGATGAAGAAACAATTCGACGGAGAGAAGGAGGACAGTTTAGCTCGAAGGCATTTAAGCGGAAAAGATGTCTATGACATGGTTAAGGATTTAGATGTTGTGCTCGGAAAGGGACATAAATCGAGGACCCGTGAGAAGAACATCTGGAAGAAGAGATCAATATTTTGGGACTTACCTTATTGGAAGCACCTAGAAGTTCGCTACTGCATCGACGTCATGCACATAGAGAAGAATGTATGTGACAGCTTGATTAGTCTCTTACTGAACATTCGTGACAAAACAAAAGATGGTGTCAACGCACAGCTTGACTTGGTTGATATGGACATCAGACCTGAGTTAGCACTGATAAAGACCGATAAAGGACGAACGTACCTTCCCCCTGCTTGTTACACTCTGTCCATGGCCGAGAGAACTAAACTGTCCCAGTGTTTGCATGGTGTGAAAGTTCCGTCCGGCTATTCCGCCAACATGAAGAAACTTGTTTCGATGGAAGATTTGAAGTTAATTGGTATGAAGTCTCATGATTGTCATGTGCTGATGACACAGATGCTCTCTGTTGCAATTAGAAGTATTTTGCCGATCAAGGTCCAGGAGATAATCATGAGGCTGTGTTATTTATTTAACACAATTGCTCAGAAGGTCATAGATCCTGAAGGACTAGATGCTTTGCAGGACGAGGTGGTGACAACTCTAAATGATCTTGAGATGTATTTCCCTTCGTTATTTTTCGATACCATGGTCCATCTCATTGTTCACATTATGAGGGAGATAAATATGTGCAGGCCCGTGTTCCTACGTAGCATGTACTCGTTCGAGAGGTTCATGGGAATTTTCAAGTCCTATGTATGAAATCGATCTCGGCCGGAGCGCAGCATCATCGAAGGTTATGCAACCGAAGAAGTCATTGAGTTCTATGTCGATTACATGGCTCAGGTTGAACTGATGGGTGTGCCGTGATCTCACCATGAGGGGAGGCTCGAGGGTATCAGGACCATCGGAAGAAAAATATTCACTCCAGATATGGATGCATATGCTCAAACCCATTTCACGGTCTTGCAACACATGACCAAGTGTCCTCAGATATCGACGGCTGGGGCGTCTTTGTTGGAAATATGCCCTAGAGGCAATCATAGAGATGATTATGTTTTATGATGTTCATAATATTGGATAATATGTTATCCTGTTACTTGAATGAATCATTGGTTATGAAGATTAACAGGTATGTGACTTGTTGGTGAAACTCTTAACTTATATGATGTCGTTTTAAATGAATCCCTGGTCGGATGTCAATAGTCGGAACACCAGTGACTCTATCGACCAACACATTGTATTGATTGATGACCATGTTTCACCGGTCATGGATATAGAGATATCGAATCAATAATGTGAACACATATTAGAGAACATGGGGTTGGATTGACCCCACCTTGAGACACTATTGAGATTGTTATGATTCTATGTGTCGTTAGTTGGTCTCAAGCAATGATGATGTATAATCCTTAGACCTAAGATCAGCATGGTTTTCTACATGTGTAATAGCACTCTTAGGGGTTGCCAAACGCTGCTCATAACTGGGTAGTTATAAAGGTAGCTTTCGGGTATGCTATGAAACATGCAGAGGAATGTGACTAGTTGGATATGAGATTTGCCCCTTCTAACATAACAGGAGAGATGTCTCTGGGCCCCTCGTTGTGGTTGGATAAAGTAAGTGCATGGCCATGCCACTAGTGGTCGAAGTGTTCGACCACGTGAAGTTATCCGAGACTCGATCGAGAAAGTATTGAACAGTTCATGGATGACACAACATCTCACCTGGAGTTCAACCAGACATCGTGAGGCAAACGGAGAATACTCGAGTAGGTCACTTAGTTCGATCGATTCTGATTGGTCGTATGGAGATCTGAGCTGGTCATAGGCGGTCAATGCGTAATCCAGAGTGGTCGTAACCTGGTCGTAAGGAGTTACGAACTGGTCATGACCAAATACGAACAGGTCATATAGAGATAGGACCTAGTCGCTAGTGATGAGGACCTGGTCGTAGATCATGTTGCATTAAGGTTCGTCCGATATAATTTGTGTGTATTCGGGAATCATTATGTCCTACTAGGAACCATTAACGACTCGTGATCGGAAAGGGTTTCTGAGTCACAACCAATTATGCATGAACCTACAGGGTCACACACTTAACGAGTTGGGACAAACCAGTACGAATATGATTCGTCAAACATGTTCGAATAGGATCCGTCATGAGCACTATATAAGGAAATGCATGAGGCTGTTGGGATAATGGGGTGAATGTAACAGATGAGACACACAAAAGTCGTGAGTTGAGTTGTTCCAATGAAACCCTAGCCACCATCTTCCTGAGAGCTCTGCCGTGCGACTTGGTGCTAGCAGACCGATGCGCGATTGTTCCTTCCCTGGACGTGTGGATACCGTAGAGGCGCTACTACGGTTGCTGTTGCGCTTGAGGATGATCCGCGGTCTTCATAAGTAACTGCAGAGGTCGCTAGAGGAGACGATCGACCACAACCACCGCACCAACGTGCTCGACGCTGGACGATCGACTACGACCACTACATTGACGCGCTCTACGTTGGACCAGGCTGCTCCAACTCTTCTTCCGCTGCTCTGCGCGTCTGGTGGTAACGAACTGTGATCATCTACTTGCTTGGCTTCCTGGTTTACATGGTAGAAAATTTTGATTTGTTGCTATGTAGCCCACCCGTACCCCAACACGTGCTTCGTCAACAGAATACGGAGCGGCTGGATGTTTGGATCATGAGACATCACAACAGTTGGTTCAACCAATATTTATAGGAGCGACTCGCTAGGAGCTCGTCAAGTGATATGCTGACATGGTTGACAAAATGGTCAATATTTATAGTTGTGACATGGCGAGGATACGACATAAATAGGTACACATTCTATACGCAGGCTCAGGATATAAAGAGCACTAACCAGAAACATGGTGTCCGCATAGATGCGTTTAGTACCGATGGGCTAAGGAGCTCCTACTATGGGCTCATAGAGGAGATATGGGAGCTCAACTACGTGCTTTTCAAGATCCCCCCGTTTCGGTGCCATTGGGTCCATCTCCCACAGGTGATGGTCGATAAGTACGGCGTCACTACCGTGGACCTCGAATGTGTTGGATACAAAGATGAGCCATTCGTACTCACTAACTAAGTTGTTCAAGTCTTCTATGTAACCGACCAGGCAAATAAGAAGCGCCATGAGTTCTTCATAGAAAAAAGAGGATTGTCAGAGTTGAGAATGTAGTGGACAAGGAAGAATACAATCAATTTGATGAGTTGCCTCCTTTTAGAAATGGCATAAGGGTCGAGGAAGAACAACGTGACGAAACTAGCTACATACGCGTTGATCATCATGCAGGGCTAATTTTTAAAGATTGGACAATGTGTGTATATGTGTTTTGAATGGATAATTTTAGTTCATTTGAGTTAATTGTTTTGTACTGTAAAATAGATGTGCTTGTTTCTGAAATGAATGTGAATTGGATGTATATATGTACTTGTTGTGTTTCTGCTTGTTTTAGAGGGCGTGGTTAGCATTTCTTGAGACTAGCCAATAAACAGAACTAGATTTATCAATACAAAAGAATATCACAACCGGTTTCATCTACAAACCGTCTGTGATAATATATTACAGACAGTTTCATCTACAAACCATCTGTGATACACAATCTATCACAGATGATTTACACAATCTATCATAGACGGTTATTTATTGGAACCATCTATAATACACAATGTATCACAGACGCTTATTTATTGGAACCGTCTGTGATGTCCAACCCTATTTATATTCAGACTCTAGGGTTTGCCCGCTTCCCCCACTCAAACGATTAAGTTTCTCAACTCTCCCTCCTCCCCCGAGCCCATCGTCGCCATCCTCGATGCTGCCTCCTCCTCAAGCCGGTGCGTTTCCTCCCTGGAGCCCGTCGCCACCGTCCTCGACGCAGCCTCCTCCTCGAGCCCGACGCGCCTCCTCCCCTGAGCCCGCTGCCTACTCCTCGAGCACGAGCATTCCTCAACGCAGCCTCCTCCTCAAGCCCAGTGTGCCTGCTCCCCCGAGCCCGCCGTCTCCTCCTTGAGCACGAGCACATACACGTCGCCTCCTCCTCCCCCAAGCCCGCCTCCTCCTCCCCGTGCATGAGCACGTATGCGTCGCCTCCTCCCCTCTCCCGAGCACACGTCGCCTCCTCCTCCCCCGAGCCCGGTGCGCCTCCCCTTCGACGCCGCCCTGCTGTGCCGGAACTGCTCCTTCTCGTCCTTCTCCTCGATGCCCAAAGGCAACCGATGCCGAGTTGCCAACCCCGACGCTCTTTCTATCAATAATATGTTATGCTGTCATGGTCCTCATGGACTCATGGTAATTGCGCTGGTATCTGGTTCAAACATTGAGTGTAGTATGAGGTGTTGTACTTGTTTTAGAAATTTGTATTTGTTCTAGTGAGTGATTCATACGGTATTTGTTTGCATACTGCTACTGAAATATATTGCAATGTTTTGTGGTGGGCTTTATGCTGATTTCAGTTGTTCACATGATGTTTGTGTTGAGCATATTATTCCTTTTAAATGACTTGAAGGATTTACATGTTTATATGTCAAATATGTCATTGCATTGGTCCTAATTTCTTCCCTACATATCCCAATTATTTACTAATTGGTGTGTATACCCATACACATAGAGATCAAATCTTATGATAATATGTTCATGCGTGTTAGAACATCTATTTTTTGTGAAGATGTCTTCCGCTCATTCTTCGTCATCGTTGCCTCATGTGTCTGATGCGCCGTCCTCTGGAATATCCAATCGCGCTAGAGGAATATCGAAAAGGCCCGGGGCCGATTTACCATCACGGAGGTCGATGAGTCTAAGACCCCTATCAATCCTCGCTGAGCAGCGTCCGCATTCTGGAGAACGGTCGGAATAGTTACACGGGAACGGGCCAACATCACCTACAATTCGTGGAAGGAGCTAACAGATATTTTCCAATCTTTTGAGATCCCAAAACAACAACAAGACTCTATGTGATGACACGCGTTGCTACAGATGTGCAAAGTGTGGAAGAACTTCAAGAGCACGCATGTCAAGAACTACGTGGAGAAGGTTCTAAGGCCCTTCCACAAGTATCCGTTCTTCGAAGAGTACTGGGAAGACTTTGTAGCGAAGAAGATGACATATGATGTTAGGAGTGAAAATGCGGCGCACGGGGCCCTCCAGGGAAAAAAACACACATCCCTATAGACTCGGCACCACTGGGTATACGGGTAAAATCCCGCAATGGAGGGATCAGGACCAGTAGGCAAACCTTTCGATTGCCTCCTCACCATTTATTGAGATCTCTCATGAGCGTGCCCAAAACTGGCTAAGAGCGAGGTTATCTACCCTGTCTTCGAGGGCCATTTCCTTTCCAAACCCCATAGACGAGGAAGTGTCCTAGTGCCTGGTAAGATATCGAACTATCTAGTTTGTAATTACTCTATAACTTCATAGGAAGTGAAATGATATGTCAGGCTATTGCAGAAAACGCTGAGTGCACAATCTTTCCAAGGCTCATTCTAGGCAGTCAGGGAGGGAGATATACTCTCTGCGGCCCTGGGAAACAATGAGCACTCGGGTCGCAGGAGAGGCCTTGATATTTATGTTCCATGGAAACATGGATTCCCAGAGGACTCCGAAGCGTACCGGAGTAGGAAGAGAGCCAAAACTGAGCGCGATGCAAAGCTACGAGAGGAGATTCGTGAATCCTTTAGAGATGAGATCACTGAATCCATCAGAGATGAGATCGATGATCGCGTCAGAGCTGAGACACGACGGCAGATGGAGAGCCTTGAGGAAAGGCTTAGGGAAAATCAGTTGCAAGCCCCTACCCATACTGTGCTAGCCAGCCCCCTAAACTTCCGAGTAGCTGTGCGTCCAACCCTAACCCTACCCCAAAAGGCGACGACATATTTCCTGTCGATGATATCCTGGTAATAATTATTATCTCTGGAATGCTCGATCCATTAATAGGCCTATTAGAGTAGCTAATTTTGTATCGTTATGTAAGTGGCTGAAGTGCAAGCTCTAAGTGAGATATGCCTCCGTTGCCCTAGATACTTCTACTACTACAAAAAGGCTAATACTGGACACCTCATCATAGACAGTTGACCAAAACTGTCTGTATTAAATACAATCACAGACGGTTTTGGTTTTGCGACCGTTTGTGTTACTGGCTACGCTAAAAACCATCTGTGATGACCATAATATCACAGATGGTTCTTGTTGAAAACCGTCTGTGAAGTATCATAGACTGTTCTTAATGAGAACCGTATGTGATATTATGGTCATCACAGATGGTTTTTGTTTGAAACCGTCTGTGATTCGCAGTGCGGGATGGCGACAATTTTTGGACACGTGCGCGGGAGGCGAAATGTTTTGGCGCTATCCTTATATATTATAGCCACCCCTGCCTTCTCTTCCATCAGTCTCTCCTCTCCTTCCCGGTGAGCTCCAATGATCGTCCTCGATTCCCAGTAGCAGTTCGGGAGGAGACGCAATGACAACCACGAGGAGGAGGGACGCGCAGGACCCATGCCAGTAAGTGATCAATCGCTTGTCGCCTCCCCCTGCCTTGTTGCTTTCGGTGGCTCTTAGTGGTGACCGTGGTTTTCTTGTGAATGAATAGATTAAGATAAGATTGCGGATTTTGAGATGAAGCTCATGGACATCGACAGCGAGCACCTCAGCATCCTTGACTCTGAGTACTAGGCCATCGTCCATCTCTTTGTCTCGGACTCGTTTTCCTCCCCAGCCACAAATCCGAACCAGAACAGATTTTGGTTTCGTTTATTGTCTGGTAAAACAACTATAACTTTTGCATACGACGTCCAAGTTAGATTCACTCAAGAGGCTGTGGAAAAGTGAAAAATCCAAAAAATGTCATTTAGGACCTCAAAACGGCCTCCGAAGTTTCAACACCCATTTTCGCCGTTCGTTCGCCGTCTAGTTTGAGTTTTCTTTCATTCTAGATTGTGTAATCAACCATATGCAGATACTCGGGTCCAACTGTCCAGCAATTGATTGGTTTGGCTTAGAATTCGATTTTTTTTTGCAATAGAAAAAACTATCACAAATGGTTCTGAACAAGAACTGTATGTGACTGTCTATTATCATAGACGAATCTGAACAAGAACCGTCTGTGATAATGGATTATCATAGACGGTTATTGTTTAGAACCGTCTGTGATGACTCATGTCATCACTGACCCGGCCATAAAGTTAGATGGTTCAGAAAAGCCATCTGTGATGACGATTTTGAACTGTTTGCGATGATCTTTTCTGTAGTAGTGTGCTTGGGGCCACGTGTACCCATCCGGTGTCGGGGTTTTGGTGCACGGTGTAAATCCAACACTGGATTTCGCAAAAGTGAATGTGGACGGTGTTTATGCCAATTTCACGGTCGTCCCACTACAGATTTCCCCAAATAACGAGATCATGACTCTAGGGCAAGCCATTGGAACATTCATCCAGTGGCCCAAGAGGGACATTTGCCTAGAGCTACCTACTCCGGTGTCAACTTCACGGGAATGTCCTACAACGGTGTCAAGTCCACGGGAGCTACCTACACCAAAGCGGCACGGGCCCGATGCATCAGATGCATCTACACCTCGTGCTCGGTCGACTCTCGTGAAGTTGACCTCTAAAAAGCAAGGCAACAAGGGCAAATCGAAGACAATCGGCTCCTGTTCTAATATCCCCTTCTTGCCGTTGGCCCGGAAATTTATGTTAGGCGAGCTGTTGGTCGAGACGGTAGAGCCCGACCGTACCCTAAGATTCTCTTGCACGAGATTGCATACATGGTACATGGAACATGCCAACAAGACGGATGGACAACGACGCTCGGGTGTCAACGTCAAGTTCAAGAAGGATCATCTTAACCACGTGGTTCAAGGCTATGTCTTCATGGTGACCTTCGAGGACTTGCTCTTTCTCTTCAAGCTCAATGCCCTCAATGTCTCACTCATACGATGCTGGACACTATAAGTGTGTACAATCAAGGTCAACGTTCGTGTAATACTGATAAATATTATATATAACTCCTTGCTTTTGTGTGTGTGTGTGTATACATACATGCACATGATTTCTAAAGGCGAATTAAGGAATTCACCGGTAGGTTTCCTCGACCCATACTTGGTCTCCTTGCAAACCATCAAGATGAATGCAAAATTCGTTAAGGATTACATGACGAAGTCATTGCTAGCTCACCGCAACAAGGAATTCATACTTTTACCTTACAACCAGGAGTAAGTGCTGCACTAGTGACTATACTTGTTGATTTGTACTTTATAAGCAACACGAAATTAGGTTTAATGAACATGGCGACATACCTGTGTAGGTTTCACTGGATTCTAATTGTAATTATACCAAAACGGACAGGGTAATATACCTAGATTTCCTAAAGAGGGCCACACACGACTTCACAATTGTCCAACAATTAATTGACGGGTAAACACATTTTCTCCATAGATAACTCTATTGTAGTCTTTCCTTTCTTTGCAATGGCTAAGACTAACTTCTTGGAATCACGTAGGTCGTTCGCCGTGTACTTTGCTAAAGGAGAGAATTGCAAGGGAAAGATTCTGCGACACGATCTAAATTTCCTTGTATTCGCTACTACACGTTAATCATATATAACACTTCATAGCAACGCCTCTCGAACTAACCAATTCTATTTTTGCAGTGCCACCAGCAGCCACCGACCTGCAACCTCTATGGATACTATGTTTGCCACAACATGGAACTACTCGTCGGTTCCGCGATGACTAATGATCCTCAGGTTTATCAATCTTGTAATAATTATTTCGTACTTATCAATTTATATATGCATGGATTTAATCTTCTTAGCGACAGGTTGCGAGCATTGATACAACTGCGTTGGAACAGGGCCAGCTCAGAAACATTCGAGGATAGTTTGCATCATTCTTGAACCATGAGGTCATAAATCCAAATGGGAAGTTTCACAATGTAAATTGAACTTAATTGGTATAAGATTGAACTTAATGCTACATGTGTGTAAATGTACATGAATGGTTAATTTTAGTTAATTGATTTGTGAATTGGATGTGCTCGTTTATGAAATGAATATGAACTGGATCATGTGCTTGTTTCTAAAATGAATGCGAATTGGATGTGCTTGTTTATGAAATGGATGTGAATTGGATGTATACATGTACTTGTTGTGTTTCAGCTTGTTTTAGAGAGCATGGCTAACATTTCCTGAGGCTAGCCAATAAACAGAAATAGATTTAGCAATACAAAATAATATCACAGACGGTTCCTTAAGACATACCGTCTATAATACATCAGCTATTACATACGGTTTAATCTACAGACCGTCTATGATACATCAGTTATCACAGATGGCTTTAGCTACAAACTGTCTGTGATAGTGAACTATCACAGACGGTTTTTAGTTAATAACCATCTGTGATAGTCTACATCACAGACGGTTTGAAAACCATTTGTGATGACCTCATGTCATTATTGACCCACAAACTCAGACGGCTCACGAAACCATCTGTGATGACGTTTCTAAATCGTCCGTGAAGACCTTTTCCGTAGTAGTGCCAAGTCCCCTCGCTAGGCCCGGACGCCCCCTCCCTGTTGTAATTATCTAGTGGTAATTAATTTATTCATAATTAATTAGTCATAATTAAGTACTCGTAATTTTTGTAATTAATTAGTTGTATTTAAATATTCTTAATTAATTAGTCGTAATTATTTAGTCATAGTTAGTTAGTCCAAATAAATTAGTCGTAAGGATTACTAGGTTTTTCCCCCACAAATTTAGTAGTTTTTTTATTTATTAATGCACTGATTAGGTTAAATTTGTACATATGGATTACCGAAGTGCGGTTATTTTGGGGAGGTAGGGAAATGTAGACTACATAGTGTGATCTATTTATTTGATTGTGTATAGTAAAGAATGGTGAATTGCTCCTAACATATGCATTGGATTGTTGTGGCTTTAGGTAATATCGAACATGCAAGACATGCTTGTGTTTTTTGGCGACGGTCTCGTACGATGCAGACCGAATGGGTTGGTCATGTCAAGATGCCTAATAAATATATACTTAACAACATGCTGTAATCCTTAATAGTTTGTACTAATAAATTAACATTTCGGAAAAGCCAAAAACTCGCATTTCAAATCGGACACATGAAATCATTCACTTTTCTTGTATGCATGACTTTCTATGTATTATCACACGTACCAAAATTTTATTGTCACATAAAACCATGTGTTGTATTATCACATGCACCATAAATTAATTACGCATTGAAATTGGGGCACATGAAATCAGGTGCTGTATTGTTAATTTAGTCGTAATTTTATGCGCCCTAATTGCAGTGCATAATTAATTTATGGTGCATGTGATAATACCGCACATGATTTAATGCGGCAATAAATTTTTGCTAAGTGTGATAATACATAGAAAGTTAGACATACAAGGAAAGCGCATGATTTCATGCGTCCTGTTTGGAATGTGAGTTTTTGGTTTTTTTGAAATATTAATTTATTATTGCAAACCGTTAAGGATTACGACATGTTGTTAAGTAGATACTGATTAGGCATCTTGACATATCCAACCCACCCGGTCCACCCCGTACAAAACCGTCGCAAAAAAACACAAGCAAGTCTTACATATTCGCCATTACCTACAGCGCAGCAACCCAATGCATAAGTTAGGAGCAATTCACCATTCTTTACTATTCACAATCAAATAAATATATCGTACTATTTAGTCTACTTTTCCCTACCTCCCCAAAATAACTACACTTCGGTAATCCTTATGTACAAATTTAACCTAATCAGTGCATAATAAAAAGACGACTAAATTTCTGAAAAAACTAGTAATCCTTACGATTAATTTATTTGGACTAACTAACTATGAATAATTTATTATGACTAATTAATTATGCCTAAATAATTACAACTAAATTAATTAGGACTAATTAATTAAGAATATTTAACTACACCTAATGAAATGCGACTAATTAATTACAAAAAATTACGACTACTTAATTATGAATAAATTAATTATGACTACTTAATCATGAATGCATTAAATATGAATAAATTAGTTACTACTAGATTATTACAACTGAGAGGGGGGTGTTCGGGCCAGGGGCATGTGGACGAGGGTAGTCTCCTCCGTAGGCGAGAGGACTTGAGAAGTCTCCTCCCCTGGCGCACAGACTTGGGACTTGGCAAATCCCCTTCCCTATCGCACAGACTTGGCGTGTCCGGCCGCCCGGCGCAAGGACTTGACACATGTCGCCAGCCGGTGAGTTCGCGGTGTCATTTTGGGCTTTGATTTTTGGAGGAGGCTAGATTTGCTATTTTGCACGTAAACAGTATCATTTAAGCCAAAGACTTAATCAAAATTTTAAAAAGTTGCCTCGATCTAGTTGGAGTTTAGAGGCCTAGGTTGCACCATTGCTCAATATAGAGAGGCATGGGGTAATTTTCTCTCTTAGATTGAAAATCGTACTCCCCGTTCACCGTGATGTACGCACTAATTTGTTTGTACATTTAAAATTTTGAGTAGTGCATTTGTCGTACAAAAAAATGAGTTTTGTTTATTTTATTTATCTAGTTACGACATTTCTAAATTGAATCTCACTTAAAAATCTAAATACAACATATATCTTCTACATACATCGAGTAGGCATGAGCTATAAGCCTATAACTACATAAAACCCTGTTCAATCGGATCTAGAATTGTACATTTTGTCTAAGAAAAATCCATGCTCGCTACCCTAACCTGCAAGCTGGGCCATGCATGTTAGCTTGGAGTAACATTGACGAATGTGTTTTTGTCATACAAACCAGGCTAGCTACCTAGCTACCTGAAAGTTACTATACTATATACACCTACTAGAGATAGTTGCTCACTAGCTACCAAGATTTAATTGCCTCCTATCTCTTGTCAAACTCTGGAACTGTACTTGCACTGGTGCAGGGTTCATTTTTAGACAGGCTTGCAGGACGACCAAATCGTGCACCTACGGCTATAGATTCTTCTGAAGCACTAAGCATCCCAGTGGCTTTCTATCCTTTCTATTCTGTGTCGAAGTTTTACTATCTTATGAATGAATATCGGGTCTCCTAGAATTAGAATTATACGGAGAATGGTACAGAGATTTATACAATTTTAGATCATCTTTGGAGATAATAATAACTCTACTCTTGTGTTACTGTATTGAGTATGCTAATTACAATTAAGAGGAAGACTAAAACTTAATGTCTTGTGCTCCAGATTGCCTCTCTCTTTGTCTACTGACTTCATCCTTTATATAGCGTATGAAGAGGTGACAGTTCCTCCAAGCCAAGAGACATCTCATCGTTCTGAATGATAAACGGTTGGCGGAGGTTATTGTCAGAGAGATAACACCCCCACATCGCTAGACAGTTGTTGTCAGATACATAGATATAATATGTGCGGTTATTCACAGAGAATAACAACGTATATTAACTACCCCATGTGTTGAACACAGCGCATAAGACTCCCTAATCAACTGGGTCAACATGTTTGTAGGCTCTATCGATTACAAGGTGATCGTGGCCGATTAGGTTGTGGAAAGCTTACGACTAGAGGCTGATCGTAGAAAGGCTTACGACCAGGGGGTGGTCGTAGTAATACTAACGACCACTCGGTTAAGCTTCCCCCTTATGAAGAGTAAGGGGTATACGTGCGAGTAATATAAAGATATTGCTATCTATAATGAGAATTACAGATAAATAATTAAATGGGGGTTATTAGATCCTCATCATCTAGCCCCATAGCTTCAAGTGAAAATAACTTACTTGGTGTAGGAGTCGTAGAATGGTGGTCAGAAGCAGAACTTTTTCGACTGGTATTTTATTTTGCCAGAAATGGACTTGGTCAAGAAGGTAATTTCACTTGAGTTGTAAAGACATAATCGATTTTCACGAACAGACAAATTAAAGAATTTCAATCGACTCTCACAGACCGGTCTATTGATGCGATTCCTGAAGAGGTGGCAACCATTGAGTTCCCACGATCTCCAACTCAAGCGTGCAGCTATAAAAATCCACCGTGGGCATGACTTAGGGTTTTTACTTTCCCTATTTGTTTCAACTGTTCTTTGAGCCCTTGTTCTCTCTGCCACCAACCAAATCGAACTCTTCCTCGAAACCTTTCCAAATCCAAGTCAATCTCACTTAGAGAAGATGGCCGGAACTGTTTCTAAGTGGACAGTATTAGAGATGGATGAGACGAAATTGAAAGCTTTGGTCACCGCCGAGAAGATACCGAAGAAGGACTATGTGAAGTGGACTGAAGCTGCTAGGCAACATTGGCCCTCGGGTGAGGAAGGCACCATTTCTGTATTTCAAGCATACTATGTGGTTTTCGATTGCCCGCTCACCCTTTCCTTACACCAGTACTTGTACACTTTGGGGTGTAATTGGTGAATCTTATTCTCAATTCCATCACAATGTTGAGCGTGTTCGTGTACTTGTGCGAAGCTTACTTGGGGATTCAACCGGACTTGGAGCTCTTCCAATACTACCATGGGATGAGCAAAAAGGCCGAAATCGCAAGTAGCTGCGGTTTGAAGCTCCACGACGGGAAGTCAAAGGAATACATTCAGATGTTTACCCGGTCGTCATGGATAGGATCGAAGAAGAGGTGGTTCTACTGGACGATTACCAAGGACGATAGCCTCTTCTTCGTAGGAAAAGCTGCTGAGAAGAGTTCCTCCTAGAATTCAGTTCCCAACGACCTCAACCGGATCACTTCCTTCATCCAAGCCATAAAAGACTTGAGAGAAGAGGGGCTCTTACTAGATGGCATGTGGTGAGGGACTTCATCGCGCGCCGCATCAGTCCTTTGAAGAACCGAGCACATCCCATGTGGATGTACTCAGGGACTAAAGATTCAACCAGGGATTTCGATGAAGGTAAATAATCTTTCAACTCAGCTTGTTTTTATTCAATTTTGAGCATGATTGTTGAGTAGTTTCTTTATCATCGTAGATCTCTCTCAAAAAGCAATTGATGCCCGAGTAAAACTCGTTTGTAAGAAAGCTCCAGCACCCAAAATGACAGGGGTTCCTCGAATCTTGGCGGTCGTGTCCGCAAAGGAAAGGGAAGAGCGCTTAAAGGTAATCAAGAGTGAAGGGATACGGGTAGGTTACACTAGCTGGCAATTCAAAAAATTCTACCACATAAACCAAGAAGCCAAGCGAGTAGAAGACCATAGATCATTACCACTAGGCGCGTAGTGCAACGAAAGAAGAGTTGGAGCAGCCTGATCCAACATGGAGCGTGTCAATGTAGTGGTCGTAGTCAATCGTCCCCTCCAGCAACCAATTGCTTTCCTTAAAATGTAGTGGATCGTCCTCATGCGTAACAACAACCGCAATAGCGCCTCCACGGTATCCACACGTCCAGAGAAGGAACACCGAATGCAGGTGTGCTAGCACCAAGTCACACGGGAAGACTCTCTCAAGAAGATGGAAGCTAGGGTTTTGGTGGAGCAACTCATGTGTATCGGCTTTACCCCAATTAGCCTCAAGCATCTCCTTATATAGTGTCCATGACTGATCCTATCCGAACACGTTTATTCCAATCCGTTAAGTGTGTGACCCATTAGGTTCATGCGTAATCGGTTGTGACTCGAAAACTCCTTTTCGATCATGAGTCGTTAGCGGCTCCTAGTAGGACATAACGATTCCTGAATACACACGAATTATATTGGACAAACCTTAATGCAATATGATCTACAAGTAGGTCCTTATCACTTATGACTAGCTCGTATCCCTATACGACCAGTTCATATATTGTCATGACTAGTCCGTAACTCCTTACGACTAGTTCATGATCAGTAAGTGATCATGTTCGACTAGCCTACGACCAACTTGTATCTCTATACGACTAGTATGTATCTGATCGAACTGAAAGACCTGCTCGTGCATTCTCCCTTTGCCTCACGATATCGGGTTGAACTCTAGGTGAGATTTATGTCATCCATGGACTGTTCAATTCTTTCTCGATCAAGTGTCGGATAACTTCACGTGGTCGAACACTTCGACCACTAGTGGCATGGCCATGCACTTTCTTTATTCGACCACATCGAGGGGCTAGAGATATCTCTCCTGTTATGTTAGGAGGGCGCAAATCCCATATCCGACCAGTCATATTCCTCTGCATGTTTCATAATATACTCGAAAGCTACCTTTATAACTACCCAGTTACGGAGTAGCATTTGGACGCCCCTAAGTTTACTATTACACATGTAGGAAACCATGTTGATATCAGGTTTAAGGATTATACATCATCATTGCTTGAGACCAGCTGACGATAGATAAAAACATAACAATCTCAATAGTGGCTCAAGGTGGGTCAATCCAATCCCATGTTCTCTAACATGTGTTCACATTATTGATTCGATATCCCTATATCCATGACCGGTGAAACATGCTCATCATTCAATACATGTGATGGTCAATAAGTCATTAGTGTTCTGACCAGTGACATCCGACCAGTGATACTTTTAGAATGACATCATATAAGTTAAAAGAGCTTCACCAACAAGTCACATACTTGTTAATCTTTATAACCGATGATTCATTCAAGGAATAGAATAACATTTATTCAATAACTCATAAATATAGACGTGATACAATCATCTCCATGATTGTCTCTAGGGCATATCACCAACAAAGAGTTGATTTCTTTTTTAGGATTCTGTGGTCGCAGATTTCGACTATTGAGTGATGTTCTTTTTTTTGTTTATTACAGAAAGTAGGCATGACAAACCATCAAGACGACCAAGATGTCGAATCAAAGTCTATCGAAACAGGGCCAGAGGAAGACAAAGTTCTTCCGACCAAAAGGCGTCGTCTTGTGAGGGCCGCCGACAAGCACAACAAAGGCTCAAGCTCTGCTCCTCCTCTGAGCAGCCCCATCAAGAAATTCTTTGCAGATGTGATGCTGCAGAGAAAAGGGGACTGATCGAATTGCCTGCTCACAAAGCCCCCAAGACCAAGATACCATTCTACTATAACACGAAGACTTTTTCAGTTTCTGCCTCTCATGACTTTGTCAAGCAACTAGAAAAGGAGAACTAGAAGAGCTTTGTGTCTTTTGTGAAGGATACTGCTACATCAGCAGAGCCCATGGTTGAGGTAGGCACTGTCCCTCAGGTGGTCGAAACAAGTTCCGATCACCAAGACGGGCAGGAAGCTTCAGGAACTTTAGCTCTCGTTCAAGGTCTACGACTAGACGTGGTCGTAGAGGTCCCAAACCCTCAACAAGATCATCGACCAGACGTGGTCAAAGAAACCCCGACCTCTCAATCTCGTGGCACTGAAATCCCCTCAAGGGCTGAAAGTGTCGCAAGGATTGAGGCGGTCGACGAGAAGAAGAGAAAGAGATCTTCCTTAGGGAAGGTCTCTTTTGGATTCACAATTCAAGCTAGAAAACCAAGGTATGTAAAAATCAAAAGCATAAGGACATCATTTACCTTTTGTTTTTTTACAATTTGACATGTTTTCTTCTTTCTAGAATTTTAGTCCTGCTCCTCCAACCCCCAAGGACACTTCTATCGAGAGGCCTACTGTTATTTCTCCTGCAATCAAAGAGATAATGTTGGAGGTGGTCGAGGGATCGACCACTATCTCTGTGGTGGAGGAGGGCACTTCCATTGAAGCAACTACGACCACCGAAGTGGTCGTAGATGCAGAGACGAAGATGGCGAAAGATATGGTCACTATGATGATCGAGCCGGTTATTGATGATATCAATAATCAGACAAGTGACTTAGTCCTTCAATCACTAGAAGCTTCCAATCAAGATGGAGGAGGAACCTCCGACCACCGTGCCGGAAAACAAGTCATGGAGGACGTTCCTCCCAGCCCTCAAGGAGGAGTTGCTGATGCCGGCAACAAAGAAGAAGAAGAAGACTCCTTTGACTTCTTCTCCGAGTTCTTTGGCCCACCATCCATTGTAGGATCTTCTTCATTTAGGTCGCAAGACCGAGTCCCACATCCTAAGGATATTCCTAATAGAGGACGCATTTTTTATGACGAGAGTCTTCAAAAAATATGGTGGGACCAAGTCGAAGAGCTTGATGAACTCAAAGATTCCTAGAGGGTGTATGCTAATTTTGCTCAGAGAACCGTAAATGTAAGTACCTGATACCAAACATTTACATATTTGATTTTTTTTTCTTACTTCTCACAGTCTTTCTTCATTCAGAGAGCTTTAGAACAAGTTGTCACTATTGGTGAATAACACATACAACTTGTGTTGTTAAGACAGCAAAAAGCTGAACTCTACGAGCAGGCAGAGAAATGGTAAGTCACTGTCACATGTAGTCCTTTTGTCTTTCGACTACTTGTTTAGTTCTCATATCTACTTTAACCTTTGCAGGTTCAAAAGTGACAAAAAGACCTTGGCTGATGCACTCGACTACGAAAAAGTCGAGACGCAGAAGTTAAGGGAAGAAAACCAAGACCTACTGAACAAACTTCAGGAGGCAAATTATGTAACTTGGGAGTTGCAGAATGAGATAAACAGTAAGTTCTAAACTTAAGACTGTTTATAATAATGAATTTCTTTTCTTTTTATAACTCTCTTTTCTTTTTAGAAAAAGAGGTCGAAATGGGTAAGCTCGAAACAGAGGTCAAATCAAAGGCCTTAGTTGTCAACAAGCTTTCCCACATCGACAAAGAAAAAGACAAGAGCATAAAGTCGTGGGAAGAGTGATGCACAAAGAATGATGCCTCCGGCTGACGACAACAAGGTCAAGAAACTTGATTCTCGACTAGGAGGTAAATAATTCTTTACCTATGACCAGTTTTGTTTACCCGTCTTTTAAGAGGTATTTTTTTTTACTAGTCAAACTCTTTTCAGAGTAAGCAGTCGAAATAAAACAACTCTAAGAAACTTTGACTCGTAACCAGGAGGAGATGAAGTCGACGAAGATCAACCTTTAGGACAACATCTCTCTTCTTAACAATGTACTCGGAGGACTTGGTGATAAGGAGGTCACTCCTCTTGAAGACACCATGATTGCTCATACGAGTGTCATTGGAGAACAAGTCAAAAATTTGCAAGAGTTGATAACCACTCTGAAGACTAACCAAGCCGACTCAATAAGAGAAGCAGTCGAAAGTGCAGTAAGTTATGCCTTGGCAAAACTTAAGGCACATGACCGTAATCTTAACTTTCAGCCAATCGAAGCCAATTTCGACTACCTCGAAGCAGAAGCAGTATGGCTAATTGAAGAAGTGCAACCGGTTAATAGGAAAGTCGTGGAGGAGATGCAAATTGGATCTCCTTCATCAGAGTAGTTTGTAATAGGAAACTTGTAAAGACAAGCTTTTGTTTATGAATATAAACCTTCTTTCTCCTGCAATCTATCTTGTCGAGTAGTTAGTAACTCATAACACAATGAATGGAGAAAAGAAATTAAATTTAAGACTAAAAATTGAAGTCATATTAATAACTTTATCCTAGCCCCCGACTATTTGCTAGGTTTATTTATATAAACTAAGTAAATAGTGTGAAAAGGGGTTTGCTTTAAAAAGGTTTGTCCGACGTTAGTTGTCGATCTCGATTATCATGTATTGGTTGCAAGAATCAGTAACAGATTGACACTAGAAAGTTCCTTCTAGTGGGCAGGACCACATGTAGAGAGGAAAGATTTTGACTAGTGCAGTTACGTTCTCTAGCCATATTAATCAAATCAAGAGCGTCAACATGAGTTGGATAAATGATCAGAGTGCCTTAAAAATTCGTTCGACCTTTCTTAGTGAACTCAATAGTTTTATGCTGATAGGAAGAGTTAGAAACAGTACGACGCTAGGAAGTTCCTTCTAGTAAGTAGGATCACATGCAAAGAGGAAAGACTTCAACTAGGTATTGTGTCTTTCTCCGACCAGTTTGAACTAATCGAGTTTACCAAAAGTAGTCAAACAAATTATAAAAGTATACTCTACTTAGAGAATTTTTCAAAATGAATGAAAAAACAAACTAAATTGAAAAGAGCATGCTTGAAATTATTTTGACCAGATTTTGTTGAACCCAGTCTCTTTGTGTTGGCAGCAAAAGTTAGAAACGAGTCGACACTAGGAAGTTCCTTCTAGTGGGCAAGACCACGTGTAGAGAGGAAAGATTTCGATTAGGTGATGTTATCTTCCTTCGACCAGTGTAAAGAAAACCGAGTGTTGAAAAATGATCGAAAAATCATAAAAGTGCTACTCAATGTTAGACAATAAAGATTGAAGTAAACTGAAACTTTATTGAGGAAGTAAGAAGTTATATATAAAATTTGCGTAATTGGTCGATGTTCCAAGAATTTGAGAGAACTCGGCCATCTTCCATTGCTAGTCATACCGAACCTGGTCGTGCAACTTCGACCACTGTGTAAGAATCTTCCCATTTGGGGAAAAGTTTGTTCCGATTAGACTGGGATTGAATCTTTTTCAATACCAAGTCACCTATAGCAAGGCTGCGAGGTTGGACCTTACAATCGTAGTATTTGCATAGGGCTTGTTGGTAGACTGCTAGACGGATTAAGGCTTGATTCCTCTTCTCTTCGAGTAGGTTGATGTCATCCGCTCGAAGTTGTTCCTGGCTAGAGTCATTGAAATTTTTTATCCATGTTGACTGAATCTTTAGTTCTGGTGGAAGCATGGCTTCAACTCCAAAAACTTGTGTGGATATCATGGGGATTTGCCCACGATCTTAGGATGATGAGACAATTGGCAATGGCATTAAGGGTTTGCGGAATCACCTGTTTTCGACGAGGTTCAACTGCTGTCAAGCCTCTGGCGGTCTGACCGGCCATGGGAGCGGTCAGACCGGCCATGCCTCGGTTTTTTTTTCAGATTTGGTGGCTGACGGTCTGACCGGCCATGGTGGCGATCAGACCGGCCAGTGCGGCGGTCTAACCGGCCAACCCTAAGCGGTCAGACCGGCCATTAAGGTGACTTTGGATTTTTGTGCTGAGCCAAAAATAGAAGGTGTAAGTAAGTGAGAGGGTTCTTCTGCACTTGGTCTCATAATTTTTGGAGCTTCCAATGAAAGGTTCTATTCATTTGAAATTTCCAGAGAGCTCTCGGGTTTCCAGGTTGGAAAATTGGCTAAGTCCCAAGTGGGCGGTCAAACCGGCCTTTTGTTGGCGGTCAGACCGGCCAAGGGTGGCGGTCTGATTGGTTTTGACTTGTGTCGCTCGTCAGTGTGGCGCGATGTGTGTTCGCTAGGTCAAGTTCATGGATTTCATCGTATATGTGTTGCATGATGCATGTTTTCACTAACGTGGGTCAAGTTGTGAAGAACGTATTCCCGGATTCGATTTCTTTGTATATTGTTGTGCAGGACGCTTAGAGGTCAACGACGGTCAACGGTGAGGATGATCGGGACTAAGCTTGGAGAGCTGAGGTCTAGAACGATCAAGGATGCTGGGTGAGGTCAATGAACTCAAGCATGGAGCAAAATGGACAAGGATGAACGAACGGGCAATTCGGTGCGACGGGTTGGATCAATCGGTGCGGGATCGGTGCAAGTGCCATGGTGGCTTCGGGGGAGCCGGACAGGAGAGACTTGCCGACACAATGAGAGCCTTTGATCAACCTACACGTGGCGAAGCAGGCGAGTGCTTCACCAAGATTGAACTTGGTCTTCGGAGAAAGATCAAGAAGGGGTATTTTGGTAATTTCACCAAATACTGCCTTTGTGACCTTGCACTAAACCGCGGCGCAAGACGGTGCATGGAGAAGCGGTTTAGGTCAAAGGAAGATGAAGACGACGCTTTAAGATGCGTGCGTGTGTCCCGTTTATGTTGGGCCTTAACGGGAGCCTATTAGGGTTAACTCTTCTAGAAGCCAGGCCTCACTATAAATAGGAGGGGGTGCTGTCAAACAGCCCTCAAGCACTTCATTTGCAAAACCAAAGTTTGTCTTAGGGCTTGGAGAGGAAAGGAGAGGCTTAGGGTTTTAGAGAGTTAGATTGATTTGAGTGCTCATGTTGTGAGGTTTGTCCTCCTTGAGGGAGTGGCTGTAAACCAGCAACAACCACGAATCAATCTATGCAAGATTTCTCAAGATGAGTTCCTATTTGTTCTTGCTCTCTATTTCTTGATTTTGGGTGTTTCTTTGATCCGATGGGTTTCTAGTGGGTTCTTGCCCCCATCTACCTTGCTGTGACATGTGGGAATACATCTAGGATCATCTTGATCATCAATCTCCAATGAGCAAGTTTTGGATCAAGTTTTTCGTTTTTGCTCAGTTTTGAACCATCCTTCGGTAAAATGAAAAAAGGTCAAAACTTTGACGTGGATCTACTCGATCGTCGCTTGGAATAGGTTTCAGATATCCTTGGGAAGGTGTGTTCCAAGTTTGGTCAAGTTTGGCCGTGTAAATCAAAAATTTGATTAATTTTCGTTTTGGAACCAGAGTTGTTTTCCTGTTCATCGTCAGGTCCGGTCAGATCGCTCTTAAGACGCCGGTCAAACCACCTGCCGGTCTGACCGTGCAATAGCCGTCGGTTTGACCGGGCCCAAGGGTTAGATCTTCACCTTTTGGGTCTGTTGCTTTGGGGGTTGATTAGATTCAGCACAAGGCTTTCACTATGTGTATATACTGATCTTCTTAGCTTTTGTAGCTATTGGAGAAAAGTTCGTGTTGAGTCTAATTAAGGTGAAATTGGAGAAAGCGTCTATTCACCCCCCCTCTAGGCGCCTTTCCGGTCCTACAAGTGGTATCAAAGCCCGGTTAGCTCTTCTCATAGATCTTAACCGGTCTGAGGAGCCATGGCGTCTGACAAGTATTCCACCAAACCACCTGTGTTTAATGGAGTCGATTTTGCTTACTAGAAGGCTCGCATGCATGCCTATATCGAGGCTCAAGGGCACACAATTTGGCTTAAAGTCAAAAATCCTTATGTTGTGCCAGCCAATGACGATGTGATCACTCCAGATGTGGAGGCAAATAACAAGCCTCGAAACTTCTTGATTCAAGGGCTTAGTCGATCTGAGTTTGAGCGTGTCGCTCATTTGAGGTCTGCTCATGAGATCTGGAAGATCCTCTGTGATTGCCACGAGGGATCTACTGCGATCAAGGAAGTGAGACAGAACCAGCTTAAGAAAGGATACTCAAAGATCGAACAAAGGCCTGGTGAATCTTTGGATGAGTTGTGGGGAAGGTTTTCCAAAATCCTTCATGACTTGCGTGCTGTGGATCTTGTGTTTACTGAGTATGAAAATGCACGTCAGCTCTTGGGTGCTCTTGATGTGAAGGTCTGGGGGATGAAAATCACTTCCATCAATGACAACACTGTCATGAGTGAGCTTACCATGGATAAGCTCCACTTGAGGTTGAAGACGCATGAGATTGACTTCATCTCACGTCTCCCTAAGACAGAGTCGATGGCTTTAGTGGCTAATCCATCTAAGGGTAGTTCTTCTGATTCTTTGGATTTTGGCTCATCTGGGTTTTCATTGTCCACTTTACACTCTTTGAGCAATGAGCAGCTAGAGAAGCTCCCTGAGGATGATTTAGCCCTCCTATCCACAAAATTTTCGAGAGTCTACAACAAGGTGAGGAGCAGAAGGAGAGGTGGCTCTATGACTTGCTTTGAGTGTGGTGAGCCAAAACACATTCGTGCCAGGTGCCCCAAGCTGAAGGGCAAGGAGGAGAAGGACTCCCGAAGGCGTCCTCAAGATAGGGAAGCAAAAGCCAAGAAGCCCAACTATCGCAAGTTCATCAGCCAGGTCCTTGTTGATCTTGAGAGTGTTGATATGAGCGATGTGGACTCGGGGACGGAGGACGACGACGATGATTCTCATTGCAAGAAGAAGGCCCAGGATTTCACTGGCATGTGTTTCATGGCCAAGGACTTGCACGACGTCGACTCCTCCAACGATGACGACCCTTTCAGCGATCCCGATGAGGTATGCCCCTCACTCAATGAAATGAAACGTGCTTTGGTCGTTGCTGAACAAAAACTAAAAAAACAAGCTAAAATGATTAAGAGACAAGATATCATGATTGATAACTTGAACCTAGAAGTTGTTAGGCTCAAATCCATTAATCCTATTGATGCTTGTGATTCTTGCTCTAGCTTGCATAATGAATTGACCAATATGAAATCTGCTCATTCCTCTATTATGAATCAACTTAAAGATGCTCTTGATGAACTAGAATCTCTCAAGTCTAGTCCTGTGTGCATGGATGCTGTTGCTCTAGATGTGACTGTTGTAGATGCTATTCCTCTACTTTGCTCAAATTGTGTTTTGCTTGAATTAAAATTGGATAGCGCTACAAAAGAATTGTTGAAATTTGATGCTAGTCACACTTGCTCTCATTGTGAGGAAAATAAGATTAAAATGAAAGAAATGACTGAAATGGTTCTTCACTCTAAATCTGCATCATGTGAAAATTGCCTTAAACTCACAATGGAGAATGAAGCTCTAAACAAGACTCTAGAGGAGAAAGGTAAAATTGAACAATCCATGTCCATGACTGCATCTAAGAAAGTTGTTGATTCTGCTTCTTGTGCTTTTTGTACTGAAGTTGGAACAAATTTAGATGAGATACAAAAGACGTTTAGAGTCAAATTCAAAGAGCAAGTGAGTAGGATTGAGAATACTTCTTGTGTGTCTTATGAGGCTTTAAGGGTTGAGGTATCTCTTGTTAAAGAAAAGCTTGCTAGGATAATCAAGTCAAATAAGTGTGTCACCTGTAAGGACCTAACCAAAGAAAATGCTTACCTCAAAAAGACCCTTGAGAGATTTTCTAGTGGGAAGAAGAACCTCAACATAATCCTCGACCAATCTAAGGTGGGTGTGAAGAAAAGTGGCCTAGGTTTTAATTCCCTAGAGCATTCCAAGAACCATCCACCTAAGATTGTGAGAGCTGTTGAGAGTGGCATGTTCGAGGTAGAACCCCCTGAGCCATTTAAGGTAGTCTTTAGATCTGCAGGTTTTGCCCAAACCCCTTCGAGCAAGACATGTGCTTCTACTTCATCAGGTCAGACCCCTCAAAAGGTCAAGTATCATTACACCTTCTGCAAGAAGGATGGCCACATCGTTGAGTTCTGCTTCCGTATAGCCAAGATTGAGAGGAAGGAGAGGATAAGTGCCTTGAGGACCATTAGAGGAGTTCCCACATCTGTGACAGTCTCTAGAGCCAGGCAGACTATCTTTCCTACTAGACGTAGGCCTAAGTTCGTAGATGACTTCTTTGACTCTTTTGGTGGCTCTAGGCAGCATTTTGGGTTAGGATGTCGTGAGGAGAGACCACGGGTAGCATCTAGACAGGGGGAGTACCGACCTTTTGGTAGGTCGATTCGGAGAGGTCTAGGTGGTTCTCGTGTGCATTCTTATGATTATTCCTCTAACCATTTTATTGCTGCTTCTACTGCTTTACCTAAGCATTGTCTGACTCAGTACTGGATTCCCATGTCTTTTATCACTAACCCTAGTACTGAGACACAGATGTTTCCTATTCGTGCTTTGTAGGTCCGTCGTGCGAGGAAGGAGGACAGATGGCTTGTTGACTCCGGGTGTTCTTGATACATGACTAGAGATTCTAGATGGTTCTCCTCCCTCACACGTGCATTTGGCAATAAATTGATCACATTTGGGGATGCTTCTACTGGGACCATGACAGCCAAGGACACAGTGCACGTCAACAATAAGTTCATGCTTAAGGACGTCACTTTGGTAAGTAAGCTGAGGTATAATCATAAGGGTCTGGAAGTGAGGTTCAAGAGTGGTGAGTGTAGAGTTCTAGACTCCTCGGGTGAGCATGTCTTTGGGATCTCTAGGTTTGAGAAGATCTTTTGTGCTGATTTCAGTGTCTCCTCTGCTTCTAGTCCTAGATGTCTTGTGGCTTCTGATTCTCACGATCTAGTTTTGTGGCATTGTAGACTTGGACACATAGGTTTTGACCATTTGACTAGAGTCAGTAGCAAGGATTTGATTAGAGGGTTGCCTAGACTTAAGCCTGTTAGAGACCTTGTGTGCACTCCTTGTAGACATGGTAAGTTGGTCTCTGCTTCTCATCCACCTCTTACTTTAGTGATGACTGATGAACCAGGTCAGCTCTTGCACTTAGACACTGTTGGCCCTTCTAGAGTCCAGTCTGCAGGTGAGAAATGGTATGTGCTTGTGATTGTGGATGATTTCTCCAAGTATTCATGGGTTTATTTTATGGTTTCTAAGGACGAGGCTTTTGGCTATTTTAGAGAATTAGTCCTTAGACTAGCTGTTGATCTTCTTGGAGCTTTGAGAGCCATTAGGAGTGACAATGGGACAGAATTCATGAACTCTTCTTTTGCCACTTTCTGCACTGATAGGGGAATTGAGCACCAGTTCTCTTCACCTAGAATTCCCCAGTAGAATGGTGTTGTAGAGAGAAAGAACAGGACCCTTGTAGACATGGCCAGAACCATGCTAGATGAGCATAGCACACCTAGGAGGTTTTGGGCTGAGGCAATTTCTATTACTTGTTATGTGTCAACTAGGGTTTTCTTGAGATCTGTCATAGGAAAGATTTCTTTTGAGCTTAGATTTGGTCATAGGCCTAAAGTCTCTCATTTCAAGATTTTTGGTTGCAAGTGCTTCATTCTTAAACATGGCAACTTGGATAAATTTGAATCTAGATGTTCTGATGGCATTTTTCTTAGATATCCTGCTCATTCTTGTGGTTATCGTGTGTTTAATTTGGATACTAACAAAATTGTTGAGACATGCGAAGTCACTTTTGATGAGGCTAGTCCTGGTACTAGACCCGATGATGCAGGTACACAGGTTTCTGAGAGTATCTTTGTCGATGACAACTCTGAGGATGAGGACCCAATCCATCCTCCAGTCACTTCTAAGATGGTTGGAGAGCCCGCTTCTACTTCTCCAGTTTTAGCTGAGTAGCCTCCTCCTACCTTCACAGATGATGTGAGTGGCTCTGCTCCTACCTCCATAGCTCATGAGGTAGAGGCCACTTCTGCACCAGGACCTCCTCTTCACATTCAGCGACAACATCCATCTGAGCAGATGATTGGGGATCTTCATGAGCGAGTCACTCGCTCCAGGTTTATCTCTCCAGATTCTCATACACATTCTGCTTTTGCCACGTCTTTTGAACCCCGAGATGTCACCCATGCTTTATCTGATTCCTCTTGGGTTAATGCCATGCATGAAGAGCTTGAAAATTTTGAAAGAAACAAAGTTTGGACCTTAGTTGAACATCCACCTAATCATAATGTAATCGGAACAAAATGGGTTTTCAAAAATAAGCAAAGTGAGGATGGGTTGGTAGTTCGAAATAAGGCTAGGCTTGTAGCTCAAGGTTATTCCCAGGTAGAAGGCTTAGACTTTGAAGAGACCTTTGCTCATGTAGCTAGATTAGAAGCCATTCGCATTTTGCTAGCATTCGCGGCATCTAAGGGCTTTAAGCTTTATCAAATGGATGTTAAGAGTGGTTTCCTTAATAGCTTCATAGAAGAAGAGCTCTTTGTCAAGCAACCTCCTAGTTTTGAAAATCCCAAGTTCCCAAACTATATGTTTAAGCTCTCCAAAGCCTTGTATGGATTGAAGCAAGCCCCTAGAGCTTGGTATGATAGGCTTAAGAGTTTGGTGCTTAAAAATGATTTCAAATGGGAATGGTTGATAAAACCTTGTTCACTCTCAGGCATAGCAGTGACTTTTTATTGGTTCAGATTTATATGGATGACATTATATTTAGTGGTTCTTCTCATGCTTTGGTGTCCATATTTTCAGATTCTATGAGCAGGGAATTCGAGATGAGCATGATGGGAAAACTGACCTTCTTCCTTGGTCTTCAAGTCAAGCAACTGAAAGGAGGCACCTTCATTCATCAAAGCAAGTATACAAAGGACCTTCTTCAGCACTTCGATATGGAAGCAGTAGGCCAATGTCTACTCCCATTGCCACATCCACCATGCTGGACCCTGATGAGGATGGAGAGCCCGTGCACCAGAAGGAGTACCGCAGCATGATTGGCTCTCTTCTCTACCTCACGGCGTCGAGGCCGGGCACACAATTCGCTGTGTGTTTGTGCGCTCAATTTCAGGCTTCCCCTCGTGCCTCTCATCGTCAAGTAGTGCGTCGCATTTTCAGGTACCTCTAGGACACTCTTGATTTTGGAATTTGGTATTCTTCTGATTCTGCTCATTCCATTCGGGCTTTTTCTGATGCTGATTTTGCGGGGTGTAGAGTGGATAGGAAGAGTACTTCTGGTACTTGTCATTTCCTAGGCACATCTCTTACCCCTTGGTCATCTAAAAAACAGTCCTCTGTTGCCATGCTAGCTTTATTATCTGTGAGAAAATTGAATCAAAACATGACTTGTTGGATCTTGTGACTAGTTTTGCCATAGTGATCCTCTCATGATTCATGCCATGTCATATAGGCTAAATTGAGTCTTAAACTTAATTTCAGTTTTGAATTGAGCTATGCAAGTTCTTAAGTCAAGCAAATGAAAACTTGAGTTTTCTGTGCAAAAAACCTGATCTCACCAATTCTTTCTCATGAGACGGCTTGTCATTGCACTAGGCATGAACTCAGGGGTAGTTTTGGATGACCTAGACCACTCTCTTAAGCTTATTGCTTGGGATGGTCGCGGTAAGGCTTGAGATCTAGCACAATGCTAAGCAAACAAACTGTAAATTGGTTGAAGCTTAAGAGGCAGTTGTGGATGGCTCCTAGTCTAGGACTTGCTTTACTAAGATAAAACCAAAAATTTTCAGCAAAATGCTCAATGTGCTAAATTCCAAATGCTTGAACAAATTGATTCATAATTGAACTCATAACGCTCAAAATTGACTCATTTTTAGTTTCTAGGCTCCATTTTGCTTATAGACATGGCTTGACTCATTTTTGGATACATGTAGCTAAACTATGATCTTGAGCAACTTGCCATACTTACAATTCATTTAATTCCAGATTATTGCTGTTTTGGCCTTAGCTTTGCTGTACATGTTTTGCCATGATAGAAAGTAGCTTCTTCACATAATATGACTTGGTGTAATACTTATACAGTCCTCATGGATAATTTTCATGGCTCCCTATGTTAAAAATTGAATAAATTGCTGCCATTCCATGTCATTCATGCTCTATCTTCCTCTATGCTCCTTGATGAATCCATTGTCAAAGGGGGAGAAATGGTAAAACTGGACAAATAGGGAGAAATGAATTTTTCACGAAAATTGTTGATCATAGTGAGGGGGAGTATCTCATATGCATTTTTGCGATCTTGTTGCCATTTCTGAATTTGAATTGCAATCCTTGCATCCTCACCATGATCAAAGGTCAAATTGAATAATTATTCTTTCATATGGACCTTAAGTGAGATTTTTGTCTATTCTCTGGAATTTAAAGCTTTTGTGCTTTCTTTTGCCTTATCTCACTTGCCTATGCTATTCTGGAGCTAGCATGGTCATTTCCCTTGCTTTCTCTTGCATTTGGACCAAGTTGTGTCTTTGTGCGAAAATGTCGAGTATTTTACCTTCCAAACCTCAAACATACATTTTTTGAGAAATTGCCAATGTGTTCATCAAGGGGGAGATTGTGGATATCATGGGGATATGCCCACGATGTTAGCATGATGAGACAATTGGCAATGGCGTTGAGGGTTTGCGGAATCACCCGTTTTCGGCAAGGTTCACCGTTTGTCGAGCTCGGCGGTCCGACCGCCATGGAGCGATCGACCGGCCATGCCTCGGTCTGCTTTTTCAGTTTGAAGGTCGACGGTTTGACCGCCATGGTGGCGGCAGACCGCTGCTAGGGAGGTCTCCTGACCGGCTACCCCTGAGCGGTCAGACCGGCCATTAAGGTGACTTTGGATTTTTTGTGCTGAGCCAAAAATAGAAGGTGTAGGTAAGTGAGAGGGTTTTTCTGCACTTGGTCCCATAATTTTTGAAGCTTCCAGTGAAAAGTTCTATTCATTTGAAATTTCCAGAGATCTCTCGGGTTTATAGGTTCGAAAATTGGCTAAGTCCTAGGTGGGCGGTCAGACCGGCCTTTTGTTGGCGGTCAGACCAGCCAGTGGGCGGTCAGACCAGCCAAGGGTGGCGGTCTGACCAGTTTTGACTTGTGTCACTCGTCAGTGTGGCGTGATGTGTGTTCATCATATATGTGTTGCATGATGCATGTTTTCACTAACGCGGGTCAAGTTGTGAAGAACTTGTTCCCAGATTCGATTTCTTTGTCTATTGTTGTGCAGGACGCTTAGAGGTCAACGACGGTCAACGGCGATGATGATCGGGACTAAGCTTGGAGAGCTGAGGTCCAGAACAATCAAGGATGCCGGGTGAGGTCAATGGACTCAAGCATAGAGCAAAATGGACAAGGATGAATGAACAGGCAGTTCGGTGCGACGGGTTGGATCAAGCGGCGCGGGGGTCGGTGCAAGTATCATGGTGGCTTCGGCGGGAGCCGGACGGGAGAGACTTGCTGTGGCGACCCGACCAGGGGCCTCACCCGAGAGGTCCTCCAAGACCTCCCTGGGAGTCCACCAGGACCTCCCAGGAGGTCCCAAGGACCTCTCGGGCAGTCCTCCCAGGCCTGCCAAGAGGTCCAACAGGACCTCCTAGAGGTCCAGGGATCTGACCCGAGGAGGTCTTGAGGCTTAGGACCTCCCCAAGAGCCACAACCAGACCTGAGGGAGGTCCAGAGACCAACCCGAGGAGGTCATGGGACTTGGAGAAATCCTAACCCTCCTATGGTCCGAACCAGTCCCAAGGATCAATGGCTGGTTCTCACAGCAATTACAAGTGATAACATACATCCACACGAGACTTTTATTAACAACAAGGGAGTTGATTACAAAGTTGCTTACAAGCCACGACAACAAGGCAAAATACACAGCAGAAGCAAAACCATGTCCACTCAATACACCACAAGTAATTGGCTGGAGGGCGCAGCCTAGTTGATCTGGTCCTCATCATCATCGAAGAAGTCTTCTCCTGCTCAATTCATCAATCAAGCAAGAATGAGCACAACAACTGTGCTCGCAAGTTACACCCGTCAATTAACAGAATGACATGCATAATGGATATCTCAAAGGAAGGCATAGTATGGTTAGTTTGCATAAAGCCAAGTTTGTTTCAAATACAAGTATTAAGTTCCAAAGCTTATAACAATAATTAAAATTCATTTGCAAATTCTTGTTTTACAGTTGGATAACTTTCATCAATATGATGGTGAAGGATACCCTCCTGTCACAAGGCTCCCTGCCCAACCCGTTTGGATAGAAATCCAAAAAAAAACTAGTTTTTAACCATCCATTTTGAAAACAAACCAGAGGTCTAACTTTAAGCAGCTTTGCTAGCATGTCCATAACCGCGGACACGGCTATTCGAATAGTTTTACACTCTACAGAGGTTGTACACTTTACCCACATGACACGACTTCTCTAGTTTGTTTGACAACCGTCGTTGCCACCTCTCACTGCTAATGGTAAGAGGTCTAGAGCACGTGACAAAGCCCCACAGTCCATCCACTCTAAGGTTTCGCCCCTTCCTAGGGCCCCCTCTTGAGCCAGGTGGGTACAACAAAGTCATAAAAGACAGGCCATGAAAGACCACCCACTATTCCGCCGGACCAACCGTGGTGATAACTTTGCAAATTAGTTGGCCAGGTCCCGCCCATACAGATACATGTGGTTGCACAGAGAGGCATAGTAAAATACACTCGCAGACCAGTCCTTAACTAACCCGGGCGGCCACCACAACCCTGGGGCATCAGATCACATGACCCCCATGCATAGACTTGCACCAACCAAACAACCAATGCCGTCCAAGTCCAAATCCATTTCTCATTTCTTTGCTTTTCAAACCTCCATGGTACACCAATGCCATGGCCATTTGCAGAAACCCCATGACACACCAATGCCATGGTCTAGATCATTTAGACAAGTGATATTTTTGGCCAAAACCTCCCAAACCAAGATTCTTTTCTCTAAGCATGGCTAAGCTCTAGTTTTTCAAAGGTCCTGGTCCACTGTATTGCGTAAACCAGGTTTTGCCTAGGGTCACAACATGTTCGGCTCAAGATCAACAGTGGTCATACCAAGGAAATTAGGCATAACTATGAATTTAAAGATGGGCATTGAAATAATTTAGTAAAGTAAGCATGCATTAACATTTGAAATGGAATATACATAGGTTGAAATAATGGGTGCAATATGATCAAGAGTGTAACTTGCCTTGCTCAAAGGCCTAGATGTCTTCTTCTTCTTCGGGGAGCTCTTGCTCTTTAGTGTCTTCACAATCTACACGAAGAAACCAAAACAACTCAATACAAAGCTCAAACAAAACCCAAAGAAACTTCAATGAAACTCCAAAATAAAACCAACAGAGAGGCTAGGTCGGCTTGGAGGAGGTCTAAGGAGCTTGCTGGAGGAGGTCCAAAGCTCAAGGGAGGAGGTCCGAAGCTCAAGGGAGGAGGTCCACGAGCTGCTTGGTTGCTTTGGAGAATGGATATGGGGAAAAAGATGAGGATGAAGGGCTGCCCAAGCTTATATAGCTGGAGCCATTGAGATTTCCCAGGGTATAGGTGTTCATGAGTTGGTGAAAAGGACAATGAAAGCAGGCAAGGGATGTCACAAAAGTATGGCACGGGTGCCGCAAAAAGTGGTAGTATTTAATGCGATACAACAAGCATTAAATGTGGGGAGACTCCCTTGTTCAAAAAACTTAGTCAAAGGATAAAGAAAAATATGTGTGACTGACAAGTGGGACCAGTCAAAGTTCAAGGGAAGATCCCGCGGACAAGAGGTCCAACAGACACCACAATGGGGAGGTCCTGACGGTCAGATTAAATTAAGGGGAGATCTGGGCGGTTAGGATCTCCAGAAGGGGAGGTCCTAACGGTCAGATCTAACAAAGGGGAGGTCAGGACGGTTAGGATCTCCAAAGGGGAGGTCCTAACGGTCAGATCTAAATAAGGGGGAGGTCTGGACGGTTAGGATCTCCCAAGGGGAGGTCCTAACAGTTAAGATCTAAATAAGGGAGGTCCTAACGGCTAAGATCTCTAGAGGGGAGGTCTTAACGGTCAAGATCTAAACAAGAGAGGTCCTGAGAGCTAAGATCTCCAAAGGAGAGGTCTTAACGGTCAAGATCTAAACAAGGGAGGTCCTGACAGCTAAGATCTCTAGAGGGGAGGTCTTAACGGTCAAGATCTAAACAAGGGAGGTCCTGACGGCTAAGATCTCCAGAGGGGAGGTCTTAACGGTCAAGATCTAAATAAGGGAGGTCCTGACGGTTAAGATCTCTAGAGGGGAGGTCTTAACAGTCACGATCTAAACAAGGGAGGTCCTGACGGCTAAGATCTCCAGAGGGGAGGTCTTAACGGTCAAGATCTAAACAAGGGAGGTGAGCGACAGCGAGATAAGAAGCGGGAGAAGCGGGAGCCATTGGATTTCCATCGAACGGGTCAAGGCAATTGGGCCATTCGGACCGAGCAAACGCTCCAACAGATCGGGGCCGTCCAATATGGATCGAACGGTTCTAAAGGAGTGGGACGTTCGGACCATCCAAACGTCTCACCAAGATCAAATCGTCCAACGCAAATCGAACTGTACACAAGCGGTAGAGGTCTGGATCAAGAGGAAGGCTCGAACGGATGTGAGGGAGGTCCAAATAGACAAGGAGGAGGTCCTAGGGGACATGGAGAGGTCCAAATAGACAAGGAGGAGGTCCTAAAGGACATGGGGAGGTCCTGAAGGACACAGGGAGGTCCAAATAGACAAGAAGGAGGTCATAGGGGACATGGGGAGGTCCTAAAGGACACAAGGAGGTCCAAATAGACAAGGAGGAGGTCCTAGGGGACATGGGGAGGTCCTAAAGGACACAGGGAGATCCAAATAGACAAGGAGGAGGTCCTAGGGGACATGGGGAGGTCCAACAGAACAAAGAGTGAGTTCAATTGAACAGGAGTGAGGTTCAGACCTGGGAAGGGAGGTCTGGACAAGAGAAAAACCCACCACTTGGGAGGTCCAGACCTGAGGAGGTCCTGACTAGAGGAGAACAAAGCCAGCGTAGAAAAGAGGAGACCACCAAAACTCCACAAACCCAAATAACCTCATGCCATTTTTAGTTGAAGTTTGAATTAATCCATTAAAATCTATTCTGAAATTCTCAAGTTAAGCTTTGAATTCTTACCAAAACAAAATGGTTCTTTTTATTTTGAAAGTTCAAAAAGGCTCCAAAAATCAGGGTGTTACACTTGCCGACGCAATGAGAGCCGTTGATCAACCTACACGTGGCGAAGCAGGTGAGTGCTTCACCAAGATTGGACTTGGTCTTCGGAGAAAGATCAAGAAGGGGTATTTTGGTAATTTCACCAAATACCGCCTTTGTGACCTTGGACTAAACCGCGGCGCAAGATGGTGCGTGGAGAAGCGGTTTAGGTCAAGAGAAGATGAAGACGGTGCTTTAAGATGCGTGCGTGTGTCCCGTTTGTGGGCCTTAACGGGAGCCCATTAGGGTTAACTCTTCTAGAAGCTAGGCCTCACTATAAATAGGAGGGGGTGTTGTCAAACAGCCCTCAAGCACTTCATTTGCAAAACCCTAGTTTGTCTTAGGGCTTAGAGAGGAAAGGAGAGGCTTAGGGATTTAGAGAGTTGGCTTGATTTGAGTGTTCATGTTGTGAGCTTTGTCCTCCTTGAGGGAGTGGCTGTAAACCAGCAACAACCACGAATCAATCTATGCAAGATTTCTCAAGATGAGTTCCTATTTGTTCTTGCTCTTTATTTCTTGATTTTGGGTGTTTCTTTGATCCGATGGGTTTCTAGTGGGTTCTTGTCCCTATCTACCTTGCTGTGATATGTGGGAATACATCTAGGATCATCTTGATCATCAATCTCCCATGAGCAAGTTTTGGATCAAGTTTTTTGTTTTTGCTCGGTTTTGAACCATCCTTCGGTAAAATAAAAAAAAGGTCAAAACTTTGACGTGGATCTACTCGATCGTCGCTTGGAATAGGTTCCAGATATCCTTGGGAAGGAGTGTTCCAAGTTTGGTCAAGTTTGGCCGTGTAAATCAAAAGTTTGATTGATTTTTGTTTTGGAACCAGAGTTGTTTTCCTGTTCATCGTCCTGTCCAGTCAGACCGCTCTTAAGCCGCCGGTCTAACTGTGCAATAGCCGTCGGTCTGACTAGGCCCAAGGGTTAGATCTTCACCTTTTGGGTCTTTTGTTTTGGGGGTTGATTAGATTTAGCACAAGGCTTTCACTATGCGTATATACTGATCTTCTTAGCTTTCGTAGCTATTGGAGAAAAATTTGTGTTGAGTCTAATTAATGTGAAATTGGAGAAAGTGTCTATTCACTCCCCCCCCTCTAGGCGCCTTTCTGCTAAAAAATTGGTACCCAATTCTTCACAAAATTCTTGAAATTTTACACTAAAAAATTGTTTATCATTATCTGTAATTATTCAATCTGGAATACCAAATCGAGTAATCACGCTTCTCATCTTGAACCTCTTAGTTGCTTCCATTGTTATCCCAGTCGCAGATTCGACTTCAATCCATTTTGTGAACGTATCAACAGCCATAAAAAGGAACTCGAAGCCTATTGAGACCACAGGTCGCAAAAGGCCAAGAAAGAGGTATAGTTTGCAATGCCTATGTTGGTTGGTGTATTTGTCTGCTATGAAACTGGCATTGTACACACTTTTTAACCAATTCTTTGGTATCATGAAGGGCAATTGGCCAGTAAAAACCTTGTCAAAAGGTTTTTCCGACCAGTGTTCTGTAAGGAGCATGACTTTCACAAATGCCCCCGTGTATATCTTGAAGGAGATTTAATCCTTCTCTCTATGATATGCATCGCATGAGAACCCCTTGAGTACCTCTTTTTTAGAGGACCCCTTCGACTAAGGTATACATTTGGGCCTTACTGGATAAACGATCTGCCTCGAGATTATCATTGGGTACTGTACCCATCTGAAGATACTCGTAGATGGGATTCATCTAGGTATCCTCGTATTCTAGAGAGGCTATCTCAATAGGAGATGTTTCTGGTGTTTCGACCAGAGACGGCTTCTAGAGCTATTCCAAGAAGACTCCTTTTGGTACTTGTGATCGAGAAGAAGTTATTTGAGCTAACTGGCCAGCGAGGAAATTGTCCTTTTGAGGGATATATTATACCTTGAAACCTAAGAAATGCTTTTCAAGTTTTTTGACTTCCGATAAGTACCGAGACATGGTCGGATTAAAGCACTGGTACTCTTTTCCGACATGATTCATGACTAGTTGAGAGTCTCCTCTCACGAGTAGTCGTCAAATCCTGAGTGCTTTCGCTACTCGTATGCCAGCCAACAAACCTTCGTATTCTGCTACGTTGGTAGTGGTAGGGAAGTTTAATTGAATAGCATACTTTAAGGTCTCTCTTGTAGGAGATTCTAGGATCACCCCAGCCCCTGAGCCACTTAGCATAAGTGACCCGTCAAAGTACATCGTCCACTGGTCGTGGAAATTGTACTAAGGATCCTGAACATGTTCAGGATTTATCCATTTAGTGACAAAGTCTACCAAGATCTAGGATTTGATGGCCATTCAGGACATGAAATGGAGGTCGAACTCCCTAAGTTCAACTGACCATTTTTCCATGTGTCTTGCTACTTCCCTGTTCTAGAGGACCTCTCCTAAGGAAAACTCAGACGACACAATTATTTTGTGCGTCTGAAAATAATGCCTTGGCTTCCTTGAAGGCATGAGGAGGGCATATAAAAGTTTTTGGACCTAAGGGTATCGCTCCTTAGGCCCGTGAAAAACTTTACTTACACAGTAAACTGGTCGTTGAACATTCTCATGTTCGGCAACTAGTACTATGCTCACTGCTTGTGGCGTGGCAACTAGATATGTTAAAAGCGTCTCTTTTGATTTCAGAGAAACCAGAACAGGAGCACTCGTAAGATACCTCTTAACATCCTCAATGGCATTCTTTCCCACTTTTTACCACTCGAAACCCTTGTATTTTCTTAGAAGTTTCAAGAAAGAAAGTCATTTTTCTCCAAGTCAAAAAGTCATTTTTCTCCAAGTCGTGTGATGAACCGACTTAAAGCCGCCATGCATCCTGTGAGTTTCTGGACTTCTTTCTTCGTGGTTGGAGGACACATTTGTTCAATGACCTTTATCTTTTCACGACTTGCTTCGATTCCTCATGCAGAGACAAGGAATCCAAGCAATTTTCCTGATGAGACTCCGAACACACACTTCTCAGGATTGAGTTTCAAACGATGTTTTCTGAGGTTGTCGAATGTTTCTTGCAGATCGAAAATATGATTAAGTCGCTTGATTCTTTTTACGACTAGATCGTTAAGATATGCTTCCACATTTCGGCCTAGTTGAGGTGAAAAAGTCATTTGCATCAAGCGTTGAAAAGAAGCGCCAGCATTTTTTAGACCAAACGACATTTTGACATAGCAAAATATTTCGAATGGTGTAATAAATATAGTTTTTTGTTTATCATCTAAACACACACTAATATGATGATAACCATAATATGCATCTAGAAAATTTAATGTTTCATAACCAGCAGTAGAATCAACTAACTGATCAATATGAAGAAGAGGAAAATAATCTTTTGGACAAGCTTTATTGAGATCGGTAAAGTCTACACCCATACGCCACTTACCATTAGCCTTTCTAACCATTACAAGGTTAGCCAACTACTCTGGGTGGTCGACTTCTCTTATAAAGCCTACTCTAAGTAGCTTGTCCAATTCTGATCTAATAGCATCTCGTCGATCAGGTGCAAATCTTCGTAATTTTTGTTTTACGCGTTTCTTGTCAGGCTGTAGAGCTAGCCTATGCTCGATCACAGCCCTAGGGACTCTAGGCATGTCGGATGCTTGCCACGTGAAGACATCTGCGTTAGCTCAGAGGAAGGTGATGAGGGCGTCTTCCTATTTAGGGTCAGAAGTATCTACAATGCGAATGGTCTTTGAAGGCTTCTTTGGATCCAAGGGAACTTTCTTGACTTGATCGTTCGGCTTTGGTATAGCTTTAGGCTTCGACTGCTTGGTCGAAGACTGACTCTTGTTTGCTTCTCGAGTTGGTATCTGGACAACCATCTTGAGGGATTTGCAGTCGCATGTAAGCGCAATCTTTTTATCACAGCGGACTGTGGTCACTCCTTTGGGACCTAGCATCTTATGACATTGATAGCCATAATGCGCAGCTATTAGGAATCTTGCCAAAATAGTCATCCGAGTATGGCATTGTATGCTGTATCGAAATCAACCATATGAAAAGAGATTTACTATTGTCCTGAAATTGCTTGGAGAACCAAATGTTACAGGAAGAGAAACTTGACCAATGAGTTTGGCCGAAGACCCTGGTACGATCCCATGGAAAGAGTATCGTATAGGTTTTATCGAAAAAGATGGTGACTTCCGACCACTTGGGCAATTTATTGACAAGAGGACAGTCAATGGAGTTTACCTCACGTTCGACAGCCTTGAGCTGTCGTTCTGACTCATATGCTGAAGATCCTCCATATATATGATTGATGCTTGCTTCAGATCTTCGAACGACATCTCCTCCTCGTCGTCCGACTGCTTTCGACCACTTGTTTGTCCTACCTCCTCGAGTGTAGGAAGATGTCCTTTGCCGGTGTAATAGTCCTCGAGCTTTCGTTGGAAAACTCAGCAATTGCGAAGGTCATGTCCTTCTTTTTTATGGAAAGGACACCACCTAGGCTTGTCATTCTTCTGTTCGGGGCGTTTGCCCTTGCCCCGATCGAAGTATGGTTTGGAACCCCCAAGGCTCCTTATCGCTTACGGTCAACACTTCCTTGGAACTATTGGCTTGATAATTTTGGCATTTGGTCTTGTTCTTGAATTTCTTGACCTTTTATCCTTCTTTTTTCTACTTTCACCCGCTTCTTCAGGATTTTTATCATCTCGATCGATGGTTTTGTTCCACTCGACTGCTTCAGCAGCAGTCGTATATCGATCAAGCATCTCGAAGAGCTCGGCGATAGTAGCTGAAGGATTTAATGTGATATCCTCTTTGATCCTTCTACTACGGACTCCCTGCTTAAACGTTCTGATAACAGAAGAATCAGAAACTTCAGGTATGGAATTGCGAAGACTCGTGGGGTCCTATTTAAAGGCCAAGGGCCTGGAGGGTCGTGGCTTGGATGTGGTAGGGTTGGAAACAACCGGCATTGAATTTGACTCGGAATACACTTTGAATTCGAGTCGGTTTTCCACTTTCCTTTGATGTAGCGAACCTTTTGGTGGTCATAACTTTCTCTCGCGAAGTCAGAATAGAGTGATTCTTTTTTTGATGTTTAGATAACTCATAGTACTTCAACTTTCTATTGGATGAGCTTTTCTGAAACCACCGTATTCATTGCCAAATTTGCTTTGGAATTTGACTCAGTTGCGGACTTTGATTCTCTGTGTAGTCTGCCTTGCGTGCCCTATATTTGACACGCAGAACTCCAAATTAGGTCAATGAGGACTCTAAATTGTCCTATGCAAAGATTTCTACAACTTTGTAATTACGAGGTTTTCCGTTCGAAGCCGTTCCAATTGTAAAAATCAAGTTGCAAGATGATGACAGATTATATCCCGTTTCTTAGCGAGACAAATAAGGAATCTCCCAATCTCCTTATTTTCTCTTTAAATAAACGAGATATTATATATTACTCATTAAATTAATTAGTAATGCAATGGTTAATTGAAATATCCATTTATCTGATTAACCTACTAATCTTTGATTAACCTATTATCCTTATCAATATCACTGTAACAATGACCTAGGGTCCACAATCACTGAACTATTTGCTAGGCCAACAATTTAGCTTAATTTGCAATTGGAGATTTTAACTAAATAAATTGTTTTAGTATAATTTCTAATCAAATTTGCCATTGCCATTACATGATAAAAGCTCACTGACCATTTCTAATTATCCTCTAATCACCTAAGCTATCCATTAGTCAACTCAATGCAATTCTTAGGGCCTGTTTGGAACGACTGTGGCTTTCCTGAAAAGCAACTTCCAGCTGTGTTGCAGGGCTGAACAGCTATGGGCTGAACGGTTGGACTGAAGAGGTTTGGTGTTTGGCTAGCTGGCTTTTAGGTAGGCTGGCTGCAATTTCCGAGATGGGGAATATCTGAAATACCCCTAAGGAAAGTAATGGCTTTTTTGAAGCAGTTTAACTGTGAGGACCTCTCTCGTAAATGCAATCGACAGGCAAAGTACCGGATTTTTTGTATGAGCTGCAGGCTTTTTGCAGATTACCGCACCAAGGAGCGGTAGTACCACCCGCAGGTTCCGAGAGGGGAGGTCTGTCCAGACCTCCCAGGAGATCTTCAAAGACCTCCTAAAGGTCTTGACTGAGTGCACTGAGCTAGTCCCAGGAGTCCAAGCTAGCTCGCAAAAAACGACATAGGTGCGATCACAACCACAAGGCCAAACAAAAGGTGAAGCAGACAAATTAAACCTTGCATTAAACAAGACCTTATGGTCCAAGCTTGCTTACAGAGGTCTGCCAACTTGGGCTTACAAAACCGACAATGGGAGGACCTCAAAAACCGAAAACACAAAAACGCTGGAAGCCATCTGGCAAGCCCACAGGCTGTCGAGTGGAGGACGTCCTAGGTAGCCGGGTCGTCAAAGAACTCCTACTCGAAGTGGTCTGAGCATCCCTGCATCTAATCATCTTCGACCACTGCTTTAACACAGGGCTTACAGCCATAAGTACTTTGAATGTACTCAGCAAATCGCAGAGAACAGATATGCAAATAATATACATGCATTGGTTTAACAATGAGAAATGTAGGGTTAGTTGCGCAAAGCCAAGTCTGACAGTAAATAACAGGTATAGGTTGAAAAGCTCAATTTTTGAAACAATAATACTTAAGTATCTTTGTTTGAAAAGAGGGGAAGTGAGCACCAACTCACTCCCCAAGCCACTTGGGGGAGGTCTAGTCGCACCTACGACCAGGACCTCTCCCAAGACCTCTCTGGAGCACCCGCTCCAAAGTTCCCAAAGACCTCTTGGGGGAGGTCTGGTCGCACCCACGACCAGGACCTCTCCCAAGACCTCTCTAGAGCACCAGCTCTAGAGTCCCCAAAGACCACTTGGGGGAGGTCTGGTCGCACCCACGACCAGGACCTCTCCCAAGACCTCTCTGGAGAACCAGCTCCAGAGTCCCCAAAGACCTCCCTAGGACTCCAAGATCTCCTCTGAGCACCCACTCAGGAGCTCATTGGACCACCCTAGGGTTCACAAGACTTCCACGACCACCCGAGGACAGCACAAGCACTCGGAGCCACCCAGAGTACTTGCAGACATCCCAAGCCAGCCATGGAACACCAATTTTTGAGAAGTCTACCCCTTGCACCGTTTTCACCGAGCATGTCCATGACCAAGGACTTGGCTATTCGGATAGATTGATACTCTGCAGAGGTGTACAACTTTATCCACAATTCACGAACTCTCTAGCAGGGCGGGTTTCCGTCGGAACCCTTACTCACTTCCGAAGGTGAGCAGTCTAGAGAGCGCGACAAAGCCTTTACAAAGCTTTGTCCTGACCTGACCTGCCCGCTAAGGTTTCACCGTCCTATAAAAGGAACTTGGCCCCCCTCTTGCGCCATGCGAATTAGTACGCACCACCACAACAGAACCAGGTCAAGACATCACTAATTATTCGGCCCAGACCATCCCCATAAAATGATCTTGTGGTTGCACTTAGAGGCCCAGATCAACAGAACACAAAGTTAAGTCCTTAATTGCTGCTCAGACAAGGCTTCCACAACCCAGTGTACTTAAGAGCAGCCCCTTTACTACACGATCACTTGCCCGAGCAAGAAAGCACTTTTGGGTTCACCTAGCCAAAGACCTCCCCGGTCTTGGCACGCAGGATTTTAACAACGTGGTCTCGCACCACAATCAACACAACTATGGCGTCCCACCATAGTTGCTCAATAGTGGCACCAACCACAGATTCCATAGTTCCATTAGTCAAGTTATTAGAGAAGGTATGTGATTCCCAAAACCCCCGATTTTACAAGCAAGAATAAGCATACACATACGGTCCCCATGTTGGCAATACCAAACAATGCCAACTAAAATACCCAACTTAAGGCGTCCAAGATGATCATGTCAACATGTCGAATACAATTGTCCAAGGAGGCATATTGTCAAGTAGGAGATTAACTACTGCCCCAACCCATCTCTTATAAAAATAGCCATGCATGATTAAGTAAAGCAAAGTACATTTGAGAAGCTAGGCTCAATATGGTCAAAAGTCTGCGACTTGCCTTCGTTGAACAGTGGTGAACCTTCAGTAGACACCGCTGGGTCCAAGAACTCCTCCTCAAACGTGGGATCTACACGTTCGCCAAAGAACCAAATAAGCAAGCCAACTCCAAGCAAGGACCTTAAAAGAAGACTTAAAAAGAAAGCTCAAATCAACTCAGCCCAAAACCAGAAAGCAAAGGCTCAAGACAACCCTGAGCTCCTTGGGAGGTCCCGAAAGTGAGAGAACCAGCAAGCACAAGGAGATTGGGAATGAGCAAAAGATGACAAAGGAGGCATGCCCAAAGCTATTTATAGCCGAGTCAGCTGGAGAAACAAAGAAGGGTTAGAGTAAAACATGTCAATGATCGGTGGTAGCTAGAACAAGGTTAGGACAGGGTAGGTCACCAAAGGAATAAAAAGAAGTACCCCAGATGTGACTGCATTTAATGTGACACAACAACCATTAAATGCGCATAGAACAAGGCTGACAAGTGGGGCCAGTCAAACTCAAAAGAACGATTTAGACAAAGGGTTGGTCTCAGCCGCAAGGGAGGTCTTTGCAAAAGACCAGGGGTCCTGACCTCTAATGGAGGTCCTAACCACAAGGAGGTCTTGAGGGCAGGAGGTCCAAAAGACACGAGGAGGTCCTGAGGACAGGAGGTCCAAAAGACACGAGGTGGTCCTAAGGACAGGCGGTCCAAAAAACCTGCTCATAGTTCACAAGAGGTCTGAGGGTCAAGATCTAACAAAGGGGAGGTCTGAATGGTTAAGATCTCCAAAGGGGAGGTCCTAACGGTCAGATCTAACAAAGGGGAGGTCTGAACGGTTAAGATCTCCAGAGGAGAGGTCCTGATGGTCAGATCTAACAAAGGGGAGGTCTGAACGGTTAAGATCTCCAGAGGGGAGGTCCTAACGGTCAGATCTAACAAAGGGGAGGTCTGAATGGTTAAGATCTCCAAAGGGGATGTTCTAACGGTCAGATCTAACAAAGGGGAGGTCTGAGCGGTTAAGATCTCCAGAAGGGGGGTCCTAACGGTCAGATCTAACAAAGGGGAAGGTCTGAGTGGTTAAGATCTCCAGAAGGGAGGTCCTAACGGTCAGATCTAACAAAGGGGAGGTCTGAACGGTTAAGATCTTCAGAGAGGAGGTCCTAACGGTCAGATCTAATAAAGGGGAGATCTAAATGGTTAAGATCTCCAGAGGGGAGGTCCTAGTAGTCATATCTAACAAAGGGGAGGTCTGAACGGTTAAGATCTCCAGAGGGGAGGTCCTAACGGTCAGATTTAACAAAGGGGAGGTCTGAACGGTTAAGATCTCTAGAGGGGAGGTCCTAACGGTCAGATCTAACAAAGGAGAGGTCCTAGAGGACACAGGGAGGTCTTGAAGGACACGAGGAGGTCCAAACAAACAAGGGGGAGATCGTAAACCCACAAAGGAGGTCTGGGCAGGAGGAGATCGAGCGCAGGGCAAACTAAGCCTAGCTTAACTCTGCAGAAAACAAAAGGGTTTGAAACACAAACCCGGGCAGAGAGCCACGGGGTGGTTTTGACCCAAACGAAAAGAGGTCAGAACCAAAGATAAATTCAAACAGGGAGGAAGGTCTAAACCTTAAAGAGATTCAAACCAACAAAGGAAATCTAGATTAAAAGAGATGGGAAGATCCAAACTCAGAGGAGGTCCAAAGAATATCCAATGATGTCCTATGAGCACAGAGGAGGTCCAGAGGACTTAGAAGAGGTCCTATGAACACAGAGGAGGTCCAGAGAGAGAGGGCTAAAACAAAAGGCACTCAGAGCACGCAAAAAAAAGAGAGCTTAAACCAGAGAGCATCGGAGAACCTCAAAAGGAGCAGGAACACGAACCAAAAGACTTAGTTGATGTTTGGTTAGGTCAGGTTAAACTTCCAAATTTCCAAAATCCCAAGTGAAACTTGAGCAGGCAAATAAACCGAATGGTTCCTTTTAGCTTTGAAAACGACAAGAACTCTTAGGAAAAACGGGACGTTACATTAACGCAATTAACAACATTCAACAACAACTAATGACGATTGATGATTTTAACGATGATCAACGATAATTAACACAATTAATGAAATTGACCACAATTAACGACATTTAATGCAATAGACCATAATTAATGCAAATTAACAATAATTACGGAAATTGAACCCCAGCTTCTCACTTGTACGCTTTTTTCGTTTGGTTTGTGCCCTCTAACATGTGAGGATTATCTTCCAATAAGTGACAGTGACGGGTGCTGAGAAATACGCCAAATTTGTTATCCGTAAACAAATATGACTGACTACCTAATTATGAGATATGTATATAGCTAAGTAGGCAACCAAAGAAAACCTTGCAACTAAACGATGGGAGTATAATGACTCTGTCTCTCATATCCAAATAGGAAGTCAGCACCAAAGTTGCAAACAATACAACGAGTATAATGAATTCAACACTATCTATTCATCATCACAAATATCAATTCCTCGGTAGAATATACAAATATGAGCGGTAATACAATTGATAATATGCGTCAAACAAAAAAAAAAGGGAGATAACCCTCCCATAATCACTAGAGGGAATATGAGTGTACAATACAATGACCATGCCTTAAAAATCCAGTTTCTGCAGCTTGTCTGACCACTGAAGGAAAAAAGGGAGTAAGCTTAACTAGCTGATATGCATATAAGAAATCTGGTCGATAATCTCCCTCAGCAAGGTAGGTATCCCACAGGCGTGTGACAAGATGGAAAGGTATCTACAAGGATGTGAGACATGTAAGCAACATTAATGTGTATATAAAATCTAAACTTGTGTATTTTACTAGACAAACCTCGCATATCAGAAGACAATTGAACCAACGGAAGGCAAACAGAAGAAACTCCAACCCTTGTTCCTCCATGTGCTTTGACACACGTTCTATATAGAACCCAAAGATAACAGAGGTCAAAATCAGATTCCATGTCAAAAACTCTTGTGAATTACAAGCAAATCCTATGTCACACCGAACTCACAAATCTCAGTGGGTGAGAATTGTCAAAGTAATCAGACAATGAGACAATCATGTCACTACTTGAACAAGAACATTCACTTAGAATTGAGATTAAAACATGACATGATAAACAAAAGGAGAATCAACATACTACAAAACAACTTTAGTAACCAATACAAGACCATGTTCCATGCAAAAAAAAACCATCCATTGATCATGATTTCCTACAGAACACATGGAGAAGTGCAACAAGAACATCACAGCAGAGATTGACCTTAGCCATTGTTAATGCATATGAAAATGAAACATCAGCATGCATATGGCATCTTGGATATCATGGATGTCCATGTGCCCAGCTAGTTACTGCGCTACAAACTATACATCACTAATATCATAAACGGAATCATGTTCAGCTTTAACTCCTAATGCCAAGCTACAAAAGTACATCACACTAACTCAATTAACAAGGGTTTCTGGAACAAGAAAACAATAGAAGTAATTTAAGCATCTTCAGTCTATCTAGCTAAGTTGATATATTCAAAAAGAGCATTCATAAAGGTACTTTTTCTATCACTCTTCATAGCTCTAAATAAATGGAGCGGAGACCTGCCTGATTTTCTCTAATATGGAAGGTATAGCTCAAGAACAAATTATATACTCAATGTCAACCACTTCGTTCTTTAACCAACCCAAAAGTTCACACTTACAATGAAAATTCTGTAAAAAACACTTATAAAAAGTCCAACAGCATATATTGATCACAACTTCACAATGGAACAAGTTACACTGCTAAACTATGAAGCTTTTGCTTTAGTTCAGCATGAGTTCCACTGGACATTGGATGGTGACAATAAAATCAGCCAGATAATTCAACAGAATACCAGATATACTTGATCTATTTATGGTATAGATGCATAACTATTTTCACCACATAGATTGCATGAATGATTTGTTTACATGCTAGTGTATCTAGTATTAGTATTAAGAAGTACATATTCCTACAAGAACATGTGCAGGGGGAGTTGAGCATTCACCGGGGGGAAAGAACTGACTTTTTGAACACATCTTTAACTAACAAAACAACCACAAACCAAGTACTTCAAGGGTAAGTGCAGTGCAAGGATGTACCTTGGGTTGGAGGAAGGATGCGTGGCCGGGCAGCTCAGTGGAGAAGGTTAGAGGTGCGGGTGCGTGCAGCTTCGTGGAGGTGACCTGAGGCACGGGCGGGCAACCGGGCGCGGTGTGGAGGTGGCCGAAGGGTGGGCGGTGTAGGGAGGAGTGAGCTAGATCCAGATCTGGCCGGGAGGAGGGAGGAGGGGAGGAGGGAGGCGGCAACGGGGGAGGAGGAGGGAGCTAGAGGTGAGAGGAGGGAGGAGGACAGCGCTGGGGCTGGAGAAAGGAGGAGGACAAGAGAGGATGGAGACGGCGTGAACCAGCAGAAGAGGAGGGAGGCGGAGGCGAGGTGGGCGGCGACGCAGACCAACGGAGGTGCCAAGGGAGGAGGAGGGTGGGTGGCGGAGGAAGGAGTGGGTGAGGGGAAGGAGAGGAGCGTGCGAGGCTACGTGGGCGGGGTGGGGGTGGAGGTAGGGTAGGGTTTGGGGGGTTTTATTCAATGGCAATGGAACTTCAGGGGCATTTGTAGAACGAGGAGCTGTGGAAGCGGTTGGAAGCCTCTCGCAGCCGGCTTTCGACTTTCAGCTTCCATACATTGTGACGGCTTCCGGCTTCGGGGAAAAGCTGGAGAAGAAAGCTGGCCGTTTGGGATGGCTTCCAGCTTTTCCGGGCGAAAGCCGAAAGCTGAAGCCGTCCCAAACACCCCCTTAGTTACAGATGTGACCCACTGTTATTTTAACTGAACCAATTACTTATTTACATACTAACTAATTCTATCTAACCCATAATTACTAGACTTATTCTTTAATTAACACCATTTGAGCATGTAATTTACTAATTGAACATTTATAAATTAATTAACTTACTAACACAGTTTATTTAACTATCTAACTAGGTGGGGCCCACTGACTAGTTAAATACTCTTAAGGCACTAATTGTCACCTAATTTCTTACAGGTGGGCCCTATTGCCATTCACACATACACACACACACACACACAGAGAGAGAGAGAGAGGAAGAAAGGGAGAGTAGAGAAGTCCGTGCAAAATAAAGGAGGTGACCGAAATGTGGGAACGAGCATGGTGGCGACGATGGCTGTGGATGGGCAAAATAGAACTATGGAGGGAAGGTGGTCCCATTGGTGGTGATGTCGCGGTTTGGGCGGCAGAGAGGCGGGAGGGCGGCGACACGTGATGGTTGGGCACGGGGGAGATGGGGCGACGGCGCCGGGTAGGAGGGGGACTATGGAGCATGAGCATCAGAGAGGCGAGGGGGACTCACCGTCATAGTAAATGGCAGCGGAGAGGTGTCGAGACCAAACTTGTCAATACCGTGCCGGAGGCCATACCGGTTTGGTTTTTGGAATGGTACATTTCGCATCGGTCCATACCGCGCATCAAGCTTCGGATTTAATATAATAATATATAGTTATGAAAATATGTAAAAATATATATATGTTAATTCCAGCTACTATGTTGTCTAGTAAGTTTTTCGGCCAAAAATTGCAAAGAGGTCTTTATGACTATCCTAAGTACTATACTACCAAGGAGATAGGAAGCCTAGTCAGTGACCTATACCGCTTGGCTACACAATCCTATACTTCGCAGCTACATCTTTGCTCCTCCTAGTCAGTGACTGTGAAAAGGATGGACGAGAGGCACAAAAGCTTGGGTTCCGTGCAAAGGATTGGAAAGTTATACTGGTAATCTTGAAATGCCCGGACAAGAGTTCCGCCGAACGGTGGTATTAACCTAACAATAGAATTTAAGGCGAAACGGGATAGAAGGTTCTGCGTTCCGTTTTTCTTGACGAAACGGAATGTTTCGGCTATTCCGGCCGGAACAGAACGGTATTTACAACTCTGGTCGAGACAGGCTAGCGACGAGAGCCGATGACGGCGTGGGTGGCTCGTCGGTGGCGGTGACCTGGGTGAAGGGGAGCATGAATGAGTGGTGGGAGAGGATGAAGGAAGGTGTGGGGATGCTCCCGTGTAGAGGAATTGTAGGGAGGCTCACCGTAGCGAGGATAGCGACGGTAGCGGTGGTTCTCGACCTGGAAAGGGGAAGACAAAGTTGCAGGTAGTTTGCTATGAACGGAACTCATATTGGGTGAGGGAGAATGAATGGGGGGCTTGGGAACACCGAATGATGCGAACAAAATTGGATGGAGCTCTCTGGGTTGGCCCGAATGGTGAGGTGAAGATGGCGGCCGGCGCGGACTCAGTGATGTTGCGACTCAGCTTGAGGTCTGGGAGGGAGAAGATGAAGTGGGGGATGAGGGGGGAGCGCAGACAAAGAAGTGGAGGCATGGGTGCGGCTTAAGTAGGGCGAGTTGGGGTGCGTTTTCTCTCGTGGAGCTCAGGGCGAGCGGCTCGCGAGTGGCTCCTATGCACGACGTAGGCATTGACGGGCAATGTGACGCAGAGGAGAGCGGGTTGGGCGTGTGCGCTGTCTGGGTGAGGACGATGAGACGAGAGTGGGTGGCCAACTCGCCAGCATGGTGACATGGGCGCTGACGAGAGCAGCTCGGAGCAAGTAGGAGGAAAGAGGAAGATGGGAGACCGACGCGGGCTGTGCAGTGGCCTTGAGGGGGTAGGCCGAGTGGCACTGGGTCGAAGGGAAGTAGGCCAAGTGGGTTGGCTGGAATTTGCCCCACACCGAATTTTGAGGTTTTGTTTCGTTTTCCTTTTCTTTCTTCAAACTTCAAATTTCAATTCAATTTCCTGGTTTGATGGTTTAAGTTCAAATGTTAGTTTAATTTATTTTTAAATTCTCTGTCCTTAACTAATTTTCATCTGGTTAATTGATTATGTGTGATTCAAAATATGACAAGGTTCCAAATAAAAACAAGGAAACTCAAATATCAACAAGGTGCATTAAAAAGTTTTAAAATTTCCACATTATTATACAATTTGAACTTCATGGAATTTTTGGGATGTTATAGGCGTCGTTGGTGGAATCAGACTAGAGCAAGAGCAAAGGACCACCGCAACAGACCAACAATGGCGGCTAGTGAAGGAGGAGAGGACGGAGGCATGAAGGGGAGAGGTGATGTTTTTTCCGACAAAATTGGATATATGCCACTCCAAACGATGACACTTTATAAAATACCACTCCAAACATGAAATTTGAAATTTGCCACTCCAGAACTTAGTTCTTTGGATTTTTGCCACTCTTAGACACTTTTGCCCTCTCTTCTTCTCGCCATTCTTCCTCTCGACCTTGCAGCGAGGTGAGCCTGAGACCGGCGGCATCCAACAGGATCCACAACGGTGACCTCAGATCTAGTGGCTAGCTTACTCGTCGTCGCTGGGGAAGAATGACCGCAATCGCGCGAGCCAGATCTAACGATGGCGACTCACTGCAACCTTGGATCCAGCGTGTAGCGAGACTAGACGACGTGGGGGAAAGAAGGATGCACGGCTTGCGGCTCGCGGCGGCGACAATGGGCTCATGGGGATTGCTATGAGGTGGTGTGGCTCACGGCTATGACGAAGGAGACAGTGTGGCTCGTGATGAGGAGGAGGTGGCGAGGCTAGAGCTCTTTTACAGTACACTCAATTTAATACGGGCCGTTCATTCTTTTTGATCCAATGGTTCAGATTAGTTGGGATTTAGTTATACTACACCCAGTAGTATGAGTAATAGAATCCCTAGAGGGGTAGAATTGTAACTGCCCATGTGACGATCACATGATACAAAAGTAATATTTTGAACCCTAGTTGGAAAAGTCCATAATACTCTCAATAAAAAATTATAAATACAAAGAAAAGTCTATTATATCCTTAACAACTCAACGATCAAATTTGATTTATACTACCAACATATACTAGCGGTAGAATGTTATGTAAAATTTCTCTACATCTAACGATAGTTGTTGTTATGAATAACGCTTGTATTCAATATGAGGCCAATGGGCCAGTACATATATACAAAGTATAGGAGGTGAATATGCAAATAACCCCTCATAACAATGGGGAATAACACACTATACATATATCTCTAACACCCCCCTCAAACTCATGGTGGATCAACAACACCGAGTTTGGAGAGGTAGAAGCCGTCTCAAGGCCGAGTCCGGGCCTTCGTGAAGAAATCCGCTATCTGAAGCTCTGAAGGCACATATTGAAGAGCAACCACCTGATCATGCACACAAGACCTCATGAAGGAAGCATCAACACCAATATGCTTAGTGAGCTCATGCTTCACAGGTCACGGCAATACCGATAGCACTCAGATTGTCTCGACAAGAGAGGAGTCTGTAGTGACGTAAACACCAAAATCCTCAAGTAACCACCGTAGCTAAGTAATCTCTGGCCAAGAGAGCCATAGCTCGCAACTCACCTCTGACTCGAACGACACTGCAATTGCTTTTCGCCTTCCGTGCAATGAGAAAACTACCAAGAAAAATATAGTAAGCAAGATAGACCGCGATCGAGGGATCGCTGCCCAAGTAGCATCCGAATAAGCCTGAAGTTGTAACAAGCTAGAGTGTGGAAAGAAGAGACGGCGAGAGATAGTCCCACGAAGGTATCACGTAACTCAAGAAGGTGGTCAGAGTGGACCCGAGGGGAGCGTAAATGAACTCGACTCGTAATGTGGATTTGGATAAGTGATATCCTGGACGAGTAACAAAGAAGGTAGACAAGACTCCCAACAAGATGACGATGGCGAGCCTGGATCGTAAAGAGGCTCGCCATCAGAGGGTCAGAGGTGAACATTGAGCTCCATGGGAGTCTCAACAGTACGCTGATTAGTGAGAGAGGTGCTGTAACGACCCGGCCAGAGGCTACCCGAGAAGTCCTCCAGGACCTCCTGGAAAGTCCACTAAGAACTCCCAAGACGTCCCATAGAGCATCCCGGTAGGACCGCCCAGACCTCGAACCACCCAAGAGCCACCCGTGAGGTACTCCCAGATCTCTAGAAGTCCATCAGGACCTCCCAGGAGGTCCGGTAGTACCGCACAGGAGTCTGGTAGGACTGGGGTCCGGTAGTTCCTCTCGAGGGTCCGGTAGGACCGCTCGAGGGGAACTGGGGTCTTGACCCAATGCAAGTCTGGGACTCGAGGCCATCCCAAGCACCACCTGCCCGCCCGGTACTACCGCACAGAAGCCCGATAGTACCGCTCGGCACCTCCTGAGAGGATGAGAGGAGGTCTTCGCAGAACCAACTCCCGAAGGGCGGGGCTTGAAGGACCTTAAGTCCATCGCGATCCGAACCACCCCAAGGATCAATGGCTAGTTCACACAAAGAAGACAAGTGATAACATATACTTCAACGAGATCTTTATTAATACCAACAAAGTTGCTTACAAAGGGAGGCTTACAAGCCAATAGCCGTAACACAATGAAGAAAATAACATAAGCCACCCAATACACCACAGCAATCTACCGAGGGCGCAATCCTAGTCGGTCCAGACCTCTTGGTCCACAAAGAAGGTCTTCACAAGACTTCCTTCCCGCCAAAAGATTAGTTTCAAGCAAGAGGAGCACAACAACCGTGTTTCGCAAGTTACACCCACAAATAATGTAATGACATGCATAATGGACAATTCAAAGGAAGGCGTAATAGGGTTAGTTTGCATAAAGCCAAGTTTGTTTCAAATACAAGTATTAAGTTTCAAGGCAGGCTACAATAGTTAAAATTCATTTTCTAAATCACATTTTTCAGTTGGGTAACATTCATCACAATGTGAGAAGGATACCCTCCTGACACAAGGCTTCCCGCCCGATTCCCATTTGGATAGCAATCCAAAACCATTTTTCACAAACCTTTTGAAACCCAAAACCAAGATCTAACTTTGAGTGACATTGCCAGCAAGTCCATGACCGCGAACACGGCTATTCGAATAGTTTTACACTCTACAGAGGTTGTACACTTTACCCACATGACACGACTTCTCTAGTTTGTTCGGCAACCGTCGTTGCCACCACTCACTACCGAAGGTAAGTGGTCTAGAGCACATGACAAGGCCTTTACAATGCATCGCTCCAACGCAGTCCACCCACATTAAGGTTTCGCAAATCCCTCCTTTGGATAGAAATCCGCCGGATTGTTGGGTGCCCCCTCTTATGCTAGGTGGGTACAACATAGCCATAACAAGACAGGCCATAAAAGACCACCCACTGTTCCGCCGGATGGACCGCAGTGATCGTTTTGCAAATTAATTGGCCAGGTCCCGCCCATACAGGACATGTGGTTGCACGATGAGGCATTGCCCATTATAGGCATAGCAAGAGATGGCTCAAAGACCAGTCCTTAACTGACTTGGGCGACAACCTCAACCCTGGGGCATCGAATGACACGACCCTCATGCATAGACCTGCACCAACCAAACAACCAGCTTCGCCCAAATCCAAATCATTTTCCATTACTCTTTGTGTAACCAAGACATTTATAAAACCTCCATGGCACCCCAACGCCACAGCCCAGAACAGCCTCCATGACACACCAATGTCATGGTTCAAATCATTTAGTTATGTGATATGTTTGGCCAAAACTTCCCAAACAGAATTCTGGGTCTAAGCTCAACTAAGCATTTCTTTTCAAAAGACCATGGTTTATACAATTGCATAAAACCAAGTTTTTCCTAAGGTGACAATCATATTTGGTTCAAGGTCAAGAGTGGTCATACACAGATTTTAGGCATAGCTAAGGTCTTAAAATCAGGTGTTGAAATAACTTAGTAAAGTAAGCATGCATAAGTATTTGAAATGGAACATAATATGTTGAAATAAGGGGTGCAATATGGTCAAGGGTGTAACTTGCCTCCTGCTTGAAAGGCTTCACGGGTTCACTTTCTCACCAGGCTTGGACTCACCAGGGACGTTGAGGTCTACACGATAAAACAATGCAAATCAAACCAATGCTAGGTAAAACCAAAAGAACTCCAGAGGAACATAAAACAAGAGCCAACAGAGAGGTTTGATGGCCAAGAGGAGATCCAAAGAGCTGGTTGGAGGAGGTCCGACGGCTAGGGAGAGGATCCAAAGAGCAGTTCGTCAGAGCTAGAGATTGAGGGACGCCCCGGGAGCAAACCGAGAGAACCAGGGAGCTAGAATGAGGAAAAAGGCAAAAGGGAAAGTGCTGGCCCAAGTTTATATGGCCAGAGCTATCGGGAGGTCAAGGCACACAAGGTCAAGAGCTGGTGGAATGAATGATAGGAGCAGGTAAAAGATTAGACAAAAGATGGCTCAGTATGGCCAAAAGGTGGTAGCATTTAATGCGACACAATAGACATTAAATGCGGGGAGACTCCCAGGTGCAAAGGATGTGGTCAAAAGATAAAGTAAATGGGTGTTGCTACCAAGTGGGTCCAATCCAGACCCAAAGGGAAGGTCCTGTGGAGACCTCAAGGAGGTCCGTAGAGGTCAAGGGGAGGTCCTGACCCACTGGGGAGGTCCAAGCGCACAGGACTGGAGGTCCTGGCCACCAAGTGGCCTCAACCCGCAAGGAGGTCCTTGCAAAAGGACTGGGAAGAGGTCTTGTGAACAAGAGGTCCAAAAGACATAACTATGAGGAGGTCCTGACAGTTGGATCTCCGAAAGAGGGGTCCAATGGCCAAGATCCAACAAGGGGAGGTCTAGACGGTTAGGGTCTCCAAAGGGGAGGTCCTAACGGTCAGATCTACAAAGGGGAAGGTCTGAACGGTTAGGATCTCCAAAGGGGAGGTTCTAACGGTCAGATCTACAAAGGGGGAGGTCTGAACGATTAGGATCTTCAAAGGGGAGGTCCTAACGGTCAGATCCACAAAGGGGGGGGGTCTGAATGAACATGGGGAAGATCCTAAGGACACACGGAGGTCCAATAGGCGAGGAGGAGGTCCTAAAGGACACAGGGAGGTCCTGAAGGACGCGGAGAGGTCCAATTACGTTTTAAGGAGGTTCAAGAATTGAAGTGAAGTTGCTGGTAGCGGTAGTACCGGGCTTACGAAGCGGTTCGACCGAAGGTGGTCCTGACGGCCAAGATCCCCAAAAGGAGGTCTTAACGATCAAGACTTGATCAAGGAGGTCTTGACGGCTAAGATCTCCAAGGGGAGGTCTTTAGCAATTAAGATCCAATCAGGGGAGGTGAGTTTTAGCGAGTTAAGAGGCGGGAGGAACAGGAGTGGTTAGATTTCAATCGAACGGCCTAGAACGGTTAATGTTCGCACTGCTTAACAAGCCGACTTGGCTAAGCCGTCCGATATGGATCGGACGATCCACACCCTAGGGAACGTTCGGACCGGGAGAACGTTACACCTAGATCGGGCCATCCAAAATGGATCGAATGGTCTACAAGTAATATTGTGCAAGGCACTGGATTGGACCACGCAAAGGGGAAAGGAGGTCCAAGCCCAGAGGAAAAATCCAACAAAGGGGATTCACAAGGGAGGTCTTTAGCGGTCGGATTTGATCAAGGGAGGTCCAAATGAGTTCAAGGAGGTTCAGCCACGGTTTTGAGGGTCTCCAGGGAACGGTAATACCGTGACTTGAAAGCGGTACTACTATGATCCGGTAGCACTGTAAGCCACACTGCGGTATGAAAATTTTAGAATCATATGAGAAGGGAGAGCTAGACCTCACGTGGAGCGGTATGGCCGTGGGTTGAAGGGCGGTAGTACCGCAGGGCGGTAACATCGAATGGATGCAGTATGGATTTTCCAAAACACCTGTTTTGAAACTTGATTTCTTCCTGGAGCGGTATGACCGCAAGTTGAACAGTGGTAGTACCACGTGGTGGTAATACCGTGCTGAAGCGGCAAGGAATTTCCAGAGAAGAAACTTTACAGGGATAGCAACAAGGAGAAGTTCAAATGGACACAAGGAGGTCCAGATGAACTAGAGGAAGGTTCAATGGAGTTCGAAGAGGTTCAAATGAGCAAGGAGGGAAAAGAGGGTTGAACCCTAAAGAGATTCAAGCCAACAAGAGATCCAAAGAGACCCAACCAAAAGGAAGGTCTGGACACACAGAGGGTCTGAACACAAGGGAAGTCTAGACTTAGAGAGTACCCAAATAAAAGGGGAGGGTTTAAAACCACAAGGATGATCTAGTCCTCAGAGGAGATCTAGTGGCAAGGACAATCTAGACTTCAAAGGAGGTCTAATCTACAAAGGTAAGTCTAAACCTCAGAGAAGATCTAAACTACAAAAAGGAAGTCCTGATAAAAAGGGTGATCTGGACCTGAAGAGTAATCTTTGCAAAAGACCACGAAGATGACCATCGGAGTGGTTTGGGGTCGGGTCTAAGTCAAAGGGGAGATCTCAACAGAGCGAGATTTCCAAGGGAAAGGGGAGATCCGAATGGATAAGAAGAAGGAGAACAGCACCAGAGGCCAAACAAGAGGGAAGATCTGGACATAAAAGAATGTCTAAGTAGGATGGAGGAAAGGAAATCCTACCATGAAAATGAAAGACAGCTCCAGAGAGCTAGAGAAACACCAAAAGAACCAAGCTTTGAATTAGTTGAAGTTTGTCTTAGTCATTTTAAACACCTTGAATTCTGAAAACCTCAAGTTAAGCTTTGAATTCTCATCAAACCAAATGGTTCTTTTTATTTTAAAAATTTTCAAAAAGGCTCTGAAAAATCAGGGTGTTACAGGCGCGATCAAGAAGATCCTGAATATACTTCTCTTGGGACATAAAGAAACCATCTGGAGTGGAAGTAACCTCAATCCCAAGGAAGTAACGAAGAGGACCAAGATCCGACATAAGGTGTTGGGTCGCAGGGTAGGCTACGATAGCTACAAATAAAAAATTTCGACCACGCAAAACCGTAAAGTCAAGCAAGTAGATGATCACAGATCGTTACCACCGCATTTACGAGCAATGGAAGAAGGGTTAGAGCACTGGTGCAACGAGAGCGATCGATGTAGTGGTCGAGTCGATCGCTCCTCCAAAGAACATCCGCAGCTCTCACGAAGATCGCGGATCGCCCTCGCGCAATAGTCGAGTAGCGCCTACGGTATCCACACTTCCAGGAAGGAACAACCATATGTCGGTGTACTAGCACCAAGTCACACGACAGAGCTCGTGAAGATGGCGGCTAGGGTTTCGTGGTGTTTTCACGCTGCATTCTCCCAAAAATTTCATGCATCTCCTTATATAGTGCTCATGATGGATCCTATCCAACACGCTTGACTAATCAGATTCAGATCGGTTTGTTCCAACCCGCTAAGTGTGTAACCTCAGAGGTTCATGTGTAATCGGTTGTGACTCGTAAACCCTTTCCGATCATGAGTCGAGCGGCTCCTAGCGTAACATAGCGATTCTTGAATACACACAAATTATATCGGACTTAACCTTAATGCAATATAATCTACGACCTGTGTCCTCATCACTTATGACCGTGTCCTATCTCTATACTACTAGTTCAGATTTGGTTATGACCAGTTCAGAAGTCCTTACGACTGTGTTTCACCACTCGGATTTCATTCGACTAGTCTACGACCAGCTCAGATCTTCATACGACCAAATCAGAATCGCTCGAACTAAGCGACCTACTTGTGTATTCTCCTTTGCCTCACGATGTCCGGGTTGAACTCTGTGAGATGTTGTGTCATCCATGGACTGCTCAATACTTTCTCGATCAAGTGTCGGATTACTTCACATGGTCGAACACTTTGACTACTAGTGGCATGGCCATGCACTTTCTTTATCCGATCACTACGAGGGGCTCAAAGACATCTCTCCTGTTATGTTAGGAGGGGCAAATCCCATATCCGACCAGTCACATTCCTCTGCATGTTTCATAGCATACCCGAAAGCTACCTTTATAACTACCTAGTTACGGAGTAGCATTTGGCAACCCCTAAGAGTGCTATTACACATGTAGGAAACCATGCCGATCTCAGGTCTTAAGGATTATACATCATCATTTCTTGAGACCAACTAACGACACATAGAATCATAACAATCTCAATAGTGTCTCAAGGTGGGTCTAATCCAACACCATGTTCTCTAACATGTGTCCATATTATTGGTTTGATATCTCCATATCCATGACCCATGAAACATAGTCATCAACCAATACATATGCTAGTCTATTCATATGTGTCCTCATATGTTTCCAACCAGGGATCGTATAAGAATAATTATCGCAGAAATATAGAGTTTCACAATCAAGTCACATACTTGATAATCAATATTAACAATATTATTCTTGGAACAAGATAACATTTTATCCAATATTATGAACATAAGGAAATATAATCATCTCTATGATTGCCTCTAGGGCATATTTCCATCATAAGGAACTGCTCACTAAGACGAGCCTTGACAAAGGCAATGTACTCAGAATCATCTCCGGTAATGATCATATCATCAACATACAGAAGAAGAAGAGTCCGACCATAAGACGAAGTGTGGACAAAGAGCGCAGGATCATAATCACTAGCTAAAAAGCCAGCAGCAGTGACCACAGAGGAGAAGTGCTCAAACCAAGCACGAGGGGCTTGCTTAAGGCCATAGAGAGAGCGACGAAGGCAAATGCATCATGCCCTTAGAAATGAATACCTGTGGCGGATGCATGTAGACCTCCTCACGCAACTCGCCATTAAGAAAGGCATTCTTAACATCAAGCCGAGAAATGCATCAATGGCAATGTGACACCACCGAAAGAAGAGTGCGACAAGGGTCATGTGGGCCATAGGAGCAAAAGTCTCGTCAGAGTCATGACCATACTTGCCGAAGCCGCGAACAACAAGACGCGCTTTATAGCGCCAAGAGAGCCATCGAGCGAAGTCTTAATCTTATAGACCCACTTACACATGATGGGACGAGAGAGATGGAAAAGGAACAAGATCCTAAGTACCAGTACGCTCGAGGGCAGCAATCACCTCGGCCATGGCATGCTGCCACTTAGGGTGAGTAACAAAGATCCCAGAGAAGACAAAGCTCATGAATAGAAGCAGCAAAACGGGCAAATAATCGACAAGCGATCGTGGAGAGCGTAGCGAGGAGAAGATGACCCATCAGAGGAAGATGGAGCATCAGGAGAAGATGAAACATCAGGAGAAGATGGAACATCAGGAGAAGATGGCTCATCTGGAAGATCCTCAATACGAGGTCGACGAGTGTAGAAGAGAGGGGAAAAAAGGCACTGTAGGGGGATGAGCCGGAGGAGCCGCGGGAGACGAAGTAGGCGGCAACAACGGCGGAGAGGCCACAGGAGGAATATGTGGAGACTCAGTGGGACGGGTGGACAAGGGCAAGACAGATATAGGTGTATCTGGAAAGGTCAAAAAAGACAGAGACTCCACAGAGGAAGCCGAAGGAGAGACAGGACGTGGGTAGAAGGGACGAGACTCGTCGAAAGTTACATCCCGAGAAATCCGCATTCGTCGACCAACAAGATCCAGGCCTTTGTGCTCGACACTGTATCCCAAAAAGACACACCCAACGGACTGAGCGGTCAGTTTGGTGCGTTCTCGAGGGGCGAGGAGAACGTAGCAAACGCAGCCAAACAAACGAAGGGCAGAGTAGTCAGGAAGAAGACCACAGAGACGCTCAACAGGGATCGCACCCTGAAGAGCAGAAGAGGGCTGGATGTTGACGAGATAGGTGGCATTGGAAATAGCCTCGGCCCAAAAGTGAGGTGGAATAGAGGCGGCAATCAACAGTGCACGAGCCGACTCAAGGAGGTGACGATGCTTGCGCTTAGCGACACTATTCTGAGCATGAGCACCAGGACAAGAGAACTGAGCGAGAGTGCCCTGCTCAGCAAGGAAGCTGCGCAGGTAACGAGAGAGGTACTCGCTAGCAGAGTTAGCACGAAAGACACGAATAGGAGTGGAGAACTGTGTGCGAACCATAGTGGCAAATTGTTTATAGATAGACAAGGCATCACTACAAGAAGACATGAAATATATCCAAGTGTGACGAGAGAAATCATCTATAAATATTATATAATATCGATGACCCCCTTTCGAAACGAAGGGAGCCGGACCCCAAACATCAGAATGAACAAGATCAAAGGGACGCTGAGACACTGACTCACTATGAGGATAAGGAAGCTGAATTTGTTTACCTAGCTTATAGTCTTGACAATCTAAAGACACGTCTCCTGAGACAGACCCCAGAAGGCCACGACGAACTAAAGACGACAGACGAGATCCACACAGATGACCAAGACGGTGATGCCACTGCTGGAAAGAGCCGGTAGACGGAGTGGCGTAGCGGAGAGACCGGCGGCGATGGTGGCAAAGGGAAGGAAGGTGAAGCTACCAAGCTCCCAGAGATGCCGTGTGAGTCAAGGCGCCGAGGCCGTAACCAACAAGAGCTCCTATGTGGCGGTTCTGAACACAACAAGAGTCAGAGTCGAGAATGACTCGACAACCAAGGTCAGTAATCTGCCCAGCAGAAAGAAGCTACATGGTAAGGCGAGGAACATGAGCAAATGTAAGGAACATGAAAAGATGAGTTGCAAAGAGGTCCTCACTGAGACAGAAAGAGAGGTACCATCGCCAGAAGAACACCGACAGAGAATCAAGATGTGTAATGAAAGACAGAGGAAGAATCAAGTCATGTGAAAAGATGCTCCGTAATCAAGAATCCACGGGAGGTACTGACCGTGGAGGGGTGGTTTCGCAATGCCCAAGAGTCAAGAGCGTAACCGGCGTAACTCGCAAGGGAGAACTCGGCGCGAAGCAGCGGCGTCAAGTCCGCTATCTCTCGCCAAGGAGAGAAATCTGAAGGAGTCGATCACGCCGATGTAGAAGCACGAAAGCGCTAGTAGAAGAACGACGTGAACGATGCCGCTGCTTCTTATAGCACTGGGACGCAATGTGGCCGACCTTGTCGCAGTAGGAGCAGTGAGGACGACCACTGCCAGATGGAGGGTGGCCACCACCACCTGTGGCAACCGCCGAGGAGGCAAAGCAGTCAAGCGTGAGCGCCGGTGTAGCAGGTGGATGAGCGGTGAGCACGGAGGGGAGTGGCATCAGACTAGCACCACTCAAGCGAACGGAAGCCATCGGTAGGCGGCGCTGGACGGCGCGGCGACCAAGGCAACGAAGTCTAACAGGCGGCGTTGGACGGCGCGGTGGTTAGATCGACTTTTTTATTTATTTATTTTTGATTTTTTTTAACACTCAGGCCGGCTCAAATAACCTCCCAGCGGCGGCGAAGGCCGGTGGCGGCGGCAGCGGCGGTGGTGGCAATGTCCTCACAGCGACGCGCGTGCGGAAGAGGAGGCTCCGAGCTACAATAGCAGCGACGGTGATCCGCACGGCGGAGGGATCCGGTGCGGGGACGGCGAAGGCTGGCGGCGGCAGTGGTGGCGGCGTCCTCACGGCAACGCGCACGCGGAAGAGGAGGCTCTGAGCGGCAACAGCAGCGGCGGCGACCCGCACGGTGGAGGGATCCGGCGTGGGGAGCCCGGATCCGGCGGCAGGGAAGAGCCCGACGGCTAGATCTGAGGCGGAAGAGACGTGGCTGCGGGAAAGTCGGATCCAACGGAGGAGAGGCCGGATCCGGGCTTGTCGGCGATGGAGACGACCAGATCCGGAGCAGCCACGTGCGCGGCGACCTCGCGCGAGGAGGCGGCCGGAGCTATTCGGCACGGCAGAGCAGGCGCAGGCGGCGGGATGAAGTAGCCTTCGGATGGAGCGACGGCGTCCTCACGTGTGTCCCGAGGACCCGGCGGCGCGGGCGTCCCGAGCGCGAGTGACCCGAGCAGACGCGAGCAGCCCGATGAAGAACCGTAGAACCGCAGCGACGACGGCGATGAAGATGTCGTCGGCTCTAGAGCAAGATCAGCTCCAGAGCAAGACCGAGCGTCGACAGGAGACAAGTAAAGCGACTGGCAAAACCAAGCGACGACGGCGACTGGAAAAGAACCAGCGACGGCTTGGCAAAGGAAACCCTAGGTACACTCTGATACCATGTTATGAATAACGCTTGTATTCAATATGAGGCCAATGGGCTAGTACATATATACAAAGTACAGAAGGTGAATATGCAAATAACCCCTCATAACAATAGGGAATAACAAACTATACATATATCTCTAACAGTTGTCACGGACATGGACCCTTTGGTGATTGGGTTTCGTAGGGGTGGACAAGCAGTGGGCTGGCTCTATGCCCAATCAGCTGGGAAGGGGCATTGGTTGTCCTGGTCCTTAAGTACAAAAGGCAAGCAGCAGCAACCGAAGGGGCATCGAAGAACAGATGAAAAGGCAAACGCTGGCACTTTTCCTCCTGAAGCTCTGTTCCTTCCTCTCCAATTCATTCTATGATTTCTTCAATCCAAATTGCTGCTACTTCCCAGTCTGATTGCTACTCCCGGTCTTTACTTCTATTTCCCCCAAATGGGTATCTCACATACTTTGTATGTTGTGTCCGATTTGGTACTAAAGCCTTTGGGGTTTGTGTTGGTTCATGTTCATCCAAGTGGGATCATAACAGTTGTATTGGTCAAATATTTACGCGTGCACGTGGGCGCATAAGTACAAGAGAAGTTCGATGCATGTATGCTTGGTTAAAGTATGCAGGCAAGCGTGCGTGTATAATCTAATTAGCTTCATGCACATCATTCCAAACACGGGCCTGTTTTTTAAGGGTCGTTAGCATGCATGCACATAACATAGTTCTTACTTACATATTATAAGGAGTGCTTCATCTACTCGATAAATCACACAAATCTTGAAGCATTTACACGAGGGAACAAAGATCAGCCCAACCTCTTATTTGCTTAAGATCCAATTAATATGTGCGATAAGATATGTTTTTTAATTGCAAATTTGTTTGAGAGACATGATTTTCTGGCTAGGGTAGCTACCCACCTGACATTCATCGTTGGAATTTGCATCAAGATTCATGTCCTTTCTCCTCCTTACCAACTTTCAACTTTGAAATTTTTAACTCAAAATTCGAAGACTTTCAGCTCAAAATTTCTCATTTTCACCTCAAAAATTCTCAACTCAATTTTTTTTGAAAACTATCAACACAAACTTGGTAACTTTCAACTCAAATTCGAAGACTTCCAACTCAAATTTTCCCACTTTTAGCTCAAAAATTTGGAATTTCAACTCAACTTTCAACCAAAAAATATTGAATTTCTACTAAACAATTCCGGGAAGGTAGCTACCCTATGGGCAACCAAATATTTCCGATAAATAGAAACGTTTGCCTAATATATGTACTTGTACGTATATGCTAATAGATGCCAGCTGTTTCTGTTTTATAAACATCTTGCGAAGTAGTTCTGCACTGGTGCTTAAAAAAAACAAAAAAAAAACAAAAAAGAGGAAGAAGAAGATTGTTCATACAGGGAATATATAGGGCCTTCAAAGGCTTTGTTTCCAAGTTACATGACCATGATAGATTTGTTTTTAATCAAATTGGATGCAAGGCATGGATGGAAACCATATATACTGCTTACTAGAGAAGGAATGAGTGAAGCAAGCAATCTGTCTGGTTGTCTCCAACCCCATGCCCCGTTGAAAACTGACGATAATAGGACCAAAAAAGCATTCAAAGTGGCTCCCACGCTTCACTTCGTAATGTTAGCTTAGCTGCCTCATTAATTAATTTAATTTTGCCTTACAAGTACACGAACAAGTTACATAGCTAGGTGAATTAGTACAAAATGAGCAGGACAAAAAAAAACTATGGGTTTTGTTCTCCCTCGATTTTATTTCTTTTGACTTTTAATTTGGCCAATGAATTTTTCCAGTTCGCTAGTTGAGAAGTATTCAAAAATTTCATTACACTGTCTCTCATCTTGAGCCTTCCTTCAACATCCAAACATGCCCCAACATATCATGAAGAAATTTCATAACACTGATCTTGAGCCTTCCTATGAACATTACGAGCTCATAAAATTTTCATCCTTAAGCATAACTATAATTTTGTTAGGCAAGTACATTAAAAATGAATAGCTTTCCTCGCAAAAAAAAAATGAGTACCTTCATTCACAAAGAACGAATTGTTAATGCTCCATTTTTTTATACATATTTTTCCCTTATTAACTCTATGCTCATCTCTCCAACACCACTACAAATAAGCAATCATCAAGGTCATTTGGTGGAAATGTTGCCTCGAAAACCAAAGATAAATATTTGCAAACCAAAACAGCCGCCTGAAACATCATCTGTTTTGTATTGGAAGCAGTAGTCATATATCCCTCGTTTGGTGGCAAATTGAGGAAAATATACATATATCTTTTTATTAACAGTTTGTTTTTTTTTAAAAAAAAATCACCACCCCAACTCGTGTGGTCAGCGCATTGGAATCGCCAACTTAATCAAGCTGAGGTGTGAAGTGTGGCCCTGGAGCCTCTTTTTCCTTTTGTTTTTTTTTAATTCTCAATGTCTTCTATTGCTTTCAGTGAGTTGGAGCCCTTCTCCCAGAAATCCGGCAGGTGGTAATAGGTTTTTAATGACAGGATGTCAGCTCAGGATGCAGCAGGGAGACCATCTGTTCTGCCTACAACCCATATCCTAATGTAACAAAGGGCCTCCATCTATATTAAAAAGGCAGTGAGGAGAGCTTCTCTAATCACATTCACATGGAACCTGTAATAGAAAAGAGAGTCAATCCTATCATGCACACCCACTAGTTTATTTTACAGTTTAGATTATGGTATATCCAATGAGAACAAAATTGTCAGTTGGAATGTATAAAAGGTCTAGATTGATGTTCTTGTAAACATGTACAGGGTTGTCTGTTGGGCATTGTAACCCTGAAAATACTGTTTATTCATCTTCACCCAAGAATATTAGGAAGGGTAAACATAATGTGAAACCTGCTAAGTATTGGAAAACCCTTCTCACGGGACAGGGGCAAAAAGCCGAAAACACCCACTCAAGATTTAGAGGGGTTTTAAATTAACATATTCCTTCTGGAGGTGTATTTCTGAAATTTGCTAGTTTTGCAAATGCATAAGCAGAAGTCCCATGTACAGTACAAAGGGTCTATATCCCTTGTACATGAGAAATGAACTATAAAATGATTTTACTATTGAAATTCCACAGGTGCATCACATATAAAAATTGAACCATGTTTAGATACAGAAGAAGAAAAAAACAATTTTAATCCTTCCTAGATTGCACATTTGTCAAGAGCACCACAAAGGATCCACACCTGGGGGAAGTAACTTTTGTTGGATCAAACCAAAACTTCCATTCTATTCTATTGGCAGTGGCTTTAATGTGGAGGACCTACCAACTTCCTAAAGTTTCAGCACTACCATCCTTCCAATGTTCCCTTTGTTTTTGCCACGGAGAGTCCTGATGTGTCCCATTTATCAACTTAACAAATGCCACATGAGAGAGAGATAGAAAGGAGAGCTTAAAAAGGCTAGGCAAGATGTTAGTCAAACTGTCCTAGAAATAGGATCTTCGGAGTTTAGACTTTAGCTACTATCTGTAGGACATTTCGGTTGCGTGACATGGCTCTGTTCGGTCACAAATTCTTGCAATTATGTGATATTTGATCAATATTATTCTTGGATATTTAAATTGTTTACACGAAAATAACATTGCTACATTCATTCTGAAAAATAATAACATAGCTTATAAGCAACGTATCAGGTGCAACCCCACCCTTAGGGTGTAATTGTGCAACTCGATCATTGGTTAAAGCACCTGTAACACCCTGCAACTCAAAATTCGCTAATAGCACAGCCCACCCACAGGGTGGGCACACATGCGTAGGGTCTCACTTGGGTTTTCGTCCTCGCTTCACCCAAAAGGGTTAACTCGGAAGCGCTACGATTTGGACCAACATGCATTATATGCTAGTGGAACCAAGGATCCAAAAGCCGGTACCAGGGGAAATCCCGTCGGGCGGCCAGTAAAAAAAATCGGGCGGTAATTGGTTTTCCTTGGAAAAAACCAGTAGAATTTCGCTTGAATTTGATTAAAAACCAGCTAAAATTCGAAATTTGAAATTTTAACTTGCAAAACCCAGGAAAACCGGCCAGGATTTTGGATCCTGGACCCCCGGCGGTTACCGGTGGGTTTTTTTTCACTGAGTGGAACTCAATATAAACTAGCAATGTAGTACTAAAGGGCGGGGTGTTTACCCCCCCCCCCCCGGCCCGCCCCTAATGGGTTGCTACTCTTGGCAGCGTGAAATAACCATAAATATCCTTTAGTACACGACCCATGTCGTGTACCGGTACAGGGCCACACACATGTGGCCTGTGCAGCGATGGTTGATGCTCTGATACCATATATAACACCCTAGCTAAGGCCCAAAATTCGCCAATAGCCCAACCCACCCACGGGACGCGCACACATGTATAACACCTCACTTGGTCTTTCATTCTCCCTTCGCTCAAAATAGTTAACTCGGAAGTGTTACGATTTGAGTCAACATGCATTATATGGTAGTGTAACTTAATGTAAATGGACAATGTGGTACTTAAGGGTGGGGTATTACAACACCAAATCAAGATGAAAAAATTCCGAAAACAATTTTACATGTACTTCTCAATTTACTCTACCAATGTATAAAATTTTAAGTTCAAATCCAATCTTTGTGAAAAATAGCAAAAATGAGAAAATTATGACAAATGATAAATAAAAATAAAAAGATAAATATTACTATTGATAGCAAACTTATTTTTTTCCCCTTCTAACACACCTTGAGTTTGAAATTGAAATTTTAAAGGGAGTTACAACACTCCATAGATTACATCGTCAATTTTTTTAGGAATGTTTCATGTTGATTTTGTGCCTTAATCGAAACTGGGTTGTATGGTTGCACCTGATATGTTCCCTTCCATATATGTTGTCGTAGAACTAATGGTCAATGACTCAAAGTTGCATATTCAAGACTGTAAGAGATCAAAAACATCAAAAATTTGTAAACAGAGCAAGTAAAGATTAGGGAAATTAAATTTGCAAGAGTTAAATATGGCCTGTTCGCTGCTGTCAATAAGCTTTGAATTGGAACATGAGGGAACTCTAATCAAGGAATAAACAAAACGGGGCTCATGCTTTTTGATGCAAACATTCCAAGGAACTAAGAAAACACGGATGTGTAAACTAAACTTTGATAGGTTCATAAAAAAGGTCCACATGGAATAGGGTGTGGCATTATAATTGGTGTGCTTAAGCTTGACAGGAAAAGTCAAACTGAGAGTTGTACAATATAACAATCCGGTCCATCCCAATACAATGTAGAGTCTAGACCTACTTGTTTCCCAATAAGTAAAAATTAACAAATGCAACAGGACCTCCCAAATAGACTATCAGCTCGCCTTTCAAAATGAAGAACAAAAGATGTGCAGAAGACTGAGACTGGGGCCTTAGACTCTTCAGAGTTCAGACCTGTTAGTTCAGGTAAACATACATAAGCAGATTAGACAGAAAATGCATTCCTTCCTGAAGATTTCCATACAGCACTCAGCTAGCTTGCTTTGTTATCTAGGACCTCATATCTTACATGGGTTGTACAAAGTTGAAATAATATTTAAGAAACCAGCAGATAATGCAAGCACTCTGCCTCTGAAATATCGACCTCTGCAAATATCTACCACTTCAAACAGCAAGCTGATTTTCTCATCACTGTAATCACGGGATTCCATTACGTGCACATAGAAATGATTGGAATTACTTTGGAAATACATGTCCAAACTTACCTAAATTCAGAAATACCAATAAATCATTAACAGAAATCAAGATCATGCCTATATCAAAATGTGCAAAGAAAGGTGGTGAAAGAAGCTACATACTTCAGACTATATTTCGAAACTCGAAAGCAAACAAATAAGAAAACCAGTAATGCAAGGGGTGTAACTGAAGGAAATTAAAGAATGTACAATACCTTGTGATGCAGAGTCAAGGCAACGAATGCATACATAGGACTGCAGTCTACAATACCCCCACTACTTGTATACTAGAATCTACTGTAGTGATCTCAATGAAAGCACTAGTCTTCCACCGATCCTATCAGACTTTGGACACAACAGGTCGCATCAAACCTACTGAAAAACGGAAAGAACTTTCTTGACTGTACTGTAGCATCCGCCATCCAGTTGGACATTGGTACAGTCAATTCGTGCAAGTGTTCAGATAAATAGTAAAACAAGTCATGTAGTTGCTGCATGCCGACCAAAACTTGATACCTAGACTAGATGTGGCTTGAAGCCCAGAACCATTCTCTAAAAAATCAGAAGCTCAGGTTTCATATGCCTTGTCTACAGATGAACACAACTCTATGTAAGTAACTGTCCAGAGTACTCCCATAAGCCCGTCCATTCTGCATCACACATGTGCATATACATTGCACTTCAGGTGTGGATCAAATGTCATCTAGCACTTGTAATTAACCATGAGTTACAAATCTAGCATAACAGCAGGAGTCCTGCTGATCAACCTCCAGCTCTTCTGCATATATTCCAACTACATCTGAAGATGCCATGAATGAGAAGCTACAGTCTACAGGCTACAGATATCAGCCTAAGCAGGTTAGCATAGTGGTGTGGATCAAGTTGCAATTCCTACTAGCGCTGCTTGTGTGTAGTTGTGTCAATGCTTTCATTCACCCCAGAGCAGTTGAAAGTTGAAACTATGCTAGGGCCCGCGGTAGGGCAGCATCAGCTATCTGAACTTTTACGATAGACTGAAGTCTGAACTGATATGGTTGCACACTTGCACAGTTTCACTTGGACAGCATGAAATGATCGCACAGTGATCTTGAAAGCCAATACATGACGAGGTAGTAGAACTAGGCAGCCACCGGTTGTAACTTCTGTAGCTACAACACTGTTTGCTCTATACGGTTCTCTGTACACACTGCTTCTTCTCATGACATGACAGGAATGTGTAATTTGTACATCGTCTATTGGGCTGGAGAGATTAGATTTGGGATAAAATGACATTATTGCAAATGTGCCCTCAACCATTGGATCACACATTTGATTCCATTAGATGGTCGAGGGGCTTGACATGCACCATCTAATTTTCATCCCATGTACATATAAATGAGTATGTTAGAGTAAATTACAACAGAAACTCAAAATTTGCACTAAATCCATGTACTAAAGCAATCATATGAAATTCATCTCGTGCACGAAAATCTATCAATTAGATAACATAATGTCTGCCAATTTTATTCATAACGCACAAAATTATTATTCCTAAATCTGGAAATCGCATACAAAATTCGCACATGGGATAGTTAGCGGAGGCGGGTGAATCGACCACCATAACGCAATGATGGCAGGTTATGCTCGTATGAGGAGAGTATAGTGGAGGGTGTCATGAATATGGTATGTATAATGAAGAGGTCTAATGGGCAATATATATAGGGTACAAAGGGACCTAAGTCTAAACCTTAATACAATAGGAAATACTATAAATACCTTTATATCCTTAACACCCCCCCCCTCTCAAATACGAGACATATGCAATAGCATTGTATTTGAAAAGGGTTGACACTAAAATAGGGAAAATCCAAAATCCGAGTCTTGATAATATCGTCGTAGCATGCAGCTCTTGAAAAATCTGTCGATAAAAGATCTTCTCCCATCCGGGGTCATCCGACAGCCCATAAAGCACAAGGTGCGGGAGCAAAGTCGACCACGACAATATGACAAAGAAGATGATGAAACCGACAAAAATAGAGAAAACTGTCAAATTAAGCCGAATAGGAATAGATAAAAGTACAGCGGCGCAGATCGAAGCCCAAGACGACGGAAGCGCACTAGAGACACAGTGTACAGGAAGCGCAACGGCCTTAAAAGCTTGGGGCGACGGGTCTGCAGCGGCTCGAAGAAAAGAGCAATGGCTGCTGTCATACAAAGAAATTCCTATGCTTTCTATGACTGACAATAAATTTTTGTGGACTCGCATGACATAGACGAACTCTAATGATAGAGTTTTACGGACTTGGATGGACGCAACGAAAGAAACGACACAAAGAACTCAAGAGAATAACCAACAGTAGCAGCAGCGTGTAACCGAAACTAGCAGCAACAACAACATGAAACCAAATGCCACAAACAGCAGCAACAGACCAAATCACAGGAGCAATCTCCACCGACAGCAAGGAACCATGGAGATTAGGATAGATGGCTCCCGTGCACGCAACTAGACACCGACTCACCCCTCAATCAGAGCAGTGTAGTTAGGCTTCTCCATGACTCCATCTCCCTGAACAACTCAACTGCCTCATCAATCCTCCCTGTCTCACACAGCAATCACGCACACATGCGCTGCAAGAACTCGCTCCAAAGGCAAAGCGAAGAGGAGGCTGCGGCGGCAAATTCGGGCGGGACTAGCACCCAAGAAGAGGATCTGGCCGTCTGCAGGCTCCTCAGTGCTGGCGGCTATTGAGAAGGAGAGGAGCACGAGGAGGAAGCTAGGCGCTGGCGACATCGGTGCAGCAGGGCGACATCGGGGGCAGTAGAGCGTCGGGGGCAGCTGGCAACGTCAGAGACCGCGCCAGAGCGGCGGCTCGGTCGAGCAGGGCATAGATCCAGTGCGGGGACACGGGATCCGACGCGAAGAAGCCGAAGCAGCACGGGGAAGCCGAGGCGGTGCGGCCGGAAGCTCGAGCAGAGGAACCGAGGCCGCAGCTTGGGGAGGATCCGGGCAACGAAAGCTGAAGCAGAGGCGGCGCTGGATCCGTGCGGTGCGGGCTCGAGAGCAGGCGACGACGGCCGACGAAGATGGGATGGAGCCGATCCAAATCGAATCTGGACAAAGCCAACTCGGATCGAGTCGACGCCTAAACGGCAACTGGCGAGAGCACGGCGGCGACGAGAGTCGCCCAGAGCGAAGATCGGTCCTCCGGGCAAAGGCAATGGAGGACGAGCGGAGGCTAGAAGCCGGCCATGGCTCTGATAACCCTAACCCTAACCTTGGCTCTGATACCATGTTATGAATATTGTGTGTATATTGAAGGGGCCCAATGGGCAATATATATAAGGTACAAAGGGGCACAAGTCTAAACCCTAATACAATAGGAAATATCATAAATACCCTTATATCCTTAACAGAGGGGATAGAAAAAATTTATGTGAACCTGTACTCGACAGAAGTGTAGCCCAGCCAACCTTGGTCCAACGTTCGCTCGATGTCCAGCCCACCGTGGAACAGAGCTGCGCACACATAACACTTCACTTACGTTTTTGTCATCGCTTCGTGTAAAAGGGTTAACCTGGAGGTACTACATTTAGACCCAACAGATATTATATACTACTACTACTCACTTTAGACAGGTAATGAGAGATTAATCCCACCACACAACTCCACATGGACCGCACTATGAGTAGGTCGGGGTATTACATTCACCCCTCTTAAGGGCTTGTTTGGATAGGGAGGTATTAGAACCAATCCCTTCAGATTGGAAATGATTTTAGTTCAAATTCCGAGTCAATCCGAAGGGATTGAGTCGGATCACAATGTATACAAACAAGCCATAAAGGCTGACGCCCTCGATAGCACACCGCATACAAGGCAAATACCCAAAACCACCCCTTGGTACATGCCCGTGCATTCAATGCCGACACATATGTCATGCCATGTATCCACTCCGGGCCCACATGCGTCATGCGCCATGTGCCCGCATCCGTGCAGCAAAGGTTGTTACTTTGATACCATCTGTAACACATATGGCACAAAAATTGCTCAATGCCCAACCCAACGTGGGGTGGATCCGCGCACACATAGTACCCCACTTACACTTTCGTCCTAGCTTCATGTAAAAGGGTTAACCTTGAGGTGTTACGTTTAGACCCAACATACATTATATACTACTACCACTACTGTAGAAAAAGGTCATCATAGACTGTTCGAAAACGTCATCACAGACGGTTTTCGAACCGTTTGTGATGTAGACCATCATAGACAGTTATTAACTTAGAATCGTCTGTGATAGTTGACTACCACAGACAGTCTGTAGATGAAACCGTCTGTGATAGATGATGTATCACAGACGGTTTCTAGATGAAACCATTTGGGATGGCTTATGTATCACAGATGGTTTATAGATGGAACCGTCTGTGATAGCTGATGTATCACTACGGTTTTTCCTAAGGAACCGTCTGTAATATTCTTTTGTATTGCTAAATCTATTTCTATTTATTAGCTAGCCTCAAGAAATACTAGTCATGCTCTATGAAACAAGCAGAAACATAACAAGTACATATATACATCCAATTCATATTCATTTCAGAAACAAGCACATCTATTTCACAAATCAATTAACTCAAATGAACTAAAATTAACCATTCATAAACAAATACAGACATGTACCATTAAGTTCAATCTTATCCCAATCAAGTTCAATCTACATTGTGGAACTCCCCTTTTTGGTTTATGACCTCACGCAACAAGAAGGACGCAAACTGTCCTCGAATGCTTGTGAGTTCGCCCTGTTCCAATGCAGTTGTAGCGATGGTCGCAACCTATCGCTAGGAAGATTAAAGTCGTGCATATATAAATTGTAAGTATGAAATAATTATTGCAAGATTAACAAACTTGAGGATCATTGGTCATCACGGAACCAAGGAGTAGTTGCATGTTGTGGCAAATATAGTATCCACAGGTGTTGCCCGGTGGCTGCTGGTGGCACTGTAAAAATAGAATTGGTTAGTTCGAGAGGCATTACTACGAAGTGTTATATAGGATTAATGTGTACTAGAGAATGCCAAAAAATTTAGATCATGTCGCATGATCCCTCCCTTGGATCTCCCTCTAGTAGCAAAGTACACGGCGAACGACCTATGTGATTCCAAAAAGTCAGCCTTAGCCATTGCAAAGGAAGGAAAGACTACAATAGAGTTATCTATGAAGGAAATGTATTTACACGTCGATTAATTGTCAGACAACTTTGTAATCTTGTTCAACCCTCTTTAGGGAATCAAGGTATATTACCTTGTTCTATTTTGGTATAATTACAATTAGAATCTAGTGGAACCTACACAGGTATATCGACATGGTCATTAAACCTAAGTTTGTGATGCTTATAAAGTACAAATCAACAAGTATAGCCACTAGTACAGTACTTACCCCTGGTTGTAGGGCAAAAGTATGAATTACTTGTCGTGGTGAGCCAGCAATGGCGTCGTCATGTAACTCTCGACGAAGGATGCATCCCCCTCGATGCTTTGCATGGAGACCAAGTGTGGGTCGAGGAAACCTACCGGTGATTTCCTTGATTCGGCTTCAGAAATCATGTGTATATATATAGACACACACACACACACACAAAAGCAAGGAGTTATATATAACATTTATCAGTATTACACGAACGTTGACTGTGATTATACACACTTACAGTGGCCAACATCGCATGAGTGAGACGTCAAGGGTGTCGAGGTTGAAGAGTAAGAATAAGTCCTCGATGGTCACCGTGAAGATACAGTCTTGAACCTCATGGTGAAGATGATGCAGCCCGAACTTGACGTTGACACCCGAGCGTCGTTGTCTATCCGCCTTGTTGGCCTGTTCCATGTACCATGCATGCAATCTCGTGCAAGCCATTCCTAGGGTTTCGAGGTGCTCTACCGTCTTGAACAACGACTCGCCTTGCACGATTTTTTGGGCCAATGGAAAGAAGGGGATATCATCGGGCTTCTTTGATTTGTCCTTGCCGCCTCGCTTTTTAGAGTTCAACTTCACGGGAGTCAACCGTGCATGAGGTTTAGATGCATCTAATGCACTGATCCCTTGACACATCGGTGCAACTAACTCTGGTGCAGGTAGCTCTTGTGAATTTGGCACCGTTGCAGGACTTTCTCATGAAGTTGACACTGGTGCAGGTAGCTCCAGGCAGATGTCCCTTTTGGGCCACTGGATGAATATTCCAATGGCTTGCCCTATAGTCATGACCTCGTCGTTTGGGGGTATATGCAGTGGGACGACCTCGAAATTGGCATGAACACCGTCCACATTCACTTTTACGAAACTCGCCGCTAGATTTACGCCGTGCACCAAGGCCCCAGCACCAGATGGATACGCTTGGCCCCAAGCAGCGTCCAGGGCAACGGAGGCACATCTCACTTGGAGCTTACACTTCATAGCCACCTGCATAATGATACAAAAATAGCTACTCCAACATGTCTATCAATGGATCGAGCATTCCAGAGATAATTATTATTACTAGGATGTCATCGACAGGAAATCTACCATCGCTTTTTGAGGTAGGGTTGGATGCACAGCTACTTTGATGGTTGGGGGGGCTAGCTAGCATAGTAGCAGTGGGGGCTTGCAACTGATTTCCCCTAAGCCTTTCCTCAATGATCTCTATCTTTCATCGCATCTCATCTCTGACGGCATCAGTGATTTCATCTCTGATGGCAACAGTGATCTCCTTTCTGAGGGATTCACGAATTTCCTCTTGTAACCGTGCATCGCGCTCAGCTTTGGCTCTCTTCCTACTTTGGTACGCTTCAGAGTCCTCTAAGAATCCATGTTTCCATGGAACATAAAGACCAAGACACACTCGTGCGACCTGGGTGCTCCTTGTTTTCTAGGGCCGCGGAGAGTATATCTCTCTCCCTGACTGCCTAGAATGAGCCTTAGGAAGATTGTGCACTCAGCGCTTCCTACAATAGCCCGACATATTATTTCACTTCTTATGAAGTTATGGAGTAATTACAAACTAGGTAGTTCGATATCTTACCAAGCGCTGGGACACTTCCTCGTCTGTGGGGTTTGGAAAGGAGATGGCCCCCGAAGATACGGTAGATGACCTCGCTCTTATCTAGTTTCGGGCACACTCATCAAGGATCCTGGCAAATGGCAGGGAGGCCTCCCACAGGATTGCTTGCTCATCCTGCATCCTCCATTACGGGATTTTACCTGCATATCCAGCAGTGCCAAGTCTGTGGAGGTGCGTGTTTTTTTGTCTGGAGGGCCCTATGCGCCGAACTTTCACTCCTAAAAACATCTATCATCTTCTTCGCCACAAAGTCTTGCTAGTACTTTTCCATGAATGGATACTTTTGGAAGGGCGTCAGATCCTTCTCTACGTATTGCTTGATAAGCGTGCTCTTGAAGTTCTTCCATGCTTTGCACGCTGCTAGCAACGTGTGTCGTTGCACGGAGGCCTGGTGTTCTTCTGGGATCTTGAACGATTGGAAAATTTCCGTCACCAGCGCACCTTTCCGAGCTTCGGTCAACTCCTTTCATGAATCGTAGGTGATCTTGACCCTTTCCAATGAAACTATTTCAACCGTTCTCCGGAATACGGACGCTGCTCGATGAGGATTGAGAGGGGTCCCAGACACATCGACATCCGTGATGGTAAATCGGCGCTCGGGCCTTTTTGATATTCCTCTAATTCTATCGTGCTTGGATTTTCGAGAGGACGCCACATTAGACGCATGGGGCGACGATGATGGAGAATGAGCAGACGACATCTTCATAAAAAAAAAAGAAGTTCTGACACGCATGATTGGGATATAATTGGGATATGTAGGGAAGAAATTAGGATACTATCTTATTGACTATATAGCTACCACAAAAAAAATCCATACATGCTACATATAAGAAGAGGATAAATTTGCAAAGTTATATAATTACTTATTATACTTGATTGCCATCTGCTTCGTAAGTATCATAACATTTCAATTTAATTACCCCTCCTCCCCATCGGAATTGTTGTAAAGAAGGCGGTTTTAGCATAAATCCAGAATTAATTCCAGCACAATTAATTGTAAATAAAGCATAATTCCAGCACAAATATAATGACATAATTGACATATAAACATGTAAATGCTCCAAGTAATTTAAAAGGAATAATATGCTCAACACAAACATCATGTCAAAAAAATGAAATCAGCATAAAGCTAAGATTTAACATTTTGATATTTCTCTCAGATGTAGAGTTGCACAAGATTTAATCTTGGCCTTCTCGCTACTTTAGTCTATACTCTTCATTAATTGAATTTGACAATATTAATTCAAACTTTAAGCTCTAAAATAGTGCTTTACTTATCTGCCAACAGGATCTTTAAACAAAATACAACAGATAATACTTTCGGCCAACAGGAGATCAAAGCAAAATGATCACCAAAACAACACTCCAGTTAGCCAACAAAACTTGATCTACTAACAGTATAAAAGATCATAGTTTAACAAGTTTAGCAATAATCCCAATTGACTGACAGAACAACATGTATTATGAATTGCTAAGGATCACAGAACCTGGAGGTTCAGCCAATTAACCAACTGAAAGTAATAGACTAAATGCTAAAGATCAATCAACACTAGTAAGCATTCCAATTAGAGCTCAAGTTCAAACCCGATTATCAAAACAATTACAGTACAAGACTATTATCATCACAGAGCATTCATCTCAAGCCCACCATACCACATTGCAATATATTCGTAGATCGTTCGGTCCAAGAGAAGGGTAGATTTCTGTAAGCCCTAGTTCGTCGAGTTGCGACGCAGATCCTTGTAGGGGAAATTAGATGTGTTTAAGGTCGGATCTAGGGTTTTGTCCAATTAGAAAAGATGTAGAGAATTTCATTAGCTTTTCAGGAAGGTCAGAACACTAGATTTGGAGTTGTGAGTGAACACTTATAGCCTCGGGAAGGTTGCTGTCCAGAAAATAGACGTCGTTGGTAGATGTTGAGGAGATGGGTTGTTTACGCTTAGCAAATGAAATAATTTAATTTTGGTGATAACTTGAATAAGCTAGGAAATTTTGAGTAGATTTTAGAACTAGTATCGTTCATTAATTTTCAAGTTTAAGAAATAAAAATACAAAATTGTGAAGTGGTCTATCCTAAAAGATTCTAGGACAGTATTTGGGGAAGGAAACAGTGGATTCAGGAGTTCGTCATAACTAGGAATTTGTACGAATTTTCTTGAGGATTCCAGAAAGTACTAGTTTGCTAGATTTGGTGTTCATGAGGAAGATAGAGCCTTTTTACTACTGGGACAGTGGGTGGTGCGTCTGGTAGAATGGAGTAAATTATGTTGTTTTGGCATAGACATGCGGGGACGATTAGTGTAATATTTTGGTGCTGTGATGAGATGATTTTGAGAATGTTTCTGAATTATTTGTTCATAGAGCGCGCCCTCTAGTGCCTTGCCACCGTCTTGTCACTCGGCTCCTAGAAGTTAAAGAGGCAAGTGCTTGGTATAATGGTCAACAACGGGTGGTTGTCGTTGACTTGTGGATTTATTGCCGTGAGATCTGATTATGTTTTGTTAAGTTATTTACTTGCCATGGTATTATTGATGAAAAAAGTAAGATTGTGATAATGATGCAACTACCATGGGGATGCCATGGTGAGATTATTATTGCTAAATGAATTATTGCATTATTCACTTGCATAAGGGCTAGGGCGATGGGTACTGTCATGGTTATGGCTAATCCAGCGTGCCCCATGTTAAAATCCTACAGAGGTATGGACCCACCCTCATGAAGGTAGGGGAGAAAAGTGTGTCACCGACGGGTGAACACTTCGCTATACCGGTATCAGCTGAAAGAGATGCATCATGCCATTTGCATTCATTAGAAAGACATTGATGAGAATTGAGAATGAGGAGTATGAGATTTATGATAATACATTAAATGTTAAATGAACTTGTGTATTTGCTGTTGTATCTTGTACTTGCTGAGTCGTGGACTCACCCTTGCTTTATTGTTATTTTAGGTGGTCGGTGACGACATCTTGCATGGGAAGGGATAGCACACATGGCTTACTTGCAACCGACACAGTCGTTTGATTCATATTGCCATGAAAACTCTCAATCTAGTGATGATTAATTCCTTTAGAATTCAATAGACTTGATAAGTTTTGGCTAAATGGTTTGGGGCTTGAATTTTCTGTTCTTTAGCATGGACTGCTTATCATTTATTGGTTTATTATTCATTGATGCCATCTAGTATGTTGATACTTATGCTTTTAGTGTTGGAAATATGCCCTAGAGGCAATCATAGAGATGATTATATTTCATTATGTTCACAATATTTGATAATATGTTATCTTGTTCCTTGAATGAATCATCATCATGAAGATTAACGAGTATGTGACTTGTTGGTGAAGCTCTTTTAACTTATGATGATGTCGTTCTAAAATATCCCTGGTCGAAAGTCACTTTGGTGGAACACTAGTGACTCTACAACCAAGACATGTATTGATTGATGACCATGTTTCACCGGTCATGGATATAGGGATATCAAATCAATAATGTGGACACGTGTTAGAGAACATGGTGTTGGATAAGACCCACCTTGAGACACTATTGAGATTGTTATGATTCTGTGAGACCCCGACGTTTATTAGGCTCATAATACTTAGTCATCCAATTGACCCTAGTATTATCAACCAAATAAACTCGGTCTCGAGAGATGTATACTTCCTGAATGCAAGACACATACCTCACAACAAAAGAATGCATCAATTCCATACAACACATAGTACATAAGCAACAAACCGAAGTTAATATTAATATGGAATAGATATTACAAAAGAGAGGCCCTTAGGCCAAAAGCGATAATTCTACAAAGATAACAATGAAGCAAAAGTGCCATAAAGATGGCTATAACACAAAGCCAATCGGTGTGCCTTAACCCCTAGGCATCTGACCGACCGCCAAGCTAGTCGTCAAGAAATCGCAACACGTAGCACAAAAGAGAGGCTCTTGGAGCTCTCCTTCTTCCTCTGCAACAAAAGCCACAAAATTGCCACAACCACGGCGGATGAGTACATAAAGTACTCCATAAGACTTACGTGTGAGATGACAGAACTATAAATAGCTACATGCAAGCTTTATTTAAGTGGATGAGGCTTTGGACTCATTTTAGCATAAAGCAACATTTATTTGCAATAACATAATAGATTGAAGGCAATTTGGCAAAGCATTTTTAAATGTTGAAGTAACAACGAGATAATAACATAGTAACAACAACAAGAACAACACGGAAGTGACTAACCCAATAGTCACCACAACAATAGCATGAACTCCCGTTCATACCAACCATGTCAAGTTTTAATTAAAGGTTGTAGTCTAGTCTTGAACGACCTTACCAAGCATGTCTATAACCTAGGGCGAGGCTATTCAATAGTTTTATCCTGCAGGGGTGTACCACTGTACCCACACGTCCGACCGCCTTTCCTTTACGCACACTTAGAAGGTGTCTTGCACAGCTAAGTCCTCGAGACCTTTCCAAAGGATGAATGCTAATTACGAGCTGCACAACCCACGGGAGAAGGAGACATCACAACCTTCCCAAAGCTAATGCTCCTCCCACACTATACATATACATTTGTTTTGAAAACACACCAACCGAGCTCGCTCATAATTAACACCTCCTAGAGTACTTAGTCAAGAGGGTTCCATATGCCCTCAAGTGGTTAGTACGCGAAATCGCTTGGCTTAGTGACCCAAGTACTCGGTCCTTAGGGACCCAGGCATACCACCACATTCCAAAAACCGCACCATCCATCCAATATGCCCAAGTCTAAATCAATCTTTTATTTTCAGTTTTTGATTTTACAAATTAATCAAAGCACAAGTGCTGGACATATAGGAGTAATAATCATTTTTGAGTGATCAAGACCATCGACTAAGTCGATGATCGCCCAATACTACCGATAGCTAAGCATGTCTAAGCAGTAGGAAACGCAACTACTAAGTGATAAGAGCTCATCCAACGAGCTCAAACCACAGCGAATAACCTAGGCTCATGGTAGTAGAGGATAAACAATTCCTACAGATCATGCAACTATAGGCTTGCTAGCGACATTTAACACAAAGTAGCATGCATACATAGAAGTAAAACAATATATTAAGCTTTAAAGTAATGGGACAATGATGGAAATGATCAAACTGCTTGCCTTGTTGCTGTTGCCCAAATTGTGGCAGAGGGTCACTCTCGGGATCACCACAAATGTCGAAACCTAACGGAAAAGCAAGAAAGAACCGATAAGAACGACGAAAAACCAAAAAGACGCAACAGAGAAACTTCTCCGAAAGCTATGAAAATTTTACAGCAGCAAGACAATGATTTATCATGAATTTAGCAACAAGAACCAATTGATTTGGATTCTTAATGCAAAAGATATGATGAAATCAATTCTGCTCAGCCTATTAATTAGAAATATGCTACTGTTCATCGCAAAATTTTCTAGAATAGAAGTGAAGCTGAAATTTTTACTGTAAAACCAGCACCTCATGAGATGAATAACACAATTGAGTTCACCTCATTTGGAGCTATTATGCACTTTCTATAATTTTTCAAAAACAAGAACTTGAACAAAATTATAATGCACAAGTCCTCATTTTCCTAACAGCAACATGCTCAAAACTAATTTTCACAGTGAGTTCATTATTAGAGGAAACCAACAAAGTTGGTCTCACCCAAAAATAATCTATAGAGCATTAGTTATACATTTTACAAGTTAAGTATTGTTTTTGAGTGTATATTTAAAGTGAGTTTTAAAACCTAGTGGCTAACTGTGCTCTGGAGCTGAACTCAACTTACAATCATTTTTGGATTAAAGTCAAGTTCAAGACAGAGCTAACACAAGTTGAATGACCTCATTTGGATTCAAAACGAAAGAGATATGAAATTCTAAAGTCTATACCTTATTTCAGTTTAACTAAGACCTCACTGGAATTTATAAAACTCACAAGGGTATGGGAGGACGTGAGCCACAGATCTCAGATCCAACGGCTCAAGACCTCCCAGGAGAACATCACACACGCGCACGTGAAGTCCAGAGGTCCTGGACCTCTTAGCAACTCACATGCGCGAGGTGAGGGGGAGGTCGTGGCCGTAGATGGGAGATCCAACGGACCACAACACAGAAAGGAGGTCCGGAACGGACCAGATCTAAAGGGGAGGTCCTCAACGGTTGAGATCTTCCAAAGGAAGGTCCAAACTATCAAGATCTCCCTAAGGAAAATCTACATCGTCAGGACCTCACAGGGGAGGTCTGGGCCGGTCCAGATGTTCCAAGGAGGTCATTGATGGTTCAGATCGTCCGAGGAGGACCTTGACGGTCAAGATCTACCCGGGAGGTCATGAGCGGCCGAGATGGCTACTGAGAGGTCCTAAACGGAGGTCTAACGTCCACTGACCTCCGTGGAGGTCTCGACGGCCACGATTGCGCAAGGGAGGTCTTGGGCGCTCGGATCTCCTCGGAGGAGGTCCGGGCCCTGCACCAGCGCTTTAACTCGCGCGCACGCCGCTGGACATGAATAAATGCGCTAGACATCAAGGAGGTCCGCTACCGGAGGTCTTAAATGCACGCATTAAAGGGTGGATTAAAGGCGCTTAAGACATCCAATGATTACAATGATTGGAACACATGATTAGCGCATTAAACATGGAGGATTTACGTCCTAAAAGCGACAACGACGCCGCCGTTGTCCGGAAAAAACCCGCGCAAAAGATGTGGTCATCGCCGGCGATGTAGACCTCGCCGGCGAGATCCAATGGTACCGTTGGGTCCGCAATAACCATGCGCACCCAAAGGACCTCCTCTCAACGGCGGCGACGGCCTTGAACGCCGTCGAGCCGGAGAGGTCAAAAGATGACCAGCACGGCCAAACTACGAAAATGCAAAATGGAGCTCCGCGCGACAATCAAGCGTGTGCCAAACTAAGCTCCGCAACATGCATTCAAGCGGGTGCCAGCACTAAAGGACTAACAGGGGGAGTACCTGGAGGTCCTTAAGATGCCGGGGAGGTTGAGGATGGTGATGGCCTGAGTTGGAGAAGATGGGGTTGCTCCACGGCCAAAGCTCCTGCTCCAAGCTCCTCTTTGTCCACCTCTGTAAATGCCCAAACCAAAGCGAGTTAGGTCTTGGTCCCAGAGGGATGGTACAAATGGAGCTCGAGAAAAAGGAGGAAAACTCAGGGACCCTTGTCCACCGAGGAGCTCAAGCTCCAAAGAATGGCGACCAAGAATGGAGGTGAGTGAGGAGGAGCTCGACCACGCACAAGATGCAAGGCCGAGATCGGTTGTGTGCAAAGGAAGCCAAGGAGGATCCCGGTGGTGACTTATAGCCCGAGTGAAGGTTATGAGTGGGGCTAAGCTCCATGGTGAGCTTAGCCCACGGGTTGGTCCATGGGGTGGACAAGACATAAAGGTTGACAAGAGGCGGTGTCTTGACTGATAAGTGGAAAGTGACACGCATTAAATGCGGTCGACAAGAGTCAAAAGGTGCCTGAGGCTGGCGCGCATTAACTCCACCGCTCAGAGCACGCATGCGCGCCAGAGGAAGGAGAAGAACAGGGGAGGTCTTGGTGACCGTTGGATAAGACCTGGGGAGGTCCTAACCATCGGATCTCATTTTCGAACCGTTATGCTTTAAGTGGCTGGGTGGAGGTCCCAGCCACACGATCAAGGATGGGGAGGTCGTGGCCCTCCGATTTCCTTAATCGAGAAAACGCACGTGAGGAAAAGGGACAGAGGTCCGGCGTTGGATTTCCATCCAGCGGTGTGGACCTCGATGAGGACTTAACATGCGCGATCAAAAAGACATGAGGGAGGTCATGGCCTTTGGATTTAAATCCAAGGGCACCGACACGATGGGAAGGTCTGATATGATGCGCAACAGCAAGGGAGGTCGGGACCGTTAGATTTAGATCTAAAGGTTCCGATCAAAAGAGGTGGAGGTCTGAGCTTGCATACGCACAAGGGAGGTCAGGCCTTTAGATTTAGATCTAAGGGCTACGATCTCACGTGCGCTAGGGAGGTCTGGTGCGCATGAGACAAAAAGGAGGTCGTGACCGTAGATTTTAATCTAACGGTGCACAACAAAAGATGGGGAGGTTGTGAGTGCTTGATAGCGGGGGAGGTCGTGAGTCGTTGGATTTGATCCAATGGCTCGACCTTGGTTAGGTGGGAGGTTTGCTTAGTTTAGCAGTGAGGGAGGTCGGGGCCATGGATCTTGGATCCAAGGGCTATGACCTCACGTGAAATGGGAGGACTGTTGAGTATGTTGAGGAGGAGGTCGTGGGCATTGGATTTGATCCAACGGCTCGACCTCAACAAATGGGATGACCTCACTGCGATGGTTTAACTGACTCGAGGAGGTCTTTGAGGTTTAACACGGGGAGGTCATGACCGTGGATCTTTGATCCAACGGCAATGACCTCATGAGGTGGGGAGGTCCTTGCGGTGTTGACCGCGGAGGAGGTCGTGGCGGTTGGATGTAAATCCAACGGCTGCGACCTGATCAAGGTGGGGAAGGAGGTCAGATGGGGTGCAGACACGGTTGGGCTGGACCAGCTTTGAACATGGCTAGCCCAAGGAACAGTGTAGGCTTTTAAATTTAGTTTTTAACAGCTGAAACTTAGCAGAATTATTTGAAATAGCAAATGAACTCCAAATTTGATGAAATTTTAACTGGAGCTTGCTGACAATGAGATCAACCTTGCATAAAATTTCCAGAGGTTATTATGCAATGCATTTTTCTCAGGAAATTCATGAAGGTTGTTTAAAGGATTGTTTTGCCTCCAAAAATTATCCACAAGTGTTATAACTCATGATATTTTTCAGAGGGGTCCCATATCAGTTTTGGGACCAAGGAAAATATATTCCAAATGTTTGACACAAGATTTAAGATAATTGGAAAATGAGTTTGATTTTTGGTCAACAAGAGCTTTGTGTTTTGGATTACACAACTCTTGGACAAGAATCACATGAGATTTTAGGGTTTTTCAAGATGTGAGAAAAGTTTTAATTTCTACACATATAATTATACTTGATTAACCCTAATTATACATTTGGGATGTTACAAAATCTCTCCCCCTTACAGAAATCTCGTCCCGAGATTTGGCTCACTCGGTAAAGAAAGATGGATAGTCCGCACGCATACGATCTTCTCTTTCCCAAGTAGCCTCATCCTCGAATGGTTTGACCAATGAACTTTAAGGAACTTGATGGTCTTATTCCTTGTCCTTCGTTCGGACTCATCGAGTCTGTGAGCAACAGGTGCTCGCGATAGGTCAAATCTTCACGGACATCGAGGGTTTCAACGGAGCTTCCTCGGTTGGAACACGGAGGCACTTCTTAAGGCCGGGACACATGGAAAACATCATGTACCCCCTCAAGTGCAGTAGGCAACTCCAACTTATAGGCAATAGCTCCCTTCTTCTCGATAATGCGGTAGGGACCGACATATCGAGGAGCTAACTTGCCCTTGGCGCCAAACGTTGATGGCCCTTCAAAGGAGAGACTTTGAGATAAACAAAGTCATTAGGCTCAAAACGTAACTCACGTCGACGGCGGTCCGCATAGCTCTTTTGCTGGATTGAGTGCAGGCGCAAACACTCACGAATAAAATTTGGACTTGGCGCTCGGCCTCATTAATTGAGTCCGGCCAAAGAGAGGTCTCTCACCGTCTCGACCAGTTCAACGGGTTCTACACTTTCTCCGTATAAGGCCTCAAAAGGTGCCATACCGAGACCGGCTCGAAAGTCGTTGTTATAAGAAAACTCCGGCGAATGGCAAGCATTTCTCCCAATGCTTCCCATATGAAAGGACACAAGCACGAAGCATGTCTTCCAAAACTTGGTTGACCCTCTCGGTCTGACCATCAGTTTGGGGGTGATATGCCGTGCTGAAAGCAAGACGAGTGCCCATGGCCTCTTGCAAGCTATGCCAAAAACGAGACGTGAAAAGGGATCCACGATCCGACACGATCGTCTTGGGCACACCGTGCAAACTCACGATCGGGCGATATAGAGTTCCGCCAAAAGACCTACCCGGTTCGGTCTTGGCGGGAAGGAAATGTGCCACCTTAGTCAATCGATCGATGGCGACCCAAATGGCATCATTCTTCTTGGGGGCGTGGGTAGACCGGTGATAAAATCCATTCGATCGAATCCCACTTCCACTCGAGAATTGGCAAAGGTCAAGCGATCGGCGGCCGATGCTCGGCCTTGACACGACGACACACGTCGCTTTTCGACAACGAACCGCGATCTCCCTCTTCATTCGGGTCCACCAAAATCTCGGCGGAGATCTTGATACATCTTTGTGGCCCCGGATGAATGGATAAAGGCGAATCATGGGCTTCATGGAGGATTAAATTCGCAACTACATGTCCTTTGGAACCACAAGGCGCCGCCCGAACCTCACAACACCATGCTCATCCTCAGAAAAGCACTTGGTCGTTCCGTTCTTGACATTTGCCTTAATGTGGCTCACTCCCAAATCCATCACTGAGCGGACTTGATCCGATCCACCAAGGTTGGTTGCACAACCAAGGCAGCGAGAGAACCACGCTCAACTAAACCCAAGTTGAGACGCTGAAACGCCACGAGAAGAGAGGGCGAATGCTCCTTGAGCACTAAGGCATTACAATGCGCTTTGCGACTAAGCGCGCGGCAACGACATTAGCCTTGCCCGGATGGTAGTGAATACCCATATCATAATCCTTGATCAACTCCAACCATCTCCTTTGCACGAGGTTCAGGTCGGGTTGGGTGAACAAGTACTTGAGGCTTTGTGATCCGAATACACTTCTACAACGATTCTGATTAGGTAATGTCGCCAAATCTTAAGTGCATGAATCACAGCAGCCAACTCCAAATCATGAGTAGGGTAGTTGAGTTCATGAGGTCTCAATTGCCTTGATGCATAGGCCACTACCTTGCCTTCTTGCATAAGGACACAACCGAGGCCTCGACGAGAAGCATCGCAAGATATCGAAGCTTCGATGGATATCAGGAAGAACAAGAACGGGAGCGGTGGTCAAACGCTTCTTGAGTATATGGAAACTTGCCATGCAAGCATCAGACCACAAGAACTTCTTGTCCTTCTTGAGCAACTCCGTCATTGGCTTTGTGATCTTGGAGAAGTTCTCGATAAAGCGGCGATAATATCCCGCTAAACCAAGAAAACTCCGCGCCGGTGACCGGCGTGCGGACTCCATGATGAACATCGGTGACCTTGCTAGGATCAATACTCGCCTCCGCCGAAAGAATATGGCCTAAGAAAGCCACTTCCTTCAACCGAACGCACACTTGCTGAACTTCAGCGTCTGGTGGTGCTCACGTAGCTTGCCTAACACAAGCTTCAGATGCTCGGCATGATCCTCATCGTTCTTGGAATAGATAAGAATATCATCGATGAAGACCACGACAAACTTATCCAAATACTCCATGAATACCGAATTCATGAGGTTCATGAACAAGGCAGAGCATTGGTTAAGCGAACGACATGACGATGGTACTCGTATAAGCCGTGGCGAGTAGAGAACGCCGTCTTTGGAATATCCTCGGGCGAATCCGAACTCGATGATATCCCACTCTCAAATCAATCTTGGAAAACTCGAGCTCCGGTTAATTGATCGAAGAGATCGTCAATGCGGGCAATGGATACTTGTTCTTTATCATCACTTCATTAAGTGGGCGTAATCGGCCTTATCTTAAAAAACCGCCCTTCTTCTTTCACGAAGATTGCCGGACAACCCCAAGGAGATGAGCTAGGCGAATGAAACCCTTCTCTTGCAGCTCACTTAATCGCTTCTTCAATTCCACCAACTCGTTCGGTGGCATCCAATAAGGCCTCTTTGAGATAGGGGCGGTGCAGGAGCCAACTCAATGACAAACTCGAGGTCTCGAGCGGGTGGCATTCCCGGAAGATCTGCGGAAAGACATCAACGAAGTCACAAACTGTTGGGACTTCGCTAATATCTAGAGCGGGCTTCGCTTCAAGCGCCAAGAGATGCGGATCTAGCGACTTCGTAAAAGCGAACCTCGCTTTCATGGGGGACTAGATAGAGATGAGCTTCTGGCGCAATCGATTTGCCCCATGTCTTTGGGACAACCAATCCATGCCAAGTATCACATCAAGACTCATTGAATGGAGAAGGATAAGGTTTGCTAAGAAACCTCGCCGATCTCGATAGGGACATCCCTACACTCGGATTCACTCTCAACTCCGAACCAGAGAGCGAATGAGTAGCGGGGCCGACAATGGAGAGAAAAGAAGCTCTCCAACAGCAACAAAAGACTCGAAACAAATGAATGAGATGCTCTGAATCAAACAAAACAAATGGCGGGATGAGAGTTAGCGAAAGTGTACCTAGCACGGCGTCGGGTGCCTCTGAGCCTCCTCTGTGGTGATGGCGTTGACGCGACCACTACCCACGCCTTGGGTAGCCGGACGATCTTACGGTCTGAGATGCACCACCTCTGGCCCGCGTCCTCCATTAGGGCGAGGGCTCGCCTCGCTTCTTAGGGCATTGGTTCGCATAATGCCCCTTCGGTTGCATGAGAAACATGTGACCCGGCGGCCGAGTTCGGGGCGCTCTGACTTCGCAGTGCGTGGTGAGACCGCGGCTGCGAAGGGCGAAACGAGGCGGTGACCTCGGGGCGCCAAAGAGTGAGAGTGGTACCCTGAGGCGCCTCAAGCGGGGCGGAGGAACCGCCCTGGATGACTTATGGGCCTCCCACTTGCGCTTCGGAGTCCATAAGCTCTCGAGCCGCATGCTCGGCGACGATGGTCTTGTCGACCAAGGTCTGAAAATCGAGAAGTCGACAATGGATAGCTTGTCCTTGACTCCTCGGACAAGCCACGCTGAACTTGGCACCTTAGCCATATCGGTGGCCACGTCCTCGGGAGCATAACGAGCTAGATGGTTGAACTCGTAGACATACTCCATGATTGAGCTACGCCTTGCTTGAGCGCAAGAAACTCCCCGCTTCTTGATCTCCATCAAGCCGGCGAGGATATGAGCCCGACGGAAGGCGTCTGAAACTCCTCCCAAGCGGTGTGGTCTGCGGGCTGCATGGCGAAAGCTCTCCCACCATGACAAAGCCGCACCCTCCACCGGTGCGGCGCGAACAGCGCCTTCTCGTGCTCTGGCACTACGCGATCTGGCTTACGCTCCACAAGACGGCCAATCGTCGCATCCAAAGGGTCCTCGGGCCGGGAAAAGGTAGGGGCTGAGTACGAAGAAACTCCGCGAGTCCTCCACGCGGTGATGGGCATTCACGGCCCAGATCACGAAGCTCCGGTAAGTCTTTGTGGTGTTGCGCGCGATGGCGTCGATAGAACTCTCCGGTCATCCGCGCGGTTGCGCCGATCTGAGAAGAACCTCGGCCATGGTGGGAGGAGGAGGAAGCTCCTCGTCCGGACGGTGGCGCCCTTGGCCGCTACGAAAAGTCCGCCCATCTGTTACAAGGAATTTTGGTTAGCAACTAGACCCAAAAACAAAGCCTTAAAGAAAGCAAAAGCGATCGACTAGGGAATGGAATATCACCCCAAGCGAAAGCCAAATCAGCGGTTATTTAAACTTTAAAAAGCTTCTAAAAGACTCTAAAACAGCCAAGAAACACCAAGCGAAGGCTCAACTTCTCAACTCAACTAACCCGTATTGAATGAACGAGTAATCGGTCGAGAAGATCAAAAATCAGATTGTAGGGTGAGAGTTAATGCTACTAAAGAGCAAGGTTAAATCAGCGAAATAAGTGTTAGATACTTAGCTAACTAGTATCACATCTTATCCTTTCATTCCCACAAGTTTTAGTTGATTAACCTCTCATTATCTATCCTAATTAGATACCTTTGAGACTGCTGTCCGGAAATTTGATGCTTGCTGTCCAGATTTCGCATCCAAGCTCCTTGTCGAATCACCGACTCCAGAACTTCAAAACCTTGTAGTGGGCAGCTCACACTTCAATTTGCCAATCTCATTGGTTCTCCCAAAACCCAGTGTTAATCGATAACATCTATTTTGGAGAAGGGAAGAGAGGAAAACAACTTTTAAAACTCAAATTAGAGTGGGATGAGAAGAAAGCTAAGATAGGTAAGGAATAAAATCCGAGAATTTACCTAAGCTTTCAAAACTCATTTGATGCTTTGAAAATAGGTTTTCAAAATATCCTAAGGATCGACCAAGCTTGCGTTACTACGGTCATAACGGCTCTGATACCAACTTTTGTGAGACCCCGACGTTTATTAGGCTCATAATACTTAGTCATCCAATTGACCCTAGTATTATCAACCAAATAAACTCGGTCTCGAGAGATGTATACTTCGAATGCAGTACACATACCTCACAACAAAAGAATGCATCAATTCCATACAACACATAGTACATAAGCAACAAACCAGAAGTTAATATTAATATGGAATAGATATTACAAAAGAGGCCCTTAGGCCAAAAGCGATAATTCTACAAAGATAACAATGAAGCAAAAGTGCCATAAAGATGGCTATAACACAAAGCCAATCGGTGTGCCTTAACCCTAGGCATCTGTGGGACCGCCAAGCTAGTCGTCAAGAAAGCGCAACACGTAGCACAAAAGAGAGGCTCTTGGAGCTCTCCTTCTTCCTCTGCAACAAAAGCCACAAAATTGCCACAACCACGGGCGGATGAGTACATAAAGTACTCCATAAGACTTACGTGTGAGATAACGAGAACTATAAATAGCTACATGCAAGCTTTATTTAAGTGGATGAGGCTTTGGACTCATTTTAGCATAAAGCAACATTTATTTGCAATAACATAATAGATTGAAGGCAATTTGGCAAAGCATTTTTAAATGTTGAAGTAACAACGAGATAATAACATAGTAACAACAACAAGAACAACACAGGAAGTGACTAACCCAATAGTCACCACAACAATAGCATGAACTCCCGTTCATACCAACCATGTCAAGTTTTAATTAAAGGTTGTAGTCTAGTCTTGAACGACCTTACCAAGCATGTCCATAACCTAGGGCGAGGCTATTGAATAGTTTTATCCTGCGGGGTGTACCACTGCACCCACACGTCCGAGATCGCCTTTCCTTTACGCACACTTAGAAGGTGTCTTTGCACGGCTAAGTCCTCGAGACCTTTCCAAAGGATGAATGCTAATTACGAGCTGCACAACCCACGGGAGAAGGAGACATCACAACCTTCAAAGCTAATGCTCCCTCCCACACTATACATATACATTTGTTTTTGAAAACACACCAACCGAGCTCGCTCATAATTAACACCTCCTAGAGTACTTAGTCAAGAGGGTTCCATATGCCCTCAGCGTGGTTAGTCTGTGAAATCGCTTGCTTAGTGACCCAAGTACTCGGTCCTTAGGGACCCAGGCATACCACCACATTCCAAAAACCGCACCATCCATCCAATATGCCCAAGTCTAAATCAATCTTTTATTTTCAGTTTTTGATTTTACAAATTAATCAAAGCACAAGTCTGGACATATAGGAGTAATAATCATTTTTGAGTGATCAAGACCATCGACTAAGTCGATGATCGCCCAATACTACCGATAGCTAAGCATGTCTAGCAATGAGGAAACGCAACTACTAAGTGATAAGAGCTCATCCAACGAGCTCAAACCACAAATGAATAACCTAGGCTCATGGTAGTAGAGGATAAACAATTCCTCTGAGATCATGCAACTATAGGCTTGCTAGCGACATTTAACACAAAGTAGCATGCATACATAGAAGTAAAACAATATATTAAGCTTTAAAGTAATGGGACAATGATGGAAATGATCAAGCCGCTTGCCTTGTTCTTTTTGCCCAAATTGTGGCAGAGGGTGCAGAAACACCCGATCCTCAGTAGTGGAATGCTACTAAACTAACATATTTACAAAGCTAGAACAGACGACAATTCTAAATTTCGGCAGAACCTCCCCTGTATAGTTAGCTATACCGGAGGTTCCAACAATCATTAATATCAAGACAATAGTGAAATCAACAAATATCAGTATCATCGCAGAAGTATAATCTGATCTCAAGCAACTATATCAAAAGGATGAACTAAGTTCACGCACAATTCTTAACCAATCTTAATGGAGAAGAGTTATCAGCCACCGCTAGCATTTATTATTACAGTTCATCAATAATGAATGATTAAATTGAACTAAAATGAAATCCTGGACTTGAATTAAGGTGAAGTGAAAAGGTAGTGTGTGTCTATTCCCTCCCCATGGAGCCAACCTCAAAGATCACCTAAAAAAAACAACAAACAAAGCAAGAGTGAGTCCACGACTCAGCAAAGTGCAATAGTAAATCAAACATAGCAACATAAGTAGTCAAAGGGATGAAACAATCACATCATGAACAACAACATTATAGACCACAAATCCATCTCTTATGATAGCATCATATGCAGTCAAAGGAAATAAACGATCACATCATGAACAACAGCATTAAAGTGTATGAAATAATCACGAGCGAACACTTGAATGAATGGAATGAATGATTTGGACGAAATGAAGGACTACACACATGCAAATACGGTATTCTTTGGTGACACACCGTCGGTGTTCACCTAAGCCGCATTTAACAAAATGCGGGATCCAAGCCCCGTCTGAAGAACGTTTAAATGCGGGTGTCCCAAATCGCCCACATTGGAATGGTGGGTCTTACGTGCCCATCTTTGGAATTGATGGGTCTTATATAATGATCCACTCCGTGGATTGAAACATGTATTATGGATGCATGGTGAATATTAACATGGTACTTAGAAATACAATACCAACCACAAGCATACAACATGTCATAATCATAGAAACACTAAGGTACTTGTCATGATGCAAATGCACATGTCCATTGTCATTATCATGATTCATCATTGTCATTATTAGCAAGGTAGTCTCATCGCTCACCTTGTCCCATCATCAATGCCATCAATCATGACACCACTACCATGTAAACACCATCATTTAAACATTGCCATGAAAGCATTCTCATGTAAACACCACCATATAAGCGTCATCACATAAGCATTAACATGCGTCATCATGTACACATTTCCAAATAGTACGCATCAACATTAAACTATGGCATTCAACAAATATGAAATATAATCACTCAATAATACTAATTGCACTTGCCTCAACCGTGAGACGGAAGTCAAAAGACGGTACGCTCTAGCACCGGGGTTCACCACCACCTGGCAAGTAGGAATTATACTAAGCATCAATCAAACATATTTAACAAGACATTACTCGCAGCGCTCTACATCGTCTCGAATTCCAGTAGACCAAACCATAATCAAGTCTAAAGGTAGCACCATATTGTTTGACTTTAGTGACCATATCGTTTTCCCCGCTAAAATCTCGAACTTTGGAACACTAAATTCATTTGCATTTGTCCCAACTTTATTCACCACTGTTTGAATTCTTGGATAAGTCTCTACTCTACGAACCAAGCTGATGGGAGGCTATTCTCCCCATACATGTCTTGGGAATACTAGAAGGATAAACAAACAATAGCACGGCAGGTGATGCCAAATAATCCACAAACCAACGTAACCAACAAAGGATAGCATGTAATACTCCTTACTGTAAACAAGGCAAGCCGCTATTGATCACAAATGTGCAACAGGCAATTAACAATCCATGTATCTCTGACTAACAATACGTCGCTTTAGCGCTACCCCATAAAACTCACGCTAACGGCGGCAAAATCTAACGACTTCCATTCTTTAAGAGATGATTGGAACAATGTGATTGAAGACATCCACAAACCAAACAAGAGACTGATTTTCCACAATAGTTCATAATTTTGTCTTGGAACATGGTGCAGCGGTTAATTTAAGTTCAAGATATCGCACGATACCATAGCTGGATGCATCCTACTTTAAATTCTTTCCCTAAACAACCGTGGGAGACATCTGATTTAAAACTATATCCGAATTCTACTACCAAACATGACTGTAGTAAGAGGACTTCAAGCCGTCGAGGGACAACGATAATTCTTCCAACAACATGGCAATTGTTTCAAAAGAAGAGGGTACCTTCATTCCGCAGAGCAAGATTTGCTCCTATCATTGAGTTTGTCACGAGAACAATTTCAAGTCACGGTGACGTTGAACAAGTCTTCAATGACATCGGGATGAAACTCATGGAATACACTCTCTTCTCCTTGAACTCAAATTCTAAACCTCCTTTACCGTCAATCCACCAAAAGTTATTCCTTGCCTCATTTGCAATACACAAAGACTCACCGGCGGACACGCACACAGAGCAGCCCACCAAGGTAACACGCACTTTCGACCAGCCCGACACGCGCACAAAGAAGAAAGACACGCACACAGCGGGGTCAAAGTATCACCTCTTAGAGCCAAGGGTTCGAGGAGGGGCAGAGTTGCGGCCGAGGAGGAAGTGGTTTACAAGCAGGTCGAGGCGGCGTCGAACGGAGAAGGCCACAACAGCGCATGTTGGGTTGCCTCGGAGGGACGGCTCAATCCTGCCACTGCACGACGTCCCGAGTGGGTGCGGCCGGGCGCGATGCCGAGCCCGACGGTGGCGGCGCCACCCGGGGAAGGCGGCGCGGAAGGACCGGCCGAGGGCACCAAGAACAGAGACGCCAGATCTGGGGATCTGACGAGAGGGCTCGAACGGCAGCAGGAAGCAGGCGAGGCGTCGCCAAGGCCATGGCCGTCTTGGAAGCTGGGGAGACCGGCGGCCGTGGTGGTGCTGGCCAGCAGGACCATGGCATGGCAGGCGAGAAGTGCTCTGCGCAGCCAGAGCTAAAGGGCTGGCGCCAGGAGGAGGCGAGTAGAGGCGGCGCACTGGAGGAGAGAGAGCGGAGGCGCGCCAGGAGGGCAGGAGGAAAAGGTGGCGGCGCTGCAGGCTCGGCTAGGGTTGATCCTCCCCTTTTCCTCTTGTATGCACAGTACGACTAGGGTTTGGATTATGGGCCGACGGCCCATACCGCCTCTCAATCCTCTCCCTTCTCTTAATTCTTTTCCTTTTAAATCCCTTTCTAATTCGTCTTCAACTATTTAATCCAATGGGGTATTACATTCTACCCCCCTTAACAGAATTCGACCCCGAATTCCATTCACGTCAACCTACTTGAAAGAACATCTACAACTAAATTAAACAACAGATTCTCATCACAACTACGAAACGACAACTTTACTCCGAAAATTGTCAAACTCAAAAGCGAAGATTTATCATGAAATCCCTTCTGCTGTCCAAGCAGGTGGTTTACAAGTAAACACCACAAGCCGAAAGAGCAACCGCTCAAAACACCAAATCAAATACTTTCTTCTTTCTGAACCGATAAGGACCACACAAGCCAACATAAAGCCAAGCTCAAAATACGAAAGACATCCGTCAACAACACAAAGCTCAACCGGGAATCAAGAAAACTCTTCACTACCCGAGGAAACATTCTTTTCCTCAGTTTTTTCTTTTGGGAGTAAAATTCTTCTCAAACCTAGGAAGTCGAATTCATCACATCCTGCACAAGTTCAAATCTCTTAAATTAGCATCCTCAAAGATATGCTCAATCCAAAGTACATCGTTCACACATTTGTGGAAAGACTCTATTGATTCCACCAAAACGCTCTAAAAAACTCCTTCTACTAACGAAATTAAATTGAGAGACGGCACCCAAAGCACCTCGAAAAAGATTTCACGCAATCGCATCACCTCAAACTTTTAAGAATAAACAATTCAGAATCCTCAATACACCCGCTCATGTACTACATCAGAAGGGTTCTATCAATAATCATTCCACTACTCATGAAACACCATTAATTCTATCTTCTCTACACACAATCATTGAGCAGCCAAAGTTCTAGCATAAAAATGCAAAGCCCAAAATTTAACCTCCAAAACCTCTACTGCGAACTTCTCTTATAACAGATAGAGAAATCATCAAATTAAATCTATAACATTCCCTCAATTCCATCATACTCGCTCATTAACATCATCATGGAAACATTCTCCTGACCAAATTACTTCTACAAAGACTATTACTCTCAGAGGGTTACTCAACAAGACCGAGTCATTCTTGACATTAACTCAACCCTTCCTACTATCTCATTAATTTCAACAACGATTAAATTACTTTGTATTCCAAATCCCATTAAATCTCATCATCATGGATCACACACACAACCTCGCCTTAACAACCCTATCACGACACTCTATAACTTGATCAAGATTTCTCCAAGAGATACAGGTCAAGACTAGTTCATCTTCTACTACTCCTCCAATAGCTTGGTAGCGAAATCTTACCACTACAATTACTTAACCACCACCAACAGTTGTCAATTTACGCTTTGTAAAACTTTGCAACACAAAAAGGTTGATCCTTTCTCGAAAGAAAGAGGTGAACAAGGACAAATTTCGTCACAAAGGAAAATATTGCTCCTCACAGTGAGCAAGAAACCAAAAGAAATAACCTGATAATGATGATCGTGCAAAACGAAAGTTGATATCACAGTTGAGGGCACACACTCCTCAAAAAGAAATTAGCAAAAATCAAATGATGAGAATATGACATTTTGCCAACTCGAACAAGATAAGTCCTTAAGACCAAACCACAAGAACCACTTAAAAACCAATAAAATTCTTTGACACGTCATTTTGCTCGGAACAGTTCAACTTCCACATAAATCATGAGATCCAAATAATCTCGGCCGCAAAACTCGAAATATTTTCATTTACGGGAAATCACGAAAAGCAAGCAGATCATTGTATTAATCATGTGGGTAAATACGCTGCTAAGTCTATTTGCGAATACATAACCATTTATATACATAGATTTAGTATTTCATCTTATGTTTGGAAATCAGTTCAAAACATGATTAAAGAGTTACTAACATACTTTCTATAAAACAAGGTTTCACACATTGATACACCAACAACCATCTAATCCTTTATACATGTTTCAACAATTTTAGCATGTCAAGAATTAAGTAAACCTAGCATTTATGTAAAATCATCAAGTAGGTGTTTACGAGATTGCTTCATATTATTATTCACTCTTCTTAGAACCCTGTTGATTCTAACCAGGAATAAATATATTCTAAATCACATCTTGCCAAGTAATCATTACAAGGCAGCAATAAATTAACCGGCTACACTACCGAGGACATCAGTTAAGATTAATTATGCATCATGCCAAAAACCCAACTTGAAGTTATAAACATTATCAATTATCTTCTTTACTTGCAACTTCTCACTTAACACCACAAAACTTTACAAGGGGTTTTGACACCTTTTAGTTTCAAAGAAAAGGTTCAAAACTCCAACATCCCAACTACTCCAACCAAAACAAGTCGACTCAAAACATTCTTCAATGAAGTTTGTAAAAGATAATTTCCATTATTCGAAATATCAAACGAATCACTGGATCACACTTTTCAACAAAAGGTAGGACTTTCATGAAAAAGAACATTATCATAAATCAACTACGATTATAATCAGCAAAACAACTCATCATTCAGGAGACCAAAAGCTTGCTTTAAGAAAACCAATAAAGACCGATGAACACCTCTCAACTGCAATAAACCACTAATCCAAGAAGACTCATCCATCGCATCTGAAAAAAAACAACCATTCCAAACTCAAGGAAGACAAAAATCTTCCCAGAGAGACTCATACCCCGAACGGTGGTGCAACCTGGCAACCCCAGGTTACAACCACAATCTCGATCTCTCATCACCTACTATTATAACATAGAATAATCATATAGGCATATCGTAAGTATTCACAACCAATTCATATCAACAATGCTCAAAGTGACATAACAAAAACGTAAATGCAATGCTTGGCCCGTCCCCATCTTACTGTGCACAGTGTGTCAATTTAATATTTCAACTACCACGGACCTAAAGCCCGCTCTGATACCAACTGTAACACCCAGTCCTCTGTGTGGAATGCTACTAAACTAACATATTTACAAAGCTAGAAACAGACGACAATTCTAAATTTGGCGAGAACCTCCCAGATAGTTAGCTATCTGGGAGGTTCAACAATCATTAATATCAAGACAATAGTGAAATCAACAAATATCAGTATCATCGCAGAAGTATAATCTGATCTCAAGCAACTATATCAAAAGGATGAACTAAGTTCACGCACAATTCTTAACCAATCTTAATGGAGAAGAGTTATCAGCCACCGCTAGCATTTATTATTACAGTTCATCAATAATGAATGATTAAATTGAACTAAAATGAAATCCTGGACTTGAATTAAGGTGAAGTGAAAAGGTAGTGTGTGTCTATTCCCTCCCCATGGAGCCAACCTCAAAGATCACCTAAAAAAAACAACAAACAAAGCAAGAGTGAGTCCACGACTCAGCAAAGTGCAATAGTAAATCAAACATAGCAACATAAGTAGTCAAAGGGATGAAACAATCACATCATGAACAACAACATTATAGACCACAAATCCATCTCTTATGATAGCATCATATGCAGTCAAAGGAAATAAACGATCACATCATGAACAACAGCATTAAAGTGTATGAAATAATCACAGAACGAACACTTGAATGAATGGAATGAATGATTTGGACGAAATGAAGGGACTACACACATGCAAATACCGGTATTGCTGGTGACACACCCGTCGGTGTTCACCTAAGCCCGCATTTAACAAAATGCGGGGATCCAAGCCCGTCTGAAGAGCGTTTAAATGCACGGTGTCCCTAAACTGCCCACATTGGAATGGTGGGTCTTACGTGCCCATACTGGAATTGATGGGTCTTATATAATGATCCACTCCCGTGGATTGAAACATGTATTATGGATGCATGGTGAATATTAACATGGTACTTAGAAATACAATACCAACCACAAGCATACAACATGTCATAATCATAGAAACACTAAGGTACTTGTCATGATGCAAATGCACATGTCCATTGTCATTATCATGATTCATCATTGTCATTATTAGCAAGGTAGTCTCATCGCTCACCTTGTCCCATCATCAATGCCATCAATCATGACACCACTACCATGTAAACACCATCATTTAAACATTGCCATGAAAGCATTCTCATGTAAACACCACCATATAAGCGTCATCACATAAGCATTAACATGCGTCATCATGTACACATTTCCAAATAGTACGCATCAACATTAAACTATGGCATTCAACAAATATGAAATATAATCACTCAATAATACTAATTGCACTTGCCTCAACCGTGAGACGGAAGTCAAAAGACGGTACGCTCTAGCACCGGGGTTCACCACCACCTGGCAAGTAGGAATTATACTAAGCATCAATCAAACATATTTAACAAGACATTACTCATGGCGCTCTACATCGCTCTCGAATTCGATGAGACCAAACCATAATCAAGTCTAAAGGTAGCACCATATTGTTTGACTTTAGTGACCATATCGTTTTCCCTAAAATCTCGAACTTTGGAACACTAAATTCATTTGCATTTGTCCCAACTTTATTCACCATTTGTTTGAATTCTTGGATAAGTCTCTACTCTCTGAACCAAGGCGATGGGAGGCTATTCTCCCCATACATGTCTTGGGAATACTAGAAGGATAAACAAACAATAGCACGGCGGTGATGCCAAATAATCCACAAACCAACGTAACCAACAAAGGATAGCATGTAATACTCCTTCTTCAAACAAGGCAAGCCGCTATTGATCACAAATGTGCAACAGCAATTAACAATCCATGTATCTCTGACTAACAATACGTCCGCTTTAGCGCTACCCATAAAACTCACGCTAACGGCGACAAAATCTAACGACTTCCATTCTTTAAGAGATGATTGGAACAATGTGATTGAAGACATCCACAAACCAAACAAGAGACTGATTTTCCACAATAGTTCATAATTTTGTCTTGGAACATGGTCTGGCAGTTAATTTAAGTTCAGAAGATATCGCACAGTACCATAACTGGATGCATCCTACTTTAAATTCTTTCCCTAAACAACCGTGGGAGACATCCTGATTTAAAACTATATCCGAATTCTACTACCAAACATGACTGTAGTAAGAGGACTTCAACTGCTCAGGGGACAACAGTAATTCTTCCAACAACATGGCAATTGTTTCAAAAGAAGAGGGTACCTTCATTCCGGCAGGCAAGATTTGCTCCTATCATTGAGTTTGTCACAGAACAATTTCAAGTCACAGGTGACGTTGAACAAGTCTTCAGCAGCATCAGGATGAAACTCATGGAATACACTCTCTTCTCACTGAACTCAAATTCTAAACCTCCTTTACCGTCAATCCACCAAAAGTTATTCCTTGCCTCATTTGCAATACACAATGACTCACCGGCGACCTACGCGCACACACAGGAGCGACCCACCAAGAGCAACACGCGCTTTCGACCAAAGGACACGCACACAAAGCGGCAGACACGCACACACAGCGGTCAAAGTATCACCTCTTAGAGCCAAGGGTTCGAGGAGGCGAGAGTCTTGGCGAGGAAGTGGTTTACAAGCGGTCGGGCGTCGAGCGGAGAAAGGCCTACAACGCATGTTGGGTTGCCTCGGAGGGACGGCTCAATCTGCCATTGCACGACGTCCGAGTGGAGTGCGGCGGGCGCGATGCCGAAGCCCGACGGTGGCGGCGCCACCGGGGAAGCGGCGGCGGAAAGGACCGCCGAGGGCAAGACCAAAACAGAGCGCCAGATCTGGGGATCGACGAGAGGGCTCAGAACGCGGCAGGAAGCAGGCGCGCGAGGTCGCAAGGCTGGGCGTCTTTGAAGCAGGGGAGACCGGCGGCAGTGAGGTGGCTGGCAGCAAGGACCATGGCGGCAGGCGAGAAGTGCCTCTGAGCCGAGCCAGAGCTAAAGGTGCGGCGCCGAGGAGGCGAGTAGAGGCGGCGCTTCTGGAGGAGAGAGCAGAGGGCGGCGCCAGGGAGGGGAACAGGAGGAAAAGGCTGGGCGGCGGCTGCAGCTCGGCTAGGGTTGATCCTCCCCCCTTTTCCTCTTGTATGCACAGTACGACTAGGGTTTGGATTATGGGCCGACGGCCCATACCGCCTCTCAATCCTCTCCCTTCTCTTAATTCTTTTCCTTTTAAATCCCTTTCTAATTCGTCTTCAACTATTTAATCCAATGGGGTATTACAGGGTCACTCTCGGGATCACCACAAATGTCGAAACCTAACGGAAAAGCGAGAAAGAACCGATAAGAACGACGAAAAACCAAAAAGACGCAACAGAGAAACTTCTCCGAAAGCTATGAAAATTTTACAGCAGCAAGACAATGATTTATCATGAATTTAGCAACAAGAACCAATTGATTTGGATTCTTAATGCAAAAGATATGATGAAATCAATTCTGCTCGACCTATTAATTAGAAATATGCTCTGTTCATCGCAAAATTTTCTAGAATAGAAGTGAAGCTGAAATTTTTACTGTAAAACCAGCACCTCATGAGATGAATAACACAATTGAGTTCACCTCATTTGGAGCTATTATGCACTTTCTATAATTTTTCAAAAACAAGAACTTGAACAAAATTATAATGCACAAGTCCTCATTTTCCTAACAGACAACATGCTCAAAACTAATTTTCACAGTGAGTTCATTATTAGAGGAAACCAACAATGTTGGTCTCACCCAAAAATAATCTATAGAGCATTAGTTATACATTTTACAAGTTAAGTATTGTTTTTGAGTGTATATTTAAAGTGAGTTTTAAAACCTAGTGGCTAAGCGTGCTCTGGAGCTGAACTCAACTTACAATCATTTTTGGATTAAAGTCAAGTTCAAGACAGAGCTAACACAAGTTGAATGACCTCATTTGGATTCAAAAGCGAAAGAGATATGAAATTCTAAAGTCTATACCTTATTTCGGTTTAACTAAGACCTCACCGGAATTTATAAAACTCACAAGGGTATGGGAGGGCGTGAGCCACGGATCTCGAGATCCAGCGGCTCAAGACCTCCCGAGAGAACATCACACACAGCGCCGTGAAGTCCAGAGGTCTGGACCTTTTAGCAACTCACATGCGCGAGGTGAGGGAGGTCGTGGCCGTAGATGGGAGATCAACGGACCACAACACGAAATGAGGTCGGAATCGGACCCGGATCTAAAGGGAGGTCCTCAGCGGTTGAGATCTTCCAAAGGAAGGTCAAACTATCAAGATCTCCACGAGGAAAATCTACATTGTCGGGGACCTCACGGGGAGGTCTGGACGATCGAGATGTTCAAGGAGATCATTGATGGTTCAGATCGTCCGAGGAGGACCTTGACGGTCAAGATCTACCCGGGAGGTCATGAGCAGTGAGATGGCTACGGAGAGGTCTGAGCGGAGGTCTAACGTCCACAGACCTCCGGGGAGGTGCAGGCGGCCACGATTGCGCAAGGGAGGTCTTGGGCGCTCGGATCTCCTCGGAGGAGGTGCAGGCGTCGCCCTGACCCAGCGCCTTAACTTCGCGCCGCCGCTTGGACATGAATAAATGCGCTACTGGACATCAAGGAGGTCCGCGGCGGAGGTCTTAAATGCACGCATTAAAGGGTGGATTAAAGGCGGTTAAGACATCCAATGATTACAATGATTGGAACACATGATTAGCGCATTAAACATGGAGGATTTACGTCCTAAAAGCGACAACGACGCTGCCAAGTGTCCGAAAAAACCCGCGCAAAGATGTGGTCATCGCCGGCGATGTAGACCTCGCCGCGAGATCCAATAATACCGATTGGGTCCGCAATAACCATCGCACCAAAGGACCTCCTCTCAACGGCGGCGGCGACGGCCTTGAGCGCCGTCGAGCGGAGAGGTCAAAAGATGACCAAAGACGGCCAAACTACGAAAATGCAAAATGGAGCTCCGCGACAATCAGCGTGTGCCAAACTAAGCTCCGCAACATGCATTCAGCGGGTGCGGCACTAAAGGACTAACGGGGAGTACACGGAGGTCCTTAAGATCTTGGGAGGTTGAGGATGGTGATGGCTTTGAGTTGGAGAAGATGGGGTTGCTCCACGGCCAGCTCTGCTCCAAGCTCCTCTTTGTCCACCTCTGTAAATGCCCAAACCAAAGCGAGTTAGGTCTTGGTCCCGGAGGATGGTACAAATGGAGCTCGAGAGAAAAGGAGGAAAACTCGGGGACCCTTGTCCTTTGAGGAGCTCAAGCTCCACAATGGCGACCAGAATGGAGGTGAGTGAGGAGGAGCTCGACCACGCACAAGATGCAAAGTGAGATCGGTTGTGTGCAAAGGAAGCCAAGGAGGATCCCGGGGTGACTTATAGCTTTGAGTGAAGGTTATGAGTGGGGCTAAGCTCCATGGTGAGCTTAGCCCACGGGTTGGTCCATGGGGTGGACAAGACATAAAGGTTGACAAGGGGCGGTGTCTTGACTGATAAGCGGAAAAATGACTGCATTAAATCTTGGTCGACAAAAAGTCATTAAAGGTGCCTGAGGCTGGCGCGCGATGCTCCACCGCTCGAGCACGCATCGCGCGCCGGAGGAAGGAGAAGAACAGGAGGTCTTGGTGGCCGTTGGATAAGACACAGGAGGTCCTAACCATCGGATCTCATTTTGAACCGTTATGCTTTAAGTGGTGGGTGGAGGTCGACCACACGATCAAGGATGGGAGGTCGTGGCCCTCCGATTTCATGTCGAGAAAACGCACGTGAGGAAAAGGGGCGGGAGGTCGGCGTTGGATTTCCATCCAGCGGTGTGGACCTCCGATGAGGACTTAACTTGCACGCGATCAAAAAGACATGAGGGAGGTCATGGCCTTTGGATTTAAATCCAAGAACCTTGACACGATGGGGAAGGTCGATATGATGCGCAGAGCAAGGGAGCTCGGGGCCGTTAGATTTAGATCTAAGGGTTCGATCAAAAGAGGTGGAGGTCTGAGCTTGCGCAGCGCACAAGGGAGGTCGGGGCCTTTAGATTTAGATCTAAGGGCTCACGATCTCACGTCTTGTTGAGGAGGTCTGTGCGCATGAGACAAAAAGGAGGTCGTGGCCGTAGATTTTAATCTAACGGTGCACAACAAAAGATGGGGAGGTTGTGAGTGCTTGATAGCAGGGGGAGGTCGTGAGTTTGTTGGATTTGATCCAATGGCTCGACCTTGGTTAGAATGTGAGGTTTGCTTAGTTTAACAGTGAGGGAGGTCGGGGCCATGGATCTTGGATCCAAGGGCTATGACCTCACGTGAAATGGGAGGACTGATTGAGTATGTTGAGGAGGAGGTCGTGGTGTTGGATTTGATCCAGCGGCTCGACCTCAACAAATGGGATGACCTCACTGCGATGGTTTAACAAATCGAGGAGGTCTTTGAGGTTTAACACGGGGGAGGTCATGGCCGTGGATCTTTGATCAGCGGCAATGACCTCATGAGGTGGGAGGTCCTTGCGGTGTTGATCGCGGAGGAGGTCGTGGCGGTTGGATGTAAATCCAGCAGTGCACCGATCAAGGTGAGGAAGGAGGTCGGATGGGGTGCAGACACGGTTGGGTGGACCCGACTTTGAACATAGCTAGCCCAAGGAACAGTGTAGGCTTTTAAATTTAGTTTTTAACGGTGAAACTTAGCAGAATTATTTGAAATAGCAAATGAACTCCAAATTTGATGAAATTTTAACTGGAGCTTGCTGACAATGAGATCAACCTTGCATAAAATTTCCAGAGGTTATTATGCAATGCATTTTTCTCAGGAAATTCATGAAGGTTGTTTAAAGGATTGTTTTGCCTCCAAAAATTATCCACAAGTGTTATAACTCATGATATTTTTCAGAGGGTCCCATATCAGTTTTGGGACCAAGGAAAATATATTCCAAATGTTTGACACAAGATTTAAGATAATTGGAAAATGAGTTTGATTTTTGGTCAACAAGAGCTTTGTGTTTTTGGATTACACAACTCTTGGACAAGAATCACATGAGATTTTAGGGTTTTTCAAGATGTGAGAAAAGTTTTAATTTCTACACATATAATTATACTTGATTAACCCTAATTATACATTTGGGATATTCTGATTCTATGTGTCGTTAGTTGGTCTCAAGCAATGATGATGTATAATCCTTAGACTGAGATCGGCATGGTTTCCTACATGTGTAATAGCACTCTTAGGGGTTGCCAAACGCTTGCTTTCGTAATTGGGTGGTTATAAAGGTAGCTTTGGGTATGCTATGAAACATGCGAGAGGATGTGATTGGTCGGATATGGGATTTGCCCTCCTAACATAACAGAGAGATATCTCTGGCCCCTCGAAGTGGTCGAATAAAGAAAGTGCATGGCCATGCCCTTTGGTGGTCGAAGAGTTCGACCACATAAGGTTATCCGATACTCGTCGAGAGAGCATTGAGCAGATCCATGGATGACACAACATCTCACAGGAGTTCAACCCGGATATCGTGAGGCAAAGGGAGAATACATGAGTAGGTTAAGCTTAGTTCGACCGACTCTGATTTGGTCGTATGGAGATACAAGCAAGTCGTGATCGGTCGAACATAATCACAGAGTGGTGAAACCAAGTCGTGAGGAGTTATGAGTTGGTGCGTGATCGAATCTGGTGGTCGTATAGAGATAGGACACAGTCGTAAGTGATGAGGACACAGTCGTAGATCATATTGCATTAAGGTTCGTCCGATATAATTTGTGTATATTAGGAATCGTTATGTCTGCTAGGAACCGCTTCGACTCGTGGCGGAAAGGGTTTTCGAGTCACAACCGAACTACACATGAACCTAACGGGTCACACACTTAGCAGGTTGGAACAAACCCGATGCGAATCTGATTAAATAGCGTGTTTGGATAGGATCCATCACGGGGCACTATATAAGGAGATGCATGAGGTCATTGGGAAGACGAGTTGGCGCAAGTTGCCCTACAGAAACCCTAGCCGCCATCTTCTTGAGTGCCTCCCGTGCGATTTGGTGCTAGCACACCGGCGTCTGTTGTTCCTTCCTTGGGCGTGTGGATACCATAGAGGCGCTTCTCGTTGTTGCACTTAGGGCGATCCGCGATCTTCGCAAGAAACTGCAGAGGTGTTGGAGAGACGATCAACTCACAAGGATCGGGACGATCGACTCGACCGATTACATCGACGCTCTTTGTCGGACCAGTACGCCGGCGCTTCTTCATTGCTCTGCTGGCGTCTAGTGGTAACGATCTGTGATCATCTTCTTGCTTGGCTTCCTGGTTTGAGTGGTATAATTTTTGAATTGTTGCTATCGTAGCCTACCCGTATCCCAACATTTAGTGTGGTGTTTAATGTTTTATTTGTGACCCGTAGATGGATTTTATTCGTTACGTGCTTGCTGAAATTTATTATAATATGCGGTTTAAATTAGTAGTTAGCGTAGTTTAGTGGTATTCCAAGATCAGTGTTGGACCAGGGTGTTACAATTATAATCAGTGCTGTGTCCAGAAGGTGAATAAGCAGAAGAGGTTACTTTTCTTTAGCACAAATACCCATGATGATATGAGACATTGTGTCAAGCAAGAGCTGGGAATTCATGTTGAAGCTTTCAACGAAAGATACATGGGACTTCCAACGGCAGTGAGCTGGCTTACCTCGGAAACCTTTGAAGAAAGGTACAGGGTTGGTGTGAGAAAAAGTTGTCGTGCGCCGGTAAGGAGGTTTCGCTCAACTCAGTGGTGCAGGCAATGCCCACTTACAGCATGAGCTATTTCAAACTAACGACGATAACGTGCAAAAAGCTGACTTCTTGTATGGCGAGATATTGGTGTAGTTCTCTTGATAGGCGTTTTCTCCGTTGGATTGCTTGGGATAAATTGGCATCTCCTGAAAGCAGTGGTGGCTTGGGTTTCAAAGACTTGCAAGTGTTTAATTTGGCAACACTAGGAAAGCAAGGTTGGCGGCTTTCGACGAATCCGAATTCCTTGTGTACAAGAGTGTTAAAAGTGCGGTATTTTCCCAATGGGGATTTCTTGTCATCAGGAATTCCGAAGTCAACATTGAGGACTTGGAAGGCTATCATGTGGATGTTAGCACGTGCCGTTCTCCTTCTATACGCGCCGATCACCTGCCATCCAGTTGGTTGATCTCCTTCCATACTTACGGATATTGTTACTATTCACAAACCGATAATATCTTTTGTATTGTAATCTTTTGTGTAGATAGAATCTATCTCTTGTAACATGCATGTTTGTAATCTATATATATGAGGATCAATGCATAGAGCCCTTTGAGGCTTCTTCATAATCTTTCATGGTATTAGACGCGGTCACATTCCCTTGACCTGTCTCTCTTCCACTGCCCCCGTGTGCAATCTCCTTTGGCCTCACACTTGTCCTTTTGAGTTAATTCATTGTGATCTTTGGACATCGCTGGTGGTGAGCGTTTCAAGTTATAAGTATTTCCTCATGATATTAGATGATTTCACACATTACTTATGGACTTTCCCACTTCGTTTCAAATCTAAAACGTTTTCGATGTTATCCAATTTTCATGCCTACATTGCTACTCAATTCTCTATCGTTCTTTGCGCCATCTAATGCGACAATGGTGGCAAATTTGACAACCACGCTCTCCACCAGTTCACTGCCTCACGCGGCATCCACCTTCGGTTTTCTTGTCCACATACTTCTCAACAAAACAGAAAGTCTGAATGTATTATTCGTACCGTGAACGACATTGTTCGCTTACTCCTTTTTCAGGCATGCATGTTGCCACCTTATTGGGTTGAATCCCTACATGCAGCCACTTATCTCTTGAACCATCTACCCACCAAAACCTTATATCTTTCCACCCCATTTCAGGCCTTGTTTCAGACTCCACCGTCTTATTCTCATCTACGCGTGCTTGGTTGTCTTTGCTACCCAAATACTTCCGCCACTACGAAACACAAACTTTCTCCCCGATCGGTCCCATGTGTGTTCCTTGGTTACTCTCCTAATCACAAGGGCTATCGCTGCATGGACCTCACCACCTGTCGGATTATCACTTCCCATCATGTGGTATTCAATGATGTTTTCCCGTTTGCATCATGTGTTCCTTGGTTACCCTCCCAATCACAAGGCCTATGATTTTCTTCATCCACCTTCTGCTGATGATTCTCCTCCCGCACCATTTGCTTCTACCGCTATTGCCATGGCAGCGCCACCCGCACCGATCACTCCTACTACAGCAACACCACCTACGCCAATCGCCCCTACCGCTCCTGCCGCGGTAGCACCACCCGCGTCGATCGCTCCCGCCATGGCCACACCACCCGCGCCGATCGCTCCTATCGCAGTAGCACCACTTTGCCATGGTGTATGAATTTTAGGCCCTACTCTCCAACCATACACGGGATCTTGTGTCTCCTCCTCCTCATTCCAACATTATTTTCGGCAAATGGATTTTTCAACATAAGTTCCAACCTTATGGTACCCTTGCTTGCTACAAGGCTCGCTGGGTTTTATGTGGTTTTCCCCAATAGCTTGGCGTCGATTTTGACAAAACATTCAGTCCGGTTGTCAAACTAGCCACCATTCGTACTATTCTCTCTCTTGTTGTTTCCCTCAGTTGGCCTATTCATCAGCTTGACATAAAAAATGCATTCCTCCATGGCAATCTTTCTGAGGTAGTGCACTATCATCAGCCTCCGGGTTTCATTGATCCTTCTCGTGTGTCTCATGTGTGTCATTTGAACTGCTCCCTCTATGGTCTCAAACAGGCTCCACAAGCATGGTACACTCGCTTTGCATCTTTCATTGGCTCTATCGGGTTTTCATGTTCTAAATCCGATACATCTCTTTTTATTTCGCATACTAGTCTTGGTACCGCATATCGTCTCTTATATGTTGATGATGTCATTATCATAGCGTCTCAACCTCTCTCCTATCCCATGTCATTGGTTCTCTATGTTTAGAATTTGCTATGACCGATCTTGGTGATGTCCATCATTTTCTTGGTATCATTGTCACCCGGTCCACTACTGGTCTATTCTTGTCACAAGCCTCCTATGCCGCTGAGCTCCTTGACCGTGCTAGCATGGCTTCGTGCAAACCATCATCCACCCCCATTGATACCTCACTGAAACTTTGTTCCACTATCGGTCACAGGTTGATGATCCCACCGCTTATCGTAGTATTGCTGGTGCCCTTCAGTATATCTTACTTTCACTCGTCTTGACATCACATATGTCGTACATTAGATTTGCTTATATACGAATGATCCGAGCGAATGTCATCTCGACTTACTGAAATGTGTTCTTCGATACATCCAGGGTACACTCTCCTATGGTCTGTGCATCACCCCCTCTTCCATGGATGCCTTGGTGCCTACAGTGATGCTGATTGGGCCGGTTGCCCTGACACACATCGTTTTACGTCTGGTTACTGTCTCTATCTTGGTGAGAACTTAGTGTCTTGGTCATCTAAATGCCAGACTACTATTTCTTGTTCTAGTGAGGAGGCTGAGTACTTCGACATTGCCAATGTCATTGTCGAAGCTACTTGGCTACGACAACTGCTTTAGGAGTTGCACCGTCCGCTGTCCAAAACCATGGTTGTGTTATGCGGTAATGTTAGTGCTGTTTATATGACAACCAATCCGGTTCATCATGAACACACTAAATATATTGAGATTGATCTTCATTTTGTTCGTGACAAGGTGGCCTTGGGACATATTCAAGTTCTCCATGTTCTCTTGACATCACAGTTTGCCGATATTTTCACCAAGGAATCGCCGTCGTCACTCTTCGTCGATTTTCATTCCAGCCTCACTATCCATCCGACCGGCTGATGTTGAGATTGCAAGGGCATGTTAGCATGTGCCGTTCTCCTATACTCACCGATCACCTTCTATCCGGTTGGTTGATCTCCTTCCATACTTACGGATATTGTTACTATTCACAAAAAAGCAACAATTTTTTGTATAGATAGAATATGTCTTTTGTAATCTTGTGTATAGATAGAATCTATCTCTTATAACTGACATATGCATATATATATATAGGAAAATGGTATGGTACTCTTGGGAGTACATACTCCCACCTCTCATATACCACTTAAATCGTATGATGATACCTCTTTATCTATTTGAGGATACTCCAATACTAATTATAACATATCTCAAAGTGAGTTCTATGAAAAATTTCATTACATTCCACTTTTTTTTAGCAAAATTTATGTATATACTTCTTTTATATATGAAAAAGGGTATATAGCAAAAAACAAAAGGCTCCAATGAAAGTTTTTCAATCAAGTCGTATTGGAGTATCTTATAATTCGTATTTAAATATACTGAAAATGATAAAAAAAAGTATAATATGTGCGTTTAAGTGGTATATTGGAAGTTGGAGTACATACTTCTAGAAGTACAAAACGGGCGATATATATATATATATATATATATATATATATATCTCTCTCTCTCTCTGTGTGTGTGTGTGTGTGTGTGTGTGGATCAATGCATAGAGCCCTTTGAGGCTTCTTCATAATCTCTCAGTGGAGTATTTGGTCTTGGCAAAATAAATGGACACATGATGAGGTAGGCTTCATGTCTCGTAAGGCGATGGAGTTCGTGAGAGAATCTATTCATGATTTGGAGCTAACCAAGGCAATTATCCAGCATGATGCAAGATCTAACGTCGGCTGGAATGCCCACCCTGATCCTTGGGTAAAAATTAAGGGAAATTTTGATACCCGCCATTGCTAAGTGGTCGTATCAGAGAAATACCATCGCTCATTTCGATAATTGAAAAATGCTACTGGAAAGCTTGGAACATCCTACAAATGCCATTAGTATACGTATTTTATCAGTATTAGACCAAATTGCCCCTATCTTCTCCCTCCTCACTCCTCACAGGGTTGTGTGTAGTTCTTGGCCGAGCCGTCAGTGGCGAGGGTGTTCATGACGCCGTTGTTGGATTTGAGGTTCCGCAGTGAGAAGTAGATGGGCACGGCGTGGAAACAGCGGCGGCGATGGCTTGCCGTCGGTGGTGAGGTTCTGCACAGGCATGAACGACTTCACGAGGCGTCGATGAGGCGAGAACTCATCGCCGCCATCCACGACCGATTGAACGTGAGTACGCGTCCGGTGAGGCCCGACGACCGATCAGGTCGAACGCCTTTGTACCGCCTTCACCATCATCGGCCGTGATGTTCGGCGGGCGAAGCGGCGCGCGCGGCGCCGCTCGCCGCTTCTGCCTCCTCGACGGCGGGCGGCGAAGGGAGGGCGGCGAGGCTTGCGGCCACCCTTCGCCATCGCGGTCATCATGTTCGGCGGAAGGGGGCGGTCGTGACGACCACCACGCCTTGCCTCCGGCGGCGGGCGATGAGGAAGGAGGACGAGCTTGCGGCCGCCGCCGCCATCGCGGCCGTGATGTTCGGCGGGGCGGGCGGTGCAGTGGGTGCCTTTGCTGCTGCCTTGCCTCCGGCGGCGGAGGCGACGAGAGGAAGGAGGACGAGCGCGAGGCAGAAATGGCGGGGCAGGAGGCGCGAGAGGAGGAGTTGCCGCCATCGTCGGGAGTGGGAGAACGGCGACTCGGCGAGGACATGGGAGTTGCCGCCGTCGATCATCGCGGTGGATTTAGGGGGGAGAGAGAGAGAGAGAGAGAGAGAGAGATGGGACATGGGAATGTGAAGAAGATGGGGGCAATATCGTCCAATATCAGTGAAATATGTAGATCGGTGGTATTTCTACGAGTAAGAGATGTTTGCAATGACATTTTTCGAATATCAAAATAAGTGATGTCATTTCTCTGATACGACCACTTAGCAGTGGCGTTTATCAAAATTTTCCAAAAATTAATGTGGCTGGTGCGCTGCGCAAGGAGAATCAGAGGCAGAATCCAGGGCGGTGGTGCGCAACAGTAGAGGAAGTTTCATTGCAGTGGCCACCCAGAGATATGGTATGGTGCCATCTCTGAGCCGTTGGTGATCGAAGCTTTGGCATTTAAAAGAAGCTTTGGCATTTCGTGCTCGCACATTATTTTGGAGATAAACTGGCAGGAGCTGGAGAGTACATGGAATCGGCTAGAGGACAGGTTATCTATCGCTTGTATCTTGTCAGAAATTCGAAAGCTATGTTGATTTTAAGCTCCAATTTAGAAGGAGGGGTGCTAATGGCACAGCTCATGTTTGCGCTAAGTTCGCCTGTAATTCAGGGAATTCAGAGTGGCGGTTTATGTGCCCTCCATTCCTTACTTCGGGAAGATGTAATTTCTCTCCTCCGGGAAGATGTAATTTCTGTTGCTGACGAGTAATAAAGCTCTCGAATTACCCTAGAAAAACTCAATGGATTTACCAAGTTAGTATTTTATATTAGTATAAAGAAAAAGATTAGTAATTTTCTTTTGAGAGAAGGAAAAAGACTAGTAAAGATTAAAAAAAATCAGCTGAGGGCCGCAGTTTAGGCCGCAGAGGGTGACAGGCCCAGGTAGACAATAGTCAATGCCGGCCCAACTCTAGAGTCCAGAGTGCTGAAGAGGAGGCAGAGCTCCTAGGGGGAGAAGGCTCCTCTCCCTCTTGCGGTCTTTGCCCCTTCGGGCTTCGGTCATCGTCTCCTCCCCCGATCCGCCTTCCCCTCCCCGTCGTCTCTCGACGCCGCTGCCGTCCTCGCTGCCACCGAACCCCGACGGGGCCGCCTCCTCCACCCCGCCACCATCCATATCCTCGGTATAAGCTCCCCCCCTCCCCGCCTGCGCTCAAACCCTAAAGTCCCCACACAATCTCCGCCGCCGCCTCTGCGAGAGTTCGCTGCAGCCATGGGTGAGCTCCTCCTCCTCTCTTAGCTCCCTATCTACCTTTACCTCTGCAATTTGTGTTATTGTGGCGCTGCCTGGGCTACAAGGCCCTAAGCGGGTCGCAATCCCGGGTCATGCCTCTATACCTCCCTTGTTTATATCTTCAGATGTATTTTACGGTGGCTGTGTGCAAAGATGTTGGTGATGCTTGTGTGGATTTTTTGTCTGTAGGATCGGGATTTGTAAAGGAAAAAAAATTGTAGGTTCAGAGTGTTGAACAAGAACATTTAGTTACTGTTCCTTACCTGTGGACCTTGTGGTTGATTCTACGTTCCATAGATTTTTCTAGCATATTTGGTGATTGAGGGCAACCTGTGTCGAAACTTTGCTGCGGTCATTCCGATAATTCAGGACTTTTGGATGAATCACTATCGTTTATTGTCTGTGTTTCCTTAAGTTGTTCCACAGACCACTTACATGGATGTCAGCTTGCTGTTAGTTTTGTGCCATTTCGTTTAGGAGTTGTTGTTTTAGGTCAATGATCATTCCGTAGATTAAGATTTTGGTGGAGCTACTGTTATTTTCTCCGCAATCGTGCCGCTGAATGTTGATGCAATGTTTCATGGCAAACCAAATGTTGTAGTATTGGGTCATGTAGGCTGATCTCATGGAGAATTTACCACTCTTAGCATCCATAATCCTCAGTGGTTATTTTTCTGTGATTTCATCAATATATTTTTGCTGGTGGTTGAGTTCTGATACACAATTTTAGCAGTCAATGGAGTGATGTCGCTGGAATATTCTCTGGGCCATGTCAACTTAGGGTGTGTTTGGATGCATGAATCATGTGGTACGTGTATCGGATGGTTTATACCATGGTTCATGCGTTTGGTTGGAGGAACGGAATGAAGCCGTCTGAGACAGAGGTGATTCAAGTCAAGGGAATATTCCACAAATATGCTGAACCAACTCGTTCGACGATTTGGTCGAACCACGCGGTCCAGGACGCGATGCGTCGCTGCCCCTCTCCAATCGCATCGAAGGGTGCTGCCCCCTTTCCAGTCCCATAGAACGCTGTCGCGTCTCCTGTCGACCCACAAGGTATCGCCCTCTCCTGTCGACCCACAAGGCATCGCCCCCTCTCCTGTTGACCCACAATGCGCCGCCTCCTCTCCTGTCGACCCACAATGCGCCGCCCCCTCTCTTGTCGACCCCATCTTCCTCCCCTCTGGCAACGCCCGCGCCAGCCACCGCCGCCACCTCTCTGTCACCCCCAACCTGACGACCTTCATCCACCGCCACCCATGTCACCTCATGTTCCCAGGCACGCTGTGCAAAACCCCCCAACCAATTTCGGTTATCATGCAGCCACAATCTTCTTCCCCACGTCCGGCCGAAACCGCCGCCTCCATCGTCGTTTGTCACCCGGTGAGCCCCTTCTTGATTCCCCTTTACTAAAGCATCCCCAGGCTACCCCCTTCCTTCCCACACCACCCACTTCGGCTCCCCCTTTCCGTAGCGCTGCTGCCACGACGGACCCACCGCGATGCTACGGGCCCCCGTCGCCGGCCCGACTCGGTCCACCCTTGTCGCCATCGTCTGCACCGACAACATCCCCTCACCTCCCTCTTGCCCATGTGCGCGCTATCTTTTCCCCTCCTTCCCTCCTCCTCTGCCGCCATGGACACAGCGCCGCCGCCGCCAGTGCTGTGATCTTCCTTCCGCCACGTCAGCACCACCCTTGGACTCCTCTTCCCCGCGAGGACCCATTTTTGGGGTCGCCTCATCCTCTCGGTAGCTCCCTCACCATCAGCAAGCACCGCCGTGAGCCGCCCTGCCCTCCCCTATCTTTCCTTTGTTCCTTGTTCTCTCTGTGCATGTGGTGAGTCAGTGACAGTAGGGGCCCACATGTCAAAGTATCTAGCTAGTAGTAGTAGGGGCCCACATGTCAGGATCATCTCGTCCAAGCAACCAAACAAAATCTTGTATCATCTCATCTAACCAACCAAACACATTGTTTGTATCATTTCATTCAGGATCATCCCATCCATTCTGTACCATCCCATTCCATTCAACTTCATCCCACCAACCAAACACACCCTTAGTACATTGTACAGAACCACCCAGTGTTTAGGAAACCAGGCAAAGGAAACTAACTAAACTACTTGTTCAGTTGTTCTTTTTCTTTGCTTGCTTTCCCAAAGGCCTGGGTTGTTTTGAACCAGGTACCAAAGTTCTGGACACTTCAGCACTTGTCCAGCCCCCTAAAGAACCAGGCACAGATCCATCATTCTGTAAGCTCTTAGCTGATGTGACCCCGAGAATATACAGGCAACATACCAACTTCACTAGCAGATCCAGCTCATTATCATTTGAGGATATGTAATTCTATCTTGACAATGCCCCCTTGTCCTAATGCCCCTTATTATATGCAGCATTTGCAACTTCTGCTTAACCCTCTTATTCTTTTAACTAGGATATGGTTTCCAGTTTATTTGATCCATATGACAGTAGTTCATAACTATGTTTGTTTCCCTTTTTTTTATAAATTCTCCAACCTGCATTGGTTCACTTTGTTTGAACATAAAGAGGAATTGGAGGGAGCACAACGCAGAATTACATTTTTCTAATGAGTAAATTTTGCAAAACTACAGGTTTGTTGTACAAACTATCAGAAAACTACAGGTTTTAGCAACTATTTCACAGAACCCCAGATTTAAGAGGTAGATGTGTCACAAAGCTACAGGTTTTAGAAATCCCATCTCATGTACTCTTATCTGACACCATGGGCCCACCTGGCAACCTCTATACCATCCTCATACAGACTCTCCACATCATGCACCATGTTGCAGCAGCGGCCTGCCCTATTTTTTTTCTCAAGTGGACTGGGCAACGTGGACTCGCTTGTGCTTCCGCTTCATGTGGACAGGGTGATGCATGTTGACATGGTTCGCAGCTGCAACATGGCGCATGACGTGGAGAGTCTGTAACGGGAGGTGAGGGCGGTATAGAGGCTGCCAGGCGGGCCCACGGTGTTAGATACGAGTACGTGCGACGGGATTTCTAAAACCTGCAGTTTTGCGATACATCTAGCCCTTAAATCTAGAGTTCTATAACTTCAATGAAATAGTTGCTAAAACCTGTAGTTTTATGATTGTTTGTACACCAAACCTATAGTTTTGCGAAATTTACTCTATTCTCATTCAAGTACTAACTACGAAGAGGCAGTACCTACTGTTAAGTCTTCCTTGAAACTATTGTTAGCTACATTACACATCACTTGTTTCAGAGGGGGCACATTAATTCAAATTTTAAGCTGAAGTGTGATGTTCTGAACTTCTGATGGCTGCAATGATTCTGTAACTTCGACTGTCTTCACTAGATGATATCCCCCCACAAACTCACGTTATATATTCTGGTTGTGCTACTAGCAAATGATAATTTTTAATGTTAAGAAAGATTTTCCCCCTTCAGTGTGAACTAGAAATTCTGCTTGTTATTTAAACTATTGATTTGCTGTTTAATTGATAGATGCTGCTGAGGGCAAGATGAACTCTAAACGTCGGAGGAGTCATAGTCCAGTTGAACACAAGGATGGCCACACTAAACAGAGTGAGAGTTCTGGAAGGAAAGATAACTCAAGAGATCTAGGTAATGAATCAGGTCAGGCAAGACCAGGTCATGAATTTGTTAGGCATTCTGATAGGCATTCCTATGGAGCATCACGTGAATCCAAGAGGCATGATGATTATAGGAGGTATCATGATAGGCGTGCTGATGATAATGACAGGAGCCATCCTAGAACCTCTCGGTCAGATCGGGAATCAAGGGCTGACACTTACTATGATCGTTCAAAGCGTGATAGCACATCTGATAGGTCACATGGTGATTGGCGAAATGTTGACAGCAGGTATGGTGACAAATATGTCAAGCGAGAGCAGAGGAGTAAGAACCAAGAAAAGCAAGAGTTCCCACGTGAATATCCTAGATATGATGGTGGAGAGTACGACAAATATACAGATTTAAGAAAGCAAACATACTCTACCAGAAGGCATCCTGAAGAAAAAGAAAGTAAGAACAAGGAAATTATCAAGGAGGAGGAGGCACTAAAGAAGAGAAATGCAAAGGAAATTAAGAAAAATAGCTACATAACAGAACCTGACGTAGAAACTAGGGAGAAGAGAAGAAGTTTATTCAGTTCTGTTGGGCCAGATGTTGAAAATGCGCAACAAATGGAAAAGTCTGACACCTCTGGGAAGAAACCGTTGCTTGATTGCTCAGGAGGTTCGTTAATTTTTAAATTCTTAACATTTCTTGTTGCCACACACTTTGCTTTAGTCTCACTTTGAAATTATGGAATTCCACAGATTGCAAGCCATACTCAACCCCAGATGAAGTCTTGGATAACTCTGCCTCAGGAATTAAAGAGGAGGGAGCTATAAATAGTGTGAATGCTGCAAAAGTTGCAGCTATGAAAGCTGCTGAATTAGGTGAGCATTGCCTCAATTTGTCGTTGACAATTTTTCTTCCATTGTGGCATTATCTCCAGGACTTGAGAATTCTCATTAGCTGATTTTGTTTCTTCTTCTGTGCCTTGTCTACACTTTGATGCATGCACCTATCAATAATGCTGATTTGTGTAAAGAAAAGCAATTTTATTAAGTCTGACTGTCTGAACATTTCACAGTTGACACATGAAATTTAGTTCCATGATGGTGTCCAGTGATAAGATGATGATGCTAATCTTTTCCCTGACAAATTTGAGTTATGTGATCTTCTGCTTGCATCATTGACCATCCCCACGTATTCTATTGCAGTGAATAAGAACATTGTTGGATTTGGAGTTGGAACTGGGCGCTTATCCACTGAGCAGAAGAAAAAGCTGCTTTGGGGCAACAAAAAGAGCAATCCTTCAGAGGTTAATTTCAGAGAACAGTCACTATTTTTCATTTCTCTTGTTTCCATTCCATTATGCTTGCATACCATTTTCATTCATCTTGCTTCCATTCTATTAGGCTTGCAGATCATTTGCTTATTAAATGATTTAATTTCACCCCTATTGCTGCAGACAAGTGCTCACTGGGACTCAAATTTATTTTCTGATCGGGAGCGCCAAGAGAAATTTAATAAACTCATGGTAATTTGAGCTTCTTCAAGTTTGGCTTTGTAGTTATATAATTCCAACCTTCCGAGTTTTCCTTAGCAGCAACATATATTCCTTGTTACTCTGCGATGCACTAACACTTTTCTAGAGTCTGAGGATGCCTTGGTGGCTATGGCCTATTGTAGGGTGTGAAGAGCAGCGCCTCTGCCCCGGTTCAAGAGAGCAAGGCCGACGACAAGGAGGGGAGCTCAGCGGATGCCAAGAAACGGGAGGAGCTCGACACCGACCTGGAGAAGCATTACATAGCAGGCCTGCGCCGGAAAGATGGTCGAACCGTTGGCCTTGGCCTGTAGGGTACTCTGCCTGCAGATGTTGCAGCATCGAAGAACTCAAGTGCCTGCTATGTATACACTTCATTTGCTTGTTTTTCCTTGCGTGTGGAGGTTTAACTGGCAGTTTTGCATCACCTGTAGAAGTGGGTTATCACCTTCTTGTAGTAGCTCCTAAACAGCTGTCTGCGTGACACTTGCATTGTGCGTTGGCATAACCTGTCATTGTGGAGGACTTGTGCGCTGTGATGTGTTTGCTTTGCTGTACCAATTGACCACAAACAAGAGTGCGGCTTCTTCGCTTGACTGCATATTGCATTAGTGCGTATCAAGCTGTGAAGAGTTTAGGCCTTCTTCATCTTACTCTCCCGAACTTTTTTTTTAATAATTAACATATTTTTTAATTTATTTTTATTACTAACCCTTTGTCAGATTTATTTTCAAATCTGACTTTTTTTTGTCATGCTACTATTCATAGTGTGGTAACATAACACTGCTACGTTATAAGGTAAGTCTAGTTAAATAGCATTTCTTATCACGTCACTGGTATTGGTGTGATCAAATAATACTGTTACGCTACTAGTGGTGGAGTGATAGGATTTGGCTACGCTAAGGTGCTGATGTGATAATGTTTTGACACGTTACACGTAGTGGTGTGATCAAAAAAGTCAAAATTAAAAATAAAGTTGGCGATAGGTTAATAATAAAAATAGATTAATTAATACAAAAATGTTCTACGCTCCCTTATCAAGGTCAATCACAGATGAAAATATGGATGCCTGATAACCTCAACGCACAAAATTCCATCGTCAACCCAAAAAACCGTTGAGCTAATGCGGCACTTCGTTTTCTTCCTCTCTTTTTCCAATTTGTGGGCGTCGACCAAAGCTCTGCAATTATACTGCAGTACAAAGAGGCCACGGATGACATTCCGAAAAGAAATTAAGGGGAAAAAAAGGTAAGACCGACCTTGCTCCTTTCCTACTTGAGTTTTGGGCTCATTTGACACTGTTTTACGAAGCAATTGTAAATCTAGTCCCTTCGGAGAGAAATGACAAAAATATCAACCCCGCATGGCACCCGCCTACCGCGTCCTGTGCCAGCTTGCCACTCCTGCTGACCCCTGCAAGCGTATGCCGCACCCCCATGCACTACAAGCATGTGCCAGCAGTCCAGCACTGCCGGCCCTCCTAATGCATAAACGTGTCGATTGCAGCCCGTTAACCAACTTGCATAAAGAGTTTCAAAAGCTCAACTTGGAAGTGGTTGAGGAGGTTTATGTTGCTGCCCTAGTGCTGCAGTCTACCCTTGAATCTCATATTCAAGCTGCTCAACTCACGGATCAAGCAGTAGCTGAAATCAAGCGCGACTTGCAGGACGACAGAAAATCGAAATTCACCAAGAATGCGAGTGGAGTGGTTATGCGCGAACAGCAGCTATATGTCCCGGATAGTCACGATATCAAGGAGCTAATCATCAGAGAAGCTCATGATTCACTACTCTCCATTCACCTCACGAGTACGAAAATGTATTGAGACCTCCAAACGAGATTCTGGTGGCCCGGTATGAAGTGGGACATCGCCGCACATGTTGCCACATGCGACGTGTGTCAACGTGTTAAGGCGGAACACCAGCGACCAGCGGGGTTACTCCAGCCTCTAAGTTTCCCAAATGGAAATGGAATGATGTTGGTATGGATTTCATTACCAGTCTGCCGAGAACCCGAAACGGGTATGACTCAATATGGGTTATCGTCGACCGCTTGACTAAAGTGGCTCATTTTATTCTGGTTAACACCGCCTATAATGGCTCTAAACTCACGGAACTCTACCTGAACAACATTGTCCGCCTACACGGTGTGCTGAAGACAATAACTTCTTATTGAGGTCCTTAGTTTACCTCACGATTTTAGGATAGCTTGCATGAGCTATTAGGAATCGAGCTATTCTTTAGCAAGACATTCCACCCACAAACGGGGGGGGGGGGGGTCAAACAGAGAGGACGAATCAAAATTTTGAAGATATGTTGCGAGCGTGTGTGTTATCCTATAGCATGAATTAGGAGAAATGCTTGCGTTTGCTGAGTTTTCCTACAATAACAGCTTCCAATCAAGCCTTTAAATGTCCCTATTCGAGGCACTTTATGGGAGGAAGTGTAGAACACCTCTATTCTAGTATGAGGCTGGTGAGAGACAATTCTTTAGACTAGCCATCATCTAAGAAGCACAAGAGCATGTTGACGCGATAAAAATGTGCTTGAAGGAGGCGCAGTCGTGGCAAAAGAGCTATGCTGACCGCCGCCATCGTGAGCTATGCTTCGAGGTGAACGACTATATTTATCTCAAGGTCTCACCACTGTGAGGCATCCGTTGTTTCCAAATTCACGGGAAATTGGCACCTTAGTACATCCGGCTGTACCGAATCGTTGAGAGGAAAGGCGAAGTGGCATACTAGTTGGAGTTGCCACCCCAACCGAGAACTACACATATCTTCCACATATCACAACTCAAGAAGTGCCGTCGAACTCCAAATGAACTCGCTCAGTTGGAAAACATCAATCTCTAACCAAATCTCTCCTATCGGGAGAACCCGATCCGCATCTTAGTCGAAGCCATACGACATACTCGTAGCTGCGCCATCAAGATGTTAAGAGTTAAGTGAAGCAACCACACTGAAGACGAAACCACGTGGAAACGGGAAGACCGCCTTAGAGTCGAGTTTCCCTATTTCTTTATCAAGCCCACCGAATCTTGAGGATGAGATTCTTTGTAAGGGGGTAGGTCTGTAGCATCCCAAAAATCCCGATTTTGGGAAATATAATGAAAATAAGTGGGAGAATAGTTTTTGGGCATGTTTGCATGAGGGAAGATGTATTTGAGTATGTTTTGTGAATTTTCATCAAAGGTAACAATGCATTTACATGAAAACAGAAACTTGTAAGAATTCCTGAGAAAAACATAGAGCAGATAAAATCCTGGAAAATTTACATACGAAGCTATACGGTGTCATAAGCCTTGACAAAAAATTTCATAAATTTTGAAGCTATATTTAAGAATTCCCTCAAACCCTTAGCCTTTTCTTTTCAAAATCCTGAATTAAACTCCTCTCTCCTCTTGCTGACGTGTGGGACCCACACGTCTAGGCCTTTCTTCCACCTTGCGCTACCATCCCCTCCGCCCTATAGCTGCGCTAGACCCCGCCCATGCCGGCGCTACTGTCACCCTCGCGCGCCCACTGGAGGAGACCACATTCGCCCGGTCTCACCTACTCCGCCCACTGTTTCCGTTTGGGTCTCGTCGTCACGCTAGATAATCGCGAGAACGCGAGCAGCCCACATTTTTCTCATTGCCATTCTCGTCTCCATCTTGCTACTTGAAGCTCTCCCTTGTGTGTCAAAACACTTCACTTCCACTGTCATTTCCATTTCTCCCCTACTCGGTAAGTTTCATCCACTATAGCGCCCAGAATACTTCATCGTCCCAAGCTCTGGTGCTTGTGCTCCGCCAAAGCACAAACGCGTCCCGGTGAGCCAAGCCCTCGATGTGCACGTCTGCTTGTGCCATTTGGCTCACTCAATCACCTCCTTACTTCCCTACTCTTTGATTGCAGTGTAATGCTGTAATTGGACCTTCTTCCTTGATGTAAGATTGGTCCCGATCTTTTGGTGGATGATAATTCGATTTGTAGAGAGTGACTTTGACGATGAAGCTACTTGACCAAAACTCTATCAAGCCGTCCAACAATTGTTAAACCACGCTCTTGTTGTTATCAACCTTACCAAGAAAGACGGTTGACCTGATCATGAAGATCAATTCCAGCAAGCAATCGAAGAACAACCAAGAATTCAAGTATAGAGCAATCTGAAAATTGCTAGATATAAAAGTCACACAAGGATAATTGAGGTTGTGTAACATGAATCTGTTGGTCTAACCAACACAAGAGACAACGTGGAGTTTGCACACACAGGCTAAACTGATCTAAACAAAACCTAAGGACTAAAAGTGGTGGCCAAAAAGGTTATAAGGAGGTGATGGCCGAGAGGAGGGGGGTCGGTCTAGGGTTTGTGCGCCAACACGGGGAGCGCACACAAGTGCCCATTAGCAGAAGAACTTTGCACAAAACCATGCAAGTGCCCATCTTAAGACATTCAATCTTTTCTTTTTCTCTTTCTTAGCACGCCGAAAACAAAATTCATGCAAATGCCCATCTCTTACACAATAGGTGCAATAAAAATTAACATAATTAGAATTCTTTTGAGATGATGAGCAAGCACCTACAACATTAGCAAAAGAATTTTGCACAAAACTAGCAGATTTAAACACAGTTTTATGAGGCTCACTTTTTGTTTCAATTAGCCCACTTCCAATGCCCTTAACTACCTTAGATGGATTATTCTTGGCATAATCAGCAACATTAAAACCTAGACCAGTGTTTTTGACACTCACTTTTGACTTGTCTAAAATCATATTTAAAATTTTTCTTGCCAAAAGAAAATCTCTCTAAAGTGTTCTTAAGGTACTTATTTTCTTTAGCTAAAGTGGGACAAGTTGTGCATTTAACCGGTTCATTCATAAAATTCTTAGAAGCACTAGATTGAATCAAGCTATCTTTTTTAGCAAAGTCATTAAGTTTAGTCAGTGCTTGTATTTCTGTGTTAAGCTTAGGACAGTTAGTACAAGAAAGTGTCTCATGATAAAGCATTTGTTTAATAGATTCCTAAGAAGAATTAAGTATAGTTTCTAGCAATTCACCATTAGAACAAGCTTTAGATTAAGCATTTGAAATACTTGACTCTAAACATGTAGGAGAACTAAACTTGAGCTTTTCAATTTCATCATTGGCAAGTTTTAACTTTTCATCACAAGAGTCATGTGTCAATCTTAGTTCATCAAGTTTAGCAGTCACATCCCTAAGTTGAACCAAAGTTGATGTATTAATTGTTCTAGCGGTCTCCAACTCAGAATGTAAAACCTAACAAGACTCATAAGATTCATCATTAGGAATAGAAGATCTAAGTCTAGCAATCTCAGAATTTATGCTCTCAACAACATGATCATGTTTTTAATTTTCTTTTTATACTTTTTGAGCTCATCTGTCAACCTAAGCACAGAACGAGATAAATCTGTATAAGAAGGTTTTAGTAGAGATCATCATTGTTGAGTTCCTCACTGCTTATCATTGCAACCTTGTTTTGATATCACTTGTAGGGTCATCAATGCTAATCAGAACGGAATAAATGATTGTGCAAGATTTTTCGCACCCACCCCTAGTTGATCTTTCCTGTGGCGAAGTTCTCGCGGTTGGGGCAGATGTCCAGTGTGTTGGAGCGGTGGTCGCGACAGATATTTGACAAGGTAGTAGGCAGTTAAGAGCATCTACAATAGTTTGTTTCTTAGCTTGTTACTAAGAGGAGAGAGAGAGAGTACTCAATCTAATAAAAAGAAACAAGTCTTCCAATAGATTACTTCTTGAGCTTGTGTTTAAGATTTTAATTGCTACAAGTGTGTACGATTCTTGATGATCAATAACGAAGCATAACTTTGTGTCCTACATGTTTTTACTCATTTATCATATTAATAATGTAGTCGGGCTACACAAGTAATCCGGTAGATGTTTTGCTTGGAGACAGTGAGACCCACAAAACACGTTTTTAAGTAACAAGCAAGTCTCGAATAGAGTATTTGGTTATTTCTTATATCTTGGTATTAACAATTTGTTGGTTTCTTATCTAAATATTGATGTAACAATTTTTTAGGGACAAGTGATGTGAACTGTGATAGCGTCGCTTTGGTGGCCTGTGGATAGATGCGCTTCTGCGGTCGGCAGACTTCTGTGGCCGGCGAAGCTTCACGCAATTCAATGAGAATTGGCGACGACACGCGTACAGGAGAGAAGGAATCAGCCAGCCGCAACTAGTACTTCATCTATGCATGTGTGCTACCGCCACTAGCAAATCCACGTCAAGGAAAATATGCAAGCCGCCAGCTAGCAACGAATTCCGATCGGACGCACGCACACAAAAGTCAATCAGGAGCCTTCACGTCCGCCAGCCCCTTGCCACAGCAACAAGTCACCTCACTTAATCACGTACATGTGCTGCCTTCGTGAGCACCAAATTACCGCTGCTAGCACATGTGCAGCCGCCAAGCACAGCAGCCGAAAACCCCTTGGTCTTCAGCACATCAACAAAAGATTGATTACTCTCTCACGTGAATCAGCATGAGAACAATGTCCGGAGTAGAGCTGGATCAACGTTTGTATTACTGGATCATAACGTTTGTGGCTACAAATTGCCCTCAAAGCACTCTGAAACCCTAGTAAAAAAAAAATCAGCTTTTTCTTCGATTGAGCCGCCGCCAGCATGCAAGGCCTTTTATCGGCAGCACCTGGCGTCTCGCCTCACCACGTCTACAGCCCCACGCCCTAATCATGTACGGCCGCCAGCCCTTAATCACTTCCAGCCGTATAGTCCTAGGACATCCAACCGTGAACTTCTCCACCAGGTCACGTATCATACAGGTCACGGAATCAGGGGATCTGATACCCTTTCTAATACACATATTTTTCAATTCATCTCTTGTTTTCAATTTTGGACATCCTAAAATTATTACGTGTCGTAGCCTCCGAACTGCACCTCCGTAGCTGCAACATGCACCATCCATTTTTGATCTCCACATGCCCCAACCTGAGCTCGATCGTCTCCTGCAGCATCCTCGACCCTTTAGACCATGACTCCACACTAAGCCATCTCCCGGTCCTTGCCGTAGACCACGATCGCCTTCAAGTTACCAAGCACATGCAAAGATCAAAACAACATATTTTTGTATCACAAGTTCTTTCCAACTTGACCAACATAAGTCTACACACACCACACATCTCAAATAACATCAGTAAGCAATATTGTCAATTATTCATCAACAAAATTATTCTAGACCTAGCCACATAGTCTAACACATGATTTAGGTAGCAATCTATACTAAATAGGAAACTCATGCACTCCTAGAATTGAGCTCACCTGATAATTCAACTGCCGTGCACATGCCCTCGTCATAGGTCCTTGCCTAGCATCTTGTGGATGAGTGTTGTGCGTATCTAATGAAGTGATGTCCTCATCATCCTGCCCCTCTTGAATTAGAGTCGTCCTCGACTCAAGCTCATCTTCTTCTCCCACGCATGGCTTCAAATCTGCAATGTTAAATGTGAGACTAATCCCAAAATCTGCAGGCAACTCAAGCTTGTATGCATTCTCATTAATCCTTTCAATAATCTTAAAAGGACCATCAGCTCTAGGCATCAACTTAAACTTTCTTAATTCTGAAAATCTATCTTTTTTCTCAAATGCAACCAAACATGATCACCAGGTTCAAAAGTCATTTCCTTTCTACCTTTACTATTAGCAACCCTATATTTCTCATTCATGCGCTCTATGTTTTATTTTATAGTTTCATGCAACTTAATAACAAATTTAGCATGTTTCTTGGCATCTAGATTTACCCTCTCCGAAGAAGGTAGAGGTAACAAATCAATTGGAGCGCGAGGGTTGAAGCCATATACTGCCTGAAAAGGGCTCGTCTTTGTGGTTGAATGCAGCGAGCGATTGTAAGCAAACTTCACATGAGGTAAACATTCTTCTCACATCTTCAATTTTTTTCTTCAAAACAGCCCTCAACATAGTTGGCGATGTGCGGCTGACGACTTCAGTTTGTCCATCAATTTGGGGATAACATGTGGTAGAGAATGGCAACTTTGTCCCCAACTTTTTCCATAAGGTCCTCCAAAAATGGCTAAAAAACTTTGCATCACGATCTGCAACAATTGTGGTTAGCACACCATGTAGTCGAACAATCTCCCTGAAAAATAAATCAGCAACATGTGTAGCATCATCGCTCTTATGACAAGGAATAGAATGTGTCATCTTAGAAAATCTATCCACTATAACAAAAATACTATCCCTCCCCCTCTTTGTCCTAGTCAATCCTAAAACAAAGTCCATAGAAATATTCTCCCAAGGCACACTCGGAACAGGAAGAGGTATATATAAACCATGTGGATTCAATCGAGACTTAGCTTTTTAGCATTTAGTGTAGCGAGCAATGTAACGCTCGACGTCACGTCTCAACTTTGGCCAATATAAATGTTCAGCAAGGATGTCCTCCATCTTTTTGACGCCAAAGTGTCCCATTAATCCTCCTCCACGCGCCTCTTGTAACAACAAAAGACGAACGGAGCTAGCTGGAACACATAACTTGTTAGCTCTAAACAAAAATCCATCATTGAAAACAAATTTATTCCAGCCTCTACCATCTTTGCAATTGGACATGGCATCTTTAAACTCATTATCAGAAGCGTATAGTTCTTTTATTTCTCTGGGACAAAAACTCTATAATCAAGTTGAGACAACATTGTATATCGTCACGACAAAGCATCAACAATCACATTTTCTTTCCCTTTCTTGTGTGTAATGACATAAGGAAAAGATTCAATAAATTCAACCCAACATGCATGTCTATGGTTCAGTTTAGCTTGACTCCTAATATACTTTAAAGATTCATGATTATAATGTATAACAAATTCTTTGGGCCAAAAATAATATTGCCATGTTTCTAAAGTTCGAACTAGAGCATACAATTCTTTATCATAAGTTAAATAGTTCAAACTAGGCCCACTGTAACGCCCTGGTTTTCTGAGCCTTTTTTGAAAAATTTCAAAATAAAAAGAACCATTTTATTTTGATGAGAATTCAAAGCTTAATCTGATATTTTCAGAAATTGAAGTGTTTAAAGTGACTAAGCTAAACTTCAACTAATCCAAAATTTGGTTCTTTTGGGTTTTATTCGAGCTCTCTGGAGCTATCTCTCCTTTTTCTTGGTAGGATCTCCTTTCCTCCATCCTGTTTGGACTTTCTTTTATGTCCAGACCTCCCCTTCTGTTGGCCTCTGGTGTTGTTCTTCTTCTTGTCCATTCGTATCTCCCCTTTTCTTTGGAAATCCCTCTCTGTTGAGATCTCCCCTCAACTCTGACCACTCTAATGGTCATCTTCGTGATCTGCTGTAATGATTACCCTTCGGGTCCAGATCACCCTTTTGATCAGGACTTCCCTGTTGTAGTTTAGACCTTCCGTAAGGTTTAGACCTATCTTTGTAAATTAGACCTCCTTTGAAGTTTAGATTTCCCTTATAGCTAGTCCTCTTCTAGGGACTAGACCATCTATGTGGTTTTGACCCTTCCCTTTTTGTTTGGGTCACAACCACCCTGAGGTGTTCCAACTCGGGTTTCTGTTTCAACCATCCTTGATATTTGAAATTCTACCTCGAAGTGAATCCTCACCCTCTGAATCTCTTTCTCGTTTAACCTCCTTCCATTCCTTACTCATTTGAACCTCTTTAGGTTCATTGGAATCTTTCCTTGTTCTTTGGAACCCTTTTTGGGTTCACTTCAATCCTTCTCATTTCTTTGGACCTCTCCGTGGCCATCTGAACCTCATTTGGACCTCCCCGGGTCCATAAGGACCTCCTTTGGCTTCATCTTGATCGTTGAGACCTTCCCCGTGTTGGTCTTGACCGTCGAGATCTCCTTGATCTCCTCTTGACCATCGGGATCACCTTTGAGTTTATCCTGACCGTCAAGACATCCTTTGGACCACTTTCTATGGGCCTCCTTCGTTGGATCCCTCTCCCTTAGAAACCTCTCCATCCAGACCTCCGTTCGCCTGGATTTGATGGTCTAGACCTCTCTTTGTTTGGATCTAAGGGTCCAAACCTCCTTTGTGTTGCCTTCTTGGGTCCAGACCTCCTTAGGCCTAGACCTCCCAAGTGTTTGGACCTCCCCGTGCCCTTGAGGACCTTCCCACGTCCTCTAGGACCTCCTCTGTATTCACCTGGACCTCCCTCGCGTCTGCTCGAGCCTTTCGCTTAATCCAGACCTTCATCGCTTGTGGACCGTCCGGTCTGTGTTGGATGGCCCGATCTTGTGGGTGCGTTCAGATGGTCTGAACATCCCCGTCATTTTGGACCACCCGATCCAGTTCAATGGCTGTGATCTAGTGGTAGTTTTGGATGGTCCGAACAGCCCAATCCCTTTGGTCCATTCGATTGCAATCCAATGGCCCCCGCTTCCCCCGCTTCTTATCTCGCTATCGCTCACTCCCCAACCGTCCAGACCTCCCCCTTATTAGATCTGGTCGTTAAGACCTCCTCTTTGGAGATCTTAACCGTCCAGACCTCCCCCTTATTAGATCTCGGCGTTAAGACCTCCCCTTTGGAGATCTTAACCGTCTGCATCTCCCTTGTTAGAATCGGCGTTAAGACCTCCCCATTGGAGATCTTAACCGTCCAGACCTCCCCCTTGATAGATCTGGCCGTTAAGACCTCCCATTTGGAGATCTTAACCGTCCATACCTCCCCCTTGTTAGATCTGGTCGTTAAAACCTCCCATTTGGAGATCTTAACCGCCCAGACCTCCCCCGTTGTTAGATCTGGCCGTTAAGACCTCCCCCTCGGAGATCTTAACCGTCCAGACCTCCTCTTTGTTAGATCTAATCGTTAGGACCATCCCTTACTCTCAATCTTGACTGTTGGGATCTCGTTTTGGAGATCTAACCATCAGGACCTCCCCTTACGCTTTGACTGGCCCCATTTGGCAGTCACACTCCTCCTTCTTTATCCTTGGACCATGTCCTTTGCACTTGGAAGTCCTCAAATCATTTAATGCCTGTTGTGTCGCATTAAATACTACCATCCTTTTTGCAGCAACTGTGCTACCTTTGTGTCACTTCTTGTACTAGCTCCCATCTTTTCCTCACCTGCTCTTGACCCCGTGTGCCTTGGACCTCCTACCAACTCTAGCTTTATAAGCTTGGGCAAGCTCTCTTCCTTTGCCTTTTCCTCATTTTAGCTCTCTGGCTCCCACAGCTTGTTCTCTAGACCTCCCTCAAACCTCCTAACCTCCATCGGCCACCTCTTTGGACCTCCTCCAAGCCGTTGGACCTCTTCCAAATTGCCAAGCTCTTTTGTGGTTTTTGTTTGATGTCTATTTGGAGTTCATTTGAATCCCTTTCTGGTCTTTATTTGATCTTGAGCTATTTTAAACGTGTAGACCTCGACGTCTCTGGTGAGCCCGAGCTTTGTGAAGCAATGGATCTGTAAAGCTTTCAAGCAGGAGGCAAGTTACACTTTTGATCATATCGCACCCATTATTTCAACCTATGTATATTCCATTTCAAATGTTAATGCATGCTTACTTTACTAAGTTATTTCAATGCCCGTCTTTAAATTCATAGTTATGCCTAATTTCCTTGGTATGACCACTGCTGTTCTTGAGCCGAACATGTTGTCACCCTAGGCAAAACCTGGTTTACACAATACAGTGGACCAGGACCTTTGAAAAACTAGAGCTTAGCCATGCTTAGAGAAAAGAATCTGGGTTTGAGAGGTTTTGGCCAAAAATATCACTTGTCCAAATGATCTGGACCATAGCATTAGTGTGTCATGGGGTTTCTGCAAATGGCCATGGCATTGGTGTGCCATGGAGGTTTGAAAAACAAAGAAATGAGAAATGGATTTGGACTTGGGCGGCATTGGTTGTTTGGTTGGTGCAAGTCCATGCATGGGGATCATGTGATCCAATGCCCCAGGGTTGTGGTGGCCTTTGGGTCGATTAAAGACCGGCTCATGAGTGTATTTTGCTATGCCTCTCCGTGCAACCACATGTCTTGTATGGGCGGGACCTGGCCAACTAATTTGCAAAGTTATCACCGCGGTTGGTCCAGCGGAATAGTGGGTGGTCTTTCATGGCCTGTCTTTTATGACTTTGTTGTACCCACTTGGCTCAAGAGGGGGCCTAGGAAGGGGCGAAACCTTAGAGTGGATGGACTACGGTGGAATGATGCATTGTAAAGGCCTTGTCACGTGCTCTAGACCTCTTACCATCGGCAGTGAGAGGTGGCAACGACGGTTGTCAAACAAACTAGAGAAGTCGTGTCATGTGGGTAAAGTGTACAACCTCTGCAGAGTGTAAAACTATTCTAATAGCCATGTCCGCGGTTATGGACATGCTAGCAAAGCTGCTCAAAGTTATACATCTGGTTTGTTTTCAAAATGGGTTGGGCAGGGAGCCTTGTGACAGGAGGGTATCCTTCACCATTTGATGATGAATGTTATCCAACTGAAAAATGGAATTTGGTAAATGAATTTTAGTTACTGTATAACCGCCTTGGAACTTAGTATATGTATTTGAAAGAAACTTGGCTTTACGCAAATCAACCATATTATGCCTTCCCTTTGATACCCATTATGCATGTCATTCTGTTATTTGATGGGTGTAACTTGCGAGCACGGTTGTTGTGCTCACTCTTGCTTGAAATAATCTTTTGAGCAGGAAGGAAGCCTTATGTTGAGCTGTGCAGTGGACCAATGGTCCTGGACGACTAGGATGCGCCCTCCAACCGATTGCCTGTGGTGTATCGGGTGGCCTTTATGTCTATCTTCCGCTGTGTTCTGGTTTGTTGGCTTGTATGCCTCCCCTTTGTAAACAACTTTGTTGATATTAATAAAGATCTCGTTGAAGTGTATGCTACCGCTCTTGTATGCTGTGATGAGCTGGCTATTGATCCTTGGGACTAGCTCAGTTGCACAGGTGACCTTGGAGTGCCCGTTGTCCTCCACGACCACCCTCAGGTCTGGTCGTGAGTGGTTCTGGGGTAGTCTCGGCCCTCCACGACCTCCTCTGGTTGGTCGTGGGAGGTCCTGAGGAGACCTCAGTTCCCCACGACCTCCCCTGAGTTGACTGTGGGAGGTCTTTGGGGCGCCCCTTGGCTCTACGACCTCTTCAGGGACTCTCCCAGGACCTCTAGGTGGTCCTACCGGACCTCCTGGGCGGTCCTAGAGGACTTCTGAGAGGTCCTGCTGGACCTCCTGGGAGGTCCTGTTGGACTTTCCGGGAGGACTTGGAGGACCTCTCGGGTGAGTCTCTGGTCAGGTTGTTGCCTAGGCTTGGAGACCTCCTGGCTTAGTCGCGACAGGACCTCCTGGGTCCTGTTGCAGCTAGACCTAGAGACCTCCCAGGTCGAGGTGTTACGCCCACTCAATTTCTTGCTGAAATAAGCAACAAGTTTACCTTCTTGTATCAACACACCACCAATTTCAATTTCACTAGCATCACACTCAAGTTCAAAAGTCTTACCAAAGTCAGGAAGTTGGAGCAATGGTGCATTTGTGAGATTTTCTTTGAGAGGTTGAATGCATCTTCTTGTGCTTGTCTCCATTTGAAGGGAATTCCTTTCTTTGTTAATTCATTGAGCGGTGTGTCGACAGTGCTGAAACCCTTCACAAAGCGACGATAGAATCCAACAAGTCTATGAAAACTCTGTACTTGTGTGACCGTTTGTGGGGTTGGCCAACTCTTTATTGCTTCTATCTTGGCCTCATCGGCTTCAGTTCCCTGTGGAGTAACAACATAGCCAAGAAAACCAACTTGATCGGTGCAAAAGATGCACTTTTCGAGATTACCAAACAAATGTGCATCTCTCAAAGCATTAAAAACAGCACGCAAGTGATCAAGATGTTTAGTAAGTGACTTGCTGTAAATCAAAATATCATCAAAGTAAACAACCACAAATTTGCCCATGAAAGCACGTAAAACTTCATTCATCAATCGCATAAATATACTAGGTGCATTGGTCAAATCAAAAGACATCGCTAACTATTCATACAATTCATATTTAGTTTTAAATGTTATCTTTCATTCATCTCCAAGTTTTATTCTAATTTGGTGGTATTCACTACACAAGTCAACTTTAGAGAAAACCGTAGAGCCACTCAATTTATCAAGCATATCATCTAACCTAGGAATTGGATGACGATATCTAATAGTGATATTATTTATTGCTCTACAATCAACACACATACGCCATGAACCATCTTTCTTAGGAACTAAAAGAATAGGAACAACACATAGACTAAGGCTTTCACGAACATACCCTTTGTTAAGCAAGTCTTGCACTTGACGTTGAATTTCCTTAGTCTCCTCCGGATTAGTCCTCTATGTTGCACGGTTCGGCAATGACACTCCTGGAATAAAATCAATTTGATGTTTAATTCCTCTAATAGGTGGCAGCCCTGAGGGTATCTCAGCGGGAAACACATCATCAAACTCCTGCAAAAGGTTAGTGATAGCAGGAGGTAAAGAAGCAGGCAAATCCTCAAGTGAAAACAAAACATCTTTACACACTAGAGCATAGTAAACATAATTATTCACTTCCAACTCATTCGAATCAGATTTGTTAGCTAAGAGAATAGTCCCTTTTAGTTTAATCTCATTCTTCCTAGTACTTGTTTCTTTTATGTCTTTCTTTTTAGATAGAAAATATTCTTTAGCTACAATCTAATTTTCACTCTTTTCTTTCTCCATATTTACTCGTTCAACACATTCAATTTCATCTTTTAAAATAGTTTCAGGAGACATTAGAAGGAAAACAATTTTCTTGCCCTTATGCATGAGAGTATATTGATTAGTTCTACCATGATGAGTTGAATATTTATCATATTGCCAAGGTCTACCTAACAACAATGAGTGCGCTTGCATAGGTACAACATCGCAATCAACATAATCATGATATGACCCAAGTGAAAAATGCACTCTCACTATTTTTGTTACCTTTAACTTACCACAAGAGTTGAACCATTGGATATATTAAGGGAGAGGGTGCTTATTTGTGGTCAAGCCAAGCTTCTCGACCATCTCCATGCTAGCAAGGTTGTTGCAACTCCCTCCATCAATGATGACTCGACATGAATGCTCTTTGATGATGAAATTTGTTTGGAACAAATTATGGCATTGATGCTGTTCAACACTCTCCATTTGGGCACTTAACACACGCTTCATAATGAGGCTCGTGTACTTATCAAAAATTTCAGCACCCAAATGCTCTTCTTGTTCATCATCAGTTTCAGAATTATCACCTGTAGTGTTATTTGCAACCAAAGCATAATCTTCATCAATTTCGCTAGCAGAAGTGTAATCACCATTATCTTTCACAATGAGAGCTCGCTGACTTGGACAATCATGCATCATATGTCCAAATCCTTTGCAACGATGACATTGCACATCTCTTGATCTCCCTGTGGAAGCTACTGAAGAATCACTTTTTGTTGGAGCATGCGCCGTTGTGGACTTGCTTGCATCGGGGAAACACGTGAGGGAGTGGTGGAGGCAGTGGGGCATCCACAGCTTGAGGAAGGGGTGTCATGACCGGGAGTGGAGGAAGGTGCCCTATTTTACAGTTGGTTCGGTTGACCCACAGAAAAACCTCCAAAATTGCCTCTTGTCCTTGACTGTCGTCCTTGTACTTCCCTTTCAGCTTTACAAGAAAGATGAAATAAACGGGTGATAGAGTTGTACACTTTGTAATCAAGAATGTCCTGGATTTCACAATTAAGCCCTCCTAAAAATTTAGTCATTTTAGCATTTTCAGTTTTGTCTAAACCACATTGCAACAAACAAGTTTGTAATTCTTGGTAGTAGTCCTCAACAGTTTTACTACCTTGTCTTAAGCATTGCAAATTGTTTAGCAAATCACGTGCATAATAAGAAGGAACGAATCTAGCTCTCATCATTCGTTTCACAACATCCCATGTTCTAGGTATATTATTTTCGTTCCTACAAGCTTCTTTCCACCAAATTGATGCAAAGTCAATGAACTCACTAGTAGCAGCCCTAATCTTTCTATTTTCAGGAAACTCATAGCATGGATTTTTTTGGTCGAATCAGGGTCATATTTTCCAGCAAAAGAAGGCATTGTAAACTTGATTTTAGCTAGTGGATCATCACGTACCTCTCGCTGATTTCTTCCCATACCTTATCGATTGCGACGAAGCCGACGATGGTCATGATCATTGTGAACATTGAATCCATCTGATTCCGTATCAGCAGTGTAGTTGTTCACGTCTTTTTCTTCCACCTTACCTGCCCAAGAGCGAGCAACAGGTGGAGGACGGCGGGCAGGGGTGTCATCCCCTCTTGGCCCCTTCATGGCCGTAGCTGCATCATGTGGTGGCCAAAACTCAAGGTGCTCAATGCGTGTATGGAGTGCCTCGATATTGTTGTTAATTTGGTCTAAAGCTTCATGGGTGCCCTCGGTTTGTCGATTGAGCAAACGCTCAAAGTGCTGCACGATTCCTCTCATGCGCGGCGTGAGAGGTGCATCCTCCTCAACGTTTGGCCTGCTATTCTCCCCTTGTGATCTTGAACCTGCCATTGTTAGTATCAACAAGAAAACTCACAAAAATATGTTAACTTCCTATTGCTAATAGGTGCTGGAGGTTACAAAAGTCACACACTCTGAAGCTCTTACCAAATTCTTATAAGTTCTTACCAAAGTAAACAGCTAGTGCAACCTGTGGCTGGTTCGTGATAACCTGACTTGAGTGATGAGTATAGCGATTGTCGGTAGGACAAAACCTGTTTGGTTAGTAGTAGGTGGAGCTTGGACATGCAATATATAAGTAGCAAAGGAATGGCGATATTCAATTTCAGAATTACACAAACTGAATAATAGTCCAAAGTACTCACCTAAATGCTGGCCCAAACTAGCACTCGACTCTAGCTCAAGCAAGCAACACTAGACGACACATGGTCTATATAAAGAGAACTCCAAAATCTGAAACAAAACAATGCTGTCAAAATCTGATTTTTTTTAACTTGTGCGTCTCTTTTCTTTCATTTTCTTTTTTTTTGCACTTGCCTCTTTTATTTTATTTTTTTTAATTCAGAGCAGCATGTATATTAAAGCACACTAATCAAAGATTACACATTCTAGAATGGAAGAAAACTCAAACTAGACGGCGAACGAACGACGAAAACGGGTCCTGAAACTTCGGAGGCCGTTTTGAGGCCCTAAACGACCTTTTTTTGGGGGGTTTCACTTTTTTGAAAGCCCCACGAAGTCAATCAGAGCCAACTATTTCAATTTTTGTTAGCTTTCCAATGAGCCAAATAACATTATAATCCGAGTTCGAATGCAAAAGTTATGACCGTTTTTGTGAACACCACTACACGAGTTCAACTTCTAGTGATTAAAAGTGGGGGGGGGGAGGGCTAGGATGGAGCTCGGCTATGACACAAGATGGAAACCGACAGGGACTCCCCACAGAAGAAATCGGCCTAACCCTAGAAACCGAGTTGGGCTCCAAACCAAACTGCTACAAACCCTAACTCGGTTAAGAACAGATCTACCTAGTTTTTTTTTCTAGATGCAAAAACTCAAACCAAAATCAAGACACTAAAATTTAGTCCAGCACTAAAACTCGACAATGGACACAAATTCAGCATGGTAAGACTAAAACTGGAATTGTACAAGCACAACTAGTGTTCGGTTTTTGGGTGATTTTCGATGATCGAAATATTTTTGTGGGCCAATTTTCTGGTTATAGGTATGAAAAACTAATCTAAAACTGAAATCACACCGGCCAATCTGAGCTCTAATACCACTTGATGTAAGAATGGTCCCGATCTTCCGGTGGATGACCATTCGATTTGTAGAGAGTGACTTTGACGACGAGGCTACTTGACTAAAACTCGATCAAACCGTCCAACAAATGTTAAACCACACTCTTGTCATTATCAACCTTGCCAAGAACGATGGTTGATCTGATCACGAAGATCAATTCCTACAAGCAATCGAAGAACAAGAAAGAATTCAAGTAAAGAGCAATCTGAAAATTACTAGATATAAAAGTCGCACAAGGATAGTTGAGGTTCTGTAACACAAATTTGTTGGTCTAACCGACACAAGAGACAATGTGGAGTTTGCACACACAGGCTAAACTGATCTAAACAAAACCTAAGGACTAAAAGTGGTAGCCACAAAGGTTATAAGGAGGTGTTGGCGGGGGGTGGGGGGGTGGGGTGGATCGTCCAAGGGTTTGTGCACCACCAGAGGGAGCGCACACAACCTTGGCTTGGATCCCAACACTATTACAAGGCCCAAGTTGGCCCAACAGGTGATGCAACGTATCTCTTTAATGATTGTGACATGTAGACAGTGAATCTGAAGGTGGGGCTAGATCCGTTGGAAAGGTCTCATCGTCAGTTTTCCATCAAGTACTCGTACACCTCCAACGGATTCCGTATGTGAAAGTTATGATCGTTTTAAGTCGGTGCTGTCATGCTAACTCCGAATTGTTGTGGTAGTAGTGCTGCTCCCCTCACCTTAGTTCCTGAGTAGAATAAAATCACATGATTTAGGTAGCAATACATCCTCAAGAGGAAAATTATGAACTCCTAGAAATGAGCTCACATATTAATTCAACTGTCATGCGCGTGCCCTTGTCATAGGTCCTTGCCTAGCATCTTGTGGATGAGTGTTGTGTGTATCCAATGAAGTGATGTCCTCATCATTCCTAACCTCCGATGCCAAGGTAGCCATGAAGGATCCTCAAGCTCGGTGAGTCCTGGTCGACTTCGTGTCCAGTTTGAGCATCGCCTCATCTCATGGAACCTCTACGCACCTCCTACTTCAGCTATCACCGCCCACACAGAGCTACCACCGTGAACCTCTCTGTCCCCACCACCGCCATCGATGAAAACACCTCTCCAGTGAGTCCTTGACCCCACCAAGGCTAATTTCTCCATCTATGAGTCCCCCTGAAGCTGTGCATGCACCTTGTTTCAACTGATTTCCATCGAGAAGACCTGTCACTATGAAGCTTGTTGTCGTCGTCTCTGTTCATCGCCATCAAGCTGTCTCAACCCTTCTTCGACCTCATAGTCAGCTTCCTCATGATTGTGGAGAGATACTAGAGCATAAGCCTCCTCTAATTTGGATAGTGTAGTGCATTTGTGCCGTAATCGTTAGTGAGGTCCATGGTGCCACCGGCTCGCCTCAGGCGACCCTAGGGCCCCGAGCCACAACTAAACCCTTTGCGACAACACCTTAAGCTGATTTGAGTTGTAAGTCCACCTTGTGTTAGCCCCTAGCGCGAGTACCATGTTCACCTGAGGCTTCTCGCCGCCACTCGCCACCGCACCGCCAATTTCATCCACCTTTTCGGCCACCTTCACCTCCCCTAGCATCGCATTGGACCCATCTACCCAATTTCTGGCTCCCCTGAGCTTTTTCGAACATTCCTGGCCCCGGCGAGCTTCTCCTCCTCTCGACCGCGTGCACGCTCACTGTTCTCTTCACTCTCTCTTTGCCAATGGGACCCACGTCGTTGGGGGATTAGTTAGTGCTAAATGACAGTACTTAAACATACTAAGTCAATGATAGGTGGGACCAACTGAAAAGATAATCGAAAATATGATTTTAAACATGTTTAGTTAATATATGATGAGTGTATGACACGTGGGATCACCTCTGTTTTATAAATAAAATCAATAAAATAAAAATATGAGTAACTTACAAGTAGGCCCCACATGTAAGTTAATAAAAATCAGAAAAATGAGAAAAGCCGAAAATACATTTTCTCTACTGGAAAGCGTAAACCACAGTAGAGTTCAGAGGAAAATACACTTTCTTTGTTGGAAAGCGTAAACCTCAGGAAATACGCTTTCGATGTTAGCCCTTTTCTAATTTCTGGAATTTTCAAACTGAAGCAAATTAAAACATTAATGACATTTGCATACAAACTCCAAATCGAATGAATCTTTTTTTATAATTTCATCTAAAATCATGCTCTACTTGAATGTGCAAAAATATTTGGATTTTTTTGCTGTTGAAATTATTTGGCTATATTTAATTTGCTTTCAACTCTTTTGAATAGACGTTGATTGTTCAAGTGAATTTTACAACATTCATCCATCCACTTATTTAGAGCAAGGCAAGCACCCCCTTTGACCAGGTTGATCCTACTATTTTAATTATTGTACTTTTTTTTGCAAAATCTATTACGCATGCGTGTATGTTTGCTTAAAATTACTATATTCGGGAATATCGGTAGTCGTAATCCTATTCGATGCATGAACCTCCTTGAAATATTGATATCTTTACTATTGTAGCCATTAGGTTATGATATATACAATAGATGATGTCAATTTGAGAATTTTAAGTGCGAGTATCACGCAATTGCTTAGTCAAGATATAGTATTTACTAAAATTTGCTAAAAGGATGACATGATGCACATGAAATTGGGAGTCTTGAAATGATGGGTTTACCTCTTTTATTTTGTATAATAATAAAAATAAAAAACTTAGTTTGCGATGCGGGCAAGTTATATTATATTCTGAGAAGTGTGAGATGTGTATCTCACAAGTAGATAGGGGGAGATCCTCACCCTAGTCAATTAAGAACCAAACACCATCATGTCCTATCTAAGCTTAAGAGTACAACCACAATGTCGGTATGGGATGACATTATCTAATTAAGTCATTGAAAACTAGCCTTGCACGTTGATAGGCTGTAGTAGTGCGAGCATGACCGATGTAGGCTTGTTCGAAGGGGCTCCGTTCACCACGGTATTGGGCACAAAGCTTGCTGACACAACGGTGAATGCCTCACTAAGACGGGGGGGCGGGGGGGGGGGGTGTATGTGAGGACCCCGGTTTATTTGGCTTGTAATGTTTAGTCATCCATTGACCCTAACATCACAAACAAAATAACTCGTGTCTTCGAGATATGTATACTTCCCAGAAATGCAGTATACACACCCCTATACAGAGGACGTTCTGGCCACACACTTCTTTTGGCCAAAAATGCGGCGAGATGTTGAGCGGTTTGTGGCTCGCTGCACTACATGTCAAAAAGCTAAGTCTCGCTTGAATCCACATGGTTTGTATATGCCTCTTCCTGTTCCTTCTATTCTGTGGGCAGATATTTCTATGGACTTTGTTTTAGGATTACCCAGGACTAAGAGGGGGAGGGATAGCATTTTTGTTGTTGTGGATCGTTTTTCTAAGATGGCTCATTTTATACCATGTCATAAAACCGATGATGCCACTCATATTGCTGACATCTTTTTCAAAGAGATAGTTCGTTTGCATGGTATGCCTTCTACTATTGTTTCAGATCGTGATGCCAAGTTCTTGAGTCACTTTTGGCGTACTCTATGGAACAAGTTGGGTACAAAGTTGTTGTTCTCTACAACTTTGTCACCCACAAACCGATGGCCAAACCGGGTGGTAAACCGCACATTGTCTACCATGCCGAGAGCTGTCTTGACGAATAATTTGAAGTGTGGGAAGAGTGTTTGCCGCATGTTGAGTTCGCATATAATCGGCGGCACACTCCACCACCAAGGTAAGTCCTTTTCAGGTAGTATATGGATTCAATCCCCGTGCCCCTCTTGATATTTTACCTTTGCCTACTAGTGAGAGAGTTCATAATGATGCTAAGGAGCGTGCTGATTTTATTGTCAAAATGCATGAGACTACTAAGGCAAACATTGAAAAGATGAATGAAAAATACTGAGGATTCTTGGTAGTAAAGGTAGAAAGGAAGTTAAACTTGAACAGGGTGATTTTGTTTGGTTGCACTTGAGAAAGGATAGATTTCCTGAGTTAAGAAAGTCAAAATTGATGCCTAGAGCTGCTGGTCCTTTTAAGATAGTTGAGAAGATAAATGATAATGCATATAAACTTGAGTTGCCTCCAGAGTTTGGGGTTAGTCCCACCTTTAACATTTCAGATTTGAAGCCATACTTGGGAGAAGAAGATGAGGCCGAGTTGAGGACAACTCCGCTTCAAGAGGGGAGGATGATGAGGACATCACTTCTTCGGATACACACAACAATCCTCCACTTGACATTCAAGGACCAATCACTAGAGCTCGCGCCGACAATTGAATTCTGGTGAGCTCGTTCCTAACTACTTCTTTTGTTTATTTGAGAATCGATTGCTACCTAATGATCTAATTATGATTAGGAACCATGGAGAGGACCTGGAAGTACTTGGAGAAGGGCTACGAGGCGCACAAGTCCAGCGAGGCGGTCGAATCATGTTGGAGTCCCAACTCAAGCCGACTTGAATCAATTCGGAGTCAGGACCAGGCCGCACTAAAACGGATGCCCAGATCGTATCCGGGCCCCATTTTGGACGTTCCACATATGTATGGAAAGCTGAGAAGACGACCTTTCCAATGGCTCTGGTCCCATGTCAAAATTCCTTCTGAGTCAACAGGAATCGTCGAAACAAGTGGGCATTCAGAATCTGTCGTGGTGCTGCGCCACCGTCTTTTGGGCCGTTCGCTTTGTATCGTGTTGGAGCCCATTAGGGCGCGTCCCAGGGTTTTGCACGCCCTCAATCCTTTATATCCAGCCGCCACCCCCACCATTAGGGTGGGGTTTTGCTAGATTAATTCTGTCTTGAACAGTTTACGCCGTTCATCGGTTTGTGAGACCCCAACTTTCGAGTGCTAAAACAATACATCTGCAATTCCGTTGTGTTCTTCCTTGTTCTTGCTTGTGTTCTTCGATTAGCAGCGAGGATTAGCCTTCTTAGGCGAGGTCAACCGGGCTGCGCACGGTTGATAACCTGAGGAGACGTGGTGCTGCGATTGCGGGGTTCGGAACGTGTTGTTCGGAAGCCGAATCGATTTGTGTCGCGTCTCCACTAAATCGAACATATCCAGAACCTGTTGGAAGATCGGGACCCCGTTCCCATCACACGGTATGGTGGCTATTTATAGAAAAGAAATTCAGGATTATTTGAATTGTTTCGATATTTTTAAAGCCCCAACGACAAAAAAAGGGGGCCAAATGGGCAAATTAGCTAGATGGGCCGTGCCGTGTCGACACGGACCTAATGCCCATAAGCATGCCGGCATAGTGACGTGTCGGCCTGTCGTGGCTCCCGCCCCCCCTTTACTCCCTCCCGCCCTGCTGGCCCGTCGCCTCCACACCGGCCATCGCCTCCTCCTCCTTGGCGTTGGCCTTGCTCTGCCGCCGCCGCGCTTGCTGCTCGGCCTCCACCTCCTCATCGCGTCGGTCTTGCCCAACCGCCTCCGTGCTGACCATCTCCGCGCTGACCGCCTCCTGCTCCTCCTTGGCACCAACCTCGCCTCGCCACCATTGTGCCGGCTGTGCCCACCGCCCGATCTCCAACCTCCTTGTAACATCCCAAATGTATAAATGGGTGTGTGTTTCAAATGTAAGAAAATGTGTAGAAATTAAAACTTTTTCTCACATCTTGAAACTCTTGAACTCTTCTATAATTCTTGTCAAGAGTTGTGGAATTCAAAAACACAAAGCTCCGGTTGACTAAAGTCGAACCCCTATTCAACTTGTCACAAATCCTGAGACAAACTTTGGGAAATATTTTTCCTTGGTTCTAGGAATGATGGGTGACCCCTCTGAATTATTTCATAATTTTTAGAAATTATTTGATAATTTTTGGAGGTAGGTCGAACCAATTTTTCAATTGGTCAAACCCTAGAACAGCCTTGATGAATTTCTAGAGAAAAATGCAGTGCACAAAAACCTCTGGAAATTTTATGTAAGGTTAATCTTGGAGTAAGGAAGCTCCAGTTAAAGTTTTGGAATTTTTGGAGTTAGTTTACTACCTCTAAAAATTCCTCTAACCTCAGTCTTCAAATTTAAATTCAAATCTAGTACTGTTCCTTGGGTCCGAGCTGCTTTCCACGCGGGTTGAACCCAACCCACTTCCCCAGCTCAGCCCGTGCTCCTCCTCCCGTGCGAGGTCGTGCGCCGTTGGATCAAATCCAATGGCCACGACCTCCGCCACAACCAACTGCGGCCAGCTCAGCCGAGCTCCTCCTCCTGCGCGAGGTCATGCGTCGTTGGATCAAATCCAATGGCCACGACCTTCACCACAACCAACCCACTTCCCCAGCTCAGCCCGAGCTCCTTCCCCGCGCGAGGTCGTGCTCCGTTGGATCCAAATCAACGGCCATGACCTCCCCTCTCATCTCGTCGCCGTCAGATCCAGATCTCGCGCCACGACCTCCCTCCTTTTTCGGTGTCTTGCCTAATGCCCGGACCTCCGCACCTCGACTAAATGCGCCGTTGGATCGAGATCCAATAGTCACGACCTCCCCTCTCCTTGCGTCGCCGTCAGATCAAGATCTCACGGCCACGACCTCCTCAGCGTCGTGCGCACCAGCCACGACCTCCCCTCAATGTTGTGCGCCCTTGGATGTAAATCCAATGGCCACGACCTCCCTTCACCGTTGTGCGCCCTTGGATGTAAATCTAATGACCACGACCTCCCTTTGCGTCGTGCGCACCAACCACGACCTCCCCTCAATGTCGTGCTCCGTTGGATGAAAATCCAACAGCCACGACCTCCCCTCCATGTTGTGTGCCCTTGGATGTAAATCCAATCGCCACGACCTCCCCACCTCTTTTCCGCGTCCTACGCAACCGCCACGACCTCCTACCTCTGTTCGTCGCCGTTGGATTGAAATCCAACCGCCACGACCTCCCCTCCATGTTGTGTGCCCTTGGATTGAAATCCAACAGCCACGACCTCCCTTTGCGCCGTGCGCAACACCCACGACCTCCCCTCCATGTTGTGTGCCCTTGGATTGAAATCCAACGGCCACGACCTCCCTTTGCGTCGTGCGCAATGCCCACAACCTCCCCTCCATGTTGTGTGCCCTTGGATTGAAATCCAATGGTCACAACCTCCCCTCGATGTTGTGTGCCGTTGGATCAAAATCCAACAGCCACGACCTCCCATCGCGTCGCGCGCACCAGCCAGACCTCCCACCTCCCTGTTGTGTGCCGTTGGATCAAAATCCGACAGCCACGACCTCCCATCGCGTCGCGCGCACCAACCAGACCTCCCACCTCTCCGTTGTGCGCCCTTGGATGTAAATCTAATGGCCACGACCTCCCTTCTATGTTGTGCACCGTTGGATTAAAATCCAACCAGCCACGATGTCCCCTCGCTTGTCAGTGTCACGCGCACCAGCCAGACCTCCCCACCTCTGTTTCGCGCCATTGGATGCAAATCCAATGGTCACAACCTCCTATCTCCTTTTAGCGCGCGACCTCCCCTTTTTTGTTTCGCAACCGCCCGATACGAATCCAACGGCTGCGACCTCCCCAATTGAGATCTTGTGGTCACGACCTCCCCCTTTCCCTTCAGACCCCTGAATCAGATCCAAGGGTCACGACCTCCCCCTTGTTTCTTATCGAACGGTTGAGGGCAGCGCCTGTTCTTCTCCTTCCTCGGGCTCGCGCGCGTGCGCCATGGCAGAGGGGGAGCAGTTCCCTGTCACCTCCCAACCGCTTTTTTCTTTGCCAAGATTAAATCTTTGGTCGACCTTCCGCCCCTAGGTCCTGCTCTGACCTGCCTCCATCCCCTCCACGTCCTTGTGGCGCCATGGACCGAGCTGTGGGCTAAGCTCACCATGGAGCTTAACCCTAGCTCATGGCCTCTGCTCCTCGGCTTTATAAGGTCCTCTTGTTCCTCCTTGGCACTCTTTAAACACCACTTAGCTTCTCCTTTGCTCTAAGGAGCTCAAGCACCCGTGAGCCCCTTGGCCACCATTGTTGCACCTCGGAGCTCCTCCGTGCCGACTGGGTTCCAGGGGTCCTTCCTCAGCTCTCTGTGCTTCCTCTTGAGCCCCTCATCACCCTGGAGCTTTCCCCTAACTTGATTTTAGCTTGTCTCCACAGGAGCGGGCTAATTTGGAGTTGGTCTCCTTGCGGCCGTGAGCACCTCCTTCTTCCCCTTCACCGGTAAGGACCTCCTCCTTTCAACTCCTTGTTCTGGGAGCACCTCCTAGCTATATGGAATGCATCTTGATGACCCGGTGCGGTTAATTATGCCTAGGTCCTCTCCTCCGCGTTGTCCTCCTCAGCGCCGGCAAGTTCCTCCGCCGCCAGAGCTCCTCTGTCCTCCTCGGTCCCTCCGCGACCTCCAGGTTCCTCCTTAGTAGCCCATAGATGCGAGGGCACCCGCTTGAATGGCTGTTGTGAAGCTTTCCTTCCATTTTGCTTTTGGCCGTGTGCTACCGCGCCGCTCTCCTCCGACTCGCCGGCGCTCTGGTCCACTACCGCAGGTGTGAGTGGTACCAGTGGGTGCGCACTGCTATTACGCACCCGTACCTGGCACCCATTCGCACCGTCGTGCCGTAGGTCGCCGGCGGTGAGGAGACCTTTGCCGTCGGGTGTGTTGTCGGACGAGTCCGACAACTGTAGCGATGTCCTAGGGCTGTTCGTGTTTAGATCTGGGGCTCAGATTGCCCGGGGGTTCACGTGTGCGCTGTGTGTGTTGGTCGCGAGCCGTCCATCTCGTGATCAACGGTCCACGACCTCCGCCCCGTTCGCGCGCGCGAGTTCCGAACGTGCCGCGCGCGATCCAATCTGGACCGTCTGATGCATCATCGACGGTCCACATTCATTGGTTCTGCGCGGGCGCGAGCACGCATTGCCGGCAAGTCTTGGGCCGTCCGATCCAAGATCAACGGCCCAGGTTCGTCCGCGTCGAATCGATTTTAGGAATTCCCGATGGATTTATTTGTAAACTGAAAAAGGTAATAAACTTTGAAAATGCATAACTATTTCATTTTAGCTCCTATTGAGTTGATTCAAATTTAATCTAAAAATGGTTGTAAGTTTAGTTCGGCTCCAGAAAATGGATTGGTAAATTGGTTTCAAAATTAACTTTAAATGTTGCTCTAAATGTTGCATTTAACTTGTAAAATGCATAAGTAATTCTCTATAGATTCTTTTTGAGTGAATCAAACTTTGCTGGCTTCCTCTATTAGTGTACTAAATGGTAGAATAGGATTTAGGCATGTCACTATTTTCAAAAGTATTGTGGGTGCATTTTTATTTGTGCTCTTTTGCATGTCTTTGAAAAATCATAAAACATGCATCATAGCTCCAAATGAGGTGAACTCAATTGTGTTATTCATCTCATGAGGTGCTTGTTTTACCATAAAAATCCCAGGTACAACACCTCTGTGGAAAATTGTGCTTGAGAATTTAATTCGGATGAACACTAACCGAATTGAATTTTTCCAGCATTTTTCAGGCTGAGCAGATTTGTTTTGGCCATAACTTTTGCATTGAGAATCCAAATCAATTGGTTCTTGTTGATAAATTCTTTAAAAATCATTCTCTAGATTCTGTAAAAATTTCAGAGCATTTGGAGTAAGTTTGCTGTGGAGTCCTTTCGGTTTTCTTCGTTCTTATCGGTTCTTTTCGCATTTTCGTTAGGTGCCGACGAGTGTGTTGATCCCGTGAGTGATCCTTTGCAGCATAGTGAGCATCTCCAGCAAGGCAATCAGTTTGATCATGTTTAATCCCTTTACTTTCAAAGTCTAATACTTTGTTTAACTTCTATGTATGCATGCTTACTTTGTGTTACATTATCGATTAGTTAACCCCATAGATGCATACTCTGTAGGTAAATGTCATTCTCTACTACTAAGCCTAGGATTATCTTGCTGTGATTTAGAGTTCGATGGATGGACTCTTATCACTTAGTAGTTGCGTTGTTAATGCTTAGAAATGCTTAGATAACAGTAGAAATGGGCGGTTGTCGACATTATGTCGATGACCTTGATCACACAAAAATTATTATTCCATTATGTCCAGCACTTGTGCTTTGTTACTTTGTAAACAAATAAAACAAAAATGAAAACAAAATTGTTTCATGACTTGGGCACAATGGATGTTGGTGTGATTTGTTGGGTGTGAATGGAATGGTGCCTAAGTCCCCAAGGACCGAGTTACTTGTGTCACAAAGCCAAGCGTTTTTGCGTGCTAACCACACGAGGGGGATATGGGACCCCTCTTGACTAAGTACTTTGGGGGGGTGTTAATTATTGAGTCGATGGTGGTTAAAATGTTTTTATAGGGATTGGGAGCACTCGCAGTTGCTTAGGCTGGGCCAGTGCATCCTACCCTTTGGGTTGTCGCGACTCTTAATTAGCATCACCCATTGGAAATGTCTCGTAGGACTTAGCCGTGCCGGCATACCAAAGGAAGTGTGCTAAATAGCTTGGCGAAAAGGCGGTCTGACGTGTGGGTACATTGGTACACCCCTGCAGGGTTCAAACTATTCGAATAGCCTCGTCCTAGGTTATGGACATGCTTGGTAAGGTCGTGCAAGAACTAGACTAAACTTTTAATTAAAACTTGTTGGGTGGTATGAATGGGTAATTCATGCTATTGTTGTGGTGACTATTGGGTTAGTCACTTCCAGGATCGTTCTTGTCATCTATCTATTGTTATTATGTTGTTGTCTCGCTGTTATTTGCAAATTAAAAATGAATTGTAAAACTGCTTTGAATCTATTTAATTATTGCAAATGAAAACTTGCTTTATGCTAAAATGAGCCTAAAGCCTTCCACTTATATAAAGCTTGCATGTAGCATATGTATAGGTCTGTTACCCTACACGTAAGTCTTGCGAGTACATTTTTGTACTCATTTGCTTTGCTTAACTAATTTGTTGCAGAGGAGGTGGAGCCCCAAGGGCCCCACTTTTGTGAGATGTGCTGTGGATGGGACGACTAGCTTGGTGGCCCAGTCGGTTGCCTTGTGGGTTTTAGGCAAACCGTATGGCTTTTGTTTATCGCCATCTTATGGCTTTTGCTTCCGCTGTTATTTATCTTCCTTAGTTGTTATTTGGCCAATCGGCCCCTTTTGTAATAACTCTCGCTATTATGTATGTCTTTGGATTAATCTAGTTTGTGCTTTGGTTCTATGTCTTGTATGAAATTGATGCATAATTTTATAAAGGGGTGTGTATACTGCATTTCTGGGAAGTATACATATCTCAAAGACACGGGTTATTTTGTTTGTGATGCTGGGGTCAATGGATGACTAAGCATTACAAGCCAAATAAGCCGGGGTGCTCACACTCCTCCTCGCCCTCGGTGCTATCGTGTCGTGCTAGGCCCGGGCCGTCCCGCTAGGCCGGGGTGCGGACCCAAGCACGGCACAACCGCTCGTGCCCTGTCGGCCTAGCCCATCTGTAGTGTGGGTCGTGTCGTGTTTCAGGGCGGCCTGGCTGGCACGGCCCATCTAGCCATCTATATCCCCTGCGATCTGCCACACCCACATCCACTCCAATAGAGGGTAAAAAAGTAATCTTCTTCTGACTTGCATTTGCTCGTGAAGAGAGAGAAAGGCAAAAAAGGAGTATAAATGAAAGGATTTTTTTTGGCTAAAATGACATCGTTGAAGTCCTCAATAGCAAATCTAGCTCCCTCCCGACATCAAATATAAAAATGGCACCGCAAAGCCTCCACTGCCCGACACGTCGTCGAGTTTGTGCCCCTGGGGGCGGACCCCTCCTTAGTCCGTACCCTAGGGGGCACCTCACTCGTTTGGAGGAGGGGTCCGCCCCTAGGGGCACGGACTCAGCGACATGTCGGGCGGCGGAGGCTCTATGTTGCTATTTTTGTATTTGATGCCGGGAGAGTGCTAGATTTGATATTGAGAGTGTCAATAGTGTCATTCTAGCCAAAAACTCTGAAAGAAGCTGTCTTTGCTTTGCAGTTTTTCAGTAGGTGAGAGAGCCTGAGAGGAGAATAGAGAAGAAAATATTAGGCAAGCTCCTAAGGGCATGTTGTCGGACCCGGGAGTAACACCCACAAATCCTCCATGTATTTCTGAACTAGTCTCATGATCAGTAGCTAGTTCACACAGTAACCAGATATGTTAACATCCATAAATCGCACAACTTTATTAATAATCAATAGAGTTTATTACAAGAAAGGCTTACAAGCCAACAATAAACAAACACAGCGAAAGATGAAGAAGACATAGTAGTGTCCAGCTGATCTGCCACAAGCAATCGATTGGGGTAGCAGCCTAGTCGTTGCAATCCACACTGATAGCAGAGTCCTTCTCCTTTGAAATTTATTTGCATTAAGCAAGGGTGAGCAGAACTTCTGTGCTCGCAAGTTAAACACAATAATAGATTATAATGCATACAAGGATATATCAAAGGAAGGCTTCTTGGTTGAATTTGCATAAAGTAATGTTTTCCTTAAATATTTGTACTAAGTTCCAAAGCGGTTATTCTATAACTAAAGTTTATTTTATAAATTCTCAAGTTTAATAGTAGGATATCCTCCATATGAAATATGGTGATGGATACCCTCCTATCACATGGCTAACTGCCCAAATTTTTCAATTGGATAAACTATCCAAAATTATTTGTCAAAATCTTTTGGAAACAAAATCGAAGTTTAACTTTGAGTGGCTTTGCTCAGCATGTCCATGACCGTGGACACGGCTATTCGAATAGTTTTACACTCTGCAGAGGTTGTACAACTTTACCCACAAGAGATAATCAACTTGTACTGTCCGCTCACACACTTCCGTAGGTGTGCGGCTAAGAGATTATCACAAGGCCTTTACAATGCGCCATTCCAAAGTAGTTATGCCCGCTAAGGTTTCACTTCCTTTGGACTAACCATCCGCCAGAAGCCCTCTCTTGCGCCGCTAAGGTTTGACTTCCATTAGGCTAACCACCTGTCGGAAGCCCCCTCTTGCGCCAAGCGGGAATACTGTCTAACCAATACCCACACACCAAAATGGCACCACTAACAATGGAACACTATAAATTATTTAGCCTAGCCTGTCCCATTCCAGACTTATGGCAGTACGGTGGGGCGTAGCAGAATACGCTCAAAGACCGGTCCTTAACTGACTTGGGTAACCTCCAAAATAACCCCTAGGCCTCAACCCTACTTGAATTGAGCCCATGTATAAACCTGCACCTACCTACTATCCATTTCGCCCAAGTATAAACGAACTTTTCCTTTATTTCATTTTTCAAAGCATTTGTAAAATCTTCCATGACAATCCAATGCCATATACTTTTAAACAACATTTGATTTTTGACTGTAAATTCCCAAATCAAATATTTCAGGTCTAAGCATGACTAAGCATAATTTTTCCCAATTTGTTCTAGTTCATACTATTGTATAAACTAGATTTTCATCTAAGGTGTTAAGGTAGGTTTGTTTCAATGTCAAGATTGACTGTACAAAGGATTTAAGCATAACTATAATTTAAAAACAGGAATTTAAATTACATTGAATAGAAATACACATGCAATAATAATTAAAAATAGAATTTAAATAATTTGAAATAATAGAATCAAATATGATCAAAGGTATAACTTGTCGTGCTTGATTAATCGTTGTTCTCAAACGGCGTCGAAATCCGGTTGTCCGAAGTTGTCGAAATCTATACGCGAAAACGAGCTAAATTCAAATACAATGCACATAAAATCCAAAAATTATAAAATAAATACTGCAAGGAAGATATCGACTTTATATGAATTTAGGAATTTGAATCGACGGAATCGGAGTTCGTATGAGGGAGAACGAATTTTGGGAAGTTTTGGTGTCATATGGAATAATGTAATTCCGAAAATTACTGTTCACTCGAATGGTTGTTTCGGATATTTTACATGCAAACTGAAGCAAAAGGATTGTATGAATGCATTGTGGACCCATTTGCTGGTGAGAGAAGGATGAAAGAGAGAAATGAATGTGTTGGTCCGAAACGACGACTAAAGAGGGGGGGGGGAGGGGTTGAATAGGAGCACTGTCTATTTTTTGCTTTGATCAGATTCAACATGATTTTGACTCTAATAGCTATGAGAGCTACGAAGATCAATATATATGCATAGCAGAAGACTTGTATTGAATCCAATTCAAACCCCCAAGCGCAACAACCGAAAACACAAAAACGCGCTGATGAACAATAACTATGAACAATGCTAGTAGTACTAGTGAACAGTAGCGGTACTACCGAAAATTGGAACTACCAGATGAACGGTGCGGTGCTATCGGATGAACAGTAAAATCAGACAACGAATAGGAAAATCAGCTTGAAAACGAAATAAAAAATTGGCACAACTTTTGATCCACAACTCCAAACTTTATGAAATTTGAAACATACCCTCTCTAGGATGTCAAGAACCTATTCGAACCAAGGATCATGAAGATCATTGCCAAAGTTCCAACCTTTTTCTGTTTGAGTGAAGGTTGCTTCAAAACCGAGCCAAAATCAAACTTTGATCTAAAAGCTTGCTCGTAGGTAAAGGATGATCAAGATGATCTTAGAAGTATTCCCACATATCACAGCAAGCAAGATCACCATAAGAAACCAAAGAAAAACCAATGAATCATCAAAAACCCAAAATCACCAAAAGAGAGAGCAAGAACAAAGAAAGAGTCATCTTGAAGAATCTTGCTTTGATTGATTGGAGATTAAAGTTGGTTTACAGCCACTCTATCATGGAAGACAAAGACTGAACCCTTGAGCACACAATCAATCCAACTCTCTAGAACCCTAACCTCTCCACTTTTCTCTCCTAACCCTAAAACACAAAACTAGGGTTTTAGATATGAGGGTTGGGCGGCGCACAACCAGCACCCTTCCCTATTTATCATGGAGGCTAGCTTCTAGAAGGATATCTCTAATGGGCACCTGTTAAGCCCACACACAAATGGGTTTCATTTACGCACGCATTTCAAAGCATCGTCTTCATCTTCTCTTAACCTAAACCACTTCTCCTTGGGCCGTAGTTTAGCCAAAAGCCACCAAGGCGGTATTTTGGTGAAGTTACCAAAATACACCTTCTTCACCCTTTTCCAAAGACCGAGTCCAATCTTCACGAAGCAATCCCATGCTTCACCACGTGTAGGTTGATCAACGGATCTCTTCATATCGGCAAGCCTCCCTCATCCGGCTACCACCGAAACCAACATGGCACTTGCACCGACCCCCGCGCCACTTGATGTAACCCGTCGCACCGAACTAACGTTTGTAGCGACCGACCCGAGGTCTCCTGGGGAGGTCCATCAGGACCACCCAAGAGGTCCTTCAGACCACCTGGGAGGTCATTCAAGATCGCCCGAGAGGTCCTTCAGACCACCCGAGAGGTCTATCAAGATCACCCGAGAGGTCCGAGGGTGGTCGTGAGGCTTGGGGAGACTCCAAGTGCCACGACCTGACCCAGGGGTGGTCGAGAGACCACCATCTGAGGAGGTCGTGAGACCTGGGATGACCCCAAGTCCTCTTTGTGAACTGAGCTAGTCCCAAGGATCAATGGCTAGCTCTTCATAGCAAACAAAAGTGGTAACATACATCAAACGCAAGATTTATTGACAACAGAGTTGATTATAAAGGGGAGGCTTAAGAGCCAACAAAATAAAATACAGCGGAAGATAAAACAGCAGACCACTCGATTCACCACAGGCAATCGGCTGGAGGGCGCAGCCTAGACATCCTAGACCACAAGCTTCTTGAAGACGTCCTCACCTGCTCAATAACATTATCAAGCAAAAGTGAGCACAACAACCGTGCTCGCAAGTTACACCCGTCAAATAACAGAATGACATGCATACATGGATATCTCAAAGGAAGGCTTAATATAGTTGATTTGCGTAAAGCCAAGTTTCTTTCAAATACAAATACTAAATTCCAAGGCAGTTATACAATAATTAAAATTTATTTTCCAAAACTAGTTTTACAGTTTGGATAACATTCATCAACAAGTGGTGAAGGATACCCTCCTGTCACAAGGCTCCTAGCCGAAACCCATTTGGATAGAGATCCAAAACAGTTTAACAAAGTCCTTTTGAAAACAAAACCAACATCTAACTTTGAGAGGCTTGCTAGCACATCCATGACCGCAGACACGGCTATTCGAATAGTTTTACGCCGTGCAGAGGTGTAAAACTTTACCCACATGACACGATTTCTCTAGTTTGTTTGGCATCCGTCGATACCACCACTCACTGCCGAAGGTAAGTGGTCTAGAGTACGTGACTAGGTCTTTACAGTGCATAATTCCACCACAGTCCACCCTCGCTAAGGTTTCGCCCCACCCTGAGGATAGAAACCCGCAGAGATCAAGGGCCCCCTCTTGCGCCAGGCGGGACTAACTGGTCATACAAATGACTACCCACTGCATCAACAGGATCGACCGCGATGGAACTTTGCAAATTAGTCAGCCAGGTCCCCTCCCCATTCCCAGGACGTGTGGTCGTACAGTGAGGCATAGCAAGTTAGCACTCGGAGACTGGTCCTTAATTGACTTGGGCGACTACCTCAACCCTGGGCATCGGATGACACGATTCCCGTGCATTAACATGCACCAACGAAACAACCAGTGCTGCCCAAGTCTAAATCCATTTTCCTTTTGCTTGCTTTTCAAACACATTTGCAAACCTCCAAGACAACCCAATGCCATGGTAGAAACATTTTTGACGACATTGGTCTTTTAGCAGTAAAACTTCCAAATCAATATTTTGGTCTAAGCATGAGTAAGCATCAAGTTTTGCAATACATGCTAGTTCATACTAGTGTACCAACTAGCTTTTACTACGGTGACAAGGGGTGATCAATTCAATAATCAAGATTGGTTGTACCAAGGAATTAGGAGTAACTACAAAGTTAAAACAGGGATTGAAATACTTGAGTTAAAATAAGCATGCAGTAATAATTTAAAACGGAACATAGATAACTTGAAATACTAGGTTCAATATGATCAAGGATTTAACTTGCCTTGCTCAAAAGCTTGAGGAACTACTTCGGACAACTCGAGATCCCCGGAGACAACGCGACCTACACAAGAACGAAGCGAGGCAAATAAAGACCAAATAAGATCCAAATGAACTCCAAACAAACCGAACTGGAAACAAACAGCAAAGAACAGAGCTAGAAGAACTAAGAAAGGGCTATCAGGAGGAGGTCCAACGGGTTAGGAGGAGGTCCAGCTGAGAGGGTGGTCCTTGCCAAGACCGAAGAGGGTGGTCTTTGCAAAAAGACCAAGGAGGTGGTCTTTGCGAAAAGACCAGAAAAGAACAAGAGGGTGGTCTTTACAAAAAAGGAGGTCCTGAGAGGGCAAAGAAGGTCTCTGAGGAGGTCCTGAGGAAGAGATCCTAAGGAGGTCTTGAGAGGGAGAGATCCAAAGGAGGAGGTCCAGCAAAGGCTATGACTACGCAATGTGGTCGTAAGAGAAATCAAGGGAAAAGAGCATGGCACAGAGACACTCACCAAAGCTGAGAGGGAGATAGAAGAGGAGGGGGAGGTTGATGGCTTGGCGACGACGGTTGAAGGTGGCACGGGCGCTCCGGCGAACTCCTTCCGTAGTGAGGTGGCGGCGTGAGCTCCGGCAGCTTCTTGGCGGCGAGGAGGCGTCAGCGCAGCTTCAACGGAGTTCTTGGCAAAGCTTCAAGCATGGAGAAAGCTGGACAAGAGCTAGAGAGCTATGTGCGGACAAGGTGAAGAAGGGAGGGCTGCTTAGGCTATTTATAGCCAAGGAAGAAAAAGAGAGAGTCACTGAGAGACTCAAAGACGCACAAGTCAAAGGCAGGTGAAGGATAGGACAAGGCATGGCCTGAAAAGGAAGGAAAAGATGGGGCAAGTAAAGGAAAAGACAAAAAGGGAAGACGAGGTATCACAGAAGTGATAGCATTTACTGCGCAAGGACTTCTGTGGCGGAAGGAAGGAGGAGGCGAGCAGAGCTGACAGGTGGGACCAGTCAACCACACGGGTGAGGTGGTCATAACCAAGGGGTAGGTCGTGACCAGCAAAGGTGGTCCTGACCGCAAAGGTGGTCTTTGCAAAAATACCAACAAGGGCGGTCATGACCACAGAGGTGGTCGTGACCAGAAAAGGGGGTGGTCTTTGCAAAAAGACCCACGGAGGGTGGTCTTTGCAAAAGACCAGGAGGCCCTGCCGACAGGGAGGTCCAAAGGATGAGGATGTGCTGCGGAGGTGCTAAGGAGGTCCCACAGAGGTGCTCTTTGTAAAAAGACTAGGAGGTCGTGACCACAAGGGGTGGTCCTGACCAAAAGTGTGGTCTTTGCAAAAAGGCCAGAGGGTGGTCTTTACAAAAAGGCCACGAAGGGTGGTCTTTGCGAAAAGACCACACGGAGGTCCAGAGGTCGAGGAGGTCCAAACGATAGGGAGGAAACACGCAGCAAAGCGGGGCCGTCCGATAGCGATCGGGTGGTCCAAAATGATGTGAACGTTGAGACCACCTGAACGCTTCATTAAATCAGACCGCCCAAACTCAATCGGACGCTCCGTAACGCTAGGGAACTTTCGGACCGCGCGAAGGTGAAGAGAGGTCCGAACGAAAAGAAGGATCCAACGGGGGAGATCCAAGGAAGGAGGTCCAAAGGCGATCCTGACGGTTAGTTGAAATCAAAGGAGGTCTTGACGGCCAAGATGAGATCAAGGGAGGTCTTGACGATCAGGATGAACTCAAAGGAGATCCTGACGGCCAAGATGGAATCAAGGGAGATCCTGATGGTCAGGATGAACTCAAAGGAGATCCTGACGGCCAAGATGAAATCAAAGGAGATCCTGACGACCAAGATGAAATAAAAGGAGGTCCTAACGGTCAGGATGAACTCAAAGGAGATCCTGACGGTCAAGATGAAATCAAAGGAGGTCCTAACGGTCAGGATGAACTCAAAGGAGATCCTGACAGTCAAGATAAATTCAAAGGAGGTCCTGACGGTCAGGATGAATTCAAAGGAGATCTTGATGGCCAAGATGAAATCAAGGGAGTCTCAATTGGACATGGGGAGGTCCAAATGAACAAGAAGGAGGTTCAAATGGACACGGAGAGGTCCAAATGAACAAAGGGGAGGTTCAAATGAACACAAGGAAGTCCAAATGAACACGAGGGAGGAAAGAAGGTTGAACAGGAGAGTTCCAGAAGGGAAAAATTCAACCCGAAGTTGAATTTCAGAAATCAAAGATGTTTGAAACACAAACCCGAGCATGGAACGTCTCGGGGTGGTTGTGATCCAAGGGGAGGTGAAAACCGAAGGGATGGTCTGGACACAAGAGGATGTCTAGACCAAAAGGGAGGTCTGAGCACAAAGGAGGTCTGGGCATAAGGGAATGCCCAAACAAGAGGGAGGTCTGGGCATACAGGAAATGCTCAGACAACAAGGAGGTGTAAACCAAAGAGGTCTAGAAAGAAAGAGCGGGATCGAGGGAAGAACAGAATGAGCATTGACGGGGAGAGACAACACCAGAGCTCAGACAACTCCAAATAAACCAAGCTTTGGATTAGTTGAAGTTTGATTTAGTCATTTTAAACACTCGAATTCCAAAAATCTCAAGTTAAGCTTTAGGACTTCAACAAAACCAAATGGTTCTTTTTATTTTGAAATTTTTCAAAAAGCTCAGAAAAATCGGGGTGTTACAAACCTACCCCTCTTAAGGGAATCTCGACCCCGAGATTCGGAGAGGCTAGAGAGGTAGGGGCGGGTAGCAAAGGCTTTGACTGGGACTAACGGTTGACGGTTGGGTTCTTTGCCTGTCGCTTCTTCGGACATCTGTTGGCATAATATCCCAATTCTTGGCAGTAGAAGCACTTGATTCCTGAGGCATGAGATGGCTTCTTCCGAGACTGGCCTTGAACAGGTGACTTGGAGGTGCAAGAGCTGGTCTGGGAGTTCTTTGCAAAGTCTTGCTCTTGCTCTACCATCTTCCTCTTGTGACTATTGTCCTGACGATGGCAGGTAGCTTGCAGATTGAGTGCCTTCGGGTTGATTCTGTTGAAACTTAGCTCCTTAGATCCTTGGGATAACTTGATAGATGAATCCATGGTCCCGCCTTCCTCGGCTTGAATGGGAGTGGCTTGATATCTTACACACTACTGTTGCACTTCAGAGGTCAATGATGTCTTCAAATAATCTTTACCTTCTTGACTTGAGCAATTGATTGCTGCTTGGGGTGGTGTCTTAGGTCCTTTTGAGCTATCTTCCAAGGCTGAGGTTGCTTGCAAGGGGCATTGTTTGACAAAAGGCCCTTCCTTGCCACAATAGTTTTAAGCTTGATACTGGACTTCCTTTCTCTTGGAACACTTGATGAAATGGTGTCCGATGTGATTGCAGCTACCACAAAGAATTTCTTGTTCCGGCTTTCCTTTTTGGGGGCATCCATAAGAGAAGTGTCCTGTTTCCCCACATCTGTAATAGAGAACATACTTCCAAGGGTGGTGGCTTACGGGATGAAGGTGGCTTACATCTTCATTAGGAGAGACTTCTGGTGGCTTGATTTTGAATAACTCATCGCAGGGGTGCTCTTCAGGTGTTGCAGAAGCAAAGGCTGGGGAAACATGGCTGACATCCAATTGTTGTATTAACCATTACATCAGTTGAGTCTGGGTGAATAGAAACTGATTCAAGTTCTGGAGTGTCTCTGTTGTCAGTCATTGGTTTTCTTCCGTACTGATACTCTGAGGGGCCTTATGGCTAGCATTGCTTCTATCTTTAGAGCGACGAGAATTCACCATCTGCCGGGTGCTCCAAAGGGTTAGAGAAGGAGACCAAGGGTAGGTAAGAGTCAAAGAGGACAAAGAGGGGATAGAACAAACAACACCCCAGCAAAGAACCAATTCAAAAACTAGCCAGAAGAACAAACAACTGCGACGTTCTAATGATCAGCACTTTCAAACCGGCGAAGCAACTCAATACACAGAAAGAGTCTTGGCAACTGGAGCTATATGGTTGGGCTGACGAGACGATCTTCAATCCTCGGTCTTCAAGAAGGTCTTGCATGCTGTCCTTAGAGGATAGGGACGACATTGCTTCCTTTCTTCCATCCGGCTCTCTTTATGAACCACTTGTCTCAATCATGTGCTGGGTGCTAGCTAGGAGCCATGAATCAAACTTTCCATCTTTGCCAGATCCACAACTTATTATTATTAAAATCCACCAAACCACGTATCTTAGAATCACCCAATTAGAAGAATCCGATCATTCCATCAATCTCACAATCAACTGGAAAGACCACAAAATCCACAAACCTTCACTGCAGAATCTCCCAAAAGACTTCTAGCAATCCACCAGTTCAAATTCGATCCACCAACTCATTTTATCACCATCTGTCCAGCAAATATTTCAACCAATTCCAAAACAGCAAGGTATCCCTCAAACATATATTCCAATATCCAATAATCATACAATTCCATCATCTGATCAAGACATATCTCTATAATCCAACCAAGGTTCCTTTCAAATCCAAATTCTCTATTCAATCATATCCACCTAAATCCAGTATAACCTACATATTCAATTCCAAGCTTCCAATCAGCACTACAATCCACTCAAGATTCGAGAATATCCAATTTATCCTAATAATCGAATCAATACTTCAGGATCCTATCTCCTTCATGATCCATCAAAACTTTCTTGCAAGACCAACTTCTGCTTGCACAATCTACACAATCCACCATTCTGCTCTTCTTCAATCCATTCGCAATCATAGCATATCCACTGTAACATCCCAAATACCTAAACTGGTGTTTGTTTCAAATGTGATTAAATGTGTAGAAATTAAAACTTTTTCTCACATCTTGAAACCCCTGATCTCACATGTAATTCTTGTCAAAAGTGGTGGGGTTCAAAAACCTAAACCTCTTGTTGACAAAAGTCAAACTCATTTTCCAATTATCACAAATGTTGTGCCAAACCTTTGGAAATATTTTTCCTTGGTCCTAGAAATGATGTGGGACCCCTATGAAAAATATCACAAGTTTTCAAACTTGTTTGGTAATTTTTGGAGGTAAAACAAACCTTTGAACAACCTTTATGAATTTCCTGAGAAAAATGCTTTGCATAAAAACCTCTGGAAATTTTATGTAAGGTTAATCCTAATGTAAGCAAACTCCAGTTAAAATTTCAGAAATTATGGAGTTAATTTGCTATCCCAAATAATTCTGCAAAGTCTCAGTTGTTAAAATTGAAATTCAAAAACTTGTACTGTTCCTTGGGCTGAGCCATTTTCCCAAATTGGGTTGCACCCAACCCACTCCCTGGCTCAGCTGACCTCTTTTCCACCTTGTAGAGGTCGTAACCATTAGATCCAGATCTAACAGCCACGACCTCCTCCTCAGCCAGCAGCCCAGACCTCCTCTTTCCCCCACATGAGGTCGTAGCCGTTGGATCCTATCCAACAGCCACGACCTCCTTCACAACCAACTCAGCAAGGTCCTCCCCACCTCATCGAGGTCATAGCCGTTGGATCAGATCCAACAACCATGACCTCCCCTTGTTATCAAACGCCCAAGTCCTCCACCTCGTGAGGTTTTGTGCCGTTGGATCAAAGATCCATGGCCATGACCTCCTCTTTGCATCAAGCGCATCAAACCTCCCACCCGCCTGAGCTCGTAGCCGTTAGATGGAGATCTAATGGCCATGACCTCCGTTATCATCTCGTAGCCGTTGGATAAAGATCCAACCGCTATGACCTCCCCGTCTCTTTTTGTGTTATGCGTAATAGCCCAACCTCCCTTTTGAGCTGAAGGCAGAGTTAGATCCAGATCTAATACCACGACCTCCACCCTCGATTCGTTCTTGTCGAGATCAACATCTCACGGCCACGACCTCCTCAGTGTCATGATTAACGTCCATGACCTCCCCTTAGTGTTATGCGCCCTTGGATGTAAATCCAAAGGCCATGACCTCCACCTCGCGTGGCTGTATCGTGCGCATCGTTAAGACCTCCCCATCAGGTCCATGCCCTTGGATTCAGATCCAATGGCCAGGATCTCTTATCCCTTTGGCACGCGCGATCTCCCTGTTTTGTTCGCAACCGTGCGATGGAGATCCAATGGTTGTGACCTCCCCTTTTCCTTTGCGCATCAGCGTGGTGGTGATCTAAAGGTCACGACCTCCCGATCCCCGATCCAAGGGTCAGTGACCTCCTCCCTTCTCACTTAAATCTCACCGCTTCTGATCTAGGGCTGTGACCTCCCCAGGTTTTAATCCAACGGATGAGATGAGGTCCTGTTTATCTCCTTGCTCTGGCGCGCGCGTGCGCCATGGTAGTGAGGAGGTCAGGACTTGTCAAATCCCAATGGCTCTGTGCCTGGGCGCATTAAATGCATGCCAGTGCCTTTCCGCCCTAGGCCATGCTCTAGGCCATGCCCTAGGTCTGCTTTGACCTGCCCCCTTCACCTCCATTGTCTTGTCCAGGGCATGGACCGTGCCATGGGCTAAGCTCACCATGAGCTTAACCCTTGGCTCACGACCTCCATGTCCGGGGGTATAAAACCTCCCCATTGCCTTCATTGGCTTCTTTTCCACACCTCACCGTTTTACTCTCGGTTTTGAGGAACTCAAACCACTTTGGCCTCCTTGGCCGCCATTGAAGCAGCTTGGAGCTTCTCGGTGGCAGTGCTCCAGTGGCTTCCTCTCCCTCTCTTTGCTTCCATTTTGAGCACATCATCACCCATAGTGCTCACCCCTAACGTGATTTTATCTGGCCTCCACAGGGGCAGTTTAATTTCGAGTTGGATCTTGGCCGTGGAGCTCGTCGTCTTCACCACGCGGTCCTCCTCTTCTCCAACCTTCCCAAGCACCTTCAAGACCTCCGGGTAACTCCTAGTAGTCCTTAAGAGTTGGGCACCCATCAGTATGTGGTTGCGGAGCTTTAATTTCTAGTGATGCTCTTGGCGTGTGTTTTGTGTCACCATCTCGGCTCATCGCCGTTCAGGGCCACCCCACCTTTGGGAATGGTCCCATTGCATGCGCAACATTATTGCGCACCTTTTGGTGTCCTTGGTCGGCGCCGTCGAGGTCCTCATTGCCGACGGCGTGCCTTGGATTGCCTCGGTGGTTTTGTCGGACGGGGACGTCCTGTGCTGTTGTCGTACAGGACCTCCCCGGGTGAATCGTGTCCTTCAAAGTCCTCCCTGTGTTGATCTCCACCGTGTAGGACCTCCCCGAGGTCCTCTTAACCTTTAGGACCTCCTCGGGTAAATCTTAACCGTCCCGACCTCCCAAAGGAGATCTGAGCTGTTTAAGACCTCCTCGAGGTCATCTTTAGCGCTTAGGACCTCCCTTTGTTAGATCTTGGCCGCTCAGACCACCCCAAGTGGATCTGAACCGCCTAGGACCTCTTTGTTGTGGTCTTGACCGTCAAGACCTCCTCGATGTGATCTTGACCGTCCCAGACCTCCTCATGTGAGATCTTAGCCTTGAGCCCTCCTCGGAGGTCTCGAGACGTTAAGACCTCCGCGAGGGACCTCCTCGAGGTCATCTCACCGCTTAGGTCCTCCTCGGACGATCTGGACCATTAAGGTCCTCCTTGAAAATCTGGACCGTCCGGGACCTCCCCCCGTGAGGTCTTGACGATGTAGATCTTCCTTGGGGAGATCTTGATAGTTTAGATCTTCCTTTGGAAGATCTCACCGTTGAGGACCTCCTCGCTAGATCTGGGCCGCCCGGTCCTCCCTCCGTGTTGTGGTCCGTTGGATGCGACATCAACGGCCACGACCTCCCCTCCGCTTAAGCGCTGCTGGCGTTCTTTGGGGAGGACAAGGACCGTTGGATCCAAGATCCACAGCCCATGTCCTCTGGACCCTCGCGAGCGCGTGTGCGCATCATCAGCTGGGAGGTCTTGAGCCGTTAGATTCAAGATCTATGGCTCATGTCCTCCCCTGCCTTAATGGTTTTTAGAAATTCCAGTGAACTCTTTATTTGCAAACTGAAAAAGGTATGAACTTTAAAAATGCATAACTATTTCAATTTAAATCCAATTGAGGTGGTTCAAATTTCTACAGCTCTGGTTTGAGCTGAGCTCTAATCTAAAAATGGTTGTGAGCTCAGTTCTGTTCCAGAAAAGTGAATTGCAAATAGATTTCAAAACTAACTTTAAATGTCTCCTTAAAAATTCAATTAACTTGTAAAATGCATAAGTAAATCCCTGTAGATTATTTTTGAGTGAATCCAACTCTGTTGGCTTCCTCTATTAATGCACTAAATGTTAGAATAGGATTTAGGCATGTCACTATTTTCAAAAAGCTTCCTTGTGCATTTTAATTTTGTTCAAGTTCTTGTTTTTGAAAAATCATAGAGAATGCATAATAGCTCCAAATGAGGTGAACTCAATTGTGTTATTCATCTCATGAGGTGCTTGTTTTATTGTAAAAATCTCAGCTGCACCACCTTTCCAGAAAATGTTGCCAAATAATTAAATTAGTGAATAGTGGCATTTTGGTATTTTTAGGGCTGAGCAGAATTGTTTTGCTCATATCTTTTGCATTGAGAATCCAAATCAATTGGTTCTTATTGATAAATTCCCTAAAAATCACCCTCTTGCTTCTGTAGAAATTTCAAAGCATTTGGAGTTTGTTTGCTGTGCTGTCTTGCTAGTTTTCGTCGTTCTTATCGATTCTTTTCGCTTTTTCGTTAGGTGCCGACGAGTGGGTTGATCCCGTGAGTGTTTCTCTGCAGCATAGTGACCAGCCACAGCAAGGCAAGCAGTTTGATCATATCCCATTATTGTCCCATTACTTTAAAGTTTAATACTTTGTTTCACTTATATGTATGCATGCTACTTTGTGTTAAAATGTCGTTAGTAATCCTATAGATGCATATTCTGTAGGTAAATGTTCATTCTCTACTACTAAGCCTAGGACTATCTTGCTACGATTTAGAGTTCGATGGATGGACTCTTATCGCTTGGTAGTTTACGTTGATAATGCTTAGAAATGCTTAGATAACGGTAGAAATGGGCGGTTGTCGACATTATGTCGATGACCTTGATCACACTAAATTTTTTTATTCCATTTTGTCCATCTTGTGTTTTGTTACTTTGTAAACAAATAAAACAAAAATGAAAACAAAACTGTATTGACTTGGGCACAATGGATGTTGGTGTGATATGTTGGGTGTGAATGGAATGGTGCCCAGGTCCCCAAGGACCGAGTTACTTGTGTCACTAAGCCATGCGCTTATGCGTGCTAACCACACGAGGGGGATATGGGACCTCTCTTGGCTAAGTACTTTGGGAGGTGTTAGTTATGGGTCGCTGCTGATGAAACCCTTTTTATAAGAGGAAGAGCTCCCGCAGTTGCTTCGGCTGGGCCGGAGTCTCCTACTCTTTGGTGTGTGCGGCTCTTAACTAGCATCATTCATTGGAAATGCCTTGTAGGACTTAGCCGTGCCGGCATACCAAAGGAAGTGTGCTAAATCATGTGGCGAAAAGGCGGTCTGGCGTGTGGGTACATTGGTACACCCCTGCAAGGTTAAAACTATTTGAATAGCCTCGTCCTAGGTTATGGACATGCTTGGTAAGGTCGTGCAAAAACTAGACTACAACATTTAATTAAAACTTGATGGGTTGGTATGAATGGATGTTCATGCTATTGTGGTGGCTATTGGGTTAGTCACTTCCAGGATTGTTGTTGTCTATTGTTATTATGTTACTTGTCTCGTTGTTTTTGCAAATGTAAAATGAATTGCAAAATTGCTTTGGAATCTATTTAAATATTGCAAATGAAATCTTGCTTTATGCTAAAATAAGTCCAAAGCCTCATCCACTTAACAAAGCCGGCATGTAGTTAAACTATAGTTCATTATATTACACGCCGCCTTGCAGTACATTTTTGTACTCATTTGCTTTGCTTAATAACTTTGTTGCAGAGAAAGAAGGTGAGCCCCAAGGGCTTCACTCTTGTGAGATGTGCTTCGGGTTTGACGACTAGCTTGGTGGTCTGGTTGGTTGCCTTGTGGGTAAAGGCACACTAATTGGCTTTTGTTTATGGCCATCTTATGGCACTTTTGCTTCCGCTGTTTATTTAGTTTTTATGGGTTATCTTGGCGGTTGGCCTCTCCTTTTGTAATAACTCTCTATATTATGTATGTCTTTAATTCTAGTCCGTGCTTGGTTCTATGTCTTGTATGAACTTGATGCATGATTTTGTATGGGGGTTTGTATACTGCATTTCTGGGAAGTATGCATATCTCGAAGACACGGGTTATTTCGTTTGTAATGCTAGGGTCAATGGATGACTAAGTATTACAAGCCTAATAAACCGGGGTCCTCACAAAGTTGGTATCAGAGCCATACTGACCGTAGTAACCCAAGCTTGGTCGTTCCTAGGATGTTTTGGAAAACTTAAATTCAAAATATCAAATGGTTTATGAGAGCTTAAGTAAAGTCTCTACTTTTACTCCTTACCTATCCTAGCTTTCTATCTCATCTTGCTCTAGTTTGAGTTTTAAAAATTGTTTTCCTCCCTTTCCCTCCAAAGATAGTGGTTATCGATTAAATGGGTTTTGGGGAATCAATGAGTTTGGCAAATTGAAGTGTTAGCTGCCCATTTGCAAGGCTTTGAAGCTTCTGGAATGGCCAATTTCGACTGGAAGCTTGGATGAAAAATCTGGACAGCAAGCGTCAATTTCCGGACAGCAAGCTCAAAGGTTCTAAATAGGGTAGAAAATGAGAGGTTAATCAACTAAAACTTGTGGGAATGAAAGGGTAAGATGCGATACTAGTTAGCTAAGTATCTAACACCTATTCTCTTGGTTTTACCTTGCTTTTGAGTAGTGTTAGAAATTGGAGTAGTGTGCTGAAATTTTATCTTCTCAACCAATTACTCGTTCATTCAATACAAGTTAGTTGTGTTGGGAAGTTGGCCTTTAATCTTATGTTTTCCTTGCTGTTTTGGAGACATTTTGGAAGCTTTTAAAGTACATTTCCTTGCTGTTTTTGCTTCTCCTTTATTATGCTCCCTATAACTTCTTTTTATTCTCGCTTGTTTCATTAGTTTACATTTATTATCATCTAATCTATTATTAACTAGGTAGGGATCTGTACTATCTATTTTGTTGGCTTTCAGCTAGGGTGATGTTCCATTCCCTAGTCGTTGGCGTGCCTTTTCACTCTCTTCAACTTCTAGTCCTTGGGTTTCGTGGTTAACCCATCTCTTCAGAGCAGATGTCCGGCACCCAAAGAAATGACTAGGTCGGCAAGTCGGGTGGGACAAAATTCTCCCTAGCTCTAATCTGTTCAGCGAGACTTGCAAGCGCCTCCGCCTAGCAAGTGTTTGGATTGTGGCCCTATTGCTCTAAAAGCGCAATCGCCTCCTTTGCCTTGGCTGTGGTGAAGAGGGCATTTCACCAAGATTGCTAACTAGGAAGAGTCAAGGTTTGTCGGCGTAGGTGAGGAAGGACACTACAAAGAACCAAAGGTACTACAAATCTGTCAAAGCGTGACAAAGACCACTTACCCGAGATTGTCCGGTGCCAAAGTTACTTGTTTCCTTGCGAGGGAAGCGATCACTATCCCAAGGAGTGTAGCATGAACTCGGTGATTGCCAAGTCTTTGAATCGCAGCGATCGCTTCTTCGGTCATCTCAAGCATCGCAATCGCCAATGCCTCTAAACCGAGAGAAGTTCTTGGATGATTTGTTTGAGAAGTCATGACGATTACCGCCTATACCTTCCCGACTTTCACTTGTGGTTGAAAATCCCGCTGTCTTGTGGGTGAAGAAAAAGCCTAAGGATCGCCGCAAGTGTCGAGAAGACTCGTGGTGACTTCAAGAAGGTCGCCAATGTCACTTGTTTCTTCTGGAATCTCAAGGGCCATTATGCTATTGATTGTCCTGAGGGGCTTGCAGAAACCCCTCGTTCTTCGCAGGCCGTGCTTCAATCACGGGCGCCTGCAAGTCAGCAAGGTGGTCCCCGCAATTCAGATGTTGGGATCACTTGTTTGTTTTGTAGCAAGAAAGGGCACTACGCCAACAATTGCCCTTTGAAGCAGCAGAAGATCACTCGTAGTCAAGCCAAACTGCTTTCACCGGGAGGATTCAGGAGGCGCTGATGTAGTATTGGGTACGCCTTGTGCTAACTCCCATTCACCATCGCTTTGTTTAATTCAGAGCAACCTCTCGCTTCGTCATGCCCGTGATTCGATCACATGCACTGCAACTCATCGTGGATCGGAGGGTCGTTTGTGATCCAGTCAACTCCATCTCAGCTGAGAAAGCCCAGGAGGTACCCGGCGTCGTGTTAGGTACGCTTCTTGTTAACTCTTGCCCTGCTCATCGCTTTTGTTCAGTTCAAGAGCGCCTCATTCCTTTGTACCTCCATCTTTGCCATCATTGGCGATCTTTATTTCGCTCTTTTATCGGTGCCCAAGACCACCCCGCCAAAGAGATCTTGCTAGTCTATCCCAAACCCAAGTGGCCATCGGGGTTGTCGCCGATCGTTTGACTAAAGTGGCACGCTTCCGTCCCTATACCTTTTAGGGCATCCCATACCGTTGTTGCCTCGAACCTTCGTGACCTAAATGGCCATAATCCTTTGTAAGGGACTAGTCTGAGGATGACTCAGATAGCTAGTTAACCGACCAAGGTCTTGTTCGTTAGTGGAATAACCAGACAAATTGTTCCACCAACTAACAACGGCCGTGCACCACCAACCTTAGAGTCAAGATCAAGCTCTCAGTCTATCAGAAATGACCTTTGTGTAGGTTTTCTAATGGATCTCTACATAGCCCGCATCGTGAGTTCGCACGGTGTGCCATGGACGATTGTGTCGAATCGTGGATCTCTTTTTCACTTCTCAATTTTGGCATAGTCTACAGGAGGCTATGGGAACTCGTCTTGCTTTCAGCTCAGCTTATCCTTCCCCAAACTGATGGGCTGACCGAGAGGGTCAACCAAGTTTTGGAAGACATGCTTCATGCTTGTGTTCTTTCCTATGGGAAGCATTGGGAGAAATGCTTACCTTTCGCCGAGTTTTCTTACAACAACAGCTTTCAGGCCAGTCTCGGCATGGCACCTTTCGAAGCCTTATACGGGAGTAAGTGCAGAACCTCGTTGTATTGGTCTGAGACCGCCGAGAGACCTTTCTTTGGTCCGGACTCGATCAATGAGGCCGAGAGTCAAGTTCAGCTTATTCGTGTGCGTCTTCGCGTAGCTCAATCCAGGCAAAAGAGCTATGTGGATCGCCGTCGCCGTGAGTTGAGTTTTGCGCCTAATGACTTTGTTTATCTCAAAGTCTCTCCTTTGAAGGGCCATCAACGTTTCGGCGTCAAGGTTAAGTTAGCTCCTTGGTATGTCGGTCCCTACCGCATTATCGAGAAGAAAGGAGCTGTTGTTTACATGTTGGAGTTGCCTGCTGCACTTGAGGGGGTACATGATGTGTTCCATGTGTCCCAGTTGAAGAAGTGCCTCCGTGTTCCAACTGAGGAAGCTCCGTTGGAAGCTCTCGATGTCCAACCTGATTTGACCTATCGCGAGCACCCTGTTCGCATACTCGAAGAGGCTGAATGAAGAACTAGGAATCGTTCCATTAAGTTGTAACGCTCTGATTTTCAGAGCCTTTTTGAAAATTTTCAAAATAAAAAGAACCATTTGGTTTTGATGCGAATTCCAAGCTTAACCTGAAGTTTTTAGAATTTGAAGAGTTTAAAATGACTTAATTAAACTTCAACTAATCCCAAAACTTAGTTCTTTTGGTGATGCTCTAGCTCTCTAGAGCTACCCTTCCTTCTCCTGGTAAGATTCCCTTTCCTCTATCCTACATCTGGACATTCTTATCTGTCCAAACCGTCCCTCTTATTTGACTTCTGTTGTGGTCATCTCCTCCATGTTTTTTCGGGTCTTTCCTCTCCTTTGGAAATCTCTCTCTGTTGAGACCTTTGTTAAGTTTACCCTCCGGTCCAAATTTCATCCTTTGGGTCAGACCTTCCTTAATCTCAATTACGCTTAAACCTCCTCTCGTGTTTAGATTCTTCCTTGTATCTAGACCTCCTTTGAAGATCGGACAATCTTCTATACTCGACCTTCCCTCTGCCTAGCTATCTCCTCGAAGCCATATCTCCTTTACGCCCGAGCCCTTTTGTGAGTCTAGACCTCCTTGGTATCTAGATCGCCTTAGTACTTAGGCCTCTTCCTTGTTGGCCTCGATATCTTTATGGTTCGGACTTTTTCTTTTCCTCTTTGTTCATCCGAACCTCCTGGGTTCATTTCAAAGCCCTTTGGTGCTCCTTGAGCCCTTCAAGCTCCAATGGACTTTCCTTGGATCCTCTGTGTGTGCTCATTCGGACCTCCCATGAGCGGGACTTTTGGACCTCCCCGCCCATAAGACCTCCTCCCAGTCTCTTTGCAAGGATCTTCCTTGCGACTTCAAACCACTACAGTGGTCGGACCTCCTGGTCTGTGCTTGACTTTCCTCCCTTTTGAGATATTGACCGTCCGTGATTTCCTTGAGATCCGAAGTCCAGACCTCTTCGGATGCCCTCACTCTTAATGGTTTAGACCTCCTTTGTGTTTAAACCTTCTTTGTGTTGGACCTCTTTTAGGTTCTGATCAGAACATCCTGATTTCTAAATCCTTTTTAAAGTGTGTAAAACAAATTAAAACTATTGTGTTTTGATGAGAATTCAAAGTTTGGTTCGGCTGGAGAGGTTTAAGTTGTTGATACCTCCTTTTGGTATGCTCAGTGGACCTTCCTTTAGCCTATCTCTTTTGGGCTATGTAGGTTTAGACCTTCTCTGTGGCCTAGACCTCTCCAGTGGTTCTTGAGGTTAGACTCCCTTGGGGCTCAGACATTTTTACACTTGGACATATTACATGTCCAGGCCTCTCCCTTTGAGTTTGATCACCTTGGATCTTATTGTTGGTTTGAATCTCTTTGGATCATACCTCTTTTCTGTTCAGGCTTCTCTTGAGTTTAGACCTCTTGTTGCCTGGGCACCTTTCTATGCCCAGACCTCTTTTCATGCGGACCTCCTTAGGGTTCATTCTAACCACCACGGCTTTTGATCTCACCCTAGAGGTTGGAGCCTCCTTTGAGTTGCCTTGACTCATGTACTTATGTTGGACCACCTTTTGTGAATCTGCCCGTGGGATCCCTCTCTTTCTCGGAACTCCTCTGCCTGGACCTCTCCTTGTTTCGAATCTAACGGTTTGGACCTCCCCTCACCTTGAATCCAAAGGCCCAGACCTTCCCGTGCGTTATTTATCTCTGGAGACCTCCCCTGCACGTGTGATCTTGGCTGTTGTACCTCCCTCTCGGAGATCCAACCGCCCGGACCTCAACTTGTCTTTAATCTCAACCACGGGTCCTCTTTGTAGTTCTCTGGACCTCCTGTCCAAGACCCCTCCATGGCCTATTAAACCTGGCCCTGGACTTCCTCGCCCGACCTCCCTTGTAGAGATCATAACCGTTAGGACCTCCTGTTGTTGATCCTGACCGTCGGGACCTCCCCATGTATAGACCTCCTCTGCATGTCTGGACCTCCTCAACCTTTAGACCTCCCTGTCCTTCGGGCCTAGGACCTCCTAAGCCTCTCGGACCTCCTCAAGGATCTCCCCTGCGGGGCAAGACCTCCCCTTTTGACTTGACTGTTTCTAAGTTGACTGGCCCCATCTGCCAGTCTTGGTCATTCTCATTTCCTCCGCCACGTTAATATCTTGGGCATTTAATACATGTCTTGTCACATTAAATGCATCCATATACGTGGTGTTTACTTTGAATCTGGTCACTTAGCCGTACTCTGACATCCTTCTTTGTTCCTTCCCATAGCAACATACGTTGTCCTTCCTCGTACCTTTTGCCCAGAATGGTAGTGACACCTGCCCTGCCACTACCTACCTTTGACCCATTTCTATACTTATCCTTGACATGTATATTTCTAGTTTTCTTCACCATTTTGATTACAACTAGACCAAGAAATTCTACCACATCACCTTCCTCCTTTTCTCCACCCTCTGTTATCTTGGCTCTCGATCAGTGGCTCCCAGGGAAAACTTTGCTGCTCCCGACCTCCCCTCCATCCATTGTTTCTTCTTATCCCTGCTAAGTCCTTTGGAGATCCCCTCCGCTCTTGTGTTGCCACTGTACTGAACTGGTCGTGTCCGTTTCAGAACCTCCTCGCGTGGACTTCTTTTGTTGGATTTCTAGGGCTTTTGTGTGATGTAACGACCAAACCCTAGGGCACCCGAGAGGTCCTCCAAGACCTTCTGGAAAGTCCATCAGACCTCCCAGAGGTTCACAAAGGACCTCTCGGACAGCCCACTAAGACCTCCCAGAGGTCAGCAGACCTCCCGAAGTCCAGAGAACAAGCCCGAGGAGGTCTTAGGAGCCGAGGAGCACCCCAATGATCTCCCACGGCTGCACTGGGGAAGGCGTGGAGGTTTGAGGTCATCTCAGAACCCTCCTGCGACCCACCAGAGAAGGTCGTGGAGAACTAAGACCACCCCAGAACCACACACGCACAAACCTGAGGGTGGTCGGGGAGGACTGGGAGCTCTCCAAGGTCCTCTATGTGAACTGAGCTAGTCCCAAGGATCATGGCTAGCTCTTCACAGCAACACCAGTGGTAACATAGCAACAACACAAGCTTTATTAATAACCAAAGGAGTTGTTTACAAGAGAGCTTACAAGCCAGTAGGCAAAACATAGAAATATAAACACATGAGCCACCCGATACACCACAGTAACCTACCGAGGGCTTAATCCTAGTCGATCTGACCATTTGGTCCACGTAATCGTCACCCAAAGCTTCCATAACTCGCTAAAGACAAAGATCAAGTAAGAGTGAGCACAACAACCGTGCTCACAAGTTACACCCGTCAGATAACAAAATGACATGCATAAAGGTATTTCACAATGGAAGGCTTAATGTGGTTAATTTGCGTAAAGCCAAGTTTCTTTCAAATACAATTACTAAGTTTCAAAGCAGGTTCTTAATAGATAAAATTCATTTTCTAAACTTGATTTTCAGTTGGATATTCATTCATCACAAGTGGTGAAGGATACCTCTGTCACAAGGCTCCTCGCCCAACCCGAGGATAGCAATCCCAAAAACAGATTTGATAAACATTTCAAAAACCCAAAACCAACATCTAACTCCGAGTGGCCTTTGCCAAGACGCCCATGACCGCGACACGGCTATTCAATAGATTTAACTCGCAGAGGTTGTGCGCTTTACCCACACGACATGATTTCTCTAGTTTGTTTGGCATGCTTGAAAGTGCCACCTCTCACAAACCAAGGTAAGAGGTCTAGAGTTCATGACAAGGCCTTTACAATGCATTGCTCCACCACGCCTTTTCCTTGCTAAGGTTTCACCCCTATGGATCGCAATCCGGAAGCCCCTCTTGCACCAAAGGGGAACGAGAGATTATAAAAGACCATTGGCTATATAAGACCTCCCACACCTCCAATGGAGCAAACTGTGGTAGAGTTTTGCAAATTATTCACCAGATCCCACGCCCATTCTCGAGACATGTGGTTGCACGATTGTGGCATAGCCCATTATAGGCATGGCATTGGTCGCCAAAGACCGGTCCTCAAATGACTAGGGCGACTTCCACAAACCCAAGGGCATCGATCTACCATAAAGGCACGATCCTGCATAAACTTGCACCAACCAAGCCAACCAATTCGCCCAGTCTAAATCCATCTCCATTTTCATTTTCTTTGCTTCCCCAAAGAATATTTTCATCCTTCCATGACACCCCATGTCATGGTGAAAACATTTAAAAACAGTGTTTGGTCATGATGGTAAAGATTTCCCAAATCAATACTTTTGGTCTAAGCATGACTAAGCATATGTTTTTCAAATGGTCTTGGCTCACACTATTGCATGACCCAAGTTTGATCTAGTGGTGACAACATGCTCGGCCTCAAGGTCAACAAAGGGCCATACAAAGGAAGTAGGCATAGCTATAAATTTAAAACAGTATTGAAATACTTGGTAGAAATAGGCATGCAGTATACATTAAAACAGGACATAAATAATTTGAATTATTGAGTGCAATATAATCAAAAGTGTAACTTGCCTCTTGCTTGACAGCTTAAGGATCTACTCTCTCTCACAGCTCTGGCTCTCTGGAACGTCAAGATCTATACAGTCAAAAGAACATATTCAGACCAAGCTCCAAATAAAGAACCAACAGAGACTCAAGCAAAGAACCAAAAGAACTCCAGAGGAACCTCAAAACTCAATTAATAGAAGAGTACTGTACTTAGAATAGGTTCTTTTGGAGGAGGTCTAAGCTTACCAGGAGGAGGTAGTCTTTAGCAAAAGACCCCAAAGGAGCGACTTAAGTATTACAACAGAGAGGCCCTGAGAGATGATCCTTGCGCAAAGTCCAGAGAGGAGGTCGTCAAATAAAGGCCATAGAAATCCAGAAGGTGTCCACCAGGGGAGGTCCTGTGAAGGACACGACCCGCTCAATGTAGTGACCAAAATAAGAGTGAAGCGGATCACCAGAGGACTTACCAGGGACAAGAAGGAGCAATGGATGGAGGGGAGGTCGTGGGCGACAAGGTTTTCCCTGGGAGCCACTGATCGAGAGCTAAGATAACAGAGTGGAGAAAGGTGATGTGGTAGAAATTCTCGGTCTAATTGTAGTCAAGGTGGTGAAGAAAACTAGAAACATACGTGTCCAGGATAAGTATAGAAATGGGTCAAAGGTAGGTAGTGGCAGGGCAGGTGTCACTACCATTCTGGGCAAAAGGTACGAGGAAGGACAATGTATGTTGCTATGGGAAGGAACAAAGAAAAATGTTAGGGTACGACTAAGTGACCAAATTCAAAGTAAAACACCACGTATATGGATGTATTTAATGTGACAAGACACGATTAAATGCTTAATATAATAACGTGGCGGAGGAAATGAGATGATTAAGACCGGCAGTGTGGGGCCACCAATTTAGAAACAATGGGTCAAAAGGATGTCTTGCCTCAGCAGGGAGATCCTTGAGGAGGTCCGAGAGGCTTAGGAGGTCCTAGGCCCAAGGACGTGGGAGGTCTAAAGGTTGAGGAGGTCCAGACATGCAGAGGAGGTCTGGACATGGGGAGGTCCCGACGGTCAGGATCAACAACAGGAGGTCCTGACGGTTAGGATCTCTACAAGGGAGGTTGGGCGAGGAAGTCCAGGGCCAGTTTAATAGGCCATGGAGGGTCTTGGACAGAGGTCCAGAGAACTACAAAGAGGACCCGTGGTTGAGATTAAAGACAAGTTGAGGTCCCAAGGTTGATCTCGAGAGGGAGGTCCAACAGCCCAAGATCACGCGCAGGGAGGTCTCCAGAGATAAATAACGCACGGAAGGTCTGGGCCTTTGGATTCAAGGTGAGGGAGGTCCAAACCGTTAGATTTGAAACAAGGAGAGGTCCAGCAGAGGAGTTCCGAGAAAGAGAGGGATCCCACCAGTGCATTCACAAAAGGTGGTCCAACATAAGTACATGAGTCAAGGCAACTCAAAGGAGGCTCCAACCTCTAGGGTGAGATCAAAAGCCGTGGTGGTTAGAATGAACCCTAAGGAGGTCCAAGATGAAAAGAGGTCTGGGCATAGAAAGGTGCCCAGGCAACAAGAGGTCTAAACTTAAGAGAAGTCTGAACAGAAAAGAGGTCTGATCCAAAGAGATTCAAACCAACAATGAGATCCAAGGTGATCAAACTCAAAGGGAGAGGCCTGGACATGTAATATGTCCAAGTGTAAAAAGGTCTGAGCCCCAAGGGAGTCTAACCTCAAGAACCACTGGAGAGGTCTAGGCCATAGAGAAGGTCTAAACCTACATAGCCCAAAAGAGATAGGCTAAAGGAAGGTCCACTGAGCATACCAAAAGGAGGTATCAACAACTTAAACCTCTCCAGCCGAACCAAACTTTGAATTCTCATCAAAACACAATAGTTTTAATTTGTTTTACACACTTTAAAAAGGATTTAGAAATCAGGATGTTACAGTCCTGTGAGACCCCGACGTTTATTAGGCTCATAATACTTAGTCATCCAATTGACCCTAGTATTATCAACCAAATAAACCCCGGTCTCGAGAGATGTATACTTCCTGCATGCAAGATACATACCTCACAACAAAAGAATGTATCAATTCCATACAACACATAGAACATAAGCAACAAACCGAAGTTAACAATAATATGGAATAGATAATACAAAAGAGAGGCCCTTAGGCCAAATAGCAACAAATCTACAAAGATAACAATGAAGCAAAAGGTGCCATAAAGATGGCTATAACACAAGCCAATCAAGGTGCCTTAACCCCTAGGCATCTCGACCGACCGCCAAGCTAGTCGTCAAGAAATCGCAACACGAAGCACAAAAGAGAGGCTCTTGGAGCTCTCCTTCTTCCTCTGCAACAAAAGCCACAAAATTGCCACAACCACGCGCGATGAGTACATAAAGTACTCCGCAAGACTTACGTGTGAGATAATGTAACTATAAATAGCTACATGCAAGCTTTATTTAAGTGGATGAGGCTTTGACTCATTTTAGCATAAAGCAACATTTATTTGCAATAACATAATAGATTGAAGGCAATTTGACAAAGCATTTTTAAATGTTGAAGTAACAACGAGATAATAACAAAGTAACAACAACAAGAACAAACCTGGAAGTGACTAACCCAAGTCACCACAACAATAGCATGAACTCCCCGTTCATACCAACCATGTCAAGTTTTAATTAAATGTTGTAGTCTAATTCTCACGGGAAATAACCAAGCGTGTCCATAACCTAGACGAGGCTATTCAATAGTTTTATCCTCGCAGGGTGTACCAATGTACCCACACGCCGCATCGCCTTTCCTTTAAGCACACTACCTTAGGTGTGCCGCACGGCTAAGTCCTACGAGACATTTCCAATGGACAATGCTAATTCTGAGTCGCACAACCCACGGGGAGAAAGAGACATCACACAACCTTCCCGGAAGCTAATGCTCCCCTCCCACATCACACACACACATTTTATTTTTAAAAAAAACACACCAACCGAGCGACCCCAATTAACACCGCCCAAAGTACTTAGTCAAGAGGGGTTCCATATGCCCCCCGTGTGGTTAGCACGCAAAATTGCTTGGATCAATGGCGCAAGAATTCGGTCCTTGTTGACTCAGGCATACCACCACATCCAAAAACCACACCATCCATCCAATATGCCCAAGTCTAAATCAATCTTTTATTTTCAGTTTTTGATTTTACAAATTAATCAAAGCACAAGTGCTGGACATATAGGAGTAATAATCAGTTTTGAGTGATCAAGACCATCGACTAAGTCGATGATCGCCCATTTCTACCGATAACTAAGCATGTCTAAGCAATAGGAAACGCAACTACTAAGTGATAAGAGCTCATCCAACGAGCTCAAACCACAGCGAATAACCTAGGCTCATGGTAGTAGAGGATAAACAATTCCTACAGATCATGCAACTATAGGCTTGCTAGCTTACATTTAACACAAAGTAGCATGCATACATAGAAGTAAAACAATATATTAAGCTTTAAAGTAATGGGACAATGATGGGAATGGTCAAACTACTTGCCTTGTTGCTGGTGGTCAAATTGTGGCAGAGGGTCGCTCTCGATCACCACAAATGTCGAAACCTAACGGAAAAGCGAGAAGGAACCGATAAGAACGATTTAAAAACAACAAAGACAGCACAACAAATGAACTCCAAAAGCTATGAAAATTTTACAGCAGCAAGACAATGATTTATCATGACTTTAGCAACAAGAACCAATTGATTTGGGTTCTCAATGCAAAAGATATGATGAAATCAATTCTGCTCAGCCTATTAATTAAAAATATGTTACTGTTCATCGCAAAATTTTCTAGAATAGCAGTGAAGCTGAAATTTTTACTGTAAAACCAGCACCTCATGAGATGAATAACACAATTGAGTTCATCTCATTTGGAGCTATATTGCACTTTCTATAAATTTCAAACACAAGAACTTGAACAAAATTATAATGCACAAGTTCTCAATTTCCTAACAGCAACAAGCTCAAAACTAATTTTCACAGTGAGTTCACTAAGAGAGGAAACCAACAAAGTTGGTCTCACCCACAAATAGCCTATAGAGCATTAGTTATACATTTTACAAGTTAAGTATTGTTTTTGAGTGTATAATTAAAGTGAGTTTTAAAACCTAACGGCAAACTGTGCTCGAGTTGAACTCAACTTACAATCATTTTTGGATTAAAGTCAAGTCCAAGACAGAGCTAACACAACTAGAATGACCTCAAATGGATTTAAAATGAGAAAGATATGAAATTCTAAAGTCTATACCCTATTTCAGCTTTAACTAAGACCTCACCGAATTTCTAAAACCCATAAGGACAGGGAGGTCGTGAGCCACAGATCTTAAATCCAACGGCTCAAGATCTCCCGGAGAACATCACATACGCCAAGATGTGAAGGTCCAGAGGTCCCGACCTCTTAGCAACTCACATGCGCGAGGTGAGGGGAGGTCGTGGCCGAGATGCAAAATCAACGGACCACAACACAGAAGGAGGTCCTGAACGGACCAGATCAAAAGGGAGGTCATGAGCGGCTCAGATCAACACGGAGGTCCTCAACGGTTGAGATCTTCCAACGGAAGATCCAAACTACCAAGATCTCCCCAAGGAAGATCTACATCGCCAAGACCTCACAGAGGAGGTCCCGGACGGTCCAGATGTTCCAAGGAGGTCCTCGATGGTTCAGATCGTCCGAGGGAGGACCTTGACGGTCAAGATCTACCCGGGAGGTCATGAACGGCCGAGATGGCCTCGGGAGGTCCTAAGGGAGGTCCTAACGCCACTGCACCCCGGGAGGTCTGGACGGCCATGATTGCGTTAAGGGAGGTCTTGGACGCCCAGATCTCCTTGGAGGAGGTCATGGAGGTCCTGCACTCAGCCGCTTTAACTCGCGCACGATTTGGACATGAATAAATGCGCGGGACCATGAGGAGGTCCGCGAGGGAGGTCTTAAATGCACGCATTAAAGGGTGGATTTAAGGCGCTTAAGACGCCCATGATTACAATGATTGGAACACATGATTAGCGATTAAAATGGTGAAGCCTTGTCCTAAAACGACAATGACACGCCGGACGTCCGCAAAATCCCGAAAGAAGATGTGGTCATCGCCGGCGATGTAGACCTCGGCCATGAGATCCATGGTACCACCGAGTGCACAATAACGCTATGCGCACTCCAAAGGGCCTTCTCTCAACGGCGACGGCGGCTTTGAACGCCGGCGAGCCGGAGAGGGCAAGGTTGACCAAAGACGCTAAAATTAAAAACGCAAAATGAAGCTCCGCGACATTCTGCGTGATGCCAAGAAAGCTCCGCGACAACATTCAGCGGGTGCCAAGAACTAAGGGACTACAGGAGGTGTACCGGAGGTCCTAAGGTGCCGGGAGGTCGTGGAGGTGATGGCGGTGTTGGGAAGACAAGAAGCTTCACCGCCTAAGACACTCAGCCTCAAGCTCCTCTTTGTCCCCCTCTGCAAATGTCCAACAACTCAAGTCGACTTGGTCCCAGAGGGTAGGGCACAAATGGAAGCAAGGAGGAAAGGTGGAAACCCCAAGGACCCTTGTCCACCGAGGAACTTCAAGTCCAACAATGGCGCCAAGGAGCTCATGGGCTTAGAGCTCACAAGCACAGAGGGGTGAGCAAAGTGACAATGGTGTGCAAAGGAAGCCAGAAAACCGTGGGGGTGGTTTTATCCTAGGGCAATTGAGGTCGAGACCACCGCTAAGCTCCTGTGAGCTTGGCCCATGGCACGGTCTTGGCATTGGACAAGACTTAAAGTGGACATGGTGGCGTGTCCGAGCCGACCCATGAGGCGGAAGGTCGACCAGCATTAAATGCGGTCAAGAAAGAGTCATGAAGTGTACCCCAAGGTCGACACGCATTAATTGCGCCGCCGAGTTTGCCCACGCCGGAGGAAGGAGAAGAACAGGAGGTCTTAGTGACCGCTGGATAAGACCCGGGAGGTCGTAACCATCGGATCCAATTTTTGAACCGTTAGGTTCTAAGTGGCTGGGGGGGAGGTCCCAGCCACACGATTTGGGAAAGGGAGGTCGTGGCCCTCCGATTTCCTTAATCGCGAAAACGCACGTGAGGAAAAGGGACAGGAGGTCCAAAGCGTTGGATTTTAATCCAATGGTGCGGACCTCCAGTGAGGACTTAACCGCACGCGATCGAAAAGACATGAGGGGGAGGTCATGGCCTTTGGATTTAAATCCAAGGGCACTGACCTGATGGGGAGGTCTGGTGCGCATGAGACAAAAAGGAGGTCGTGACCGTAGATTTTGATCTAACGGTGCACAACAAAAGATAGGGGAGGTTGTGAGCGCTGATTATCGCAGGAGGTCGTGAGCGGTTGGATCTCGATCCAACGGCTACGACCTTGGTTAGGTGGGAGGTTTGTTTAGTTTAGGTTGAGAGGAGGAGGTCGTGGCCATGGATCTTGGATCCAAGGGCTATGACCTCACGAGGTGGGATGACCTGACCGAGTATGTTGAGGAGGAGGTCGTGGGTGCTGGATTTGATCCAACGGCCACGACCTCAACAAGGGGGATGACCTCACCGCGATGGTTTACAAATCGAGGAGGTCTATGAGGTTTAACACTCGGGAGGTCATGACCATGGATCACCGATCCAACGGCAATGACCTCATGAGGTGGGAGGTCCTCGCGGTGTTGATCATGAGGAGGTCGTGGTCATTGGATGTAAATCCAACGGTCGCGACCGATCAAGTGGAGATGAGGTCTGCGAGGTGCGATATGGTTGGGCCGACCAACTTGGGAACGTGGCTAGCCCAAGGAACAAAGGTGGTTTTTGAAGTTGAACTTTTAAACAGCTGAGACTTTGTAGAATTGTTTGGGCTAGCAATTGAACTCCAAATTTGATGAAATTTTAACTGGAGCTAGCTGACAACATGATTAACCTTACATAAATTTTCCAGAGGTTATTATGCAATGCATTTTTCTCAGGAAATTCATTAAGGTTGTTCAATGATTCATTTTACCTCCAAAAATTATCAAACTAGTTTTACAACTTGTGGTATTTTTCAGAGGGTCCCACCTCAGTTTTAGGACCAAGGAAGATACTTTCCAATTGTTTGGCACAAGATTTGAGGTAATCGAAAATGAATTTGACTTTTGGTCAACAAGAGCTTTGTGTTTTTGGATTACACAAAGAGTTACATAAGATTTTAGGTTTTTCAAGATGTGAGAAAAAGTTTTAATTTCTACACATATAATTATACTTGATTAACCCTAATTATACATTTGGGATGTTACAAAATCTCCCCTTACGTAAATCTCGCCCCGAGATTTGGCTCACTCGTAAAGAAAGATGGATAGTCCGCATGCGCACGATCTTCTTTTCCCAAGTAGCCTCATCCTCGTAATGGTTTGACCACCGAACTTTAAGGAACTTGATGGTCTTATTCCTTGTCCTTCGCTCGGACTCATCGAGCACGCCGAACAGGTGCTCGCGATAGGTCAAATCTTCCCGACATCGAGGGTTTCCAACGGAGCTTCCTCGCTTGGAACACGGAGGCACTTCTTTAGCCGGGACACATGGAAAACATCATGTACCCCCTCAAGTGCAGCCGGCAACTCCAACTTATAGGCAACAGCTCCTTCTTCTCGATAATGCGGTAGGGACCGACATATCGAGGAGCTAACTTGCCCTTGACGCCAAACGCTGATGGCCCTTCAAAGGAGAGACTTTGAGATAAACAAAGTCATTAGGCTCAAAACGTAACTCACGCCGACGGCGATCCGCATAGCTCTTTTGCTCGATTGAGCCAGGCGCAAACGCCACGAATAAGCCGGACTTGGCGCCGCCTCATTGATTGAGTCCGCCAAAGAGAGGTCTCTCACCGTCTCTCACCAGCTCAACGGGTCCTACACTTTCTCCCGCATAAGGCCTCAAATGGTGCCATGCCGAGATCGCCCGAAAGCCGTTGTTATAAGAAAATCTTCGGCTAATGGCAAGCATTTCTCCCAATGCTTCCCATATGAAAGGACACAAGCACGAAGCATGTCTTCCAAAACTTGGTTGACCTCTCGGTCCGACCATCGCTTGGGGGTGAAATGCCGCTAAAGGTAAGACGGGTTCCCATAGCCTTTGCGTGCTATGCCGTAAACGGAAGTGAAGATGGAGCCACGATCGTAAACGATCGTTTTAGGTACGCCATGTAAGCTCACAATCCTAGAGACATAGAGCTCACTAGGCGATCGGTACGAATCTTGGTCTTGATCGAAGAAAATGAGCCACTTTAGTCAATCGATCGATGACGCACCCAAATGGCATCATTTCCTTTGGGGACGGGTAGACCGTGATGAAATCCATTCCGATCGAATCCCACTTCCACTCCGAATTGGCAAAGGTCAAGCGATCAAAGAGACGCCGATGCTCGCCTTTGACACGACGACACACGCCGCACTCTAAGAACGAACTCGCAATCTCCTCTTCATTCGGGTCCACCAAAATCTCTGGCGGAGATCTTGATACATCTTGGTGGCCCCGGATGAATGGATAAAGGCGAATCATGGGCTTCATGAGGATTAAATTCCGCAACTCCATGTCCTTTGGAACCATTAAGGCGTTGTTCAACCTCACGACGCCATGCTCATCCTCGAGAAGCACTTGGTCGCTCCGCTCTTGACATTTGCCTTAATGTGGCTCACCCAACCTCCGATCGCCGAGCGGATTTGATCCGATCCACCAAGGTTGGTTGCACAACCATGGCAATGAGAGATCCATGCTCAACTATCTCCAAGTTGAGACGCCGAATGCCTCGAGAAGAGAGGGCTAATGCTCTTGAGCACTAAGGCATTACAATGCGCTTTATGATTAAGCGCATCGGCAAGAACTACATTAGCCTTGCCCGGATGGTAGTGAATACCCATATCATAATCCTTGATCAACACCAACCATCTCCTTTGCCCGAGGTTCAGTCAGTCGGGTGAACAAATACTTGAGGCTCTTGTGATCCGAATACACTTCACAACGACACCGATTAGGTAATGTCGCCAAATCTTAAGTGCATGAATCACGTAAGCCAACTCCAAGTCATGAGTAGGATAGTTGAGTTCATGAGGTCTCAATTGCCTTGATGCATAGGCCACTACCTTGCCTTCTTGCATAAGGACACAACCGAGGCCTCGACGAGAAGCATCGCAAAAGATATCGGCTTCGATGGATATCGTGAAGAACAAGAACGGAGCGTGGTCAAACGCTTTTGAGTATTTGGAAACTTTCTCACACCCAGCGACCACACGAACTTCTTGTCCTTCTTGAGCAACTCCGTCATCGGCCATGATCTTGGAGAAGTTCTCGATAAAGCGACGATAATATCCCGCTAAACCGAGAAAACTCCGCACATCGGTGACCGGCAAAGTTGACCCCATGAAAGAACATCGCTGACCTTACTAGGATCAACGGCTACGCCTCCCGCTGAAAGAATATGGCCTAAGAAGGCCACTTCCTTCAACTGCACGCGACTTGTCAACTTCGCAGACAAATGGGTGCTCACGTAGCTTGCCTAACACAAGCTTTAGATGCTCGGCGTGATCCTCATCGTTCTTGGAATAGATAAGAATATCATCGATGAAGACCACGACAAACTTATCCAAATACTCCATGAATACCGAATTCATGAGGTTCATGAACAAGGCAGAGCATTGGTTGTCAATGACATGACGGTGTACTCATACAAGCCGAAGCGAGTAGAGAACGCCGTTTTGGAATATCCTCAGTCGAATACGAACTCGATGATATCCCACTCTCAAATCAATCTTGGAGAAAACTCGAGCTCCAGCAATTGATCAAGAGATCATCGATCGCGGGCAAAGGATACTTGTTTCATCATTACTTCATTAAGTGGGCGGTAATCAACGACATGCGTAAAGTACCGCCCTTCTTCTTTACGAAGATTGCCGGACAACCCCACGGAGATGAGCTAGGCGAATGAAACCCTTCTTTTGCAGCTCACTTAGCTCGCTTCTTCAATTCCACCAACTCGCTCGGTGGCATCCGATAAGGCCTCTTTGAGATAGGGGCGTACCGAGCCAACTCAATGACAAACTCGAGGTCTCGAACGGGTGGCATCCTCGAAGATCAGCGGAAAGACATCAACAAAGTCACAAACTGTTGGGACTTCGCTAATATCTAGAGCGGCTTCGCTTCAAGCGCCAAGAGATGCGGATCTAGCAATTTCGAAAAGCTTAACCCGCCACGGAGGGACTAGATAGAGAGATGAGCTTCTGGCGAATCGATTTGCCCCATGTGCCGACAACCAATCCATGCCAAGAATCACATCAAGACTCGCTGAATGGAGAAGGATAAGGTTTGCTAAGAAACCTCGCCGATCTCGATAGGAACATCCTTACACTCGATTCAGCTCTCAACTCCGAACCAGAGAGCGAATGAGTAGCGGACCGACAATGGAGAGAAAAGAAGCTCTCCGACAAAGAGAAAAGACTCGTAAACAATGAATGAGATGCTCCTGAATCAAACAAATCAAGAGCGGGATGAGAGTTAACGAAAGTGTACCTAGCACGACGCTGGGTGCCTCCCCGAGCCTCCTCTCGTGGTGATGGCGTTGACGCGACCACTACCCACGCCTTGGGTAGCCGGACGATCTTCCGTCCCGAGATGCTCCACCTCTGCCCGCCCTCCATTAGGACGAGGGTCGCTCTGCCTTCTTAGGGCATTGGTTCGCATAATGCCCCTTCCGTTGCATGAGAAACATGTGACCCCGGCACTGGTTATGGGGCCGCTCACGACTCGCAGTGCACGGATCGAGACACGGCTCATGCGAAGGACGAGGAACGGGGCAGTGATCTCGGGCGCCAAGAGTGAGACCGGTACCGAGATCGCCTCAAGCGGGACGGAAGAGCTGCCTCGATGACTTATGGGCCTCCCACTTGCGCTATGGAGTCCATAAGCTCGAGCCGCATGCTCAAGGATTTATGGCCTTGTCGACCAAGGTCTGAAAATCGTGAAGTCGACAATGGATAGCTTGTCCTTCACTCCTCGCATAAGCCACGCTCAACTTGGCCTCGCTTAGCCATATCAAGGCCACATCCTCGTGAGCATAATGAGCTAGATGGTTAAACTCGAGACATACTCCATGATCGAAGCTCGCCTTGCTTGAGCGCAAGAAACTCCCTTCTTGATCTCCATCAAGCCGGCAGGATATGAGCCCGACGGAAGGCAAGACGTAAACTCCTCCCAAGAGACGGTGTGATCCACGGGCTGCATGGCGAGAAAGCTCTCCCACCACGACAAGGCCGCACCTCCAACCGGTGCGATGCGAATAACGCTTTCTCGTGCTCTCGCATCAAGAATGCGGTTTACGCCCACCGACGGCCAATCGTCTGCATCCAAGGGGTCCTCGACCGAAAAGGTAGGGGCTGAGTACGAAGAAACTCCGCGAGTCCTCCACGCGGCCGATGGGCATTCCTCGCCCAGATCCCAAGCTCCGTAAGTGTTGTGGTGTTGCGCGCGATGACGCCCAAGAGAACTTCTCTCACATCCGCGCGTTGCGCCGATCAAGAAGAACTCGCCATGGTCGGAGGAGGAGGAAGCTCGTCCGACCAGCCGATCGCCTTGGCCGCTACGAAAAGGCCCGCCATCCTGTTATAATGAAATTTGGTTAGCAACTAGACCCAAAAACAAAGCCTTAAAGAATGCAAAAGCGATCGACTAGGGAATGGAATATCACCCCAACCGAAAGCCAAAGCAGCGGTAATTAAACTTTAAAAGCTTCTAAAAGACTCTAAAACAGCCAAGAAACACCAAACGCAAGGCTCAACTTCTCAACTCAACTAACCCGTATTGAATGAACGAGTAATCGGTCGAGAAGATCAAAAATCAGATTGTAGGGTGAGATCTAAAACTATTAGAGAGCAAGGTTAATGCAGCGAAATAAGTGTTAGATACTTAGCTAACTAGTATCACATCTTACCCTTTTACTCCCACAAGTTTTAGTTGATTAACCTCTCATTATCTATCCTAATTAGACACCTTTGAGACTGCTGTCCGAAATTTGATGCTTGCTGTCCCGATTTCAAGATCCAAGCCCCTTGTCTAATCACCGACTCTGTAACTTCAAAACCTTGTAGTGGGCAGCTCACACTTCAATTTGCCAATCTCATTGGTTCTCCCAAAACCCAAAGTGTTAACCGACAACAACTATTTTGTAGAAGGAAGAGAGGAAAACGACTTTTAAAACTCAAATTAGAGTGGGATGAGAAGAGAAAGCTAAGATAGGTAAGGAATAAAATCCGAGAATTTACCTAAGCTTTCAAAACTCATTTGATGCTTTGAAAATAGGTTTTCAAAATATCCTAAGGATCTACTAAGCTTATGCATTACGGTCATAACGGCTCGATACCAACTTTTGTGAGACCCGACGCTTATTAGGCTCATAATACTTAGTCATCCAATTGACCCTAGTATTATCAACCAAATAAACCCCGGTCTCGAGAGATGTATACTTCCTGCATGCAAGATACATACCTCACAACAAAAGAATGTATCAATTCCATACAACACATAGAACATAAGCAACAAACCGAAGTTAACAATAATATGGAATAGATAATACAAAAGAGAGGCCCTTAGGCCAAATAGCAACAAATCTACAAAGATAACAATGAAGCAAAAGGTGCCATAAAGATGGCTATAACACAAGCCAATCAAGGTGCCTTAACCCCTAGGCATCTCGACCGACCGCCAAGCTAGTCGTCAAGAAATCGCAACACGAAGCACAAAAGAGAGGCTCTTGGAGCTCTCCTTCTTCCTCTGCAACAAAAGCCACAAAATTGCCACAACCACGCGATGAGTACATAAAGTACTCCGCAAGACTTACGTGTGAGATAACAGTAACTATAAATAGCTACATGCAAGCTTTATTTAAGTGGATGAGGCTTTGGACTCATTTTAGCATAAAGCAACATTTATTTGCAATAACATAATAGATTGAAGGCAATTTGACAAAGCATTTTTAAATGTTGAAGTAACAACGAGATAATAACAAAGTAACAACAACAAGAACAAACCCGAAGTGACTAACCCAAGTCACCACAACAATAGCATGAACTCCCGCTCATACCAACCATGTCAAGTTTTAATTAAATGTTGTAGTCTAATTCTCACGGAAATAACCAAGCGTGTCCATAACCTAGGACGAGGCTATTCAATAGTTTTATCCTCGTAGGGTGTACCAATGTACCCACACGCCGATCGCCTTTCCTTTAAGCACACTACCTTAGGTGTGCCAAGACGGCTAAGTCCTACGAGACATTTCCAATGGACAATGCTAATTTGAGTCGCACAACCCACGGGAGAAAGAGACATCACACAACCTTCCCTAAGCTAATGCTCCCTCCCACATCACACACACACATTTTATTTTTAAAAACACACCAACCGAGCGACCCCAATTAACACCGCCCAAAGTATTTAGTCAAGAGGGGTTCCATATGCCCCCGTGTGGTTAGCACGCAAAATTGCTTGGATCAATGGCGCAAGAATTCGGTCCTTGTTGACTCAGCATACCACCACATCCAAAACCACACCATCCATCCAATATGCCCAAGTCTAAATCAATCTTTTATTTTCAGTTTTTGATTTTACAATTAATCAAAGCACAAGTGCTGGACATATAGGAGTAATAATCAGTTTTGAGTGATCAAGACCATCGACTAAGTCGATGATCGCCCATTTCTACCGATAACTAAGCATGTCTAAGCAATAGGAAACGAACTACTAAGTGATAAGAGCTCATCCAACGAGCTCAAACCACAGCTAATAACCTAGGCTCATGGTAGTAGAGGATAAACAATTCCTACAGATCATGCAACTATAGGCTTGCTAGCTTACATTTAACACAAAGTAGCATGCATACATAGAAGTAAAACAATATATTAAGCTTTAAAGTAATGGGACAATGATGGGAATGGTCAAACTGCTTGCCTTGTTGCTGGTGGTCAAATTGTGGCAGAGGGTCGCTCTCGGGATCACCACAAATGTCGAAACCTAACGGAAAAGCGAGAAGGAACCGATAAGAACGATTTAAAAACAACAAAGACAGCACAACAAATGAACTCCAAAAGCTATGAAAATTTTACAGCAGCAAGACAATGATTTATCATGACTTTAGCAACAAGAACCAATTGATTTGGGTTCTCAATGCAAAAGATATGATGAAATCAATTCTGCTCAGCCTATTAATTAAAAATATGTTACTGTTCATCGCAAAATTTTCTAGAATAGCAGTGAAGCTGAAATTTTACTGTAAAACCAGCACCTCATGAGATGAATAACACAATTGAGTTCATCTCATTTGGAGCTATATTGCACTTTCTATAAATTTTCAAACACAAGAACTTGAACAAAATTATAATGCACAAGTTCTCAATTTCCTAACAGCAACAAGCTCAAAACTAATTTTCACAGTGAGTTCACTAAGAGAGGAAACCAACAAAGTTGGTCTCACCCACAAATAGCCTATAGAGCAGTAGTTATACATTTTACAAGTTAAGTATTGTTTTTGAGTGTATAATTAAAGTGAGTTTTAAAACCTAACGGCAAACTGTGCTCTGGAGTTGAACTCAACTTACAATCATTTTTGGATTAAAGTCAAGTCCAAGACAGAGCTAACACAACTAGAATGACCTCAAATGGATTTAAAATGAGAAAGATATGAAATTCTAAAGTCTATACCCTATTTCAGTTTAACTAAGACCTCACTGGAATTTCTAAAACCCATAAGGACAGGGAGGTCGTGAGCCACGATCTTAAATCCAACGGCTCAAGATCTCCCGGAGAACATCACATACGCCAAGATGTGAAGGTCCAGAGGTCCTGACCTCTTAGCAACTCACATGCGCGAGGTGAGGGGAGGTCGTGGCCGAGATGCGAAAATCAACGGACCACAACACAGAAGGAGGTCCTGAACGGACCAGATCAAAAGGGAGGTCATGAGCGGCTCAGATCAACACGGAGGTCCTCAACGGTTGAGATCTTCCAACGGAAGATCCAAACTACCAAGATCTCCCCAAGGAAGATCTACATCGCCAAGACCTCACAGAGGAGGTCCCGGACGGTCCAGATGTTCCAAGGAGGTCCTCGATGGTTCAGATCGTCCGAGGAGGACCTTGACGGTCAAGATCTACCCGGGAGGTCATGAACGGCCGAGATGGCCTCGGGAGGTCCTAAGGGAGGTCCTAACGCCACTGCACTTCCCAGTGGAGGTCTGGACGGCCATGATTGCAAGGGGAGGTCTTGGACGCCCGCATCTCCTGGAGGAGGTCATGGAGGTCCTGCACTCAGCGCCTTAACTCGCGCACGCATTTGGACATGAATAAATGCGCGGGGACCATGAGGAGGTCCGCGAGGGAGGTCTTAAATGCACGCATTAAAGGGTGGATTTAAGGCGCTTAAGACGCCCATGATTACAATGATTGGAACACATGATTAGCGATTAAAATGGTGAAGCCTTGTCCTAAAACGACAATGACACGCCGGGGCGTCCGCAAAATCCCGAAGCGCAAAGATGTGGTCATCGCCGGCGATGTAGACCTCGGGCGAGATCAATGGTACCACCGAGTGCACAATAACGCTATGCACCGGGGGCTTCTCTCAACGGCGACGGCGGCTTTGAACGCCGCGAGCCGGAGAGGGCAAGGTTGACCAAAGACGCCAAAATTCAAAACGCAAAATGAAGCTCCGCGCGACATTCAAGCGTATGCCAAGAAAGCTCCGCGACAACATTCAAGCGGGTGCCAGCAACTAAGGGACTACAGGAGGTGTACCTGGAGGTCCTAAGGTGCTGGGGAGGTCGTGGAGGTGATGGCGGTGTTGGGGAAGACAAGAAGCTTCACCGCCTAAGACACCAGCCTCCAAGCTCCTCTTTGTCCCCCTCTCGCAAATGTCCAACAACTCAAGTCGGACTTGGTCCCAGAGGGTAGGGCACAAATGGAAGCAAGGAGGAAAGGTGGAAACCCAGGACCCTTGTCCACCGAGGAACTTCAAGTCCAACAATGGCGCCAAGGAGCTCATGGGCTTAGAGCTCACAAGCACAGAGGGGTGAGCAAAGTGACAATGGTGTGCAAAGGAAGCCAGAAAACCGTGGGGTGGTTTTATCCTAGGGCAATTGAGGTCGAGACCACCGGCTAAGCTCCTGTGAGCTTGGCCCATGGCACGGTCTTGGCATTGGACAAGACTTAAAGTGGACATGGTGGCAGTCCGAGCCGACCCATGAGGCGGAAGGTCGACCAAGATTAAATGCGGTCAAGAAAGAGTCATGAAGTGTACCCCAAGGTCGACACGCATTAATTGCGCCGCCGAGTTTGCCCGCCGCCAGAGGAAGGAGAAGAACAGGAGGTCTTAGTGACCGCTGGATAAGACTCGGGAGGTCGTAACCATCGGATCCAATGTTTGAACCGTTAGGTTCTAAGTGGTCAGGGGAGGTCCCACCACACGATTTGGGGAAAGGGAGGTCGTGGCCTCCGATTTCTTAATCGCGAAAACGCACGTGAGGAAAAGGGACAGGAGGTCCAAAGCGTTGGATTTTAATCCAATGGTGCGGACCTCCAGTGAGGACTTAACCGCACGCGATTGAAAAGACATGAGGGGGAGGTCATGGCCTTTGGATTTAAATCCAAGGGCACTGACCTGATGGGGAGGTCTGGTGCGCATGAGACAAAAAGGAGGTCGTGACCGTAGATTTTGATCTAACGGTGCACAACAAAAGATAGGGGAGGTTGTGAGCGCTTGACAACGGAGGGAGGTCGTGAGCGGTTGGATCTGATCCAACGGCTACGACCTTGGTTAGGTGGGAGGTTTGTTTAGTTTAGGTTGAGAGGAGGAGGTCAGGGCCATGGATCTTGGATCTAAGGGCTATGACCTCACGTAGGTGGGATGACCTGACTGAGTATGTTGAGGAGGAGGTCGTGGCTGTTGGATTTGATCCAACGGCTACGACCTCAACAAGGTGGGATGACCTCGCTGCGATGGTTTACAGCTCGAGGAGGTCTATGAGGTTTAACACACTGGGGAGGTCATGACCATGGATCACTGATCCAACGGCAATGACCTCATGAGGTGGGAGGTCCTCGCGGTGTTGATCATGAGGAGGTCGTGGTCTGGATGTAAATCCAACCACCTGCGACTGATCAAGTGGAGATGAGGTCTGCCGAGGTGCGTATATGGTTGGGCCGACCAACTTGGGAACGTGGCTAGCCCAAGGAACAAAGCAGGTTTTTGAAGTTGAACTTTTAAACAGCTGAGACTTTGTAGAATTGTTTGGGCTAGCAATTGAACTCCAAATTTGATGAAATTTTAACTGGAGCTAGCTGACAACATGATTAACCTTACATAAATTTTCCAGAGGTTATTATACAATGCATTTTTCTCAGGAAATTCATTAAGGTTGTTCAATGATTCATTTTACCTCCAAAAATTATCAAACTAGTTTTACAACTTGTGGTATTTTTCAGAGGGGTCCCACCTCAGTTTTAGGACCAAGGAAGATACTTTCCAATTGTTTGGCACAAGATTTGAGGTAACTGGAAAATGAATTTGACTTTTGGTCAACAAGAGCTTTGTGTTTTTGGATTACACAAAGAGTTACATAAGATTTTAGGGTTTTTCAAGATGTGAGAAAAAGTTTTAATTTCTACACATATAATTATACTTGATTAACCCTAATTATACATTTGGGATGTTACAAGTCCGAACCTAAAAGAGGTCCAACACAAAAGAAGGTTTAAACACAAAGGAGGTCTAAACCATTAAGAGTAAGGGCATCCGAAGAGGTCCTGACGCTCAGATCTCAAGGAAATCTCGACGGTCAAGATCTCAAAAGGAGGAAAGTTCAAGCACAGACCGGAGGTCCCGACCACAAAGTTGAGCTTTAAACCGCAAGGAAGATCCTTGCAAAGAGACTGGGAGGAGGTCTTATGGGCAGGAGGTCCAAAAGACCTGCTCATGGGAGGTCCGAATGAGCACACACAGAGGATCCAAGGAAAGTCCATTGGAGCTTGAAGGGCTCAAGGGAGCACCAAAAGGCTTTGAAATGAACCCGAGGAGGTTCAGATGAACAAAGAGGAAAAGAAAAAATCTGAACCATAAAGATATTCAGGCCAACAAAGAAGAGGCCTAAGTACCAAGGCAGCCTAGATACCAAGGAGGTCTAGACTCACAAAAGGGCTCCAGACGTAAAGGAGATATGGCTTCCAAGAGATAGCTAGACAGGAGGGAAGGTCTGAGTATAGAAGATTGTCCAGTCTTCAAAGGAGGTCTAGATACAAGGAAGAATCTAAACCTGAGAGGAGGTTTAAACTGTAATTGAGATTAAGGAAGGTCCTGATCCAAAGGATGGGCTAGACCAGGAGGGTAAACTTAACAAAGGTCTCAACAGAGGGAGATTTCCAAAGGAGAGGAAAGACCCGAAAAGACATGGAGGAGATGACCACAACAGAAGTCAAACAAGAGGGACGGTCTGGACAGATAAGAATGTCCAGATGTAGGATAGAGGAAAGGGAATCTTACCAGGAGAAGGAAGGGTAGCTCTAGAGAGCTAGAGCAACACCAAAAGAACTAAGTTTTGGGATTAGTTGAAGTTTAATTAAGTCATTTTAAACTCTTCAAATTCTGAAAACTTCAGTTAAGCTTGAATTCGTGATCAAAACCAAATGGTTCTTTTTATTTTGAAAATTTTCAAAAGGCTCAAAATCGAGCGCTACAAATCTACCTCTTAAGGAATCTCGACCCGAGATTCGAAAGACTAGAAAGAAAGAGGTGGGCAAGAAGGGCAATCTGAGCTGCTTACCACTCCAACTTCATCGCTTGCCTTTTTGGACATTTATTGGCGTAATGTCCCAACTCCTTGCAATAGAAGCACGTGACACTTGCAATAGGAGGGAACTTCTTCTGGGGTTGGTCTAGAGAAGATAACTTGGAGGTGCTAGAGCTGTCTTGACGCTTTACTGCTTCAGCTTGGGGCATTGGCAAGCCTAAACTTCTATACTTTTGTACTTGTGACATAATTGTTGCATTGGCCTTTCTTTCGGCCGCGGGGGTTATTGTTGCTATGAGAGCAACTTCTGGAAGGTTGTCCGGAGTAATGGCTTGGCGTCTTCTAGGGCATCGATTGGCATAGTGCCCTATATCTGAACATTTGCAGCACTGAACTTTTGTCCTTGCTGTCTTGTTCTGGAGAGATGGCCCAAACATCATACGAGTTTTGGAGGTCTTCACAATGTCTCGCATTGGAGCTTTCATCTTCCTCTTGAGACTATTGTCGCATTGATGCTGAGCTGCAGGGGTCAATGATGTCCTTGAATGCTCTTGGTCCTCACTGCTGGAGCAATTTATAACTGCTTGAGATGGGGCCCCAAGTTCTTTTGAGCTGTTTTTCAGAACTGAGGCTACTTGTGGAGCCAAGTTTGCTTGCAAGCGGCATTGCTTGGCAAAGTGGCCCTCCTTGCCACAGTTGTAGCAGTCTTGATACTGGGTTTCTTTTCTTCTGGGACACTTGATAAAACGATGTCCAAGAAGGTTGCAGCCGGCACAAAGAACTTGTAGATCTGGTTTTCCGTTTTGGGGGCATCCATAGGCATAGTGTCCTTGCTCGCCACATCTATAGCAGAGTACAAACTTCCAAGGGTGGCGGCCTTCATAAATGACATGGCTCGCATTTTCATTAGGAGGGACTTCCAGTGGCTCGTCCTTGGATAGCTCTTCGCAGGTACACTCTTCTGGTGCTGCAGAGGGTGTGGCTAAGGAGATATTGTTGCCATTCAATTGCTGCATTAACTGTTGCATCAGCTGGGTCTGGGTAATGAGAAACTGATTTAGGTTCTGAAGGACTTCTGTAGACAACCCTTGGTTCTCTCTGGCACTAACATTCTGAGAGGCTTCTCGGCTGACATTGCTCCCATTCTTAGAGTCCATCTGCTGGTTGCTCCAGAGGATTAAGGAATGGGACCGAGGATAGGGAAGGGACAAAAGAGATCCAAAGGGAACAGATCAAGAAACAATCCAACACAGAACCCAAATAACAGCTTACTCCAAGGAAACTCGATAGCTAGGAACGCCCTAACGATCAGCACACCAAGCTGGGAAAGGGGCTCCCAGTATAGAGGAAGTCTGGACCACTGAAGCTATGGGGTTGGGCTGATGAAACGGTCCTCGGAAGGTCTTGCATGTAGTCCTCGAAGGGTAGAGACGACAATGCTTCTCTTCTTCCAGTCAGCTCTCTCTTTAGGAGCCACCTGCTTCAACCAGGTACCAGGTGCTAGTTAGGAGCTAAGAATCAAGCTTCCCAGATTTGCTAGATCTACAATATACTATTATTAAGATCCACCAAATCCATGTATATATATACATATTCAAGTCACACCTTTGAAAGAATCTAATTACTCATCCAATTCCACCAGTTTTCAACCAGACATTACCGTCCACAAGAGTGTGTCATAATTTCTTTCAAGAGGCTTCTACAACCCATCGGTTAATAATGGTCCACCAACTCACATACCTTAGAATCACCCAATTAGGAGGACTCAATTATTCAATCTAGGTTCTGATCAATGGGAAAGATCCCACACTCCACAATTCCATTTTCGGAATAGAAGATCTCCTAGGTACAAGTTTAAATTTAATCCAATAAATTACTATATCCGCAACTATCCAGCAGCTAATTGATCAGACTTAATATCAACCAGATACCCTTCAAGCATACCTTTCAATATATGGTCGTCGCGCCATTCCAGAATCTGATCAAAACTTATTCCTACAATCCAATCAAGATCCCTTTCAAAACTGAACTTCCTATTCGTTTGTACCATCTAAGTCCAGTATATCCCATAGATTCAAGTCTGGGCTTCCAATCAATTATCACAATCTACTCCAAACTTAGGGGTATTCAATTTATTCTAGTAATCGAATCCATACTTCGAATTCCTATCTTTTCATAACCCACCGAAAGTTTTCTTCCAGATTAACTTTTATTTGCTCAAATTGTACAGTCCACTATTCATATCCTCTTTAATCCATTACAATCAGACACACTCACCAACATGCCCCAAGGATTCATAAAACTTCCAATAATCCCAACAAATCCTCAAAACTTTGCTTCTCAATTTCAGCTCAGACCTCGACTTCAGAGCTACCTAACTTGGCACCCAGATGTACTGGTGAACTCACAAGGGCAGCTTCCAGGAGCTTGTAGTGTTGGTCCATCGGTCCCAGTTTTCCCGAGGCATCCAGGGCTCAGAACTCAAAGGCTCGGTCCTACAGAATTCTCCAGAGGAAAGTGAATTCATTTACCTCTGTAAAACGTTGAGGCAAGCAAAATGATAAGGGGGAAATAGGGTAAGAAAAGATACAGAGAGGGGATAAGAATAGAAAGATGACTCAGATAAGAAAAGAACAAGTTATTTCTTTTGTTGTCAAATAAGTTTTGAAATCTTCACTAACGTCCATTCTACTAGGTTGCGACCTGCAGTCGTGATGCTCTGATACCACTTTTGTAACGACCAAACCCTAGGGCACCCGAGAGGTCCTCCAAGACCTTCTAGAAAGTCCATCAGGACCTCCCAGGAGGTCCACAAAGGACCTCTCGGACAGTCCACCAAGACCTCCCAGAGGTCAAAGCAGACCTCCCGAAGTCCAGAGAACAAGCCCGAGGAGGTCTTAGGAGCCGAGGAGCACCCCAATGATCTCCCACGGCGGATCAGGAAGGCGTGGAGGTTTGAGGTCATCTCAGACCTCCAACACCCACCATAGAAGGTCGTGGAGAACTGAGACCACCCCAAAACCACACACGCACAAACCCGAGGGTGGTCGGGGAGGACTGGAGCTCTCCAAGGTCCTCTATGTGAACTGAGCTAGTCCCAAGGATCATGGCTAGCTCTTCACAAAGAACACCAAGGGTAACATAGCAACAACACAAACTTTATTAATAACCAAAGGAGTTGTTTACAAGAGAGCTTACAAGCCAAGAGGGCAAAACATAGAAATATAAACACATGAGCCACCCGACACACCACAGCAACAGTGGAGGGCTTAATCCTAGTCGATCTAGACCATTTGGTCCACGTAATCGTCACCCAAAGCTTCCATAACCTACTAAAGACAAAGATCAAGCAAGAGTGAGCACAACAAATTGTGCTTTAAGTTACACCGCCGATAACAAAATGACATGCATAAAGGTATTTCACAATGGAAGGCTTAATGTGGTTAATTTATGTAAAGCCAAGTTTCTTTCAAATACAATTACTAAGTTTCAAAGGTGTTCTTAATAGATAAAATTCATTTTCTAAAATTGATTTTCAGAGGATATTCATTCATCACAAGTGGTGAAGGATACCTCCGTCACAAGGCTCCTGCCTAATCCAGGATAGCAATCCCAAAAACAGATTTGATAAACATTTCAAAAACCCAAAACCAACATCTAACTCCGAGTGGCCTTTGCCAAGACGCCCATGACCGCGACACGGCTATTCAAAAGATTTAACTCTGCAGAGGTTGTGCACTTTACCCACACGACATGATTTCTCTAGTTTGTTTGGTATCTTGAAAGTGCCACCTCTCACCGCCAAGGTAAGAGGTCTAGAGTTCATGACAAGGCCTTTACAATGCATTGCTCCACCACAGCTTTTCCTTGCTAAAGTTTCACCCCCTATGGACTGCAATCCGGCGGGAAGCCCCCTCTTGCACCAGTGGGAACATTAGGTTATAAAAGACCATTGGCCATATAAGACCTCCCACACCTCCAATGGAGCAGCCTATGGTAGAGTTTTGCAAATTATTCAGCCAGATCCCACGCCCCATTCTGGAGACATGTGGTTGCACGATTGTGGCATAGCCCATTATAGGCATGGCATTGGTCGCCAAAGACCGGTCCTCAAATGACTAGGGCGATTTCCACAAACCCAAGGGCATCGATCTACCATAAAGGCACGATCCGTGCATAAACTTGCACCAACCAAGCCAACCAATTCGCCTACCTAAATCCATCTCCATTTTCATTTTCTTTGCTTCCCCAAAGAATATTTTCATCCTTCCATGACACCCCAATGTCATGGTGAAAATATTTAAAAGCAGGTTTGGTCATGATGGTAAAGATTTCCCAAATCAATACTTTTGGTCCAAGCATGACTAAGCATATGTTTTTCAAATGGTCTTGGCTCACACTATTGCATGACCCAAGTTTGATCTAGTGGTGACAACATGCTCACCTCAAAGTCAACAAAGGGCCATACAAAGGAAGTAGGCATAGCTATAAATTTAAAACAGTATTGAAATACTTGGTAGAAATAGGCATGCAAGATACATTAAAACAGACATAAATAATTTGAATTATTGGGTGCAATATGATCAAAAGTGTAACTTGCCTCTTGCTTGACAAATTTAAGAATCTACTCTCTCTCACAGCTCTGGCTCTCTGGAACGCCAAGATTTATACGGTCAAAAGAACATATTCGCACTAAGCTCCAAATAAAGAACCAACAGAGAGTCAAGCAAAGAACCAAAAGAACTCCAGAGGAACCTCAAAACTCAATTAATGTAAGAGTATCAGACTTAGAATGTGTTCTTTTGGAGGAGGTCTAAGCTACAGGGGAGGTAGTCTTTAGCAAAAGACCCAAAAGGAGCGACTTAAGTATTACAACAGAGAGGCCCCGAGAGATGATCCTTGCAAGAAAGTCCAGAGAGGAGGTCCTCAAATAAAGGCCATAGAAATCCGAAGGTGTCCACTGTGGAGGTCCTATGAAGGACACGACCGCCAATGTAGTGACCAAAATAAGAGTGAAGCGGATCACCAGAGGACTTACCAGGACAAGAAGGAGCAATGGATGGAGGGGAGGTCGTGGGCGACAAGGTTTTCCCTGGGAGCCACTGATCGAGAGCTAAGATAACAGAGTGGAGAAAGTCGATGTGGTAGAAATTCTCGGTCTAATTGTAGTCAAGGTGGTGAAGAAAACTAGAAACATACGTGTCGTGATAAGTATAGAAATGGGTCAAAGGTAGGTAGTGGCGAGGTGGTGTCACTACCATTCTCGGGCAAAAGGTACGAGGAAGGACAATGTATGTTGCTATGGGAAGGAACAAAGAAAAATGTCGTGGTACGGCTAAGTGACCAAATTCAGTAAAACACCACGATATGGATGCATTTAATGTGACAAGACACGCATTAAATGCTCAATATAATAACGTGGCGGAGGAAATGAGAATGATTAAGACTAGCAGGTGGGGCCAGTCAATTTAGAAACAGGCGGGTCAAAAGGGGAGGTCTTGCCCCGCAGGGGAGATCCTTGAGGAGGTCCGAGAGGCTTAGGAGGTCCTAGGCCCGAAGGACAGGGAGGTCTAAAGGTTGAGGAGGTCTAGACATGCAGAGGAGGTCTGGACATGGGGAGGTCCCGACGGTCAGGATCAACAACAGGAGGTCCTGACGGTTAGGATCTCTACAAGGGAGGTCGGGCGAGGAAGTCCAGGGCCAGGTTTAATAGGCCATGGAGGGGTCTTGGACAGGAGGTCCAGAGAACTACAAAGAGGACCCGTGGTTGAGATTAAAGACAAGTTGAGGTTCGGGCGGTTGGATCTCCGAGAGGGAGGTCCAACAGCCAAGATCACACGTGCAGGGGAGGTCTCCAGAGATAAATAACGCACGGGAAGGTCCGGGCCTTTGGATTCAAGGTGAGGGGAGGTCCAAACCGTTAGATTCGAAACAAGGAGAGGTCCAGGCAGAGGAGTTCCGAGAAAGAGAGGGATCCCACGGGCAGATTCACAAAAGGTGGTCCAACATAAGTACATGAGTCAAGGCAACTCAAAGGAGGCTCCAACCTCTAGGGTGAGATCAAAAGCCGTGGTGGTTAGAATGAACCCTAAGGAGGTCCGCATGAAAAGAGGTCTGGGCATAGAAAGGTGCCCAGGCAACAAGAGGTCTAAACTTAAGAGAAGTCGAATGTAAAAGAGGTCTGATCCAAAGAGATTCAAACCAACAATGAGATCCAAGGTGATCAAACTCAAAGGGAGAGGCCTGGACATGTAATATGTCCAAGTGTAAAAAGGTCTGAGCCCCAAGGGAGTCTAACCTCAAGAACCACTGGAGAGGTCTAGGCCATAGAGAAGGTCTAAACCTACATAGCCCAAAAGAGATAGGCTAAAGGAAGGTCCACTGAGCATACCAAAAGGAGGTATCAACAACTTAAACCTCTCCAGCCGAACCAAACTTTAAATTCTCATCAAAACACAATAGTTTTAATTTGTTTTACACACTTTAAAAAGGATTTAGAAATCAGGATGTTACAGTCCGAACCTAAAAGAGGTCCAACACAAAAGAAGGCTTAAACACAAAGGAGGTCTAAACCATTAAGAGTGAGGGCATCTGAAGAGGTCCTGACGCTCAGATCTCGAAGGGAAATCCTGGACGGTCAAGATCTCAAAAGGGAGGAAAGTCCAAGCACAGGACCGGAGGTCCCACCAGTGGCTTCCAAACTGCAAGGAAGATCCTTGCAAAGAGACTGGGAGGAGGTCTTATGGGCAGGAGGTCCAAAAGTCCTGCTCATGGGAGGTCCGAATGAACACACACAGAGGATCCAAGGAAAGTCCATTGGAGCTTGAAGGGCTCAAGGGAGCACCAAAGGGCTTTGAAATGAACCCGAGGAGGTTCAGATGAACAAAGAGGAAAAGAAAAAGTCTCGAACCATAAAGATATTCAAAGCCAACAAAGAAGAGGCCTAAGTACCAAGGCAGTCTAGATACCAAGGAGGTCTAGACTCACAAAAGGGCTCCAGACGTAAAGGAGATATGGCTTCCAGGAGATAGCCAGACAGGAGGGAAGGTCTGAGTATAGAAGATTGTCCAGTCTTCAAAGGAGGTCTAGATACAAGGAAGAATCTAAACTTGAGAGGAGGTTTAAACTGTAATTGAGATTAAGGAAGGTCCTGATCCAAAGGATGGGCTGGACCAGGAGGGCAAGCTTAACAAAGGTCTCAACAGAGAGAGATTACCAAAGGAGAGGAAAGACCCGAAAAGACATGGAGGAGATGACCACAACAGAAGTCAAACAAGAGGGACGGTTTGGACAGATAAGAATGTCCAGATGTAGGATAGAGGAAAGGGAATCTTACCAGGAGAAGGAAGGGTAGCTCTAGAGAGCTAGAGCAACACCAAAAGAACTAAGTTTTGGGATTAGTTGAAGTTTAATTAAGTCATTTTAAACTCTTCAAATTCTGAAAACTTCAGGTTAAGCTTGGAATTCGCATCAAAACCAAATGGTTCTTTTTATTTTGAAAATTTTCAAAAAGGCTCTAAAAATCAGAGCGTTACATGTGAGGACTTCCTCTGGACTTTGCGCAAGAACCATTTCTTAGGATCTCTGTTCTATTGCTTGAATCACTCCTTTGGGGTCTTTTGCCAAAGACTACCTCCTCCTGGTAAGCTTAGACCTCCTCCAAAAGAACATGTTCTAAGTACAGTACTCTTCTGTTAATTGAGTTTTGAGGTTCCTCTGGAGTTCTTTTGGTTCTTTGCTTGAGTCTCTGTTGGTTCTTTATTTGGAGCTTGGTCTGAATATGTTCTTTTGACCGTATAGATCTTGACGTTCCAGAGAGCCAGAGCTGTGAGAGAGAGTAGATCCTTAAGCTGTCAAGCAAGAGGCAAGTTACACTTTTGATCATATTGCACCTAATAATTCAAATTAATTATGTTTTGTTTTAATGTATACTGCATGCCTATTTCTATCAAGTTATTTCAATACCTGTTTTACATCCATAGTTATGCCTACTTCCTTTGTATGGCCATTGTTGACTTTGAACTGAGCATGTTGTCACCACTAGATCAAACTTGGGTCATGCAATAGTGTGAGCCAAGACCATTTGAAAAACATATGCTTAGTCATGCTTAGACCAAAAGTATTGATTTGGGGAAATCTTTACCATCATGACCAAACACTGTTTTTAAATGTTTTCACCATGACATTGGGGTGTCATGGAAGGATGAAAATATTGCTGGGGAAGCAAAGAAAATGAAGATGGAGATGGATTTAGACTAGGGCGAATTGGTTGGCTTGGTTAGTGCAAGTTTATGCACGGGATCGTGCCTTTATGGTAGATCGATGCCCTTGGGTTTGTGGAAGTCGCCTAGTCATTTGAGGACCGGTCTTTGAGCGACCAATGTCATGCCTATAATGGGCTATGCCACAATCGTGCAACCACATGTCTCCAGAATGGGGCGTGGGATCTGGCTGAATAATTTGCAAAACTCCACCATAGGCTGTTCCATTGGAGGTGTGGGAGGTCTTATATGGCCAATGGTCTTTAGAACCCATCGCTCCCATCGGTGCAAGAGGGGCTTCACGGATTGCGATCCATAGGGGGTGAAACCTTAGCAAGGAAAAGGCATGGTGGAGCAATGCATTGTAAAGGCCTTGTCATGAACTCTAGACCTCTTACCTTCGGTGAGAGGTGGCACTTTCAAGATGCCAAACAAACTAGAGAAATCATGTCGTGTGGGTAAAGTGCACAACCTCTGCAGAGTTAAATCTATTCGAATAGCCGTGTCCGCGGTCATGGACGTGCTGGCAAAGGCCACTCGGAGTTAGATGTTGGTTTTGGGTTTTTCAGAAATGTTTATCAAATCTGTTTTTGGGATTGCTATCCCATGGGTTGGGCAGGGAGCCTTGTGACAGGAGGGTATCCTTCACCACTTGTGATGAATGAATATCCAACTAAAAATCAAGTTTAGAAAATGAATTTTATCTATTAAGAACCTGCTTTGAAACTTAGTAATTGTATTTGAAAGAAACTTGGTTTACGCAAATTAACCACATTAAGCCTTCCATTGTGAAATACCTTTATGCATGTCATTTTGTTATCTGATGGGTGTAACTTGCGAGCACGGTTGTTGTGCTCACTCTTGCTTGATGCTATCTTTAGCAGGTTATGGAAGCTTTGGGTGACCAGTTCTGTGGACCAAATGGTCCAGATCGACTAGGATTGCACCCTCCAGCCGGTTGCCTGTGGTGTATCGGGTGGCTCATGTGTTTATATTTTTATGTTTTGCCTACTGGCTTGTAAGCTCCCTTGTAAACAACTCCTTTGGTTATTAATAAAGCTTGTGTTGTTGCTATGTGACCATTGGTGTTCTTTGGAAGAGCTAGCCATGATCCTTGGGACTAGCTCACCACATAGAGGACCTTGGAGAGCTCCTGGCCTCTCCCGACCACCCTCGTGTTTGTGCGTGTGTGTTCGGGGTGGTCTTAGTTCTCCACGACCTTCTCTGGTGGGTCGCAGGAGGGTCCCGAGATGACCTCAAACCTCCACGCCTTCCCCTGGTCTGGCCGTGGGAGATCATTGGGGGTGCTCCTCGGCTCCTAAGACCTCCTCGGGCTTGTTCTCCTGGACTTCCAGGAGGTCCTTGTGGACTATCCGAGAGGTCCTTTGTGGACCTCCTGGGAGGTCCTGATGGACTTTCTAGAAGGTCTTAGAGGACCTCTCGGGTGCCCTAGGGTTTGGTCGTTACATAAGTTCCTTAAAGTTCAGTGGTCGAACCATTCCGAGGATGAGGCTACCTGGGAAAGGGAAGATCGTCTGCGTGCGGACTCCCCTTCTTTCTTTTCCGAGTAAGCCAAAATCTCGGGCGAGATTCTGTAAGGGGGGAGATTTTGTAACATCCCAAATACCTAAACAGTGTTTGTTTCAAATGTGATTAAATGTGTAGAAATTAAAACTTTTCTCACATCTTGAAACCCCGATCTCACATGTAATTCTTGTCAAAAGTGGTGGGGTTCAAAACCTAAACCTCTTGTTGACAAAAGTCAAACTCATTTTCCAATTATCACAAATGTTGTGCTAAACCTTTGGAAATATTTTTCCTTGGTCCTAGAAATGATGTGGGACCCCTATGAAAAATATCACAAGTTTTCAAACTTGTTTGGTAATTTTTGGAGGTAAAACAAACCTTTGAACAGCCTTTATGAATTTCCTGAGAAAAATTCTTTGCATAAAAACCTCTGGAAATTTTATGTAAGGTTAATCCTAATGTAAGAAAACTCCAGTTAAAATTTCAGAAATTATGGAGTTAATTTGCTATCCCAAATAATTCTGCAAAGTCTCAGTTGTTAAAATTGAAATTCAAAAACTTGTACTGTTCCTTGGGCTGAGCCATTTTCCCAAATTGGGTTGCACCCAACCCACTCCCTGGCTCAGCTGACCTCTTTTCCACCTTGTGGAGGTCGTAACCGTTAGATCCAGATCTAACAGCCACGACCTCCTCCTCAGCCAGCAGCCCAGACCTCCTCTTTCGCCCACATGAGGTCGTAGCCGTTGGATCCTATCCAACAGCCACGACCTCCTTCACAACCAACTCAGCGAGGTCCTCCCCACCTCATTGAGGTCATAGCCGTTGGATCAGATCCAACAGCCATGACCTCCCCTCGTTATCAAACGCCCAAGTCCTCCACCTCGTGAGGTTTTGTGCCGTTGGATCAAAGATCCATGGCCATGACCTCCTCTTTGCATCAAGCGATCAAACCTCCCACCCGCCGAGCTCAGAGTCTTAGATGGAGATCTAATGGCCATGACCTCCGTTATCATCTCGTAGCCGTTGGATAAAGATCCAACCTCTATGACCTCCCCGTCTCTTTTTGTGTTATGCGTAATAGCCCAACCTCCCGCACCTGAGCTCGTAGCCGTTAGATCCAGATCTAACAGTCATGACCTCCACCCTTAGTTCATTGCCGTCAGATCAACATCTCACGGCCACGACCTCCTCAGTGTCGTGATTAACGTCCACGACCTCCCCTTAGTGTTATGCGCCCTTGGATGTAAATCCAAAGGCCATGACCTCCACCTTGCGTGGCTGTATCGTGCGCATCGTTAAGACCTCCCCATCAGGTCCACGCCCTTGGATTCAGATCCAATGGCCAGGACCTCTTATCCCTTTGGCGCGCGTGATCTCCCTGTTCTGTTCGCAACCGTGCGATGGAGATCCAATGGTTGTGACCTCCCCTTTTCCTTTGCGCATCAGCGTGGTGGTGATCTAAAGGTCACAACCTCCCGATCCCGATCCAAGGGTCAGTGACCTCCTCCTTCTCACTTAAATCTCACCACTTCGATCTAGGGTCAGACCTCCTGTGTTTTAATCCAACGGATGAGATGAGGTCCTGTTTATCTCCTTGCTCTGGCGCGCGCGTGCGCCATGGCAGTGAGGAGGTCAGGACTTGTCAAATCCCAACGGATCTGTGCCTGGGCGCATTAAATGCATGCAGCTGCCTTTCCGCCTAGGCCATGCTCTAGGCCATGCCCCAGGTCCGCCTCGACCGCCCCTTCACCTCCATTGTCTTGTCCAGCCATGGATCGCGCCATGGGCTAAGCTCACCATGAGCTTAACCCTTGGCTCACGACCTCCATGTCCGGGGTAAAAACCTCCCATTGCCTTCATTGGCTTCTTTTCCACACCTCACCGCTTTACTCTCGGCCTACGAGGAACTCAAACCACTTTGGCCTCCTTGGCGCCATTGAAGCGACTTGGAGCTTCTCGGTGGCAAGGCTCGAAGGCTTCCTCTCCTCTCTTTGCTTCCATTTTGAGCACATCATCACCCATAGTGCTCACCCCTAACGTGATTTTATCCGCCTCCATAGGGCGCTTTAATTTCGAGTTGATCTTGGCGGTGGAGCTCGTGCGTCTTCACCAGTACTGGTCCTCCTCTTCTCCAACCTTCCCAAGCACCTTCAAGACCTCCTGTAACTCCCGGTAGTCCTTAAGAGCCGGGCACCTCCAGATGTGGTTGCGGAGCTTTAATTTCTAGTGATGCTCTTGGCTATGTGTTTTCTGCCGCCCATCTCCGCTCATCGCCGCTCAGGCTACCCCCACCTTTGGGAATGGTCCCATTGCATGCATAACATTATTACGCACCTTTTGGTGTCCTTGGTCGGTGCCCATGAGGTCCTCATCGCCAAGGCGAGCCTTGGATTGCCTCGGTGGTTTTGTCGACAGGACGCCCCTGTCTTTGTCGTCGTCAGACCTCCCGGTGAATCGTGGTCCGTCAAAGTCCTCCCTGTGTTGATCTCCACCATGTAGGACCTCCCGAGGTCCTCTTAACCTTGTGGACCTCCTCGGGTAAATCTTAACCGCCCCGACCTCCCAATGGAGATCTGAGCCGTTTAAGACCTCCTCAAGGTCATCTTTAGCGTTTAGGACCTCCCTTTGTTAGATCTTGGCCGTTCAGGACCATCCCAAGTGGATCTGAACCGCCCAGGACCTCTTTGTTGTGGTCTTGACCGTCAAGACCTCCTCTGATGAGATCTTGACCGCCCAGACCTCCTCATGTGAGATCTTAGCCGCCCAGCCTCCCGGAGGTCTCGAGACGTTAAGACCTCCGTGGGACCTCCTCGAGGTCATCTCACCGCTTAGGTCCTCCCTCGACGATCTGGACCATTAAGGTCCTCCCTTGAAAATCAAGACCGCCCGGGACCTCCCGTGAGGTCTTGACGATGTAGATCTTCCTTGGGGAGATCTTGATAGTTTAGATCTTCCTTGGAAGATCTCACCGTTGAGGACCTCCTCGCTAGATCTGGGCCGTTCGGTCCTCCTCCCGTGTTGTGGTCCGTTGGATGCGACATCAACGGCCACGACCTCCCTAGCTTAGCTCGCGGCGTTCTTTGGGAGGACAAGGACCGTTGGATCCAAGATCCACGCCCATGTCCTCTGGACCCTCATGAGCGTGTGGCAAGATCATCACTGGAGGTCTTGAGCCATTAGATTCAAGATCTATGGCTCATGTCCTCCCCTGCCTTAATGGTTTTTAGAAATTCCAGTGAACTCTTTATTTGCAAACTGAAAAAGGTATGAACTTTAAAAATGCATAACTATTTCAATTTAAATCCAATTGAGGTGGTTCAAATTTTTGCAGCTCTGGTTTGAGCTGAGCTCTAATCTAAAAATGGTTGTGAGCTCAGTTCTATTCCAGAAAAGTGAATTGCAAATAGATTTCAAAACTAACTTTAAATGTCTCCTTAAAAATTCAATTAACTTGTAAAATGCATAAGTAAATCCCTGTAGATTATTTTTGAGTGAATCCAACTCTGTTGGCTTCCTCTGTTAATGCACTAAATGTTAGAATAGGATTTAGGCATGTCACTATTTTCAAAAAGCTTCCTTGTGCATTTTAATTTTGTTCAAGTTCTTGTTTTTGAAAAATCATAGAGAATGCATAATAGCTCCAAATGAGGTGAACTCAATTGTGTTATTCATCTCATGAGTTGCTTGTTTTACTGTAAAAATCTCAACTGCACCACCTTTCCAGAAAATGTTGCCAAATAATTAAATTAGTGAATAGTGGCATTTTGGTATTTTTAGGGCTGAGCAGAATTGTTTTGCTCATATCTTTTGCATTGAGAATCCAAATCAATTGTTTCTTGTTGCTAAATTCCCTAAAAATAACCCTCTTGCTTCTGTAGAAATTTCAAAGCATTTGGAGTTTGTTTGCTGTGCTGTCTTGGTGGTTTTCGTCGTTCTTATCGATTCTTTTCGCTTTTTCGTTAGGTGCCGACGAGTGGGTTGATCCCGTGAGTGTTTCTCTACAGCATAGTGACCAGCCATAGCAAGGCAAGCAGTTTGATCATATCCCATTATTGTCCCATTACTTTAAAGTTTAATACTTTGTTTCACTTATATGTATGCATGCTACTTTGTGTTAAGATGTCGTTAGTAATCCTATAGATGCATATTCTGTAGGTAAATGTTCATTCTCTACTACTAAGCCTAGGACTATCTTGCTGCGATTTAGAGTTCGATGGATGGACTCTTATCGCTTAGTAGTTTACGTTGATAATGCTTAGAAATGCTTAGATAACGGTAGAAATGGGCGGTTGTCGACATTATGTCGATGACCTTGATCACAAGAAAATTTTTATTCCATTTTGTCCATCTTGTGTTTTGTTACTTTGTAAACAAATAAAACAAAAATGAAAACAAAACTGTATTGACTTGGGCACAATGGATGTTGGTGTGATATGTTGGGTGTGAATGGAATGGTGCCCAGGTCCCCAAGGACCGAGTTACTTGTGTCACTAAGCCAAGCGCTTATGCGTGCTAACCACACGAGGGGGATATGGGACCTCTCTTGGCTAAGTACTTTGGGAGGTGTTAGTTATGGGTCGCTGCTGATGAAACCCTTTTTATAAGAGGAAGAGCTCCCGCAGTTGCTTGGTGGGCCGGAGTCTCCTACTCTTTGGTGTGTGCGGCTCTTAACTAGCATCATTCATTGGAAATGCCTCAGAGGACTTAGCCGTGCTTGCATACCAAAGGAAGTGTGCTAAATCATGTGGCGAAAAGGCGATCTCAGGCGTGTGGGTACATTGGTACACCTGCGCAGGTTAAAACTATTCAATAGCCTCGCCCTAGGTTATGGACATGCTTGGTAAGGTCGCAAGAACTAGACTACAACATTTAATTAAAACTTGATGGGTTGGTATGAATGGATGTTCATGCTATTGTGGTGGCTATTGGGTTAGTCACTTCGAGTGATTGTTGTTGTCTATTGTTATTATGTTACTTGTCTCGTTGTTTTTGCAAATGTAAAATGAATTGCAAAATTGCTTTGGAATCTATTTAAATATTGCAAATGAAATCTTGCTTTATGCTAAAATAAGTCCAAAGCCTCATCCACTTAATAAAGCTGGCATGTAGTTAAACTATAGTCCTGTTATATTACACGTCAGTCTTGCGAGTACATTTTTTGTACTCATTTGCTTTGCTTAATAACTTTGTTGCAGAGAAAGAAGGTGAGCCCCAAGGGCTTCACTCTTGTGAGATGTGCTTCGGGTTTGACGACTAGCTTGGCGGTCCGGTTGGTTGCCTTGTGGGTAAAGGCACACTAATTGGCTTTTGTTTATGGCCATCTTATGGCACTTTTGCTTCCGCTATTTATTTAGTTTTTATGGGTTATCTTGGCCGGTTGGCCTCTCCTTTTGTAATAACTCTCTCTATATTATGTATGTCTTTAATTCTAGTCCGTGCTTGGTTCTATGTCTTGTATGAACTTGATGCATGATTTTGTATGAGGGTGTGTATACTGCATTTCTGGGAAGTATGCATATCTCGAAGACACGGGTTATTTCGTTTGTAATGCTAGGGTCAATGGATGACTAAGTATTACAAGCCTAATAAACCGGGGTCCTCACATCCACCAAGATACTCCAGCATTCACAAGACTTCTAATAATCATTCGCAATCCTCAAAATCTTTAATTCTCAAAATTGGCCTCATCAATAATCCATCAAAGCTACCTATCTTGGCATTCCAACGCAATGGTTATCTCACAAGGGTAGCTTCCAAGAGCCTTGTAGGGCTGAACCAACTGCTCCAATCTTCCCGGGGCATCCAGCGCTTGCATAGGAGGGGCTCGATCCTACAGAGATTACAAGGGAAAGAGGATCCATTTGACCTTGTAAAATGGTGATAAGAAGGAAAGCAAGGTAAGATAGAATTAGGATAGGAAAGAATACCAGAAGGGAGGTAAGAACAAAAAGATGACCAAGATGAGAAGAGCACAAATTACTCTTCTTGTTATGTAAAATAGGTTTTGAAATTCTACAGCCATTCTACTAGGTTACGACCTGCAGTCAAGATGCTCTGATACCACTTTATAGTGACCGACCCGAGGTCTCCTAGGGAGGTCCCTCAGGACCACCCAAGAGGTCCTTCAGACCACCCGGGAGGTCTTTCAAGATCGCCCGAGAGGTCCTTCAGACCACTCGAGAGGTCTATCAAGATTACCCGAGAGGGCTCTCAGACCACTCGGGAGGTCTTTCAAGATCACCCGAGAGGTCCGAGGGTCGTCGTGAGGCTCGGGGAGACTCCAAGTGCCACGACCTGACCTAGGGGTGGTCGAGAGACCACCACCTGAGGAGGTCGTGAGACCTGGGATGACCCTAAGTCCTCTCTGTGAACTGAGCTAGTCCCAAGGCTCAATGGCTAGCTCTTCACAGCAAACAAAAGTGGTAACATACATCAAACACAAGCTTTATTGACAACAGAGTTTATTACAAAGGGGAGGCTTAAGAGCCAACAAAATAAAATACAGCGGAAGATAAAACAGCAGACCACCCGATTCACCACAGGCAATCAGCTAGAGGGCGTAGCCTAGACGTCCTAGACCACAAGCTCCTTGAAGACGTCCTCACCTGCTCAATAACATTATTAAGCAAAAGTGAGCACAACAACCATGCTCGCAAGTTACACCCGTCAAATAACAGAATGACATGCATACATGGATATCTCAAAGGAAGGCTTAATATCGTTGATTTGCATAAAGCCAAGTTTCTTTCAAATACAAATACTAAGTTCCAAGGCAGTTATACAATAATTAAAATTTATTTTCCAAAACTAGTTTTACAGTTTGGATAACATTCATCAACAAGTGGTGAAGGATACCCTCCTATCACAAGGCTCCCAGCCGAAACCAATTTGGATAGAGATCCAAAATAGTTTAACAAAGTCCTTTTGAAAACAAAACCAACATCTAACTTCGAAAGGCTTGCTAGCATGTCTATGACCGCAGACATGGCTATTCGAATAGTTTTACGCTCTGCAGAGGTGTACAACTTTACCCACATGACACGATTTCTCTAGTTTGTTTGGCATCCGTTGATACCACCACTCACTGCTGAAGGTAAGTGGTCTAGAGCACGTGACAAGACCTTTATAGTGCATCATTCCACCGCAGTCCACCCTCGCTAAGGTTTCGCCCCACCCTGTGAATAGAAACCCGCAGAGATCAAGGGCCCCCTCTTATGCCAAGCGGGACTAACAGGTCATACAAACGACTACCCACTACATCAACAGGATCGACCGCGATGGAACTTTGCAAATTAGTTGGCCAGGTCCCCTCCCCATTCTTAGGACGTGTGGTTGTACGGTGATGCATAGCAAGTTATGTCTTAGAGACCGGTCCTTAATTGACTTGGGCGACTACCTCAACCCTGGGCATCGGATGACACGATTCCCATGCATTAACATGCACCAACGAAACAACCTGTGCCACCGAAGTCAAATCCATTTTCCTTTTGCTTGCTTTTCAAACACATTTGCAAACCTCCATGACAACCCAATGCCATGGTAGAAACATTTTTGACGACATTGGTCTTTTGGCAGTAAAACTCCCAAATCAAGATTTTGGTCTAAGCATGACGAAGCATCAAGTTTTGCAATACATGCTAGTTCATAGTAGTGTACCAACTATCTTTTACTACGGTGACAAGGGGTGATCAATTCAATAATCAAGATTGATTGTTGTCGGACCCGGGATTAACACCCCAAATCCTCTGTGCATTTCTGAACTAGTCCCATGATCAGTAGCTAGTTCACACAGTTAAGCAGATATGGTAACATCCATAAATCGCACAACTTTATTAATGAATAACAACAGAGTTTATTACAAAAGAAGCTTACGAGCCAACAGTAAAGAATACAGCGGAAAGCGAAGAAGATGTAGTAGAGTCCAGTTAATCTACCACAGGCAATAGACTGGGGTAGCGGCCTAGTCGTCGAGATCCACACCAATTGCGAAATCCTTCTCCTCTGAAATTTGTTTGCATAAAGCAAGTATGAGCACAACTACCGTGCTCGCAAGTTACACCCGTCAAATAACAGAATGACATACATACATAGATATCTCAAAGGAAGGCTTAATATGGTTGATTTGCATAAAACAACATTTTCTTTAAATACTTGTACTAAGTTCCAAAGCAGTTATTCCATAACTAAAATTCATTTTATAAATTTTTAATTTTATAGTCAGATAACATTCACACATGAATGGTGAAGGATACCCTCCTATCACATGGCTTCCCGCCCAATTCCCATTTGCATAATCCATTTAATGAAGTCTTTTGAAACCAAAAACCAAAGATCTAACTTGGAGCAGCTTTGCTAGGCATGTCCATGACCGTGGACACGGCTATTCGAATAGTTTTACACTCTGCAGAGGTGTACAGCTTTACCCACAAGACACAAATTCTCTAGTTTATCCGACATATATCTATGCCACCGCTCACTACCTTAGGTAAGCAGTCTAGAGCACGTGACAAGGCCTTTACAAAGTTCTACCTTAAAGTATTTATGCCCGCTAAGGTTTCTCTTCCATTGAACTGACCATCCTCCGGGAGCCCCCTCTTGCGCCAGGTGGGACTACTGTCTGACCGACACCCACACCAACAACATGGCACAAATAACAATGAGGTATCACAAATTATTAAGCCAGGTCCTGCCCATACAGGACGTGTGGTAGTACGGTATGGCTTAGCAAAATACACTCTAAGGCCGGTCCTTAACTGACTTGGGCGACTTCCAATAAAACCCATGGGTCTCAACCCTAACCGGGTTGATCCCGTGCATAAACCTGCACCATCCAAACATCCATTTCGCCCAGGTCCAAACCAATTTTACTTTTGCTTTTCTAAATCATTTTAAAAAATCTTCTATGACAAACCAATGCCATAGACTTTTAAACAACATTTGATTCTTGGCTGAAATTCCCCAAATCAAATATTTCGGGTCTAAGCATGGCTAAGCATAAAGTTTTTCAATCAAAAGCATCTTATTAACACTATCGTATTAACAAGAGTTTTATCTAGGGCGACAAGGTATCAGGGATTCAATGTTCAAGAATTGTCAAGTATGAGACCAGTAAGTAAACCATCCGTACTATGTTCATAATGCAATAATCCAAACTCCAGCAATTATGTAATCCTATATTCCAATATTAAATAGTCCAATATCCACCATATCAGTCTATTTCTATGATCTGACCTCCATCGATCCAACATTCAGTAATGCTCTAATTCTAAAATCTAATATCCATCAATCCATTAATCCTTAATGAATTATTTCTAATAATTCAACACCCATCAATCCGATGATTATGTAATCCTATAATGCAATTTTCGATAATCCGATATCCAGTGATTATGTATTTCTATAATCTAATCTTCGATAATCCATTATCAACAATTATATACTTCTAAAATCTAATCAAGTTTTATTTCTATAATCCCACCAAGAGTTAATCCTACAATCCAACACCCAAGCCAATCAATATTCTATAATGACTACCTCTATAATTCAATCTTAATAGTCCAATATCAATAATTAACTATCTCTATAATTCAATATCCATCGATCACTTATTTCTACATCCGTCATTAATGCATTCCTATGATCCAATCTCCAACCATTATTTTTCCCTATAATCCAACAATCAACAATTGTATAATTGTATAATCAATATCTAAGAATCATGTATTCATATAATCTAATGTCCAATGATCATGTTATTCTATAATCCATTCAATATATGTTTCTACAATTCAATTTTTGACAATTCCATCTTTACAATATTTATCAATAGACTATTCCTATAATCCGATATTCAACGATCATGTAATCTTATAACCCAATATTTTTTATTTCTGACTCCAAGATATATCACACTCGGAATGGTTCTCCAAATGGTCTATATCGACAATAAATGGCTATACAATGGAATAGGGAATAACTATAAAGCTTAAAACAGGGATTTGAATTACTTGAATATAAATACACATGCAATAATAATTTAAAACAGAAATTAAATAATTTAAAATAATGGGTGCAAATATGGTCAAGGATGTAACTTGCCTTGCTTGATTAGTTGCTCTCAAACGGCGTCGAAATCCGACTCTCCGAAGTCGTCGAAATCTATACGCGAAAATAAGCTAAATTCAAACAAAATTCAAATGAAGATTCAAATGAACTCCAAATTAAATAATTTTAGTTTAGTTAGCTAGATCTTAAATTTATATGAATTTAGAAATTTGAATCGACGAAATCGGAGTTTGTATGAAGGAGAACGAACCCCAGGAAGTCTTAAACCCTAATTTGGATTTAAAAGAATTTACCGATTTATTTTCCTAAAGGAAAATCCGGTTTAATGTGCAAGGTGACGTCAGCGAAGGAAATATGGAATTAAGATAAATAAAAAGGAAATACTGACATATGGGACCCACATGTTAGTGTCACGGTCCACGGTAGACCAAGTCTATTGAACCAATGGATCTGGGAACCGGTGAACCGTGCCACGAAATCGCCACGCGGGCACCACAAGGTAGCCACGTAAGCGAAATATGCCGAGGTGGTGGTGACGCGGGCACGCCACGTCGTGCCGGCGGGTGGTGGTGCACGGAGGCCAAAGGTCCGGCGAACGGCGGCGTCCCAGCCGGTGGCGAGGGCACCAACGAGAAGGGGAGAGTGCAGGGAGTATTATGCACTCACCCTAGTGGCCGGAGGAGGGCAGAGGCGGCCGGCAGCGACGAGAAAGCTGCGGCGAAGTCGGGGCTCCGGCGGCGATGGCGCTCCGGTGGTCCTCAGGTCGTGTGATTGCACGCACGGGCACGGCGAGGTGGCGGCGATGTCGTTGGTGTAGACGGCGATGGCGAGGAGGCGGTGTCGGCGCCAAAATCGGAGAAGAAAGCCCTCGCGGCCGGGGATCTTCAAATGCAAAATCCAGCCAAAAGAAAGGGGAAGGAGAGGAGTGGGTGGAGGGGATGGAATGAGGAGGAGGAGGCGCTCCCGGTGCTCTATTTATAGGGGCTGGGGGAGGGGCGGAGCGGCTTGTGGCGCACGAAGCTCCGCGCAGAGTCTTCGGCGGAAATCAAGAAATTAGAGCGAGAAAGGAAAGGGGAGAGGCGGGATCAGATGCGGTTTTGAATCCCGAATCGATTGCGCGTGAAATCGCGGTGATTCCGGGTGATTTGCACCGGATTTGGAAGCTCCCGAAGGCGGTAATGGCGGTCGGCTTGGGCCTGCTTGCGCGGAGAAGAAGGAGGTGGGGGAGAAGATGGCGTAGGGCCATTGGATGCGGATTTGGCGGCCGGAACGGAGCCGCGCGGCATGGGGGTTTTCTGGCCATCCGATGTAAATCGGACGGCTGAGAGAGGATGAGGCGGATTGAGGGGAAGAGAGGGTGCGGGCGGGCCAAAGTGGGCCGCGCACAGAGGGAAGGAGATAGGCCGCAGCAGTTTCGGCCCAAGGATTTAATTTGATTTTCTTATTTTAAATATTCCGATTAAATAAAAAGGGGCTTAGAAAATAGTAAAATAAATCCAAAAATTCTAGAAAAATTCACAGAAATTCCTAGAGTTATTTTGGACTTAAATAAAATAATTCCAACTTATAATTAGTAATAGTTTTTTCACATAATTTATTTTAGCTTTAAAATAATTAGGAAAAGCTTTTAAAATTCCGAAAATAATTAAATTTTTATTTTTGACTTTTAAAACTTGAAACTCAAATAAAGCAATTAAACTCTTTCAAATTTCAGAAAAACCAATAAAATAATAACTTTATTTATTTTTATTTTGGTAACATTACTTTGGGATGTTACAGTTGTACAAAGGAATTAGGAGTAACTACAAAGTTAAAATAGGGATTGAAATACTTGAGTTGAAACAAGCATGTAGTAATAATTTAAAACGGAACATAGATAACTTGAAATGCTGGGTTCAATATGATCAAGGGTGTAACTTGTCTTGCTCAAAAGCTTGAGGAACTACTTCGGAGAACTCGGGATCCCCAGAGACGACGCGACCTACACGAGAATGAAGCGAGGCAAATAAAGACCAAATAAGATCTAAATGAACTCCAAACAAACCGATCTGGAAACAAACATCAAAGAACAGAGCTAGAAGAACTAAGAAAGGGCTCTCAGAAGAAGGTCCAACGGGTTAGGAGGAGGTCCAGCTGGGAGGGTGGTCCTTGCAAAGACCAAAGATGGTGGTCTTTGCAAAAAGGGAGGTCCTGAGAGGTCAAAGGAGGTCTCTGAGGAGGTCCTAAGGAAGAGATCTTGAGGAGGTCCTAAGAGGGAAAAAAAGGTCTCTGAGGAGGTCCTGAGGAAGAGATCCTGAGGAGGTCCTGAGAGGGCAAAGAAGGTCTCTAAGGAGGTCCTGAGAGGGAGAGATCCAAAGGAGGAGGTCTAGCAAAGGCTACGACTATGCAACGTGGTCGTAAGAGAAATCAAGGGAAAAGAGCAAGGCACGGAGACACACACCAAGGCCGAGAGGGAGATAGAAGAGGAGGGGGAGGTCGATAGCTCGGCGGCGATGATTGAAGGTGGCGCGGGCGCTCTGGCGAACTCCCTCGGTAGTGAGGTGGAGGCGCGAGCTTCGGCAGCTTCTTGGCGGCGAGGAGGCGTCAGCGCAGCTTCAACGGACTTCTTGGCAAAGCTTCAAGCACGGAGAAAGCTGGACGAGAGCTAGAGAGCTAAGTGCAGCCAAGGTGAAGAAAGAAGGGCTGCTCAGGCTATTTATAGCCAAGGAAGAAAAAGAGAGAGTCACTGAGACTCAGAGACACACAAGTCAAAGGCAGGTGGAGGACAAGACCAGGCATGGCCTGAAAAAGAAGGAAAAGATGGGGCAGGTAAAGGAAAAGACAAAAAGGGAAGACGAGGTACCACAGAAGTGACAACATTTACTGCGCAAGGACTTCTGTGGCAGAAGGAAGGAGGAGGCGAGCAGAGCTAATAGGTGGGACCAGTCAACCACACGGGTGAGGTGGTGAAACCAATTGGGTGGTCATGACCAAGGGGGAGGTCGTGACCAACAAAGGTGGTCTTGATCGCAAGGGTGGTCTTTGGAAAAAGACCAACAAGGGAGGTCATGACCACAGAGGTGGTCGTGACCAGAAAAGGGAGTGGTCTTTGCAAAAAGACCCACAGAGGGTGGTCATTGCAAAAGACCAGGAGACCCTACGGACAGGGAGGTCCAAAGGACAGGGATGTCCAAAGGATGAGGAGGTCCTACGGAGGCCCAAAGGAGGTCCCGCAGAGGTGGTATTTGCAAAAAGACTAAGAGGTCATGAACACAAGGGGTGGTCCTGACCAAAAGGGTGGTCTTTGCAAAATGGCCAGAGGGTGGTCTTTGCAAAAAAGCAACGAAGGGTGGTCTTTGCAAAAAGACCACGCGGAGGTCCAGAGTACGAGGAAGTCCAAAGGACAGGGAGGAAACGCGCAGCAAAGCAGGGCCGTCTGATAGCGATCGGGTGGTCCAAAATGATGTGAACGTTCGGACCGCCCGAACGCTTCATCAAATCGGACCGCCCAAACTCAATCGAACGCTAGGGAACGTTCGGACCACACGAAGGGGGAGGAGAGGTCTGAACGAAAAGAAGGATCCAACGGGGGGGATCTAAGGAAGGAGGTCCGAAGGAGATCCTTACGGTCAGTTGAAATCAAAGGAGGTCCTAACAGCCAAGATGAGATCAAGGGAGGTCCTAACGGTCAGGATGAACTCAAAGGAGATGCTGACGGCCAAGATGAAATCAAGGGAGGTCCTGACGGTCAGGATGAACTCAAAGGAGATCCTGACGGCCAAGATGAAATCAAAGGAGGTCCTGACGGTCAGGATGAACTCAAAGGAGATCCTGACGGCCAAGATGAAATCAAAGGAGCTCCTGACGATCAGGATGAACTCAAAGGAGATCCTGACGGCCAAGATGAAATCAAAGGAGGTCCTAACTGTCAGGATGAACTCAAAGGAGATCCTGACGGCCAAGATGAAATCAAAGGAGGTCCTCACGGTCAGGATGAACTCAAAGGAGATCCTGGCGGCCAAGATGAAATCAAAGAGGTCTTAACGGCCAGGATTAACTCAAAGGAGATCCTGACGGTCAAGATGAAATCAAAGGAGGTCCTGACTGTCAGGATGAACTTAAAGGAGATCCTGATAGCCAAGATGAAATCAAGGGAGGTTCAATTGGACACAGGGAGATCCAAATGAACAAGAGGGAGGTTCAAATGGACACGGGGAGGTCCAAATGAACAAAGGGGAGGTTCAAATGAAGACAAGGAAGTCCAAATGAACACGAGGAAGGAAAGAAGTTTGAACAGGAGAGTTCCAGAAGGGAGAAATTCAACCCGAAGTTTAATTTCAGAGATCAAAGACGTTTGAAACACAAACCCGAGCTTGGAACGTCTCGGGGTGGTTTTGACCCAAGGGGAGGTCAAAACCGAAGGGATGGTTTGGACACAAGGGGAGGTCTAGACCAAAAGGGAGGTCTGGGCACAAAGGAGGTCTGGGCATAAGGGAATGCCCAAACAAGAGGGAGGTCTGGGCATACATGAAATGCCCAGACAACAAGGAGGTCTAAACCAAAGAGATCTAGAAAGAAAGAGCGGGACCGAGGGAAGAATAGAATGAGTTGAGACGGGGAGAGACAACACCAGAGCTGAGACAACTCCAAATTAACCAAGTGTTGGATTAGTTGAAGTTTGATTTAATCATTTTAAACACTCGAATTCCGAAAATCTCAAGTTAAGCTTTAGGACTTCAACAAAACCAAATGGTTCTTTTTATTTTGAAATTTTTCAAAAATCTCAGAAAAATCGGCGTGTTACACCGTTCGGTCATCCTTGTCCATTTTGCACCATGCTTGAGTCTTCCAACTTCACACGACATCCTTGATCATTCTGAACCTCAACTCTCCAAGCCTAGTCCCGATCATCCTCGCCATTGACCGTCGTTGACCTCCAAGCATCCTGCACAACAATAGACCAAGAAATCGATTCCGTGAACAAGTTCTTCGCAACTTGACCCACGTTAGTCAACATATGCATCATGCAACAAATATGCACTGAAACGCATGAACATGAGCTAACTTACACACATCGTCGCCAAGTTGCCCAGCGAAGAAGTCAAAATCGGTAAGACCGCCACCCATTGGCCGGTCTGACCGCCCTTTGGCCGGTTTGACTGGCACATGGCCGGTCTGACCGCCCAGCAACGGACTTAGCCAAATTTCCTCCCTAGAAATTCGAAACCTCTCTAGAAATTTCAAACGAATATAACTTTTGACTCGAAACTCCAAAAATTATGAGACCAAGTGTAGGAGAATCCCCTCTCTTGCCTACACCCTATATTTTTGGCTCGACTCCAAACTCAAAAGAACCTTTATGGCCGGTCAGACCGCCGCCCATTGGCCGGTCTGACTGCCAGCCACTTTGCCTGAGCCTTGGTCCACGACTAGGTCTATGACCAGTCCCACAACCAGGTCTACGTCGACGACTAGTCCTACGACCATGTCTACGACTAGTCCTATGACCACGTCGACAACCACTCCTATGACCACGTCTACGGCCAGTCCTACGGCCACGTCTACAGCCAGTCCTACGACCACGTCTGCGACTAGTCCTACGACCAGATACTGTAGCTTTCGACCATCGACCAGTCCTACGACCACATCTACGAGCAGTCCTATGACTAGTCCTATGACCAGTCCTATGACCATGTCTACAACCAATCCTATGACCAAGTACTATAGCTTCCGACCGTTGACACGAAGGGAAGAAATTGGATTGGACTTTATCACTGGTCTGCGAAGAACAAAATCTAGATATGATTCAATCTAGGTTATTGTGGATTGGTTATCTAAGGTTGCACATTTTATTCCAGTGAAGACTACCTACTCGGGAGATTGACTCGCAGAGTTATATATGTCCAGAATAGTATGTCCACATGGGGTACCTAAGAAGATTGTATCAGATCGAGGATCTCAGTTCACCTCCAGATTTTGGCAAAAGTTGCAGGGAATTTTGGGCACCAATTTGAACTTCAGTACAACTTACCATCCGCAGACAGACAGACAGACTGAGAGGGTTAATCAAATTCTTGAAGATATGTTAAGAGCTTGTGCTTTAACCAATAGTACAAGTTGGGATGTAAGTTTGCCATATGCAGAATTTTTTTATGACAACAACTATCAGTCAAGTTTACAAATGTTGCGTTTTGAAGCACTCTATGGAAGAAAGTGCAGAACTCCGTTGTATTGGAATGAAACTGGAGAGCGACAAGTGTTCAGGCCAGATATTCTGAAGGAGGTCGAAGAACAGGTACGTAGGATTCGTTAGAATTTGAAAATAGCTCAAACTAGGCAGAAGAGTTATGTTGATAAACGCCGGCGAGATCTAGCTTTTGCACCAGGAGATTATGTGTATCTGAAGGTTTCACCTCTCAAGGGAATGCATCATTTCAGAGTGAGTGGAAAACTTGCACCGAGATACATCGGACCTTTTCCAGTACTAGTTAGAAGAGGAGAAGTCGCTTACAAGTTAAAGCTTCCACCTCAGCTATCAGATGTGCATGATGTCTTTCACGTATCTCAGTTGAAGAAATGCCTCAGAGTTCCGGAAGAATAGATGCCTCTAGAGGAAGTCAAGTTAAAGGATGATCTCACCTATCAAGAGTACCCTGTCAGAATTCTCAAAGAGGCAGAACGTCAGACGAGAAGCAAGACTATCAAATTTTGCAAGGTGCAGTGGAGCAATCATTCAGAGAAAGAAGCAACATGGGAATGCGAAGAAGATTTAAGAGCTGAGTACCCCCAACCTTTTTCCTAGTCCATCCGAATCTTGGGGTCGAGATTCCATCCAAGGGGGTAGGTTTGTAACATCCCAAATTTCGGTATTTTCAAAAATTTATTTCAAAATAATTAATTCAAAGATTTGGATTTGAATTTGAGTTGCTGCTTATTCAAGAGTCTTTTTGAAGCTTTAAAAATAAAATGAATCATTTGCATCTTATTGGATTAATTTAAAGCATAAGCTGAATTTTTAGAAAAAGAAAACATTTTAAATGATTAAAATAAACATCAATTAAATTCAAAATTATTTTATTAATTCTATTCAGGTTCCAAGGTTTTTGTGGAATTTTCTAGAATTTATTTTATTTTTGGATGTTCTGGATTTTCTTTTATTTTATCACTTTTATTTCTTCTCTCTCCTACCTTGCTTCGTACGTGCATGCATGCATGTTCAGACCGAACAATGCATGCTGTTCGGACCTCTTCGGATGGGTCACGTTCGGACAAGTCTAAAGTGCCAAACCAAATCAGTTTTATATTCCTTTCTTTATTGCTTTTCTCTCTCCTATTCATCTTCCACCTCCGATCGCTGGTTCTGTTTCCAGTCTTTAGCCGAAAACAACAAACATCAATAGTCTTTACATTTATTTCCCGTTCTCCTCGTCCGTTTCACCAAATTCAATTCCGTTTGAACCATTGCAATCACGTAATCACCGTGCCAATAACCCCGTGCTGTTAATGCCTTCATTGCGCAGCCCCATCAGTGCACCCATTGCTGTTTCATCCATTTCCAAACTGAACCGAAATTGCCGTCGCCTGTGCTTCATTGCCTTCCCGATGATTTGACTCACGGTTGAAGGTATAAATTGGCATGCTATCTCTTCATCGACCCCTTTGCACTCCCTCGAAGTTTTAGAATCACCAGAGCACAGCAGACATCACATTTCTGATTTTCCCAGATCGGCAGTCACTTCACGCATTTCACATATTCTTCATTCCGGTGAGCCATTCTTCGATTCATCGCAACCTCACCGTCAGCACCACTTCCTCTAGCTGTGCCAAGCCTCAATTTATCTAATGCTTTGTCGTAGAGCTCTGCCACCAGTGACACCTCTATTTTTCATGTCATTCACCATCGCCACCACCACTGTAATGCTTCACCAGCCAAACCACCACCACCAGTGTGTAGAGGGACCCCTTGGGCTTCCATTTTTGTGCTTGGCCGGCCAGCCCTCTGCCACCATGTGCTGTGCCATCGCCATGGCCGGAGCTTCTGTTGTGTTGGTTGAAGCTCTCGGTTCCTTCACTTCAAATATATTTGCTTTGAATTTTGTCACAACAGCTCGTTGACTCAGTTGGTTAGAGGAGGCAAGTTAGTCCTCTATTGCCTTAGGTCCTGAGTTCGAATCTTGTGAATCCCATTGTTTTCTAGTTCTTCTATTGTTCTTTGACAACATGTTCTAGTTCTTCTATTGTTCTTTGACAACATGGCCCCACGTGTTATTCACACACACATGCTCTAGCGTTGTACACGTGACCACATGTTTGTTGTCCAACCAAACCGATTCCTGTTCAGTAGTTATCTAGTCATCCAAGCTTTGTGCTTTATACATGCATCTTTTTCTTGAGAATTCATTTCCCAGAAATTCGTTCGTTCTCATACGAACTCCAAACCCATCAATTATATCTCCTAAATTCATCTAAATTCATTCTCTAATTTTTTGTATTTATTTTATAATTTTTAGTTTTTATTTAATTTATGTTATTTATTTGGTCCGATTCGCATGTGTAGAGTCCGACGTCGCCGACGCGAGTTTGGATCAACAGGAAGCGCTTACCTCCAACGTCACCGAAGGCGAGTCTCCTTTGACCACTTTGAACCAATGATTTCTAAATTATGTTTTCAGTTTTAAATTTATGCATTGCTATTTTTCATTTAAATGATAAGTTCAAACTGTAGGTTGTTAGTTAAAAACCTAAAGTTTGCTATTATCATCCTTGATATTTGATATCCTGCACCTTTGTAACCCTAGCGTAGGAAAATCCAAATTATTGAACAAAATTTTGCAGAATAGTTTGATACGGTAGAATTGCTTAAACGTGTTGTATGCTCATGTTTAACCGTTAGGGGAGAAAAACCTTTAATATTAGTATGCTTTAAAATTTTGGAAAATATTTGACATTAGGTAATGTCAATATTTGGAAATAAAATAAAAATGGTGGAAAATATTTTAGACTAGGGTGAGTGGCATGAGTTTGGTTTGTCTCACCCTAGTTGATTAATGACCGACTCTTGTGTTTATTCAAACCAAGCAATACCGTACAACCACATGGCCCAAATGGGAAGGACCTGGCTGAATAATTTACTTTGTTCTAGCTTTACGATCGTAAGCTGTAGATGGTAGGTGTTACCTGGTTAGTATAGACGATGGTAAATGACGTCCACGTCTATCGGGGCTTGCGCCGGGCGTTGGTAATAGACGTCCAAGTCAGGGCAGGTTATACCCCACAACGGTGAACTCCAGGTCGATGGTAAATGACGTCCATAACTTGGGGTAAAGCTCATCGGGCGGGCTAATGTTAGGATAAAGTATAGTAAAATCCTTGTGATAATCGTTTAGTCGCACACCTTCGGAAGTGTGTTAAACAAACATTATAAACTAATTATCTCGTGTGGGTCAAGCTGTACAACCTCTACAAAGTGTTAAAAACTATTTGAATAGCCATGCCCATGGTCAAGGGCGGGCAAGGTGCATATACACACGGCAAATTTCAATTTTGGTTTTAAAAGAAATATTTTGGGAATCTGGGAGTAGTTGGAACTCTTGGATTGTGGTTCTGGCAGTTAAAGCCAATTGAGCAGCTAGAGCTCAATTCTTGAAAACTTGGCGGTTAGAGCCTCTTTACTAATGTCTGGTAGTTGGAACCTGCATTAGAGTTTGATTTAAATTACTTTAACTATTTAGTCATCTTTTGTCAAATGAGCTTTATAAAAGATGTTTAAACTTAAAATACTGCTTTGTGCAAATAAACCCCTATATGCTCAATTGTTAAAGCTATGCATATGCTTCATTTCCCAAGACTCGCGGAGTACTTTATGTACCCACATGATACATTCAACAAATCTCAGAAGTCTTCGAAGATGTTGAGAACGACTACGACTACTTTGCCTGTGGCTTCGACGAAGGCTTCCCGGAGTACTAGGCTGTGTTTTCCCAGTTGAATGCCAGTGGGAGATTCGATGGGTCAACCACGGAGTTTATTTTTATTTTCGCTGTTATGAGACTTAAGGTCTTTGGACCTCTTTTGTAATAAGTGGCCATAAGACCGGTACTCAGTTATTTATTAATGTTATTTCGTGATTTGAACTGGTTATCAACAATGTTTCCACTGTGTGCACTAGCTACTGATCTAGGACTGGTGCAGAAATACACAAAGGGTTCGGATTCAGAAATCTGGTCCTGACAGAGTTGGTATCAGAGCTGAGTCGACTGTAAGACGTGGCCTAGTTAGAATGGCAAGCCTTAAGGATTTATATTTTCCTAAAAATTAATTTATAAACATTTAAGTCTCTTTGCTACTTTCTTTTCTGTCTTAGTATCCTTTTCTTGTCTTTGTATTCATTATTTAAAATTGTTATTGATCTTCTCTTGTTTTTCAAAATTTTGTAGATGCGTTTCATCAACTCTTGCGCTAAGAAGGAAGGAGGATTCTGTGCTGAGCTGTGGTTCATTCTTCAGGGATTGGGTTACATCTATCGCCCAGAGTACCACGGTATCACCATCAAAAAGTACAACAAGGAGTTGTGGCGTGTCAAGGTCACCATTTTTTTTCCAAGAGTCACCTACTAGGAGATCGACCCTGCCGCTTCACAGTAGAGAGAGAGAGAGACTGACAAGCTTGGAATGCAAGATGATGCGAGAGAAATGATCATCGATCTGGGGTTCCACTACCGCACTGCCCTAGGATGCACTGCTTTTTGTTACTTTCCCTACCGCAAGAAGGGGGAAGTCTTCAGCAGGTTCAGAGCCGTTGAGAGGGAGGAGGACACCACCATCTCACACATGGCGTCTCTGATCAAGGCGCAAGATGATGCCTATGTGTTTATGGCCAACGAGTTAGAGCGTGTCTATGAGAGGTTAGATACTGTAGAGAGAGAGCTCGTCCAGCTGAAAGAGCCATCCCGTCCTTCCTACATCTGTACGACTTGCTGGCACTCATACATATTGATGTAAGTGGACCAATGAGCACGACAGCTAGAAGTGGTTTTCAGTACTTCATTACTTTCACCGATGACTATAGTAGATATGGATATATCTATTTAATGAGGTACAAGTTGGAATCCTTTGAAAAGTTCAAGGAGTTCTAGAGTGAGGTACAGAATCAACTTGGCAAGACAATCAAATCTTTACGATCTGATCGTGGAGGTGAATTTTTGAGCCATTAATTTGGTGATCATTTGAAGCAATAAGGAGTTGTTCCACATCTTACACCATCGGGTACTCCACAATGGAATGGGGTGTCCGAGCGGCGTAATCGGACCTTGTTGGACATGATTCGGTCGATGATGAGCCAATTAGATCTGCCATTGTCTTTTTGGGGTTACACCCTAGAAACTGCCGCTTTCACTTTAAATAGGGTACCATCTAAATTAGTAGATAAGACACCATATAAGATATGAACTGGGAAGAGTCCTAGTTTGTCTTTTCTAAAGATTTGGAGATGTGATGTCTATGTAAAACGTTTGACGTCTGATAAACTCACACCCAAGTCAGATAAATGCTTCCTTATAGGATATCCTAGGGAAACCAAAGGATATTATTTCTACAACCGAGAAGATGGCAAAGTTTTTGTTGCCTGAAATGGTGTCTTTTTGGAGAAAGATTTTTTTTTCAAAACGAGTCAGTGGGAGACAGGTGCATCTCGAAGAAATTCGGGAAACTTCTGAAAGTGTTTCAACTCCTACTGAACCTCTACAGGATGAACAAAATATTATTGAACTTGTAGATGAGGCATCATCTCCACGTAGATCTAAAAAGCCACATCAATTGCCTGTAAGGTATGGGCATGACGTATTATTATTGAATAATTATGAGCCTAAGACTTATGAGGAAGTGATGATGGACCCAGACTCTGAGAAATGGCTTAGAGCCATGAAATCCAAGATAGACTCTATGAGAGACAGTCAGGTTTGGAACCTAGTCGATCCACTTGATGGTGTTAAAACAATTGAGTACAAATGGATCTATAAAAAGAAGATTGATATGGATGGAAATGTTCACATTCATAAAGCTCGACTAGTCGCAAAAGGGTTTCAACAAGTTCAAGGGGTTGACTACGATGAGACTTTCTCACCGGTAGCGATGCTTAAATCTGTACGGATCATTCTAGCTATTGCTGCATATTTCGACTACGAGATAATGGAAAATGGATGTCAAAATGGGTTTTCTTAATGGAAACCTAAGTGAGGATGTGTACATGACACAACCTGAAGGTTTTGTCAATCCAAAGAATGCTAGTAAAGTGTGTAAACTTCAGAAGTCAATTTATGGATTGAAGCAAGCATCTCGGAGTTAGAATTTACGTTTTGACGAGGAGATTAAAAGGTTTGGTTTCATCAAAAACAAAGAAGAACCCTGTGTTTACATGAAGGTTAGTGGGAGCGCACTTGTAATTCTAATCTTATATGTAGATGACATATTATTGATTGGGAATGACATTCCTATGCTGTAATTCGTTAAGACATCATTGAAAAATAGTTTTTCTATGAAGGACCTAGGAGAGGTAGCATATATCTTAGGGATAAAAATCTATAGAGATAGATTGAGAAGGCTAATTGGATTAAGCCAAAGTACTTATATTGACAAGGTGTTGATTCGATTCAACATGCAGAGTGCCAAGAAAGGGTTCTTTCCTATGTCACATGGCATAAGTCTTAGCAAGAATCAGTGTCCTTCGACAACTGATGAGCGAGACTGTATGAATGGTATTTCATATGCTTCAGCTATTGGATCTATCTTGTATGCCATGATATGTACTCGACCAAATGTATCATATGCTCTAAGTGTTACGAGCAGATACCAAGCTGATCTCGGTGAAGGTCACTGAACAGTTGTGAAAAACATTTTTGAAGTACTTAAGAAGGACTAAGGATGCGTTCCTAGATTATGGCGGTGATGAAGAGCTCGTTGTAAATGGTTACAGCGATGCAAGCTTCCAAACCGACAAAGATGATTATCGTTCGCAATATGGTTTTGTATTCATTTTGAATGGAGGAGCAGTGAGCTGGAAAAGTTTCAGGCAAGAGATGGTTGCTGATTCTACGATGGAGGCCGAGTACATTGCGGCTTTTGAAGCTACGAAGGAAGGAGTTTGGATAAGAGATTTTATTACTGAGTTGGGTATGGTTCTGAGTGCCTCGAGCCCAATGGATCTCTATTGTGACAATAATGGAGCCATTGCGCAGGCTAAGGAGTCTAGATTCCATCAGAAGTCCAAGCATATACTCAGGTGTTATCATCTTATTCATGAATTGATGGATAGAGGTGATGTTAAAATATGCAAATTTCACACGGATTTAAATGTTGTTGATCCGTTGACAAAGCCTTTCACACAGCCAAAGCATGAGGTACACACAAGAGCTATCAGTATTAGATACTTAAATGATTGACTCTAGTGCAAGTGGGAGAGTGTTGGAAATATGTCCTAGAGGCAATCATAGAGATGATTATATTTCGTTATGCTCATAATATTGGATAATATGTTATCTTGTTCCTAGAATAATATCGTTAATATTTATTATCAAGTATGTGACTTTGATTGTGAAACTCTGTATTTCTGCGATGATTATTCTTAAATGTTGCCTAGTCGGAAACATATGAGAACTCATATGAATAGACTAGCATATGTATTGGTTGATGGCTATGTTTCACAAGTCATAGATATGGAGATATTAAACCAATAATATGGACACATGTTAGAGAACATGGTGTTGGATAAGACCCACTTTGAGACACTGTTGAGATTGTTATGATTCTATGTGTCATTAGTTGGTCTCAAGCAATGATGATGTATAATCCTTAGACCTGAGATCAGCATGGTTTCCTACATGTGTAATAGCACTCTTAGGGGTTGCCAAACGCTACTCGTAACTGTGTAGTTATAAAGGTAGCTTTCGGGTATGCTATGAAACATGCGGAGGAATGTGACTGGTCGGATATGGGATTTGCCCCTCCTAACATAACAGGAGAGATTTCTCTGGGCCCCTCGTTGTGGTCGAAAAAAGAAAGTGCATGGCCATGCCATTAGAGGTCGAAGTATCGACCACATGAAGTTATTCGACACTTGATCGAGAAAGTATTGAACAGTCCATGGATGACAAATTATCTCATCTGGAGTTCAACCAGATATCGTGAGACAAAGGGAGAATACACAAGCAGGTCGTTCGGTTCGACCAGATATGAACTGGTCGTATGAAGATACGAGCTGGTCGTAGACTGGTCGAAGCTGGTGAAAAACTGGTCGTATGGAGATACGAGCTGATCATAGACTGGTCGAACCTGGTCGTAGTCTGGTCAAACATAATCACTAACTGGTCGTAAGGAGTTACAAACTAGTCGTACTTAAGTATGAGCTGGCCGTTAAGAGTTACGAACCGATGGTAACTAAGTATGGACTGGTCGTGACTAGGTACGAGTTGGTCATAAGTGATAAGGACCCGGTTGTAGATCATATTGCATTAAGGTTCGTCTGATATGTTCTATGTGTATTCGGGAATCGTTATGTGTTGCTAGGTACCGCTGACGACTCGTGGTCGAAAAAGAGTTTCTGAGTCACAACCGATTACACATGAACCTATAGGGACACACACTTGAAGGCCTAAGATTTGATTTGGATGGTGATCCGAATTCTTATAGGTCACGTGTTCCTAATAGACCTCAAGTTCGAGACCCATCAAAGATGCCTATAAATAGAGGGGCGGTGGCATAGGGTAAAGTAATCTTTTGAAGAATCTCAAAACCCTGATAGCCACGCCTTCCTCAACCACGCCGTCGGTGCTAGCACTCCAGCGCGTGATATCCCTGCCCCGTACGTGTGGATACCTTGGAAGTGTTGTTGAGAAGCATCAGCACTAGGACGATCCGCAACTCGTGGCGATCATCGGAGCAGGAGGAGAATACGTGCGGCGAGTACGACTACAACTGCATCAACTCTTTACATCGACTCTACTTCCGCTACGAGTCGGCGCGTCTAGTGGTAATCTCGTGATCTATTACTAGCGGAGGTTCCTTGGTTGCGCGGCAGAAATTTTTGTTTTGTGCTATCGTAGCCTACCCATATCCCAACATCGACCTCTTCAAACCACATTTGACTATAATGTTGATAATATGACAAGCGCATCGTTGATGTAGCAAGAAAGAATCGACGTATGTACTCAACACTGGAGTAAGAATGTCCATGGCCCTAGAGTTTGAAGCGGCGTTGTCTAAAGTAATTGCGAATATTTTGTCTGTAAGACCAAAGTCTTACACGACTTTGATAATATAGTTCGCAATATTCTCACTTGTGTTTGTTACATCAATTAATTTCAAAGCTATAATCCTTTTCTCCATTACCTGGTCGTCATTAACATAATGTGCAACTAAACTAAGGTAATCCTCCCTAGCCCGACTACTCCATATCTCCGAAGTCAAGGCCACCGAAAATGTGCACGTACTAAATAGTTTCTTTATGTTATTACGATGTTCATTATAGTATTTTACTAGATCCCTAGTCGTTGTCTGTCTAGAAACAGAAGAAAATCTAGGATTATGCGCAGTCCTAATGTAATTTTGGAAAGAAGCAGACTCGCCAAAGCCTAAAGGTAAATCCTCAGAAGTAATTAAATGACAGAGAGATTGGCGGGCAACCTGAGGATCGTAGTCCCAGGTACATACCGTACCATCGGGGTTGTATTGCAGATACGTTTGCCTCATCACCAATCCTTGCTTGGCTCAACATCTTGTAGCATGTCTAAGCAAGTGCCCCATTCCAACTGTAGACTTTGCAGACAATTTATGACGATAAATTTTACAAATAGCATATGGTACCTCATTTCCCCTTGCGTCTTGCTTGGTTGTCCTGTTGAAATTCTCCCACACTCCCGATGTAGACGGTCTCAACCTCTTTGCTCCGGTTGGCGTGGAGCATGATGCTGCCGTGGAACCTGATGACGGAACTCCACCTTGCCCTTCCGGTGAAACCTCCGGTTGGCTTGAGGCAGTCGCAGCTGCCTCTATAGACGCAATTTCCTCTAGTGAAAGTCCATAATTACCAAGAGCAAAGCTGTCGTAAGGACTGTCCATAACGAAAACTACAAAATCGTAACTAACAATGTTATTACATTCATCTTAGCATAACAAGAACTAACAATAAAAGTATTACAAAAATAGTATTGTACCTCTTTCGCTGACTTGTGGCCAAAAATTGAATTTTCCAAATTTTGGCACAAATTTTTTGAATTTTGCCAAATTAGCTCAACTCGGATTTTAATTTGCACAACACAATTTCAAAGAGAGAATGGAGAATGAAGGGGTGTTGAATGAGGAGGGTATGGTGGCTATTTATAGAAAAAAAATTTGGGTTTTTTTGAATTTTTTTTGCTATTTTTATGACCCAAACAGTCAAAAACATCACAAAAAACAGGCAAAAAAAGCCCCAACGGTCAATTTTCATCGGGCCATGCTATGCTAGGCACGGCCCACGAGCCTGCCCGGCCTGCCACGCTGCCCGTCCCCCTTCTTCCCCCTGTCCCCTACCTGCGTGTGCTGCCACGTGCGGCACTAGCAGTGCCGCACTGCCGCCCCTTCGCCTCCCTACCTCCCTCCGCGCAGGCTGCAATGCACCGCCTCCTCGTCGTCACCTCCTCCTCATCACCTCCTCGCCGCACTGCCTCCGTGCCTCCTCACCTCCTCACCGCACCGCCTCCTCACCTCGCCGCACCACCTCGCCTCCTCGCCGAGCTGCACTGCCTTCGCGCCTCCTCGCCGAGCCGCATTGCCTTCGCACCTCCTCGCTGCGTCGCCTCCTCCGGTCCTCCCTCACCCTCAACGCTGGCCCGCGTCGCGCCACCTCCCATCCCCCTATTTCTCTCCCTCTCTAGATCTCCCTCTCCCTCTGCTGCTCTGCTCCTCATCGCCCGCGCGGTCGCACCGCCTTCTCCCTCAACGCCGGTTGCCTCCCCTCCCCCTCTTGCTCTCTCTGTCTCCGGCTCCCCTCTCCCTCCGCGCCAGTGTGGCGTCGCCGCACCGCCTCCTCTCCCTCAACGCCGACGTCACCTCCTCTGCTCTGCCTCCAGCCCATGCGGGCAAGATGGGCCATGTCGGGCTGGCCTGGCACAGCCCGGCAGGGCAGCCCCATGGCAGCCCGATAATGTTTGTGTCGTGCTGGGCCGGCCCACTGTGCTAGGGTAGTGACCCAAGCACTACACAGGCTTTCGTGCCGGGCTGGCACAACGCATAAACAATGCAGACCATGCCGTGCTTGGATCGGGCCTACAATGCCGTGCCGAGGGCCGGCTCGACGGGCACGACCCATCTGGCCAGCTCTAGTCCCAGTCCAAAGTTTCCCTCTCTCTGCTTATCACCTTCCTGCCTCCCTTTTTGTAACGCCCCCAAATTCTGGGACTGTTAAACTCTTCACAACCGCCTAGGATGTGCAGTTGCGAAGTAAGCAGTGTCTAAAGCAAGCTTTCGATTACAACACAATCCTACATTTTATTACATAAGATTACAACTTAACAGCTAGTTTTAACCTAGCACGGGCATCCAAGCCCAAATTTAATATAATACAAGACAAAAGAATTTCAAACCACAAGCACAATTGAGCGCGGCTGAGACCTAATAACAGTAGTCGCTGCCATCCGTGGGTCCACCAAAATCTTGTTCATCATGAACCTCTGCATTTTCCCAGGTTTCCTCTAAAGATGATTTGTAGATTGTAAGAATGAGTACAACTGCTGTACTCAACAAGCCACATGGAAAAGCTAAATAATTACATGTAAGGAGTTCAAAGGATGGTTAGGGTTTACCTTAACAGGCATATGTGGATGCAATTTGCAGTTAAAGCAGTTTATCTTTTAAATAGTAAAAAATAAATAATAACATCACGGGTTTCTCAACAAACTCAATTACCAACTTACCATCTCAAAAACTCTACTTATGCCTCATGTACTGGAATCACCCATTAACACAGCTTCATTAACCGAAAGCACGACGTATTCGAATACCTTTTTATACACTCTGCAAAGCAAACCAACTTTACCCACAAGATATCTCATACTCATACTGTCATGCAATACACACACAACACGATAGCGTGCGACTGAGTTGAGATAACAAAGCCTTTTCACTGCTCAACCTTTCTAGCCTCTACCCGGTAGGTTCTAACCCATACAGCCCTCGGGAGACTCCACCGACCGCCGTGGATGTTGGCCGCGATGCTGACAGGACCATACCGTTATGTAGACCAGCGAGTGTCCCTTCAGGCCCACCCCTGTCCCATTCTCGATACTATCGATATTCAATCAAAAAAGCAGTGTACAAAGCCAAGGAGTAATGACCACGCATGTGGTTGAACGATTTTCTATGTCTGTTACTGTGGCACAAGGTTCTTGTCCTTACTTGTCATCTAGTGAGGCGATGGCCCAACACCAACTTGTGGCTGTCCATCTCCAGATCTCACTGATGACTCACTTTTAACACAAGTCTATTGGGTTGTCCAACTTCCTAGACACAACCTTCAACTCTCCACCAAAACTATTGGCGAACCGTCAATACTCTCTTTTGATTGATAAACATATTTGTGTGACAAAGCTACTTGTACAGCTAATATTTTATGTGAACTTGTCAAGATGAATATGGCCTACAATTGTCAAGGTGAATATGGCCTACAAGTGTTAGGTGGGTTTGTATGTGGGGTAATAGGATTTATCTAATTATCATGGCATTCAAAAGTATTATTTGAATATTTAAAGTAATTGGCACAAATACAATAATGAAAGTAATAATAAATATATGAAATGTGGGTTCAAAAATGTTCAAGGAATGCGACTTGCCTTCTTGCACAAAGTCCTGTAGAAACTGGTCTTGTCTGGTGTCTTTTGGAGTCTGGTCGTCAAAATCATGACCTAACGAGAAGCAATACAACAAAATAAACCAAATAAAATTCCAGCCCGATAAGGAATGAGCTGGGAACAACATTCAAGTAAATAAAATAAAAAAGAAACTGAAAGGAAGGTGGTGTGGAGGGTAGGTATTTATTTGGTATTTAATTGAACTGAACAGAGTTGAGATTTGGATCCAAGTACAACAAAAATATAGAAAAGAGATAATGAATCCTATAGAAAGGTGAAAATATTTATTGGCAGCTTGATATAGCTGATTGGAGTCAAGAATGGGCTTTCTGGGTTTGAGATGGTCATAATGGGTATAAAATGTCAATGTACGGTTTCAGGCAAAAATTGTTAGATGATGAATAGTCCTAGGTTACTATTCATGCATGAAAAGGATTGGGGTCAGTAATCATGTTTACTATTTGCCGGTAAAAATGAACAGTAAGTTGGATGCACAGTAATCACTATGAATAGTAATGACTATGAATAGTAATCAAAATTAATGTGCTAAGAACATTGTTTCTATTTTTCGGATGAACAATAAAGGAAATAATGTGCAATGAATAGTAAAAGGCCAATTTGAATGAATAGTAATGGGCTAAGCCCATTACTGTGCTATCCACGGCCTATTCGGCCAGGCCTCTTAAGTCTCGAGTGCGCTTGACCGAAAGGCCTGAGCGCCTCAGCGGCGCTACGAGTGGGGCGAAGGAAGCGAAGTGGCCAGCAGCGCTTCCGCGCAGAGGAAGGGGAAGGCGAAGGGGCCAACGACCGTCCGACGGCGGTGGCGGCTGGCAACGAAGGGGAGCGGCGCGAGGAGCTTGATGTAAGTGCTCTTACCTCTAGGGTTTTTCCGGGCTAGGGTTTTTTGGGTGGGATTGCGGTGGCGGTGTGGTGCTCCGATGGAGTGGAGGCCGAAGGTGGTGGTGGGGAGGGTTGGAGGTGGGGATGAGGAAGAGTGGGAGCGGGGGGTGGCCTTTTATAGGGCGATTGAGGCGGTGGGAGCAGGACGCGGTATGGCAGAGGTGGCGATGTGTGTGGCTACGCATGCTTGGGCAGTGCTGGGCGGGGAGGTGGCAGCATGGGCATGCATAGGGCGGCGCTGCGGTGGTGGTGCCCCCCTCACTGGAGTAGGTGGGAGGTGGCGCAGCGGGCGATGGGACAGGAGTGGTGCGGTATGGCGAGCGGCGTGGGCTGCGGCTTGGGGTAGGCGTCGCATTGAAGGCGGAGGGGAGGTGGCTGGCGGTGGTGGGCAGTGGCGTTGGAGAGGGGATGGTGTCGGCGGTGGCCTTGCAGGCATGACGCGAAGCGAAGGAAAGCGCCGGGGTGGAAGACGCCTTCGGGTTGGCAAGGCGGAAACGCCAAAAAGGGAAAGCGGTTTTTGGGTTGGGTTTTCCTAAAAGGAAAACAAATTCAAATTCAATCAAAAAATTTCAAAATTTTTGAAACTCTGAATTTTTGGTTTGTTTCACTTTTCCTCGTCGCTTCCTGGAATTTTTTTTAAATAATCTATTTTTTATTCGAAATTTCAAAAATATTCCGGCAATATTTTTTTTATGGAAATATACGTCTGTCGCCCAATGGTTGGGCGACTCGAATATCATGCGGTTGGGCGACTACAAACCTATCGCCCAACCGTTCGGCTTTAAAAGCGCACAAGTCGGACTGTTGGCGACATGATTCTGATCGCCCACCGTTGGGAGATAGGATCGATCATAACCGTCTGATGCATGTTCGATCATGTGGTCTGGGCGATTGGATTACTATATATCTTGACATGCGGTCCCCGGCGATTCATTTCGCATGAGCATAAGCGATCGCTGACTACGGGAGAAGAAAGAGAGGAGAGGAGAGGAAAAAGAGAAGGAGAGGAGAGGAAAAGGGAGGAAAAAAGAGAAGGGGGAGGGAGAGGGAGAAGAGGAGGAAAACTTGGATTGCGAGGTAAGTTTGATTTATTTTGTATTGTATTTTTTTAAGTAGGTATTTAGTTAGTTAAAATAGTAGATATAAATAGCGCTCGTAGGAAACTGTAGTTAGGAAAAAAAAAGTAGAAAATCGAAATGTTGTTGATTTGTAAGTAAGTGTATTTTGTAGTGTATTTTTTTGGGTAGGTAAATAGTTTATTTAGTTAAATGAGTAGTATAGTAGCACCCGTAGGAAATTGTGGTTAGAGAAAAAAAATAGAAAATCGAAATGTTGTTGATTTGTATGTGCGTAGTAGCGATAAAAACTTTAGTTACAAAAAAATAGTCTCGTGAGGCAAGATTATTAGTCTTGTTTATGAGATGTATTGTAGTAATTAATTATGTATGTGCGTGGCCGACTATTATTGGGTGAATAATCGTGACCGAGCGCATAAGGAGGATGAATTATTTGTATAAACTAATTAGTACAAGTAAATTAGTATGAACTAACTGACTTACGTAATTGATAGAAGACCGAAATGCCACTTGTAGCATTTCGGATTGCAAGTTAGCGTCCGAATCGAATAATGCCTGCTATGGAATAGCTCGGTTTGTAAGTTGAATCTGAATATCATAGTACACGTTCATTGTGGCCTCTGCCTTAGGGAATGAATGACGGCTTGATCATGCTGTCGTGTAGTTGTGGACGATAGGCGAAGGGCCTTACAAATGTAAATTACAATGTACCAGTACTTGCATGTCGTGCGTTGCGAGCTGACTAATTGCAATGTTGGAAATATTTGCAGCCATACAATAAGTCATGCCTGTACCCACTACATTGAAAGTGCATTACGGTGTTGGCACCGTTCGTGAAGGTCCGTCTTGGTGTTGACTTGGCAGTTTTGACAAGCCACTCTGGTACACGGACGGCGAGAATGCACGAATCGAAGATATGAAGCCTTGGTGACCCGCACTTCTCTTTGAACCACGAGGTGTGCGGCGTCGACATACAAGGGCTTTGGAGCGGTTTCCCACGAACATCACCGGGAGTTGAGAAGATCGATCGCCGCGGCGGTGTGGAAGGGCTTTATAGAAGGATGTCGGCGCCGTGGATATGAGTGTGTGATACTTGTGCAACCGTGCCCAAAAGAAGTCAGGCGAGGGCCCCCGCGGATATCATCCGGGTGTTGCGGCGACTCGGGTGCCCAAAGATGTTGGAGAAGAAGAGGACCCGAGGGTGTGTTCTGAAGAGTTCGAGAGAATGTTGCTTGTGATGAGCCCGACGCGGTACATCTGAGAGGAAGATCGGGCACCGCATGGTGAGCCTCAGACGGTGATGAAGGAGAGCATAGGGATTACATATTGCATCAAATGGAAAGCGATGACCGGATGGCCTTGGTGAAGAGGAAGCTTTACAAGAAGATGACGAGGGCGATTCGATGAGGACGGAGCTCCCATCCCCGGAATGGAGCAGTTGTGACGCCGAGGGTCTATGTACGCACGATGGCGAGGAATCGCCGTGGGAGTACCATGCCACGGAGGTTCGGTTGCACTCAATGTTTGTCGATAAGACATCCTTGCGGGATGCCATTAAAATTTATGGGCTATGTCTATGCAAATGGACGTTTGGTCGTCAAATCTAGCCAAGAGCGATTACAAATCAAATCTGGCGAGGCGGTTGTCCTTGGCGAGTGCACGCGCATAGACCGAAGTATGAGACTCACTGGATTGTCTTGAAGGTGGAGCCACACTCGTGCATGCTTAGCAGTGTTTTGTGCAGACATCGTAACATAACGTCGACATTCATAGCTAATTTGATGTATGGAGAGATAGTGGAGAAGAAGGATATGGAGCCCAAGCACATTATGGTGGCTATTGAGAAGAAATTCAAGTACAAGATTAGCTATGGGAAGGCGTGGTGTGTGAAGCAGAAGGCTATGGAAAGACGGTTTGGATCTTTTGAGGCGGCGTACGACAACCTTCCTCGTATGCTTGAGGTGTCTTTGCAGAGAGAAACCCGCACGACATTCTTTGTGAAGGATATGCCATCTAAAAATCCACGAGGTTTTTCCATAATGCATAGGGCCTTCGTAGCCTTCGGTCCCTGCATCGAGGCTTTTAGGCATATGCTGTCCGTGATCTCAGTTGACGGGACCTTTTTGACCGGAAATACAAGGGCAGATCCTTACCGCCATAGGCGTTAGCGGAACAATCAAATTCGCCATTGGCCATCGCATTTGTCGAAGGTGAGAATGTCGACGGTGGTTGTGGTTCCTTCGACATCCGAGGGTGGGAGTTGTTGGAGCTAGATCTGGTGTGTGCGTGATCCATGATCGCCACGCCGGATCTTGAAGGTCATAAAACACTTCAGGAAGACCCGAGGAGCCGTTCCTTGGCGGGATATGAGGAGTAGATGGTGTATTAGCCATTTGGGGCCAACTTCTTCAAGAAGTTCCCGAAGCAACCCTTGGTGAAGCTATTCAAGAGGTCGGCTATCACGAGAACCAGGCGAAAATTTGACGCCTTATGGTATTTCTTTGACGAACATAGCAGAAACACGTGGGCAAGGAACCAGGAGCGAGTCGAACTCGCTTGGTATGAGGCGAGAGGACCTCGAGGAACATCGAGTGCTTCTCCCCTTCGGATCGAGGCCCAGCCATTGGACAAGTGGTCTCTGCCGCATGACATGACGGGGCAAGGTGCGGCATAATGACCACTAACCTTGTGGAGGTGTACAAGCGGGTTCTTAGGGGCCTTCATTCTCAAACCCTCGCCGCCATAGTGGAAGGTGTTACGCACAAAGACTGTCGGGTATTTCAGGAGAGGCATGCAAATGCCGCACTTCATCCACGAACCCTCAAACACCGTCTTGCTTTCGAAGATTACGGCATACATACAAAGCGAAGACACAGAAGGGCGGTCGCACACGATGTGCGTGATGGGCAATATAGACATCGTTTGACGTGCTCTTGCGGGATAGAGCCGGATTTGGGACGGCTCGTTCTCTTGTCACCCACGAGGTATGCCTTGGAGATCATGTCAACGAGCCTAGCTGTACGTGCAACAAACCGAAGCTCTTACACAAGCCATGCTCTCATGTGCTCGCCGCATCTTGGGATCGTCGCGTATGGACCCTTTCAACTTTGTGTCCGAGTACTTCTTGAAGGAGAGGGTGGTGCGGCGATGGTTTGGCGAGCTTAGGGGCTTCGGTGTGGGTAACCGCCACCTTGGATATTGCAAATAGGATCTGGATTCGGATATTGGCATGCTGAAGGGTAGCAAGGGTCGTCGGCAGAGTCGTCGTATTACCAATGATATGGACAAAGCACAAGCCGGGGCGTTGGGTAGACATCTTGCGAACGCTCGCGACGGGAGGGCACCTGACCCGGATGATGCAAGGCACCGGTGAGGTAAACCTTTGCTATGGTTTGCGTTAGCACTTCTTCCGGTGTGCAAAGTGGGACCAAAATTGCAAATCAGTGTACATTGTCATTTGTACTTTGTATTGTTTATGTAACTGTTCTGCTACTACCCAATTTTTATTTGATGTACGTAATGCCGTAAGACATGTATCGTATGTTGCACGTAATGTTTATTTAAGTGTTGTAGTACTATAACTTTTTTTCGTTAGTTTTTCAAAGACTGTCCTGGTAGCCTAGTACTCTTTGATTTGTTTGTTTGCAAGTTAAATTTACTCATTCGTTACACTCGATGTTTTATTTCCGCGTATTTGCTAACTTAAAGTTGTTTTGCAGGTATGGCTCACGGATCGGACTGGAGTTTTGGCCTCCTGGAGGAGCGCATCGACCGGGTACATCGCGCGTCGCATCGTGTCCCTCATCCTACGGGGGCTGCCGACGCGACTGTGTTGGGGGTGATCCGCACGCGGACACCTCGGGTGGCCTAAAGGCTAGACCCACGCTGGACAGGCAGGTTAGTATACGTCCACACTCTCTTCTCGCGAAACGTACCTTTCGTACTGACCTTTTGTTCGTTCGCGGTGGCCTTCTTGGTCTACTACCTATCGCCGGATGGTGCAGCACGGACGAGGACGAGCCAAGCGGACCATGGTCGGCGACGACGGAGACGTCCATGCTGGGCCAGAGCAGTCACGACGCTTCCCGTTCGACCGCTCCCTGCTGACAGCTCTTGTGGACCGGTGGCGACCAGAGACTCACACTTTCCATCTCCCATTCGGGGAGATGGCCCCTACCCTGCAGGACGTCTCCCTGCTTCTTGGCCTCCCTATCGCGGGAGGTGCCGCCTTCCCGCAGGAGCCTCCGGACAACTGGCGCGAGGACCTTCAGGCGGGTTTGAGGTGTCCTCCCACCGTCTTTGGCGGCGGGTACTACGTCTTTCTGGAGGCACAGAGGCACGGCCCGCCCTTGCGGTGGTTGTCGCAGTTCCGGGTACGTGTTCCACACCGTGCTCGTTGGTAGTGTCGCGCTGTCCTTTCCGTACAGGGGTCTTACTATATTTTTCGTTGTGCACAGGTCGAGCGGATGGACCCTCACGCGGACGACCAGCAGGTGTCATGCCACCTGGAGGCGTACTTGTTGTGGCTGTTTGGTTGGGTGCTGTTCACCAGCAGTCACGGCGACACCGTCGACGCGAGGCTCATCGCGTACGCCAGGGCCATCGCCGACGGGGAGGGCCCCCAGATCAGCTAGGGTTCGGCCGTACTTGCTACCACCTATCGTGGCTTGTGCGACGCGTGCTTCAGGTCGAGACCGAACTCCATCCTCACAGGGTGTCCTCTCCTACTACAGTTGTGGTCGTTTGAGCGCTTTAGCCTCGGACGGCCCTTGTTGAGCAACAACGCACCCGTCGGTGGAGATGTACAACGAGCGAGGTGGACCGCCCGACGATGGGCTCTCTCGGTGCGGCGGCGGCACGCGTACTCTTTCCGTGACTAATTTCTTCAGTATTACCGATCGTCGTACTTAATATGTTGTGTTCGTTGCAGTGCGATTCGCGCACAAGACACGCAGTGACACGGCGTCTGAGCCGTTAGTGAAGCGATTCGACCGCCTCACAGCGGACGACGTTCGCTAGAGCCATACTCACCTCAGGAGTTACTTTCCCGCGCTCCCCACGGCCTGTCCTCGCTGTGCTTGCGAGACCGAGAGTATTGGTTGACCCACAGGGTGCTTGTCTTCGACGTCTTCGTGGAGGACTACGGGCGATCGTGTGATCGCGCGATTCCGCCTGGCGAGAGGTTCGATACCGATTAAGCGCGCGATGCGAAACGTGCACTCATGAGTAATCGGCATACATGAGTTGTTTTTGTTGTCGTCTCTTACGCACGACTGCTAACTACATGTTACGTCTTGCAGCTTCAGTAGGAAGGGAGTCCGCCGTGGCATGAACTGGGGGAGTAGGATGGACCCGTGGGTAGCGCAGTGGGAGGACGCACTACAGGACCGTGTGCAGGAGGACATCCCCTATGACCACACGAGCTATGACGAGTACATTCGCTGGTACGCTCCTCAGACACGTACCAGGCTCGTGCTCGCTGCAGACGAGCCCGCACCACGTGTCCCGGCACCGACCGACACGTACCCTGTGCATTTAGCGTAGGACGTGCACAACGCGGTACATTACATCCAACTCCGAAAATTTCGCTTGTGGTATCCGCCATTACAGTTTTCACCGTGTCTTCTTTTCGATGTAGGCGGGCATTGCTGTTGAGCTTGCGACGGACATGGGCTCCTAGCTGCAGAGGTTCACGGACGGTGTGGAGGGCACCCGCGAGGACACGGCCCAGGTTATCCGTCGTTTTCGATAGCAGGCCACACGTATTTTTGGCTGTTAGCGTGCACCGAGCTCCCGTGAGGTTGGCACGGTCGGCTGGTTCCAGATCCGTCCGTCCCACCGGCCGTCCGGCACCACAAAGCGGGAGGGTCAGCCAGATCACGTCCGACACTGACGCACCCTGAGGAGGCTGGCTCGAGCAGACCACGTCCGACACCGCCGAGGCCTGAGGATGCCGGAGGGTCCGCCCGCGGACAACCCCGTACACTGGTAGCGTCGCACTACGTCGTGCCACACTTCCGTGTGGACAACTTTCTACGCGCCATGGCGCTAGCCGAGGGTACGTCACGTCTCTGTTGGTCAGCACGCTTCGCGTTTTTTATGAACTAACAATATTTTGCTGTGCAGGTACATTGCCCTATGACAACGTGGACGCGCATCACGTGGACGCGCAGGATGTGGACGCGTTGGACGAGGACGCGCAGGACTTCTTGGTGGACGAGGACCCGGCACCTCAGCCCACACCTCAGCCCAAACCCACTGAGGTTCTGTCCGGCTCACAACTTCTCGGTGCGTCAGCACCCACACAGCAGCCAGTGCTGTCCACCCCTTTGCCTCTCGGTCCTTGTCAGATCAGGGTTCCAGACCGTCTTTCCCTCTCGGGGCCGAGGCCCCGACACCCAATAAGCAGAGAACGCAGCCAAGCGAGCCCGTGAGGGGAGGACGCGAGGTGGATCAAGCGGGCGACGCGAGGAGGATCTTTGGGGTGCGGTTGGGGGGCTAGTAGAGGCGTCTTGCGATCGCACTCATTGTACATTTCTTCGTTATGTGATACTTGAATTTTGCACTTAATATATGATGCCTGGATTACTTTTGCGTTCTTGTGTATACTCTTTCATATAATGCATGTTTGTTCAATGCATATCAACGCCTATAGCTTAATGCACACGACACCTCGATGCAACATGTCAACTCGATAAAAGGCAACTGCAATAACGCGTTCACCGTTTAGTTACATGCTTCATGAGATTTAACATAAGTGCATACAGAAGGGGACACTAGCGACGTACGAGCTTCTCCACCCCTGCCTAATTGTAGAAGGTGCCTCTCGCAACCCACATAGAGTGTTCTCCAGTTGGGCGCCTCGGACGTGGCTGGCTGTCGTTGTAGTGGCACGCACATATGCAAACTAGGGTTGGCACAAAGATCTTGCGATTATAGGAACTTCCTATGTTCACGACCTCCTCATTGCCCCTCTCGCGCTGCATCTGTTGGCGGATGTCATCATTTTGCTCGTTGAGATCGTCAATTTGCGCCTCCAAATCAAAGATTCGGTTCCACAATACATCCACGTACCGCACAACATGTCCTTCATGGGGAGGATCGATCCAGCGAGTGAAGTTGTATTTCGCCATCTGCTACAAGGGACGGTTAGTATGGAGGATGTATTACCAGTAACATAAACAAAACTATTTACCCCAGAGTATGGGCATCGGAAGAAACGCCGTCCACCATCGAAAGGGCCGTCTATGACCTGCACGATAGCGTCCTCCCCGTGTCCGCATTTCGGCCACTTAGGTTGAGCACGCTTGTTCGGCATCAACCGGTGGTTAGGGCCGAAGTCCTCCATCCTTTTGGGGAGAAGGTCCCGCTTGGTGACCGGTTGACTGGTCCTGGCGCTGTCATCGTATATTCTTGTAAAGCGGAGAAGGTTCTTCTTCCTACGGTTTGAAGGGTCGAGTGGTCCTAATTTGGGCGTGGGCGTGCATTTTATAGGCCCGCGGAGGAGACTAACAAAGCGGGTTTATGACTTATAAGACCACACGGGCGACTTTGCGCAAAGACAAGACCACACGGGCAGCTTTGCGTGAGTGATAAGACCAAAGGAGACGACTTTACTGCGGTGACAAGACCATACGGGCGACTTTGCACGATGGATGAGACCACACGGGCGGCTTTGCGTGTGATAAGACCAAAGGAGACAGCTTTCTGCAGTGACAAGACCACACGGGGCAGCTTTGCGTAGTGACAAGACCACACGGGGCAGCTTTGCGCAGTGATAACACCGAAGGAGACAACTTTCTGCAGTGACAAGACCACACGGGCCAGCTTTGCGTAGTGATAAGACCACACGAGGCAGCTTTGCGCAGTGATAAGACCAAAGGAGATAGCTTTGCGCAGTTTAGGGTTAGGCTTTTCAGATCGACTTGACAACCCTGACCACCTCGCCAGCTTTTAAGACCGAAAAGACAAGACTCTGCAAAGCAAGGCATGACTTCTCACTACAAAGTAAGACATGACAACACTATACCTCGCCAGCTTTCCAGATGGACATGACAACACTCTACCTCCTCAGCTTTTCAGAATTAAAAAACAGGACTCTCTGCTCTGCATGAAATTAACCACACCATGCCAACCATGGGCCTTATAAAAGGGGGTTGAACCAAACCCAACTCTACACAACACTACACAACAGATACCCACTATGGACTCTTGAGACACTTCTACGGCGAGGATGTTGCGTAAGCAAAAGCGCTTAAGCGAGAAGAGGAAACAATTGCAATACCCGATAAATCAATGAAAGATGCTCCAAGACCACCACGTTTTCCGATCCCGCAGGTGTGTGTGGCTAACCGCAGAGATCATTCATCCACACACCTGCACACCGCGGCCGGGCGTACTACACATGGGCACTATATCGTAAGCGTCTCTTTCACGCATATCGATTTTCCTCTCCCAACGTTGAATTCTTCAAATTTTAACTTCATCCCCGTAATGGCAGCCGAGATGCGCCGCCATTTCTTCCAAAGGATCGACGGCCGGAGATGTACGACAGGGCATTCATCCAGCAGTACATGCTAAACTATTCGGTGCGGGCGAGAACTTCGTCGCGGTGGAAACCTTACGTCTCGACCTGTTGAGGAGGTACCGGCGAGCCCAAGATTACGCCGGCGTAATCCATATCGATGACGTCGCTTATGAAGAGTTTACATCCTTATTACGTAAGGTTTCCATGACGGTGTACTTACATCCATCATACAATCGCGAGACATGGGCGACTTCGACATACCAGCCCGACGTGCATAGTCCCGCGACAAAGGCAAGGGAAAGGCTCATGCGGTTGACCCCGGCCGCCACAGCGTATCCGGTCGCCCGGGCGTAATCCGTATGGACGACGTGAGTTACGAAGAATTTACATCATTCTTACGTTTTCACTATACGGTGCCCTTACATCACGGAATCGCAGGACATGGATGACTTCGACATACCAGCCCGACGTGGACAGTCCCGCGACAAGGGCAAGGGAAAGGCTCATGCGGTGAGCCGAGCCTGCCATAACAGATTGATGCCGGGCGTAATCCGTATCGACGACGTGAGTTATGAAGAATGTAAATCCTTCTTTCAATTTTAAATATACGGTGCACTTACATCATGGAATCGCAGGATATGGACGACTTTGATATACCAGCCCGACGTGGACACTCCCGTGACAAGGGGAAGGGGAAGGCCGGCGAGGAGTTCAACGCCGAGCTGGCAAGGAAGGGAAAATGGCCCCGTCCACGCATGAGGTCAGTCATTACGAGTAGTCCCCGTCCTACCCTCATGTTTTTACTATCCCTAAAGGCATGTATACTTACATGGTCCGGATGTTTGTGTCACAATGTCTTGTAGTAGTAGCGAGGATGACTAAAGCAATTAGCCGAACCATCATGTCATGTGATTACGTGTAACGTGCTTCTGTACGTGGACTCTAATGTAGTTCTGCTTCCGGAGACCCATCAAAGCAAGACTATATTCCAAGTATGCCTCTTCTAGTGGAATCCCAGAAAGAACCATTCGCACCGACATTGAATCCTCCATATTTTAGGGCATCTTCATAATCATAACGAGCGTTCTCAGCCCCTTCACTCATATTCTGTATAAGCTCCATAAAGTACGACATCGACTACGTGCCTACATACGCATATACGTTCAGATGACTTCATCGAGGAGAGACTCCTCGCGCATCGTAATATCACTTACCTTTGTACTTACATATCATTCTTGTCTCAATCGTCCTCACAAAATTCAACAAAATTTACCGCACTACAACAATATACAACGATCACAAAATGTTATTATGAGTCGACAAATTTCGTACCCATGATATTGTACGAAAATAACAAATGACCAACCAACATCGTCACAACACTATTATTTTCAAAATAAATAACATGATACAATCAGATTTGCTAAATTTAATTCACCTACAAAATGTAATATTCATTACAACTCAATTAAATAATAATTAAAAAGTAAAAAGCAGTTGGACCTCCTATCGCCTTAGGGTTGTGCGACTGGACCTCCTATCGCCGTATGGTTGGTATCGACTGTCGCCCATTGTTAGGCGATCGCAAGCGTAATGGCCTAAGGTTTGGGCGATGGTTTGATCGCCCATCGTCGGCGGCAGAACCATCGCCAACCTGCTCGGCGATTTCACTTCAATTGCCCAACCATTGGGCGACAGACGTATATTTCTGTAAAAAAAAATATCGCCCGAATATTTTTGAAATTTCGAATAAAAAATAGATTATTTAAAAAAAAATTCTCGCTTCCTGGCTGGATCACATGTCCCTCTCAGGATTGTTGCTGGGCCCTTCCCCTTCTCGGATCATCTCGGCCTCGCAAGATAGGCCCAATTTCTATAAAGATTAAGCAAAAGGTTTGGTAGACCTAAGGTCGGTTGTGGTCGATGTAGTTTTTGGCCTGATTCTATTTTGCTCTTCTTGTGTCTCATCATATAGTCTGCAACTCGGGAATTAGGCTTGTTACAGACTTACATAATTCTCGCACCCAAAATTTTTCCCTTCAGTGGAAAGGCCTGATTTTTTTAGCCTAGTTTTGTCTGATTGTTAGTGTAATTAGGCTCAGGAGTAACAAAAGGTGGTGTTTTTCATCAAGATTTGTTACGAATGCGAGTGAGAAGAAGACCGCTTTTCTTTTGCCCTATGTTGGAGTGGATGTGATCAGTGCTGAGCAGGGGGGCACGGACGGGACGGCGGGCGTGGCCGCTGCCTGTGAGTGCTAGGGGCGCGACAAGCGGGTACCGTGCCCTCAGGGTGCGGTAGGGGTAGCTCGCGGGCCCGGCAGCGCTGGCACGCGCCTGCGGTGCGCATGTGTCGCCGTTACGTTGCCTCACCATTCTCTGCGCCGAAATCCCAACCTGGGCAGCCCCGCGAGGCCCCCCCTCCCTCTGCCGGAGCCTTACAGAACGCCCAAAAGTTTAAACCTTTACTTTTTTTTTTTGGCTTTGGCAGTTCGGATTGGATCTGCTGCTAGCTTCCTGTCCGATTTATGGTCGCATGCTGGTGGTTTACTACAAGAATGAAAGGGAAATTCCCTGCAATTTTTTTAACATAATCTAAGACACATTGCTGGAATTCTGGGGTAAATTAAACCGTTGCGTCTTTCTCCGAGTCCAAATCAGTTCCTAATGTTAATCTACAAGTTAATTTCTCACAAGAAAATCAGATGTCTTCCTCATGTAACCTTCTTCTTTTGCACTGCACCAAGGCTACTTATGAGTTGTGCTGGCTACCTGAGCTAGTACACTCAAGTCTCTCACTCCGTGTGCCCTATTGTACATATGCTAGGCTGTAGATGAGTTGAATCCAATTGAATGTGATGGTTGCCAATCAATATATACAATCTGAAATGAAAACCAGCCTAGATAAGCTGTGTCCTCTGCCTGCCCGGGATATAAGCTCAATGTTTGTCTACATGTACACCCTAGATACGTTATTCATGAGAAATATACATTCCACAAAGCACTGAGTAGGCTTTAGCACATTCTTTCTGGTCCAACAAAGAGACATAAAGTGCTTTGACAGATGTACTCAAGTCCTCACAATAGCATCTTGCAGACTGACTACACCGAACCCAAAATGTACATAAAAAGACAAGCAGTGTGTTGAATTGTCGTTATATAACAAATCAAGATGTGCATGAGAATGTGGCATAACCTATCAAGACACAAAAAAGGCATACAAAACTACATGAGAAACGTAATTTACCTTCAGAGTTTGTCGTTTCTCCTCTCCTCAATATTCAGGAACTATTTGCTGACTGCCTTGGTCATTTTTGGGGTAGTGTTGTGCCGAGTAGTGTGTGTCTGGACCCAAGGGGATATGTCATTTTGTTCCATGAATTAGATCATTTAGGCCTCAGGCCATGAGCCTTAGAAGCCCCTTTTTCTGATTAAGTTTATTTGGGGGAATCTAGTGGATGAGGAGCTTCAGCTTTGAAATATTCTCAAATCACAAGAATATTTGTATGACCCTAGCTTTCGCTTATATGTTCATATGTTCAAGCTGACTGGGCCAGGCAGGTTATTATGTGTTGCCATAAGGGGTGTCTTAAAGGTAGCCACACCAAATACAAGAAGCCGTAGGATGGTAGGAAGAACTACATACCATATCTTTAAGGGTTAATTCCTTATATGGCATTGGAAATTTAAAAAATCCCTGATTATGTCACTTACAACATGTGAGGTTCACATGTCAGTGATACATCGACTGACATATAAGAGATGATGCAAATAAGGAATTGCCCCTATCTTTAAAGAAGGAGAACGTTCTGCTTGAACCTGGGATGCACAGGTACTTGATACCGGTACGCCGGTACAGCGATACATCATTTTCCAAAAAAAAACTCGAGTATAAAAGATAACTGATACACTAATGAGTAATGACTAATTACTAGAAGTCTAGAGCTATCCATTATGTATTTCTGTTACTCCGTAGTCTGTACAATACATATGGGCTATGGCCCTGCGCAGTCTAAACACTGAAGTACCAGTCTACCACTACCAGTAGCAAACTAGCAATTTATACCACTCATGGGTGCTGGGCTGCTGGCCGGAGGGAACCAAACTGGGGAACCAAACTGAAAATAAAGTGTGCTGGTTTTGACCTCTCATCCCTTTTAGTCTAGCTGAAGCCTCATAATAGTGAATGTCGGTTCCAGCGTTTGGAAGAACTGGAGAAAAACCTTGTGGAGTAGATGAGAGATAAAGGGTAGTTTAGGGGTTACCATAATAACTGACCAAAAAAAGTAATTAACATTTATTAGCTTTCTGTTTACACCAACATGTTTAAATCATCAGGGACAGAGGTTCACCGTGATTTATGAACAAAGCATACTGGAGTCTATTTTCTCTGTCCGCGTCAATGTTCTGTCCGCGTCAATGTTCTAAATAACGGTAAACGGTTAACGAACAGTTACCCCCACCTTTTAGTGTTTATACGGTAAGCGGCCTTGTAAATGGTCACCCAAAAGGATGACTAAAACTTTACCCATAGTGCTATATGCTAGTACTATGTGTGCACCATATCACAAAAAGAGGCAACGGTGCACCTGGAAAGGTTAGCCACTCAGTGTCTTGTCAGTTGACACTGAACCCCTCCGCAAAACCAAGAGCTGTAAGTTCTAATTTAGACTAAGCATCGATACCTAGTATGTAGCTAGCTAGCTTAGTACTAAGCACCAAATAACGGCCTAATAAAACGGGCCTGTTAAACATTAACAGCCGTTAAACCGAATAAAGGCCCTGATAAAACGGACAAACCTTGAAATGTCCATAAACGTAACGGACAGGGGACTTTTACCATTTTAACGTCTGTTTGCAATGCCTTAACAGCCGTTATTTATAACACTAGTCCGCGTACAATTTGATGGCTGACTGTGCAATGGCCACTATATTAGAGTCCATCTGGCACCATCCTAAAATTTGGTGCTGTGTACAAACGTACATACAGATCATGGGAATGCTGATGTTACCTTTTGCAATGCAGTTCTTTGGGTTGGCTATCTAAAAAACTTCAGTTTGACAGTTTGTTTATTCAAACCCTTCTGGTGGGTTCATTCAAGATATGGTTTGGTTCTTACCTCCATTTGTTTGTTTTTCCGTTTATCTTTCAGTTTCAAGACATTTTCACCCTTAATAGAAGTCAAGACACAATACCATGGCAGAGGGTGTTGTAGGCATGCTGATTCTGAAGCTTTGTTCAGCCTTGGCTATAGAGACAGTTACGCTCAGTACAAAGCAGCTCTTTCATGAAGCTTCTGCTCTTGCTAGGCTATTTGGTCAGATCCGTGATATCATGGAGGAGTTAGAGAGCATGCAGTTCTTTCTACAAGGAGCCGAAAGGTTCAAGGATACTGACAATACCACTGCCAATTTCATCAAGAAGATTCGAGACCTTGCTTTTGAGATCGAGGATGTTGTTGATGAGTTCACCTACAACCTGGAGGATAAACACGGTGGGTTTGCTATGAAGATGAAGCGGCAGATCAATCATATCAGGACATGGCACCGTCTTGCATCCAAATTGCGACATATCAAACTGAAACTAGAGAGTCTTGATAAGAGAAAGGTCCGCTATGACATGAGAGGAATTGCTAAAGAAGCTGGAAGGAGTGATGCTGATTGCAAATCTACGGATCAGACTATGTACTTCCCAACAGAGGAAGATCTTGTGGGCATTGAAGAGAACAAGAAATTGCTGATGAATTGGCTGAGAGGTGACTTGGAACAGCAGAGTGTAATCACCACAGTAAGGGGGATGGGAGTAGGCAAGACCACATTGGTTGCCTATGTTTACAACACTGTGAAGATAGACTTCGACAGTGCTGCATGGATAATTGTATCAAAAGCTTACCAAGTTGAGGACTTCTTAAGGCAGATTATCAGGGTTTTCCAGAATAGTGATTTAAAGGGTGTACTTCGTGTTGACATTGTTGACATGGAAAAGAGAAGCCTAGTTGAGATCATCCGTGATTATTTGAATGGAAAAAGGTATCTTTTAGTTTTGGATGATGTCTAGGGTGTTGATATGTGGTTCAAGATAAGAGATGCTTTTCCTACTAACAACATCAGTCGGTTTGTTATCACCTCACGAATCCATGAAGTAGCTTTGCTAGCAACTGGAAATCATATAATTGAATTGAAACCTCTAGAAGCACACCATTCATGGGAGTTATTTTGTAAAGAAGCATTTTGGAAGAATGACAACAGAATATGCCCGCAGGAATTAAACAATTTGGCACAAAGATTTGCGGATAAGTGTAATGGCTTACCCATTGCTATTGCATGCATAGGCCGTTTGTTCTCCTGCAAAAGCCCAACTTTTTCTGAATGGGAAAATTTGTACAAGGATCTAGAGTTGCAGCTGACAAACAATGTGATTCTTGATGTTAATATTGTTCTAAAAGTCAGTTTGGAGGACCTTCCATATATTTTGAAGAACTGCTTTTTACACTGTACAATATTTCCAGAGGATTATTTGATCGAAAGGAAAAAGCTAATTAGGCATTGGGTGGCAGCGGAGTTCATCAAGGAAACAGAGCACAAAACAATGGAGGAAGTGGCAGAGGGCTATTTGTATGAACTTGTAAATCAAAGCCTATTACAGGTAGTAGAGAGGAATGAAAGTGGACGAGTGCGGAGTTGTCGAATGCATGATATTATTCGCATTCTTGCTCTGACTAAATCAAATGAGGAAAGCTTTTGTAAAGTTTATGATGGCTTGGGGACTTCTTCGGTAGAAAATACACGTCGCTTATCAATCCATAGTGCAAATATTGAGCAGTTGACTCCTTCAAGTGAAGTTCGTCTTAGCGCAATCTTTGTTTTTGATAATGGTCTGACTATTGATTCGCTGAGGTCTTTCTTGAAATCTTTGAACTTGCTATCAACTTTAGATCTGCAAGGTGCCCAAATCAAGAAGCTACCAACTGAGGTTTTCAACTTGTTTAATCTACGTTTTCTGGGTCTTAGAGATACTGAGGTTGAAAATATACCCAAAACAGTTGGAAGATTACAAAAATTGGAAGTCTTGGATGTTTGTAATGCTAAACTATTGACTTTGCCAGAGAGCGTGGCAACACTTAGGAAGTTGAGATATCTTTATGTAGCTACTGATCCAAAGAAAGGTAATAAAGGAGTTGTTGCCTGGATTGGAATCCGGGTTCCGAATGGCATAAGGCACCTGACAGGCTTGCAAGTCTTGCAGCTTGTTGAGGCAAGCTCAGAGACTTTGTGTCATCTTGGTGCTTTGACAGAGTTAAGAACTTTTTCCATCACCAAAGTGAGGAGAGAACAATGTGCTGATTTGTGCAATGCTATCATGAAGATGGGCCATCTTGGTAGTCTAGCAATTATGGCTATAAATGAGAAGGAAACGCTGCAACTGGAAGCACTTTGTTTACCCCCTACTCTTTCGAAGCTTGAATTAGGAGGGCAACTAGACAAGAAACTGATGCCTCAGATTGTCTCATCCTTTTCAGATCTTGGTAACCTTACCTTGTTGGCCTTAGCCTTCTCCAAACTTGATGAAGGCTCATTTTCCTGCCTTTTGGCATTGCATGGTCTACGTGGACTTTGGCTTGACAAGGCTTATGAAGGGAAGAGGCTGTACTTTAGTGCCATGTCATTTCCAAAACTCCGACTACTGGCAGTATCAGATGCTCCACAGCTCAATAATGTTGTAGTAGAACAAAGCTCATTGCAAAGCCTGGTCCAGCTAACGCTCGTAGATTGTCCAGAGCTAAAGGCCCTCCCTGACGGCATTGAGCATCTTAGGACACTAGAGAAATTATATCTGCGAGGAGCTTCCAAAGAGCTCACTACGAAGCTTCGGCACAAAGAACAACCAAATCAATGCAGTGAAGATCTTAGGAAGATCAGTCACGTCCGAAGGGTTACGGTTTATCCATGAAGCATTTGGGAAATGATTCAGTATCTTCAGCTCATGTATCTGTGGACTCCCTGAAACTGACTTTTGCACTCGTAGCATAAGAGATCTACAACAAATTGAGAGACAGCCTCTGGATAACATGCTTATTTACAATCTGCTGGTTGCTCGTACTTTCTTGAGATAATGTTTTGATTTTGATTTTAATTTTTTCTAAATTAATTTGAGATTTGTAGTACAAAGAATATAATGAAACAAAGCCTTCCATGTATATCCTGTAATGAAAAAATACAGACAGAAAAATTAATGACATTCTCAAAAAAGGAAAGGGAAAAACTAGCAGAATCGTCAACCACAAATGCATGTTTTTAATTTTGAGGTCCGCTATTTCTGCAAAAGCTGAGATGGTTAAACATGTTTAATGCTCATGAGTTTGCAAGTCAGGCTCAGCTAAAACAAAACATCGATGTGGTCATTTTAAACATGTATATACTATATACAATTAGTTTCCACAAAATAGGCCATAGGGCATAGAGATGGTTCTGATTCTCAAGCTTTTGTTCACAGTACCTTTTCGTTTAAAAATGGAGAGAGTTTTGCTAGAAGTATGTTCACAAAAAACACAGAATGATTCATGAAGGCAGTGAAAATAATTTCAGTTATAGGTATTTGTTAATTTCAATTAAAAATATTGACTACGCTCAGCCCAGCTCATTCGTAGTCGTAGAAACCGAACTGCCCCAAGTTAATTAGCTTAGTTCTGGCTACAATTTAGAAATAGTAGATTGGCTCGGCTTCATCTAATGGCAGAACTACCTGATCTCTTATGCTACAGCAGATGGATCAACTGGATACATACTATTCTTTCATCTGGCAAAGCTCAGATTATGATCAATGGGACAGTGGGTGATCAAATTTGCTATAAATGTGGGGTACGACAAGGAGATCATCTTTGCCCTTTTTTATTCATATTGGTTGCAGACGTTCTACAGCGAATATTGCAACAAGCCTGTACAGAAGGACTGATCTTACACCCATTGGATGCACAACAGTCCCCGCCAACTTTGCAATATGCAGACGACACCCTAATCTTACTCAAGGGTACAACACACCAAGCTCTACTTCTTAAAGAACTGCTGGAATCGTTTACGAGTTTTTCAGGTTTGAAGATCAACTATCATAAAAGTACATTTGTACCCATCAACATGTCACATCAAGATGCCACTCTAGCGGCCGCCACCTTGCAATGCCCAATTAGCTCGCTGCCTTGCAATTACTTAGGATTGTCGCTGTCCACCAGTAAGGTACCGAACAATCTGTTACAACCAATCATCGACAAAGTAGACAGAAGACTGGCAGGTTGGATACCTGGGTTACCTTTGTGGGGAGGTCGAGTACATATGCTAAACTCAGTCCTATCGGGTATACCTACTTACTACATGAGCTGTCTCCAATGGCCTGAACGCAGTATACAAGCGCTTGACAAAATTAGAAGGGTTTTTCTTTGGAAAGGAAATAACAAGGTTCACGGTGGATATTGTCTAGTAGCTTGGCCCACTGTTTTACTCCCCAACGACCAAGGAGGTTTGGGGATTCGTGATCTCAGGAATCATAACCGAGCTTTAATAATAAAAATAGTAGGAAAGCTTCTATCAAACTCAAATGAACCCTACTTCCTCTGGTTAAGACGTCAGTATATTCTAAATAGCATACCAGTACAGCCTCGCCCGGGAGACACGACGATTTGGAGAACCTTATCATCGGTCATTGAAATGACCACGCAAATGACCATGGTCATAATTGGAGAGGGACGGACCACGTTGTTCTGGAAAGATCATTGGACACCATCAAGGCAACTGTACCTTCAACTACCAACTCTTTTCACGTTTGCCACTAACCCGAACTGTACAGTTAGCTCACAATTCAATAACAACAATTGGGCAGTGTCCTTACACCTGGTTCTATCACAACAGGCACTCTCGGAATATCAGACCTTATTACTTATTCTTTCGGAACAACAACTGCAGCAAGGCAATTTGGACCAACAAGTTACAATTTCGAACAAGGCAGACATAACTATTTCAGAAGTGTACAAGCTCCTTTCCTACCACGACATAAATTGGGCAGCGTCAGACTATGTTTGGCACAGATCTATTCCACACAAATATAGAGTTTTCTTATGGCTGGCTTTTCGTGGAAGACTCACTAAGGATAATATGACAACTAAGCACTGGAGGATAGATCCCCACTGTGACTCCTGCCCTGCTATAGAAACTATAGATCACATCGTTCTACGATGTAAAGCCGCGGATCTTATATGGAGGAATCAAGGACTGGTAACAAAAGCATCTTCATCCAATGACATACTGGAGTTTGTGGAAAAAGTATCAGTAAAAGTAGCGACAAACAGAGACATTTGGCCCATATGTTTCGCAGCATGTGTGCATTCCCTGTGGATTATTAGAAACAAACGAATTTTTCAAAATATCGAAGATAATATGGCTTCGTTACAACAGCGAGATCTGAGGAACACATCACTCATCGGTCTTCTGAGGACTAAACCCAAATACGGGCAACCTTTGCGGCGGTGGAGTCAACTTTTACAACAACAACAAGCTGTAATATCTTGTTGAGCAACAAGCTGTATTATCTTTTCTTCTTCTTTTTCTTCTCTTTCTTTCTTTCTTTCTTTCTTTCATTCTTTCTTCTTCTTCGTTTGCAGTTTAGCTTGGTAACATTCTGGACTTCCATATAATATAATGGCATAAGGTAGAGAATTCTCTACCTTTTTACGTCAAAAAAAAAATTTCTTGCATCGTCAGATCTCTTCAGTTTCATAATCTGTAGCTCTTTCATACAATTTTCAATTTTAAGTTGGGCGTGACAAAGTTCTAGTTTCTAGCTCAGTTAAATTTCTATAATTGGTTCCAAAATATCATCTGGTTCAATTTTTCTACAATTGACAAGGTGGTATTAGCAGTCTGTTTCTGACTGTTCAGGTATATTAGAAGAAACAACAGTGGTACCGATTAATGTAAGGGATGCAAGGGAGGTGGACTAATATGTATTGACTGAATATGAAGGAAATGATGGATGTGCCAAAGGTACAATAGTGGCTTGGAAATATAAATTGAAGTTTTTTTAATAAAAAGGATGGGCTTTATTTTCGGCTTATATTTAATTTCTCAAAGGTTCTCACTTCGGAACGACTGCATCCATTGCATTGCAAAACTAGCCGTTGATGATATGCCATTTCAAAATAAGTCGGGTAATGTTAATGTGCCATTTGAAAACATGAATGCCTAATAAATATGTTTTGGTTAAGTTTCCATGTTTTGTGATGGCATATTTAAAGTTTTTGGTTTCTTAAATTTACATTGACAATTTGCAAGTTTTGCTATAGTATGTATTGTTGAGTAACCATCGCTGGCGAGTCCAGTCCGAATGATTATCTCGCAGATGAACACATAATCGTAAGACAACACAAGAATAGAATAATAGATTGAAACACAAGAACACAGAGATATGAGGTCTTCGGGCAACTCTTTATTACTCTTCCAAATATGCGTGTTACCATGAGGGGACCTCCCTCCTTTATATAGACTATGGGTGGATGAGGAGTCCAAACGGGCCAGGACTCTTGCTCATGGGCTGGCCCAGTTCTTAACTTGTATTTGCTTATTTTTGTTGTTAAGCCAATAATTTGATCTCTGATCGGCCCGTTACTATGATGGCCCATGTGGCCCAGGTGGAGTTGTGTGGTGGAATTAGTCCCACATGGAGAGTTGAAATAGGTTTGGGCCAGCATATAAACCCAAGCGTTCCAAATGTACCACCTCCGGCGTAACCCTTTTATATGAAGCAAGAACGAAAGTGTAAGTGGGTGCTATGCATGCGTGGACCTGCCCCATGGTAGGCTGGGTTTTGAGAAAATTTTGGGTCAGGGTGTTACTGATGGTATCAAAGTGTAACATCCTATTTTTTTTAAGTTTCAAAACCCTTTTGAGTAGTTTAGCCCTTGGAAAATATCATTAATTTTATTTGAATTTAATACAGCTTAAATGGGACTTTCTAAAGTCAAAACAATTTAATATAATTAATATGAACAATTAATTCTAAAACTATTTTATTTGAGTTCTTTGTGCTTGGAAGTATTTTCCATATTTTTCTGGAATTTTTTCGAGTTCATTTTCTATTTTGAAATTGCTATTTGGATTTTTGGTATTTTCTAAAATAGAAAACCTATTTAAAATATTGGGAAATTCAATGGGCTGAATTCTTTCCCGCGGCCCAATCTCCTTTCTCTCTCCAACCATGTTCACTCATTTTTATTCCTGCGTCACTTGCCTAGCCCAGCTCCACCACCGTGTCGCACACGCGTGCACCATGTGTCCCCGCTCTGCGCCGCTATCGTTGATGGGTGGGTCCCACCTTTCAGGTCTATCGTCGCCATCCTCGACATGGACTCCGCTTTCTTTCACCGTGTCACCCCCGTAGCCGTCTGGGACTCCGCTTCCCTAGGCTATTTAAGGGCACCCCGACCCTCATTTTTTGCACCTCGCCTCTCACCATGCTCGAAAACCCTAGACGCCGCATCGAGGTCATCGCCTAGCTATCAGAATCGCGAGAAGAAGCAGAGCACCGCCGTAACCTTCGTCGCCATCTTCCGCCGCTGTCGGTGAGCCCTAGCCCCCGTCGCTGCCACCGCTGGGATCACAATGACTGGATTTACACCGTCACTACCTTGAAGTTGCCGGATCATCACCGTAGCTCGCCATTGTCGAAGTTCGTAGTACCCCCGCAGCTTAAACCTCACTGTCGGTTGACTCTGTCGTCCACTTGTGCTTGTAGACCACCCAGTGAGACCCCTATCGTCCCCTCTTCTCGATGCATTCCTCTGCTTGCTCCGCCGTGGTCGCCATCAACCATTGGTTCCTGAGCCGCCGCCGCCGTGGAGTCAACGTGGAGGCCACGTGTACATGTCAACACCACCTTAGCCTTGCATCAACCGTGTTAATGTTGAGTCATCCGCCACCCGTGCGTGCACCAGATCCCATCCCACGTGGACTAGGTCCATGATAGACCCAGCCACTGATATATGAACCCCACATGTCAGAGCGTTTGGCCATAGACCCGTGAGCCATAAAGCCATGGACTAGAATCCATGGACCTAGTCTATAGACCGTGGGTCCCATCTTTTAGTCTCTATTTCCTATTTTTGGGATTTTATTTTAATTCTGAAATTCACTGCTGATGTCATGCTGATGCAATATTTTGGAATTTCCTTTAGAAAGAAAATTCCAAAAATCCGAAATAGTGTTTGCTCTCTCTTTTTCTTAGATTTAAATCTTCTGAGAGTCTGTTCTTCCGTTTACGAGCTCTGATTGAGCCCATTAAAGTTTTTAAATTCATATAAATTCAAGCTCTACCTTCCGGTGATTTTTATTTAATTTTTGGAGTTTATTTGTTGCCTTTTTTGGTATTTATTTGTGTTTTTACTTTCGTTTGCGAGTAGACGTTGATCCTTCAGGTGTTTTTGAGGAAGGAAGAGTTGATCAAGCCCAAGACTAGTGTGAATACTTATTTCAAGGCAAGTTGTACTTTTGACCATGTTGACTACAGTTTTCCAAAATTACTTTGATTCAAACTATTGTATGTTATTTTCAATTATTTAATTCTTTAAATGCTTTGGGTAACTATACACCTACTTGATTATATCCACCTTGCTCATTGTATTATCATGATCTTTTGTTACCCTAGCTTGGTTAATAATTAGTTGATATGATTACAGCATGAACGTGGGTTGGTTAGACATGAATAGTCTGCTCAGGCATGCAACATGTTATTGATATCATTTTGAGTTGCAAATCTAAACTTGACTAAGTGATTATCAAACAACTGTGTGGAAAGACTATGTGTTGTATGTTGTCACTCGTTGTGGATATCATGGGGATATGTCCACGATCTTAGGATGATGATACAATTGGCAATGGTGTTGAAGGTTTGTCGAATCACGCGTTTTCGGCAAAGTTCAAACTGCTGTCAGGCAAGTAGCGGTCCGACCGGCCAGAGGGCGGTCAGACCGGCTTTGGAAAATCGGTCCGACCGGCCATAATATGTTTTTGGATTTTGGAGCTGGGCCAAAAATAGAGGGTGTAGGCAAGGGAGTAGATTCTACTCCACTTGGTCTCATAATTTTTGGAGCTTCCAGGCAAAAGTTCTATTGGTTTGAAAATTCTAGTAGGTTTCGGATTTTTAGGGAGGAAATTTGGCTAAGTCCCAGCTGGGCGGTCAGACCAACATTCAAGGGGCGGTCAGACCGGCCAGGGGGCGGTCAAACCGGCCAAGGGTGGTGGTCTGACCGGTTTTGACTTGTTCGTCAGCCTTCGTGGTGGCGATGATTGCTTGTTAGGTCAAGTTCATTAGTTTCAGTGCATATGTGTTGCATGATGCATGTTTTGACTAACGTGGGTCAAGTTGCGGAGAACTTGTTCCCAAAATCGATTTGCTTGTTTATTGTTGTGCATGTTGCTTGGAGGTCAACGACGAACAACGACGAGGATGATTGGAACTAGGCTTGGAGAGGTGAAGTTCAGAACGATCAAGGATGTCAGGTAAAGTCAGGAGACTCAAGCATGGTGTAGAATGGACAAGGATGACCGAACGGGCAGTTCGGTGCGACAGGTTGGATCAAGCGGCGCGGGGGTCGGTGCAAGTGCCATGGAGGTTTCGGTGGGAGCCGGATGGGAGAGACTTACCGATATGATGAGAGCCGTAGATCAACCTACATGTGGCCAAGCATGAGGAGTGCTTCACGAAGATGAGACTCGGTCTTTGCAAAAAGATCGAGAAGGGGTATTTTGGTAATTTCACCTAAATACCGCCTTGGTGACCTTTTGCTAACCCGCGGCGCAAGATGGCGCAAGGAGAAGCGGTTTAGGTCAAGAGAAGATGAAGATGACGCTTTAAAATGCATGTGTGAGTTAAATCCGTTTGTGTGTGGGCTTAACAGGTGCCCAATAGCATTACTCTTCTAGAAGGTTAGCCTCCACTATAAATAGAGGAGGGAGGTGGCTGCACCCCCTCAACCCTTTTGTTCATTCTAAACCCTAGTTTTGGTTTTAGGGGCTTAGAGAGGAAAGTGGAGGTTTAGGGTTCTAGAGAGTTTTGATTGATTGTGAGCTCATGTGTTGAGTTTTGTCCTCCTGGATGGAGTGGCTGTAAATCATCTACAATCACAAATCAATCTATGCATGATTCCTTAAAGATAAGTCTCTTTGTGTTCTTGCTATCTATTTTGTGATTTTGTGGCTCTCTTTGATCCTTTGTTTTTCTGTTGGTTTCTTGCCTCAATCTACCTTGCTGTGATATGTGGGAATACATCTAGGATCATCTTGATCATCAATCACCCACGAGCAAGAGTTTGGATCAAGTTTTCGTTTTTGCCCGGTTTTGGAGCCACCTTCACTCAAACGGAAAAAGGTCAGAACTTTGGCAAAGATCTGGACGATCGTTGCTTGGAATAGGTTTTTGATATCCTTAGGAAGGTGTGTCTCAAGTTTGGTCAAGTTTGAAATTGTAGATCAAAAGTTAGACCAAATTATGTTTTGGGCGTCGGGCTGTTTTCACTATTCTGGACTCCAGCCGGTTCGACCGCCCGAGGTAGCGGTCAGACCGCTCAGCCCTCCGGTCTGACCGCTCGGCTGCTTGTGTGATGAGCTTTTGATTGTTTTGCTTTGGGGTGTTGATCGGATTCAATACAAGTCTTTTGCTGAGCTTGCACATTGATCTTCATAGCTTTAATAGCTATTGGAGTGAAAATCATGTTGAATCTGATTGAGGTGAAAAATAAGGCGTGCTCCTATTCACCCTCCCTCTAGGTGCCTTTCCGGTCCTACACTCGTTGATGACATGTGTAGTACCTAACCAATAGGGTGAGAAAAGATTTAGACCGAGGCAAGTGGATGGAATTGTGATATGGGGGAACTATGTGTGTTTGGGAAAATATGAATGTGGTAATTGGTAGTAGTTTGGTAGTCTTGCCTGGGTCAATTTAGGACTTAACTTTGTGTGCCATTGAACTGAACCATAACTATACTACCACATGTCTGGTATGGGACATGCCTAACTTAGTAAGTTATGAAGTCTTGACATTGATTACGTAGGCATGTAGGTTAGACTGTGTGCTAGGGTGGAGGTGTGATACTATCTGTGTGGTCAGTCACATTTATGAGTGGTTTGCCGTATCCAGGTCCAACGGTGTGCGATAGTTCAACAACCTTTGTGGGGGTTTGGTATCGGCAGTATGCACAACAGGAGGGTCAATTGTTGAGATAAAGTTTCAGAAAAGTTTTTTATGATTGGTGCTAGCTACACTGGTTATATCTTGTGGATAAAGTATACAACCTCTGTAGAGTGTTAACAATCTATTCGAATAGCCACGTCTGCGGTCATGGACATGCTTGGGGATTTCACACGAGGGGTAGATTTTCATAAAAACAAGTGGGAAGGGGCAGCTGTGTGGTGTAACTTATGTGGCTGTGTGAAAGAAATTTATTAGGCTTCGTGAGCTTTGTGAAAATAGTTGTTAAATTATTATTGTTTATTTGTTTTAAATTAGGCTTTCAATCTATTATTTGTATTCAAACGCAAATGCTGCTTTTTGGAAAATAACCATAAAAGCCATTTCCTTTAAATAAGCCATCATCTATAATTGCATTATGTGCTACAACTTGCTGAGTACTTAGAGTACTCATTATTGCTACAATCATTTAGCTGAAGTGGAGGAGTCTTCGCCTACTTTTGAGGAGTTTAACGAGGAGGTTGATCGGCAGGTCTTGATCTCAGTCGGTTGCTTGTGGCAAGTTGATGGGTTTTCGCTGGAGTTGCTTTCATTCTGTTGCCGTCTCTTTAGTTAGTGCTCAGCCCGGCGTGGCTTAATAAGTGTAAACTCTACCATAATATCACAACCGTTATTTATTAATCAAACTAGTCATTTATTCTTATATTCACCTTGTGTGGAATGATATTCATCTATGTTGACACTATGCACTAGCGTGATCCTGAACTAGTGCTGTTGGAGGAATATTTTATCCCCTTGTTAGTAGGACCCACTCCTCATGGCGAGCCCCGGTCCATCAGATCTGGAAATGTAATCACCTGACAAAGACCATCGGTATCCCTCACTTGTACCTGTAAAAGACTGTAATACCCCCTGGATGTACCCTTAGAATAACCAACCCCCAAGGGGCATTTTGGTCTTTTGTACAGGCTTGGGAGCCTATAAATACCCCCATGTATCCCTCCTTGAGAGGGGGAGAACTCTTAAGGAATACATAACAGGAAGACGCTAGGTGAGCCTCCGGGAGGAACCCTCAGCCCCCGCAGGCCACCGACAGGAGTAGGGTGGTCCTCTCGGACCCCCGAACCTGTATAAATCCCCATGTTACGCTCACTCTAGTGGACGAAGGCTCGTAGCATGGCCGACGTCTGCCCTCTTATTTGTGTTCGGTTTTACACCATCAACATTGGCGCCGTCCGTGGGGACCGTAGCTAATCAACGAAAGGCTATGGCTCCTACCAAGAAGTACTCTAAGTCCGCGTGGACTCCCCCCGCCCCAGAGCATGAGGAGCCCGCGGACGACTGGCCCGTTCTCCGAAAAAACCCAAGGCGCGGGTTATCTTCAGAGATCGGGCTGTTCACCCCGGCGAACAATGTCTGCGCATCCCGGAGTGGACAATGTTCCCATCCGTCGCACTAACCGGGCGCAGATGTTGAGCCAAAGGCAAGAGGCCCGAAGCGCCATCGACACCCCAGGGCCGTCCGCGGCTCCTAGGGAGCTCAACGCTGCTAATTGCCAAGCAATGGTGGAAGCAACTGCAAGGCAGGTGGTGGAATACATGATGGCCACATATCGTACCACTAGTGGTTTTCAACACATCTCTCCGCTCCCAGCACCACCTTCAATTCAAGTGGCCTCTGACCCGGCCGCTCGCGGAGCCTTCCTCGGAGGGATGCAAGGGGGACTTCCTTACAACCTCCCTCCACTCGCCCACGCGGCGGTGATGAACAGGGCTCCTTACTGGCCGATGCACCCGCCGAACTCTGGATGGGGAGGAGCTCAGCCTGTCCCATTACAGTTCGTCCCGTTGCCTCAACCTCCAAGGCCTGAGCTCATGCCCTCTGCAATGGGCGCCCCACGGCCCCCTCTTCAAACTCCTCCACCTGGGCAAATGCGCCTGCACCCGGAGATGGTAAACCAACTCCCTCCGGTTAATGCAAGTCTCCACCCCCAAGGTGTTACGTGGCCAGGGGCGACTAGGGGGCCCGCAGGACCAAAAGATACTCCTCCTGTGCCCCCTCCGGCACCTTCAGGCGGACGGACCATTCCACCCGTCATGGCCCAAGTGCACTCATCAAGCCGTAAGGATTCACATCAAGGAGGTTGTGGCCAAGGCGGTCAGAAGAGCATGTACTCTGCGGGCACTAGGCGTGTTCCCGTGCCACCAGTCGGATCCGCTGGGGAGCATGGTCGCTACCACCGTGAACAAATGGATGTTGAATCACTAATCTCCCGACCAGATCAAGCTGTAAGTCGACGCGGGCGCTCCAACTCGCCGATGCGCTTGCACCATCGCCGCCACCGGCGGGCATCTAGCTCTTCCAGCTCAGAAGAGCCCCACCACCGCTGTCGTCGCACCGCTCGATCACCATCACCTCGCGTGCGAAGGGACAGGGGCATCCTCGAGACTAGGAACCCTCTCGCTCGAGACATTTTCAAAGCTCCGTTTCAACCAAAGTTCCGCCAACCCAATCTCGGGCCTTACGATGGGGACTCTGACCCCATACAATTCCTAGAAGTATACTCCACAGCGATTCGGGCTGGGGGAGGTGGAGAAGTAGAGATGTGCAACTGCCTCCCACTGTTCCTCTCCGGAACGGCGCGCTCCTGGTTCTTCAACCAAAAGAAAGGCTCCATCTATTCTTGGGACCAGCTGAGGGAAGAGTTCAGCGCAAATTTCCAAGGAAGCTATAAGCGCCCATGCTCCCCAACCACTCTTCCTTTGTTAAATGTAAGGGTGAGTCCACAAGAGAATTTCTTAAGCGCTTCTCTAAAGTCAGGTGGTAGATGCCCCGGACTCCACAGTCATCAATGCGTGCAAAGAAGGGCTGCTCCCGGGAGAACTCAATCGCGCGCTTGGGAGAGATCCCAGAGGACGACCCATGAGCTCTTCGAGGTCGTGGAAAAATACGCCCGAGGAGAAGAAGACGACCTGGCTAAGAAGGGATTTCTCCCGCAGGATGAAAGCATCTCCTCCGGAAGAAGTCAAAAAGCTCTCCCGGGAGGAAGGGCAATGACGGAGGGATCACTCTGGCGGGAACGCGACTCAAGATTCTTGTCAGAATCGACACTCCTTCGCAGAGGCCTGGAGCAACTCCACCAGAGGACCCAAGAAGGAATCGAGACCAAAAGCCCATTTGGAAGGATGTCCCGACGAAGGCCGCAATGAAAGGAGGGCAACCCAAATCAAGGAGGCAGACGGCATCGTGTGCTTACCATAAGATGAACGGGCATGATACGAATGAGTGTCGTCAGTACACCGCTGAAATAGCGAAGCTCCTTGAACACGGCCCTAGGCCGCGTCGCCGCCACGTCCTACGGCTGCAGAGGCGATGCCCCTTCAGGCAATTCCACCAGCCCAGGCACAGGCCCCTGGTGATCTACCCCTCGGGCAGCGCTTGCACGATGCTGAGCATGAACTCCCCTTCCAAGCGCCGCAAAGACAAGTAAATGTCATAATAGGGGGCTCGGCCTCCGGTCATGCATCAAAACACCAACAGAAGGAGTACGCCCGAGAAATCAACGTCGTGGGGGTGGCTCCTCAAAGCGTCCCTCCCAAATGGGCAAGCATTTCTCTTAGCTTCACAGCTGATGATGCACAAGGCTTAAGGTTCCCTCATGATGACGCCCTCTTAGTAACTGCCACAATATCCAATTGCGAGGTCTCCCGCATCCTTGTCGACGGAGGAAGCTCTGCAGATATACTCTACCTGCGTGCGCTCAAGGAACTATGGGAGTCACGGGGGGCTATCACCCCAGCATCCTCGCCATCGATCACCCTCTCGCGCCGTGCATCAGAAAATCCATTCAACCCCTTGGGAGGATCGAACTCCTCATGACGTTCGGATCACAGGAGAATCACCGCACAGAAGCCGTCAGGTTCGATGTTGTTGACATCGAGTCCCTATTCAATGCTATCATGGGAAGGGCAACGCTCAACCGCTTCTATGCAGCGGTACATCAAAACTACTTGTGCTTAAAGATACCAGGCCCTCATGGTCATCTCCGTGAGGGTGATCAAGACTTAGCTTGCCGTCTGTACAAAGCGCGGCTAACTCAGCGACATTAACTTTCTCGAACCCAAGGAGTCAAAGGAGGACATGCCCTTGCCTCTCTCACCAAGGCACACCAAGGATGTACCCCTCCAAATGAGGTGCTCCCTTAAGCCTCGTTCGGAGGAGGACCTGCAGGAAGTACGACTCTTCGACCAGGGTGACCCGCGGTCTCTTAGAATCGGGGTCATTATCTCAGGAAAGATGGAAAAGGAGCTAATGGAGTTCTTAAAGTCCAACACTAGCATATTCGCTTGGACACCGTCAAACATGACACTTCTTTTGGACGTTCATGAGGGCCTTTTCACCTCTCATATCGTGCCAAGGGAAATCGCAGCAAAAACACTTCGCCAAGGCTTCTATCGGCTCACAATGGTGCAGGATGCCCTCGACATGCTCAGGAAGCGTGAGGGATGCCAAAAGATGGCAGCCAATCACATCGATCCTGCTAATCCCCTGCGTACCATACCAATCACCTGGCCTTTTGCCCAATGCGGAATGGACCTGCTCGGGCCATCCCCACCGGGCAAGGGGGCTACAAGCGTGTGGTAGCATCAGTGAATTACATCACCGAATGGGTAGAGGCGGAGCCCCTAGCCTCCATCACGCCTCGCGCCATGATGGAATTCCTTTGGAAGAATATCATCTGTCACTTCAGTGTTCTTAAGGAACTCACGGTGGATAACGATACCCAATTCGACGCTCCAGCCTTCAGAGATTTCTGTAACTCCATCGGGACCACCCTCTTTGATACGATGGCTCGTCCAAAACCAACGGGCCGTGGGAAGAACCAATGGGCTAGTCCTGCAAGGAATATGTCACCACCTTGAAACAAGTGCACTCAAGCGGGGAACCCGTGTAGAGGAGCTCCCCGACATCTTATGGGGCCTGCGCACGACCCCTAGCTGCTCCACTGGAACGACCCCGTTCTCACTCATGTCTGGGTGAAGCTGCCCTCCCCGCCCGAGATCCGCCTTTGCTCTCTCCAATTGGAAATGCTCTCGGCACCACTACACCCAATTCGCTCAAAACAAGGACAACCGCAAGTGAGAGGGCAGACTTTCTGAAAAGAAATCCACAAGTTTTATGCTTAAGACTCTCTCAGATGCCCCTGTGGCACCTATCGAGATGTAAACACTATCTTACTTAATGCAATGAAGACGTGAAGTTCCTACATGATCGCAACATTTATGCAATTATGGCCTGGATCGAGGGTAGTCCCTTAACACGCTGCTGTTAAGGGATTGACCTGTTTTGTGAATGTCTTCTCAATTTTGTGCTCATTGACGATTGAGAGGTATCCCTTCTAATACGTTGCGATTAGAAGGCTGCTCCTAACACGCTGTTGTTAGGAAGCAGACCCGTCCTACAAGTCTCGCTTGTCTCACACAAGCTCTCGCTAACCCTTCCCCTGTAAAGGATGTCACCTCCGTGGTGCCTAGGGCGCACGACCCCCGTGGTCTCCCCTAATAAAAGACCAAAGCGGCTTGGTCGTCTGTCGACTCGCCATGGGCTGCTTGCCTCCGGACCCGAGCGCAAGTGACGGCTCGGGCCTAGTGCCCGAGCCTATGGATGTGCTAAGGATTAGTCCCCCTTCAGCCTCCAGGCTATACGCCGAACGACCTCCGGGTCACTCATTGCCCTGTTCTAATACAGGAAAAGGCCAACCGTGCCTAACACATTTGCATCCCCTCGGGAATGTCTATATGTCAGGGGCACACGTCCAAGGTGCCCATGACTTAACCTCATGGGCACCTCCAAGCCCACTAGGGGGCTATAACCCCTAGTGGCCATTTGGTGCCCCACGACTTAGTCTCGTGGGCGCCCCTCTGGTGCCCCACGGCTTAACCTTGTGGGCACCCCTCCGATATATCCATGACTCAATCTGATAGGCAGCTCGAACTGCGACAATTCTGAGGGGTTCTATTTCGACGACTATCATCAAGACGCTGAGCAAGAGGAGCACAACTTCGCCTACCCGGGCTTCGCTCCGACACACCGCATGCCTTGAGAGCTATGCCTTGGCAGGGCGGCCTCGCATCCATGACTTCGCCTATGAAGACTTTGCTCCAACGCGCCACCCATCTCGAAGGCCATCCCACACAGCCTGGGATGAATGGCACCCTTCGGAGCGAGGCGCGTGGCTCCAATCCCTCCAGCGGCCACACGCCTGGCAGCCGCGCCTTGGCCGCGCGGCTGGCAGTCGTGCCCTGGAGCGAGCACCTCAGGTCTCAGGGCCTCGTGTCCTGGAGCCCCGCACCCTCACGGCATTAAGCTCTCGCACCTCGGGCCCTGACGCCCTCGTGGTGTCAAGACCTCACGGCATCGAACCCTCGCACGCTCTCACGTGCCCTTGTGCCCTCGCGCCCTCACAGCACCCGCGCTCCCCGGCAACTTATTGTGCTAGCGCCCTGACATACGTAAAAAATAAAATAACCACATGCTAATATTATTACTCAACTCCCTGACTCGATCGATCTGAGGAGTAATCAGCTTACGCCATTGCCCTCTAGTCTTGGCAGACTGGCGAATCTTGAGGAGCTTGTTGCAAGCTGTAATCACTTGAAGGCTCTTCCAGAGGCTGTTGGAAAGCTAGAATCTCTGGAGACCTCTCTGTGAGATACAACAATATCAAGAGCCTCCCAACTACAATGACATCTCTCACTAAGCTGAAGGAGGATGATGCGAGCTTCGACGAGCTTGAGTCAATTCCTTAGAACTTTTGGTTTGTTACTTCCCTTGTTAAAATGAACATTGGGAACAATTTTGCCAACCTGCAATCTCTGCCTCGCTCTATTGGCAGCCTTGAGATGCTTGAAGAGTTGATATAAGAAATAATCAGAATAAGTTTTTTCCAGATTCTTTTAGAAACCTGCAGCTTCTCCGTGTGCAAGAGAATCCTCTACAGGTGCCACCAAGGGAGCTCAGGCTATCGTTCAAAACATGGCTAACCATGTTGGCGAGAAGGCTACAAAGTCACAGCTAATGAAGACAAAGAAGACTTGGGCTCAGTTCTGTTTCTTCTCCAAGCCTAACAAAAGTGCAACTAAACAAAGTGCAAAATGAAATCATTTAACAGGCCATCGGCCCCTCTGCGCCCTGTCGTTTTAGCATACACCAGACGCCTATCACCGGCATACCGTAGCTAAAGCACCAGACGCTTGCGAGCGCCCTAGTAGGCGTAGTGCCTGGCAAAGATCGACGGACACCCTTGCAGCGCCTGGCGGCAGTGGTGCCTGGCGGCTAAAGCACCGGGCGCCTTGCGAAGCACCACGTAGGCGAAGTTACTGGCAAAGACCGACGGACACCCTTGCGAAGCATACTGGCAGTGCGAGCGCCTGGCGATTAAAGCACGGACGCCCTTGCATAAGCGCCTGGCGGTTACCGAAGCCTAAAGCACCGGAAGCCCGGCAGAATCCAACCTCTACACTAAGAAACAAGCAGAGAAGTGTATCAGTTACACCAAAGGAGCAAGTAAACCATCACCAGGAGAACATGCAAGTTAAATACACAAATTCAAAGACATCTCATTTCCCTGCTACCGCTATCCAACCAAGAGAAGGAAAGTCCAAGAAAAACATCAAGAGCGGCCAGACCACGGTGGCGCCTGCGCCTACATCTGTCACCCCACGCCTGCAGGCGTCGAAAGTGCCTCGGCCGAAGCGCCTCGGCGCCACAAAGAACGCCCATGCCCGCGTCCTCCGGCTGCATGCGCCAGCTCGCTGCCCCCGTGCCCAACATCTGCTCTAGCCACTCACGCAGAGGGAGGAACCGAGCGGCGGTCCACGCTGGGCCGGGTTGTGGTGGCCCGAGCCTCAAGCCGCAGTCGGCAGGTGGTGGCGCGATCCGAACACAGACCGGGCGTCAAGGCACCGGGAGCGCTGGGAGTTTTGGTCGGGCCGGTGGCGGAGGCGCAGCACCAAGAAAGGCCACAGCTGCGGGTTCGCAGCCCGCGGAGAAGGACCGCGCTGGTCGAGTAGGACCGACGGCGCGAGGCACCGGGAGCCGCCGGTTGGCCGGTGGCAGCGGCGCTGTTCGCAATGGTGGAGAAGGACCGCGACGGCCAGAGAGACCAGCGGCGCCGAGGCACCGGGAGCCGCCAGTCGGGCCGTGGCAAGCGGCCAGGACGAGCCTGCTGCGGGCTCGCGCGGCCGGCGAAGAAGGACCACGTGGGGCCGAGAGCAGGACCGGCCGCGCCGGTGGCTACGCCTCAGGGAGGCGACGCCACGGAAGTGGAAGCGCTGGCACCATGGAGCAAGAACCGAAGAAGAAGAAGCGGAGATGGAAGATGGGAGCTAGAACCGAAAAAAAGAAGAAAGCAACAGATGCACCGTTCGGTTGAGAGGATAAAGTAGTTGAGAAGATAAAGTAGTAGAGAAGAATTCGGTCAGTTGAGGCAGAAGAGAAAGAAAGAAAGAAGGCTTGCCTGCTATGCTATGGTTCCAAGAGGAAAGAAGTAAACAGAACTTGGCTGCCTTGGATTTCTGGCTCTCGGCTCGATGTTTACCTCCCTTGAATTCCTGTCTCCACGGCTCCCGGCTTGATGTCTCCGGAGCGTCTCCACGGACGCCTATTTTTGCTACTGTCTCAGTGCATTAAATAGCCTCTGCTGGTTCACATAAAGACACAGGAAGAAACAGATCGTTTGGAAAAGAAACTACGCAGACTGCATTGAATCAGGGGCAAAGGAACCCATATCGAAAGAAAACCAAAAAGGTCTCTTACAGATCATCCTTTGGACCAAAGTCAGGATGTACTAACGCCTGGCACAATTCAAGATTGTCCCTTTGGCGTTCCCCCTGAAGCGTCAAGGGACAGGGGGGCTACTGTTGGAGGAATATTTTATCCCCTTGTTAGTAGGACCCACTCCTCGTGGCGAGCCCCGGTCCATCAGATCTGGAAATGTAATCACCTGACAAAGACCATCGGTATCCTCACTTGTACCAGTAAAAGACCATATACCCCTGGATGTACCCTTAGAATAACCAACCCCCAAGGGGCATTTTGGTCTTTTGTACAGGCTTGGGAGCCTATAAATACCCCCATGTATCCCTCCTTGAGAGGGGGAGAACTCTTAAGGAATACATAACAGGAAGACGCTAGGTGAGCCTCCGAGAGGAACCCTCAGCCCCCGCAGGCCACCGACAGGAGTAGGGTGGTCCTCTCGGACCCCCGAACCTGTATAAATTCCTGTGTTACGCTCGCTCTAGTGGACGAAGGCCCGTAGCACGGCCGACGTCTGCCCTCTTATTTGTGTTTGGTTTTACACCATCAACAAGTGCATTGTACACAGAGGGTCCAGATTTGCATATTTGGGTCCCGACACAAAGCGTAAACCTTCGTCGCATGGGTGCGTGCGGGATAGAGGCGCGAGCATATGGTTCATGGTGTGTGTGGGCATAGAGTAGACATGACATATGTACCGACATTAGACACACGAACGTGTATCGAGGGGTGGTTTTGGGCATCTGTCGTTTACACGGTGTGCTACCTAGAGTGTCAGCCCTTAAGGGGGGTGAATGTAATACCTTGGCCAGTTAGTGTGGTGGCCCAATGTTGGGACCCGGATTTCTGAATCCAAACCCTCTGTGTATTTCTACATAAGTCCCAAATTAATCTAGTGCACACAATTGAAACAGTGATGATACATAACCAAATCACGGATTGATATAAGGAAATAACAAATATTATTAAACAAAAGAGTAATGACCTTATGGTCGAAGCTTACAATTACCGTCCTTTTAGGCTAAACAACTCGAATAAACTGCAGCAGAAGAAGATAACTCCAAGTGATGATCCATCCATATGCTCACAAATAATCAACTGGGGCTCACAATCTAGTAATCTAGGTGTCCTTCATTGTAGCCACACACATAGAAGTCGTAATAATCCTCAACATCATTGAACACTTCTAAGATTTGTTTGAGTGTAGCATGTGAGGACATAGAGTACTCCACAAGTCTTGGAAAAATGCAATTACTCCGTAGGTCTTGGAAAAATGCAATTACATAGATGCAAGGCTTAACAATGGAGGCTTATGTAACATCCCAAAGTTCTGTTACCAAAATAAAAATAAATAAAGTTATTATTTTATTGGATTTTACGAATTTTCAAAGAGTTTTATTGCTTTAATTGAATTTCTAAAGTTTTAAAAGTCAAAAATAAAATTTATTGAAGTTTTATTTGATTTGAAAGTGAAAAATAAAATTTTAATTAATTTCTAGAATTTTCTCGAATTTTAAAAGCTTTTTCCTAATTATTTTAAAGCCAAAATAAATTTATTTGAAAAATATATTACCAATTTTGAATTGGAAGTATTTTTATTAAGTCCAAAATAACTCTAGGAATTTCTGTGATTTTTTCTAGAATTTTTGGACTCTTTTTTATATTTTTCTAAAGCCTAAATGATTTAATTGAATTATTTTAATTCGCAAATCAATTCAAAAGCCTCTAACTGTTTTGGGCCGAAATCATCTTCGGCCCATTTGTCCACAGCCATGCGGCCCGCCTGTTCCCCATCTCCCTCACATGTTTCTGGCCGTCGGATCAAAATCCAACCGCCCGCGCGTCTCCTTCTTCCCCCGTTCTCTTCTTCCTCGCACGGACCGCAGCCAATGTGGCCGCCATTACCGCCCCGCTCGAGCTCCATCTTCATCATGTTTCCCTCCCCCTTCTTTCGCACCCACGTGCGCATTAACTCCCCCTAATCTCGCCGCCTCCCTTTCTGGCCGTTGCCCCCTCATTCGCGCGTGGAATCGCCAAATCGCGCCATCACCCCCGAAGGACCCGCGCCACCGATCTCCCTCTCCCGGCCTCCTCTGCCCCTACAAAAGGAGGCATGGTGCGCCCCTCATCCTCCTCAACTCATTCCTCCAAGTTCCTCATCCCCTCTCCCTCTCAATCGCCAACAATTCGAGTTTTCCTCCACGCTTCTGAAACTCAAATCTTCATCTCCTCCGGCGCCGTCAAGCATCCGTCGGCCACCCCGACCTCACCGTCGGCATCGCCATCACTCGGGCCACCCTGTGCGCGCTTTCATTCACCCCGAGAGCCATCGGAACCTCTACTTCATCGGAGACCGAACTTCGCCGCCGCTTTCTCGTCGCCGTCGGCCGCCTCCGCCCTCCTCCGGCCCGGCGTCCTCCTCTCTCTACTCATGGCCTCGCCGGTCGCCGCCGTGCCGCACATCGCCGGCAACCATTGGTCCCGACGCCGACGCCGCCCTCGCCGACGTGACACCTCCATGTCACGGCCACATAGGCACCACCTCGTCACCTTTGCCCACGTGGCAGTGACATGGATGCCATGTCATTTTCCACATGGACCTCTCTTTTTCTTAACAAAAATAATTCCAAAATTCAAAAAAATCCCATTTCATCATTTCATGTTAATTGTAAACTTCCCGGGGTTCGTTCTCCTTCATACGAACTCCGTTTTCGTCGATTAAAATTTTAAATTCATATAAAATTAAGATCTAGCTATCTAAACCAAAATTATTTAATTTGGAGTTCATTTGAATTTTTTTTGAATTTGGCTTATTTTCGCGTATAGATTTCGATGACTTCGGAGAGTCAGATTTCGATGCCATTTGAGAGCAACTAATTGAGCAAGGCAAGTTATACCATTGATCATATTTGAATCCCGATATTCAAATTCCATTTTAAATTATCATTTCATGCTTATTTATATTTAGTAATTTAAATTCATGTTTTAAACTTATAGATATGCCTAAATCCTTTGTATGGCCAATGTTGATATTTGAATTGAATATATTGTCACCCTAGATAAAACCTAGTTGATACAATAGTATGAACTAGGTTCATTTGAAAATATGATGCAAAGACATGTTTAGACCAAAAATGTTTGATTTGGGGAATTTCAGCCAAAAAAATCAAATACTGTTTAAATTGTATCCATGGCATTGGTGTGTTATGGAAGTTGGCAAATGGTTTTGGAAAATGAAATAAAATTGAAAACTGGTTTGGACTTGGGCGAAATGGATAGTTGGTGGGTGTAAGTTTATGCACGGGCTTTTCTTAGGAATGGTTGAGGCCCAGGGTTTGTTTTTGGAAGTCGCCCAGTCGGGTCTGCGAGCTGCGGATTGTAAAGCCCTTCCGTACTACCACATGTCTCGAGTGGAAGGGATCTGGCTAACTAATTTGCAACGTTTCATTGTGGTTGTGCCATCCGGTTGTGTGGGTGTCCGAGTGACCTACTTTTATGTAATCCCACATGGCGCAAGAGGGGGCTCTAATCCGACAGATTTCGATCCAAAGGGAGCGAAACCTTAGCGAGGCATAACTACGTTGGAATAACGCATTGTAAAGGCCTCGTCATGTGCTCTAGACTGCTTACCAAAGGTAGTGAGCAGTGGTATCGATGGATGCCAAACAAACTAGAGAAGTCGTGTCTTGTGGGTAAAGTTGTACAACCTCTACAGAGTGTCAATCTATTCGAATAGCCGCATCCATGGTCATGGACATGCTGAGCAAAGCCTTTCGAGAATTAGACTATGATTTTGTTTTAAAAATGGCTTGACAAAAATAATTTCATGGATGTTTATTCCATGTGGGAAATTTGGGCAAAAAGCCTGGTGCAAGGGGGTAGTCCTTCACCACTAGTGTACGAAGATTTATCCTACACTTGAGAAATAATGAATAAAAATAAAATTTGATTTTAGATATAGTATAACTGCTTTTGAACTTAGTATGGTATTTAAAATGTCAAATATTGATTTTGCACAAATAACCCTATAAGCCTTCGTTTGTTATATCCTTGCATGCATTAACTCTGTTATTGGGTGTAATTTGTGAGCACGGAAGTTGTGCTCATCCTTGCTTCATGCAAATAAATTTAAGAGGAGATGGACTTTGCTACCGGTGTGGATCTCGATGACTAGGACGCTACCCCAGTCGATTGCCTGTGGTAGATCAGCTGGACTCTACTACTTATTCTTCGTCTTCCGCTGTGTTCTTTATTGTTGGCTTATAAGCCTTTCTTGTAATAAATTCTTTTGATTATTAATAAAATTATGCGATTTATAGATGTTACCATATCTATTTACTGTGTGAACTAGCTACTGATCATGGGACTAGTTCAGAAATGCACAGAGGATCCGGGGGGTTACTCCCGGGTCTGATAGCTTATATGGTTCTTTTGCACAAAGCAACGTTTTGAGTTTCAACAGTTTTCACAAAGCAATCATTTGACAAAAGTAGTGGCAATAATTAAACTAATTATTTTACTAGTGAAGGTTTTAGCCACCAACCACTAGTATCAAGGTTCTATCCGCCAAGATTTGAAGGATAGGGTTCTAGCTGCCTAATTGGATTTAGCTACTAGAATAACTACCCGAGAGTCTAACCACTCCTAGATTCCCAAAGTTTATTTCTTTGAAAGCAAAACCAAACTCTACCATGTGAAAACACACCTTGCTCTCCCTTGAACATGGGCATGACTGTTCAAATAATTCTACACTCTACAGAGGTTGTATAACTTTAATCACAAGTGATAATCAACTTATAATGTCTATCTGACACACTTTTATAGGTGTGTGACTAAGTAATTATCAAAAGGCTTTACAATACCCCACCCTTACATTAACCTGCCCTCTGAGCTAACTCCTCAAGATATGGGCATGCTTTACCATCATCAAGAGGGCTCACAATTGTGTTGGTAACACATGCAAGATATGAACGTCCTTTACCATCGTCTAATGCAAGTGCCCTATAGACATGGATGTCCTTTACCATCATCTGCACATCCCAGATAAAAGTAGTTGCAAGTGCCCTATAGACATGGACGTTCTTTACCATCGTCTGCACGACCCAGATAAAACCTACCAACTACAGCTTGCGGACTTAATGCTCGAACTCGGTAAATTACTTGGTCTGGTCTGTACCATTTCGGATATATGGTTGTACGGTAGTGCTCAGTTTGGATAGACACAAGCGTCGGTCCTTAATATGACTCGGGCGAAACTATCACATTACAAGTTCTCGTGCTCAAGTTGCACCCGCCTGTACTTACCATCAGCCCAAATCTAAAACAATTTTTCACCATTTTATTTTATTTTGTAAACCAGCGGCAATACCTATTGCCATAAATTTCTCAAAGTGATTAGCATAAAGTCTTATAATAGTTCCCATCTATAGGATGACAATGACTGATATAACTTGTCTAAGCAATTCTACCATTCTAGACTAATCCATCAATAATGTAACCATTACTGTGGATTTTCTATACTAGGGCGACAGGTTCGATAATATCAATAACAAGGATGTCAATTTCAATTAGGAATAGCTACCATTTTCTAACAGTTAAAATCAACATTTTATGCTATTAGCCATGCATACTAGTTTCAAACGATATAAAAATAAGATTTCGAAGACAGTAGGCACAACAAGATCAAGGAAGACTTGTCTTCGTAGTAGGTAGGTGTTACTTCCTCTGATTGCTCCAAGTTTGCTTCGGCAACATTGGATTCTATATGCGCGAAACGAAATAAATAAATAACTAGAAAAACAAATAAAAATAAAATAAAATTAGTACTAATGGACATTATGAATTTCAATGAATTTAGGAAGAATAATGGGATCAATCGGAGCTCATATGAAGGAGAACAGGCTTTCAAAAATTTGGATGGGAGGGAAAATGCTATAAATTGAGAGTGAGGAGAATATTCCCTAGAATATTCTATCGAGATTTATTTAATTAAAAGGATAGGGACTGCTGAGTGATCCTTTGGCCCGTGGACCAAGTTCATAGAAAGGCTATGGTCCATAATGGACTGAGTTTAGGGAACAGTCATGTTAGTGAGGTTGTTTTGGATCTAGTGTGAGTGATGGGAGATAATGACATGTGGGATCGGGACGTTAGTGAGAGGAGTTTGCATCTGGTTCGGTTGACACCTAGGCAGACACGTGTGCACTGACAGAGCGAACACATGGGCATGCATGGCGGCTGAGGTTGCGGGATGATGTGGCAATGCTGATGTGGACTAGGGTTTTATGGAGTAGACTTGAACTGTGGGCCCAACACTCATAGAGAAGAGAGAAAGGGGATGACCCACATGGAAGTGACTTCAACAAGCACTTGCAAGGGAGACAACTTCGGCGACGGTACTGGTAGCTGCAACACAGCCCATGGCGGCGTGGCTCGATGTTGTGACAAAGGTAGTGCTCTGGTTAGAGGACAGGGATGACAATGCATCGGTGGGATTGTCAGGGAAGGCGTCAGGGGTAGTGGAGAAGGAATGGGAAGCAAAAGTCGCGGTGGAGTGGAGAAGCTCGCCGGAGAAGATGAGAGAAGCATCCGATAGAACTGATCGAGGTGAACTCTATAGGGAAGATGGTGAAGAAGGTTGCTCACTAGAGACGGTGAATTTCAACAACAAAGGCGCACGGATGGCAGTGAAGATGACGTGCTCGATCTTGGTGACAAGGGCACATTGACTCCAATTTCTTGAGTGGACACGAGGGTGGGAACCGGGAACACATCATGACATGGATGGATCCGGCGGATACATGACGATGTGGTGGGGATTAATGTGTTGGAGCCGGTGCGATGTGAGGGTGAGGAAGGAAAATTTGCCAGGAAGGAAAATGCTTGAAATTGAGAGAGAAAGGATAATAATATTATTTGGAATATTACCTCAGATTAAAATTATAACAAGAAGCAGTAGCTGACGAGTGGACCCTACTCGGTAAAGACAGCAAATAGAGGATGGGTGTGGCGGCTCTGGACAGCAATGCAAGCGGTGGCTCGAGCGGCACGGGTGATGACGACTTGAGTGCAGCGGTGATGGCGACGGTTTCGAGTTGGGATGAGCACAAGCAGCACGAAGTGGCGTTGGTGGTGCGGCGTGGTTTGGGTGTGCACAGTGTGGGCACATAGCGAAGTAGAGGCAGAGTAGAGAGAAGAGAGAGATGGGCTGGGCCAGCTGGGTTGGGCCAAGGAGAAGAATGGGCTCGGCCCAGAGAAAAGGAATGGGTTTCAGTCGAAAGAGATGGAGAGGAAAAATTCAAATAGAATTTGAATTTAAATTTCGGTCGAGATTTGGATTGATTTTGAACAGAGATAGTTCTAGATTTTGAAAGGCAAAAATGCACCTCAAGTCCCTATACTTTGTGAAAAGAAGCATTTAAAGCCCCTGCACCAAAAGTGAGACTTGAGTCCCTTCCTTTACCCCGCCAAACCAAGGTCTCTATATTTTTTAGAAAAAGGACATGCATGTACCAAAAGTGAGACTTAAGTCATTGTCCCTAGTAAAAATAGAGCACATATGTCCCTACATTTAACGTGCCATTATTTAACCATATTATTTCATTTTCTGAGCTAAGGGGTTAAATTGGAGGACCAGTTTTTGCGCTCTCTCTCTCTCTCTCTCTTTGATTTTATTGAAACGTCTTCTACTTTACAGTTGTCGAGAGCAATTTTCCACCATAAGCCAAATTATTCCACAACTCAGCAAAGTTTCCCTTTTACATTGAATCTAGATTACATATAGAGTGCTAAAACTACATAATGCCAGTATTAAGTATCTTCATCCAAATAACCAAGTTTCATCCACTAAGTTTAAAGATGCTTCATGTCACTTTCAGTTCATGAGAATTTGTCGAGTAGAGAGCATTAATTGTCATACTCCCGCAAAGAAGAAAGCACTGTGAAAAAAGCAGTTAAATTATGAGATAGTTTACCACCACCACCACCACTGTAGGGAAGAGAAGCATTTTCTGTGAAAAAAATCATTAATTATATTTAATGAAGAATAAACTGTGTTTTTTTAAGATGGAAGAATAAAGTCTGTAACCTTGAATGCACACTACAATTGAGCTCAACAAGCGTTAAAAAATGCTGAGCTTAGCTTAGTGTTTCTTTTCCACAAGAATATTAAAGAGTACAGAGAGTTGCTGGCACTTGTGTGGAGTTTCCTTTGTTCCCTTTTTCGTAGTTTACTTTGGTACTAAATCATTGCATCGTTCTTTGCTAATTTTAAGCTTTTGTTTTTACACAAACTGTACGATGGTTAGTTATTTGACTTAAAAATGACATGGTTCCAGTCTTCTAGATAATAGTACTTTTTTAGTTATGTTCCTCTTTAAAATAACATATCAAACTATCATTTCTTCCTAAAAAAAGCCTAGCATCTATGGCGAGCAAAGCAATACATCTACATCATCTCCACCTCCAACAAAAGTGTAACATCCCGATCCAACACTGAGCCCAGAATACTACTAAACTACACTAACTATTAATTTAAACAATATAATACAACAATTTTCAGCAAGCATATAAAGAATAAAAACCCGCCCACGGGTCACAATAAAGACATTAAACGCAACACAATAAGCATAAGAATCAACATATTAGATGGCAATACTGAATAATGAACCAAAAGATAATAAACAGTCCACAACGAGTTTATTGAATAAATAATTCAAGTCCCAAACCATTCATCTAGAATTTATCAAGTTTAATAAATCCTAAAGGAAATATCATCACACGAGATTCAAATATTTCATGGCAATGTAAATCAGGTAATTGTGGTGGTTGCATGTGAGCCATGTGAGCTACTTTCTCCCATGCGAGATGTCATCAACGCCCACCTATAGAAAATAGAGCAAGGGTAAGTCCACGATTCAGCAAAAACATAAGAAAATAATAAACAGTAATTCAATAACCATTATCAATATTATCATTGATATCATTCATTTATTTATCTCCATGCTCATACTCAAATAAACATATCATCTTCTTTTCATTCATGCAATGCAATTCTATGCTACATGCCCATTTGCTCATTTCATCACTTAAACTGGTACAACATGAGTGAACGTCAGCGACAGTATTCACTCTTCCTCAAACCCGTCCTCAAAAGGACCGGGCATCTCTCCACTCCCGTGGAGTCTCTACCAACGAAGTAGATATCATGTGATCACCACGATCACTTCTCTTTTATGCAATGAATATGCACATGATGCAAGAATTCAATTTAAACTCGATAACTCATCAACAATTCCATTATCAACATACCATGTCTTAATCATCAATAGCAATACCATGGTCATTATTAAGATGTGTAAATAAGTAATGTAACAGCATAAATAACATCATGACAATGAATAATAAAGAAAACAACAATCAAACCATTGATCACCGTTCTACCATGCACTTGTGTCCTTTCCTCTAGAAGCCGGGTGATGTGATGGTGGCAAAGTGGTTGGAGCAACACTACCTGGACAAGCAATCAAAATACCACCACAGTACGAAAACATCAAACAAATCACCATCGCACCTAATCGCAAAACTGACATTGTCAACTTAACTTTACCGGACGAACTATCCACTGTCCCAGTGGTAAAACGACTATAAATTTCAAATCCGAACTCCAAATATAGCAAACCATATGTTTTATGGAAACTCCATGAAATTACCCACAATACTCTGGTTATGCATGCGAAACTTTTGAATTCGCCGTTTAGGTTCCCATTTCCATCCCCAAAGATTAAACCATTATATGTTTGAAGTAGAATAGTCTACTTCACATTTTCATATCTATTTTTCTATAACATGGAAAGTAGTAAACAATAGTATTTCTGTATATATATATATATATATATATATATATATATATATAATATATATATATATATATATATATATATATATATATATATATATATATATATATATATATATGTGTGTGTGTGTGTGTGTGTGTGTGTGTGTATACGTTTCACTTACAACTCCAAACTTAATGATCTAGACCTTCCTAAAAGCTAAGGAAATTTAGCATAACTTTTCTAACTAGATGAAACCCTGATTTTGACCACAGATACCCCTAATTCCCCTCGCAATGTTCTGTAGCACAGTTCGACGAACTAGGGCTTCCCAGAACCTGATACGGATCAATGTGTGGTTGATGCATAATGTAGCCCAATCTTTCACGATACTTGTATTTCAATATTTATTGAAGCAAAACCCAAGTTTTTGTCCTTCTTGGATCGGCAAAAAGGAAGAACAAGTGTATCTCCAAAGCAAATAATGATACTTAGTTGATGTTGAATCAATCCGAAGAGAGAAACAAAATTAAACCCAAAGAACAACACCAAACAATCGAGGATACTACAAATTGGTGAGATGATCCACAAGGAATCACGGATGTTGGAAGAAAAACCACTCTCCAATATTCATGCAATCACAAAACCCTAAATGGGAATTTTTGATACGCATGTACTCATTATGCGCCACATAAACATGTGACTTTTCTGTATTTTCTTCAACTCCAACTTGCTTACAATTGGGGGGTCTACCCCTAAATATATAGGTTTGGTGAACAGTGCAAGCGGTGAATAGGAATTTGAGTTGGTGAACAGTACCGCACGAACAGTAATCTGAAATCAACTCCTATTACAAACTCATACTTTAATTCGAAATTTAAACTACTATAATTGCTGAAAATAAATTAAACTATCCTATTACAAGCAATTTCAAAATTAATTTCTCTTTCTAAAGAAAGATCCAAATTGGAATTGCTCCAATCCAAATTCATTTCGGATTCTTAGGCTGAAAATGCACTGATTTCGGAATTGAGTTTGAATTTGACTTCTTTGTCTTTTCTTGGCCGAATTCCCTTGCAAACTTTCCAACATGCAAAGCCCTCGGTCCTTGTGTCTTCCCATGTGCCGCATGCTTTTCATGTACATGCGTTTGCCTGAGGTTTTCTCTTCCTCGACTAGCTTCTTTTGGACTAGGGCTTCCCTCATGCACTACATGCCTTTCACCATGACTAGTGCTTGGCTCATGCACAACAAGCTTCCCATGCATGCTCAAGCTCCCCATTCGGCCTACCTCCCTCTCCTCGCACTTGGACGAACCTAGTTCTTGCTTATTTCCCCTTTGATGCAAATTGGGCTCAACTTGAGGTTTAGCACAAACTTGCAACTTAGGGATATTTACCACCATAGTAGATACACCTAGGGCCTCATCAGAACCTATACATCCCATGATCAAAACGATCCATAACATGAATAAACAATACTCGATGATCAATCTAGGGACTATCTGACCATTAGCCATGAAAATCAACGATGGTCACGAACCCTAGCTCTCCTATTCTCTTTCCCTCCTCTCTTCTTCTCCTTCTTCCTCTTCCTTACCTTCTCCTCCTTGTTGATCCCTTGCTGACCTCCCTACTGGCAGCACACCATCCAGCCGCAACAACCTCTCTCTATCTCTTGCACTGTTGCAAAACTCATCAATATATGCAAAGCAAGCCAACTAGTTATGTAGCGGCAGCAAGAAAAGCTAGCTAGGGCAGCACAAAATGCAAGGGCATGCAGAAGCAGGAGGCAAGTAGCCAAGGGCTACGCAAGGATTAGGCAGCAGGGCTGCTGGCGTGCGGCAGCTAGCAGGCATGGCGTAGGGGTAGCAAGGACAACGCACGGGAGGTGGCCAGGGGCAGGGCGGGTCGATGCAGGGGCGGGTCGGTGCTAGGGGCAGGGGCAGCTAGGGTTAGGGCTGCCCTCCCACCACACACCCACTTGGGTCGACGGCCCAGTACTACTAACACCATGTGAGAGCCGTTGGACGATTTAACTTGTAATGCTTAACCTTCTAATTGGTCCTAGCATGACAAATTAAATTTTCCCACTCTCGGTGTATTGTGTACCTCCCAGGACAGCGGTACACATACACCTTCACAAACAAAGCATCAATTCCATACACAAGTTATTACAATACCTACATCTCCATAGTTTGCAACATAAAAGACATACAGGTCTAGATTTCATACATATGTCCGACCAGCCAAATAGCACGACAAAACACCGAGTTCATAGTGGAAGCAAAAGCCATAAGATGGCAGCGAACAAAATCCAACCGGCTGCCCTTACCCACAAGGCAACCGACCGGAAATACCGAGCTAGTCGTCAAAGTCGAAGCCAGTCTCACATTGGCCAACCCCTTGGGGGTCTACCTCCTTTGCAGCATGGATATTCCGGTTAAGTACAAAGTTGTACTCGCAAGACTTACAAACAATAGAATAGATAGATGCATTCATGTATCAAACATAGGCTACTAAACTAAGCAGATTTTAGCATAAAGGCATTTTCTTTGCAATAGAGTAATAGATTGAAAGGCAATTAAGCAAATCTATTTTTATTTGTTTAAATAACAACGAGACAATATTTATAAATATAAAGAACATCCTAGAGGTGACTACCCACAACCACCACAACATTAGCACGAATGCCCATTCGTACCACCTGATTTCAAGTTTTATCGAAATGTTATAGTCTAACTCTTGAAAGACCTTCCCAAGCTTGTCCATAACCAAGGACTTGGCTATTCGAATAGATTATACCCTGCAGGGGTGTACAACTTTACCCACACGCCAGATCGCTCCTTTGCCAAGCTATTTAACACACTTCCAAAGGTGTGCCGGCAGAGCTAAGTCCTACGAGATGTTTTCCAATGAAATGTATTAGCTAAGAGCCACCCTATGGGTGAAACCTTCCGTGAACTACCCTTGTGTGTGCAGATGGGGCTCCCACGGAGAACCCATATGTTGTGTCAGAGCCACCGATAAAGCCTCAGCAACTACCGATTCTCCTCAGGTAAGGGAACCTTCCCGGATCCCACCCCGCACATTTCCAACAACAACAGAACATTTTTCATCCTAACACTACCACCTGCGGCTCAGAGTTAACACATGCCAAAGTACTAAGTCAAAGAGGGTTTCCCAATACCCTCATGTGGATGCACGCAAAAGTGCTTGGATCAGTGGGACAAGATGTTCGGTCCATGTTGACTTTGGCACCAACCACACACCCGACAAACACACCATTCAACCATGTGCCCAAATCCAAATCCTTTTATTTTCATTTTTAATTTTTCCAAATACAATACATACATGAGAACCCTGACCCAAGTAATTAAAGTGATGATAATAACAACCATCATCGAAATGATGATCCCCATTCTACCGTTATAAGCATTGCTAAGCGACACAGACTCGTATACAGTATATAGATGACCAGAACCCATCCAACGGGTTCTAAATCATTAGCAAGACTATCAACCTAGGCTCAGTGACAAGGGATAAAATTTACCTACAGCTCATGTATCTATTTGGATTAACTACCTCAAACGAGAAATTAACCATCAAATAGAACATGCATTCATATAGTTGCAAAACAAGATAATTGTATAAAAGCATAGTAGGATCAATATGATCAAAAAGGGGCTACTTGCCTTGCTGGAGATAGTCCAGGTGCTGCAAAGGATCATTCTCGTTGACAATCGAATCTTCAAAACCTATCGAACGAGCGAGAATAAATAACGTCGAAAATAACAAAAAATTCAAATTCATCCAAAATGCATGAAATTTACACATAAGGTATAGTATGATTTTATATGAATTTATAAATAAAAATCATTTGATTTGGAGTTTGCATGAGAGAATTATGCCCTAACTAAGATTTGTTGCGAGAGAAAATGCTGGAAAATAGCCTTTGGTCGCTGTAGCAGAAATTAATTCTTTTGGCAAAAAATTCTAGAATAGTAGTGGATATAAAATCTACATGGTGTGAAGGGTAATAAAAAGTTATAAACAACAAAAATTGAATCAGCCCAATTGGAGTCATATGAATTTTCTATGCATTTTCAAAGTTATACCATTTGTGTACAAATAATTTGAATATCAAGATTTTATGTGATAGTAACATGTTTCAAACTTATTCCAAGTTAAAGTACAATAAAAATGGAACCCAAAAAAATTGATTTCACTCAATTTGGAGTTAAAATGAAATACTTATGAAATTTTGAAGTTTAAACCATTTCCAGTGCAAAAGTAATTCATTTCGTAATTTATAAATGTATTAAATACTTTTTGTACTCAGCTTGGACTAGCCACAGTCACTGATCAGTGGGTCCTATGATTTTGTTTTCTTTTTCATTTAAATTACTAAAGGAAAACGCTACAGACATGTGGGTCCCTCGTGTCAGAGACTAGGTTCATGCCAATAGTGCATGGACTCAAGTCCATGCACTAGGTATATCGGTCCACGGACCAGAAATCCCTGTGCAGTTAAGTGGCTCGTCGCAGAAATCAGAGAGTTAAAGTGCATGGATTTCTGTTCATGGGGCCCGTACGTCATCGAACATTAGCGCATTCAAACTGGAAATCAAAGCAATGATTTACCTAACAACTGAGATTTGACTAATGATGATGCACTACAGTAATGGTCCTGTTTGAACAGCATGGGAGCTCCTGGTCGTGACATTGCCAAGCTCATTGCCGGCGATAGAGTCCATGGCAGCGCCGGCTAAGGGCAAAAATGGGATGCTGAGGGACATGCGAAGCTATGGGTACCGGCGGCGAGGTCCACAGTGGCCTAAGGCTGCAGTGCGGCGAGGAGGAGCAGAGGAGAGCTATGGGCTACAAGGCCAACTACAACCTGGCGGCGCATTGAGCAAAATGGTGCGCACACGAGTAATAGGAGGGATCAAGGAAGCTACTGAAATGACACAGAGGTATGGAGGAGGTCGGAGTTGAGCCGGCAACGATGGGCAGCGGTGGCGGCGAAGGCTTCACTGTGGTGGAAACAACCTGAGCAAAGAAAAAGGGAAAGGGAGGTAGACGAGGCTCCAGTGAGGCCAAGAGACGGTTACAAAGCAAGCAATTTTAGTATTGACTCACCGCGTCAGAGTTAGAGATGAAATGGGAGTTTTCGGCCGGAGTTGAGGAAAACCAAGTTCCGGCGTTCGCTGAGGATGAATGATGAAATTAGGTTAGGGGAATTGATTCTCGTGCCCTGGAACACAATATGGCGCGGATAACGAGAGGGAGCCTTCACTATTGCGGCCGAAATGACGAGGCGGCATTGCAGCCGTGAGCTAGAGCTTGCTCTCGGTGGAAGTAAGGGAGAAGGGTGGTGATGGGTGGCTCGGGATGGCGAAAGGAGGTGAAGGGGAAGCTCTAGTGGCTTAAGAGGGAGGAGGGCGGAGAGAACGCGCGAGAGCTATGCATGGAGATGGTGCACTCGGTGCATGGATGGCACGAGCGATAGCGAGGTGATGGGTGAGTGACGGGGGCAGGTGAGGGGCGCGGGAGATGCGGCAAGGCGAGGCGAGGCAAACCACGGACGTGCGGTCGCAAACAGTGGGCGGAGTAATTGGCCATTGGCGTGGGCGGAGCGGCCACGATGCTCTCTCGGGCAAGCTGGCACAAGCATGCTGACCACGTGGAGAAGATGACCTGTGAGTGGGGCCCACAGGTCAGAGAGAGGGGAGGTGAGAGTTTATGTTTTCTGAATTTTGAATTAGGCTGAGAGCTAAAGGGAAATATTAGACATAGTTGTATAACTCAAAAAATTACAAAAATTTTAGGAAAGGTTCCAGACTCTGGGTATATCATTTTGTAATTTTTCTAGGGTCTTTCATGTAATGCATTTTTCTCTAGAATTATTTGAAGTTCATGGTTTTGCTGTTTGACTTTTGATTTACTACTTTGACTGGCTGTTTTAAAATAGCAAATAAAATCTAAAAATTCTGAAATTTTTCAGGTGGTTTTCTAAGGTGTTCCAGAACCTAGGAAAAATATATCTAGGAACTGTTCACAATACATTTCCCAGAGTTTAAATTCAAACATAATCTGAGCACTTGAAGTCTTTTGGTTAAACTTTGAATAAAATTTCAGAAAATATGAATGACAAAAGAATGCAGCAAAAGTTTTAAGAAGTTCATATTTTTATACATTGAAACACAAACCCATAATTGGGGATGTTACACACCAAAATTCTAAATTCTATTTCTATTTCTTTTAGTTACTCATATAGTTGAACGGGGTATTACAAAAAGAACTTTTTTGTACTGAGAAAATCTAAATGAACAGCTGGTCTAACATTTTCAACTCTTTATACAGAAAAAAAACGTCATACTTATGAAACAGAAAACTTCTAATTTTTTGTGTTTACAGGCAGCACATGGTTAATCAACTAAATACTAAATTACAGAAGCAACATTACTCTGAGATCCTGCTTTTATTGTTATTTTTTTGGTCCCTGGCCGGTAACCATGCAAAGTATAAACTTTTGGATCGTCCTTGTTTTTGAACTTTTGGGTTTTGCACCTTTTTTTGGGGGAAAGAATGGGAAATACTCACCATGCACCATCTCCAACGTCAATTCACTCCTTATTCTTAATGCCTTTACTTTCCCCTTGTTGATATCCATACTATGTTGCCATTCTAATTTAATTCAATAAGTATGCTGCTTTTTAATTCTATACAGCTTTACAGTCTTGTTTTGCAAGTAAACCTGCTTGAGATCATGCATTGTTATCATAATCCCACTTACCAGTATCAAATGTGCCATTCTTAAATTTCACCTAATTGTTTTTCCACTAAATAAAAAAGTATGCAGGGAAAAAACTATATACTTGGCAAGCAGTCCGTTGGCTAAGGGCCAAAGTTTGGTTGCCAGCAACTGCATGTTGGATTGGTTGTTTGTGTCAATTTTTCTAGAACTTAACCCGATGGCCACCTGTGTCAGGTAAGTTTAGCGGTGTTACGGGGAAAGGCTCGAGACGGTCCAGCAGACTCATGGACGTTGGTACTGTAGCACGTATTTTTCATACATGTCGATTGATTTCCTAGAATGAATAATAGTTAGTTAGTTAGGTTATTTTAGGATTTCTTATCTATCAAGTTATTATTAGGGATATAATCTTATTTATTAGAAATGTTATTTTTAATAGTTGAAAAGATTTGATTGGATTGATATGTTTCCTTATAGATTATTTCGTAGGCGTCAAGTCAGGTTGTCCCTATAAAAGGGATAGTATGTATCCATTATCAAGGAAGCAAAGAAATAAACAAAATTAGTCCCTAACCGGTTGGCTAAAGATCAGAGCCTTCTTGTTCATCGAGAAGAATCCCGGCCGAGTTTGGAGGGCGATCTCTCGCCTCCCTGGCTAATCAGGCCTCAGGGCCTCGCTATATCGATAGGGAAGAGCCCTGCTGGCGGTTAGGTGAGGGCGCATGCCTTACCCTCGGTCCTCGGACCTGTACCCAACTAACGGCCACAATATTTGGTATCAGTACAGTTAATCCCTTCCCACAACTTCTGCTATCATGGTGATGGCGACAGATCAGATCAAGTCAGCATAACAACCTCTTGTCGAAGTGGGGCTTCCAAGGACTTCAACCGTGGCTACCATCACAGCTCGAGGACAAGCTTCCTCGTCGCGAGGGGTGTAATATTATGGAGAAAGTCACAAGGCGGTGCAGTAGACCTATGAACAGTACCACAGGTACTGTAGTGACGCGTGAACAGTTCCATTGGTACTGTGGAGCGTATTTTCAATACATGCCGATTGATTTCCTAGAATAAAGAATAGTTGGTTAGGTTATCTTGGGATTCCTTACCTATCAAGTTATTATTAGGGATATGATCTTATCTATTAGGAATGCTATTTTTAATAGTTGGAAAGATTTGATTGGATTGATAGGTTTTCTTATAGATTATTTTTTAGACGTCAAGTCGGGTTGTCCCTATAAAAAAGATAGCATGTATCCATTATCAAGGAAGCAAAGAAATAAACAAACTTAGTCCCTAACCGGTTGGTTAAAGATTAGAACCTCTTTATTCGTCGGGAAGAGTCTCGGCCGAGCTTGGAGGGCGATCCCTCGCCTCCCTAGCTAATCAGACCTCAGAGCCTAGCTACCTCGATAGGGAAGAGCCCTACTGGTTGTTAGATGAGGACGAGTGCCCTACCCTCGGTCCTTGGACCTGTATCCAACTAACGACCATAATAAGTGGTCATATAGTAATTTTTGGTTGAATGTCATAAAAATATATATTGGGCTACTGTTCCAAACATTGTTATATGAAAGTCATGTTTAAAAGGAACTGATGAAAGTTTTTCCATTACTCGGTAATCTTGAAAAATTTGGCCCAGTTTGCAAGCGAGCGGCCTAGCAGTATTTGGTTTTAGCTTACCTGTAGTGATGTTAAATTAGCTTACAGTGCTCGAAGAACCATCCTTATCAACTCATTGGTTACATTGATGGTTTGGTAGACGGAAACCTAAGTTGGACTAACTCCGGTGTTAAAAACCTTCAATAATTTCGTCACTTTAATTAGGTACGGGATTTTGGGGTTCTGAATCATGATTAGTTCTGTTTTCTGCTTAATGAATGAAGTACAAAGACAACAAATGATCTGACTGGCACACAACACAGCCATGACTTTTTGGCCATATTGGCAACTTTTTGGCTCGTATTTACAGGAACGTCCATCTTCCAAATTTATTTGCAAAATAGACACATGCCGTGCGGCATCCCCTCCCTGGCCGCCATGTACACCGTTCCCGCACGGTAACTGTGCGGCAACCTTCCCGCACGGCCACCCTGCGGCAATGCCTCGGCCACGTGCCCTCCCGCCCGGCCCTAGGTCCCGCCACATGGCATGCAGACAAACATCCAAATGAGACCTCTCCCTCCATCTGCTTTTCTTTTCCACTGAAAGCAAGTAATCTTGTCATCCCGCCACTTTCATCTATTCGCTGTCTCCCCCGTCTAATCCTTATCTACCGCATGCAAACTAAAACCGATTGTGCGTAGGGAAAGATTCCCTCCCGGCTATAGATTAGTGAGCGAACGCGCATGACTTCATTTCGCGCTCGCTCGCTCGCTCTTTCGCTCTCTCTCTTGCTTTGTCGATTATATTTTTGGGGACATTTCGACGTTATTGACCGCCGTTATTCGCAGGCAATTTGTATATTCGTCGTTTAATTCTTGAGGCATCGTTAATTAGTTATCAAATAATTAGTCATAATTTTGCGGTGGATGCGTACCTAAGTAGTTGTAATTTTGCAGGCATTTACATAGTTTAACGTTGTTAGTTGTTGGACCGAAAAGGCGACTAGAGGGGGGGGTTGAATAGGAGCATGCTCACTTTTTCACAAAGGATAGATTCAACACAAATTTCACTCCGGTAGCTATGGAAGCTATGAAGATCAATATTCAAGTACAGCAGAAGACTTGTATTAAATCCAATCCAAAACCCCAAAGCATAAGATCAAAAGCTGAGCGGTCTGATCGGACCTGACACAGAACAGTAAGAACAGCTCAAAAACCGAAACTCAAATCGATCTAACTTTTGATCTATGCGGCCAAACTCTACGAAACTTGACACACACATTCTCAAAGATATTAGGAACCTATTCCAATCAAGGATCGTGAAAATCCAGGCCAAGGTTCCTATGTTTTTCCGTTTGAATGAAGGTGGTTCAAAAACCGAGTCAAATCGAAAACGTAATCTAGAAACTTGCTCGTGGTTGAATGATGATCTAGATGATCCTAGATAGATTCTCACATGTCACAGCAAGTAAGATCAGGAGAGGAAACCAAGAGAAAACTCGTGAATCAAAGAAAGATTCAAAATCATTAAGTAGAGAGAAGGAAAGCAAAGAGACACATCTTTGAGCAATCTTTCCTTGGATTGATTTAATATGGTATTGGTTTACAGTCACTCCATCAATGGAGGACAAAGACTCAATACATGAGCACGAAATCAAATCCAACTCTCTAGAACCCTAACCTCCACTAATCCTCTCCCTAAGCAAACTAGGGTTTCAACAACAATGAAAGGGTTGAAGGGGGTGCAACCACCTCCCTCCTCTATTTATAGTGGAGGCTTAGACCTTCTAAAAGAGTATCCCTATTGCGCACCCGTTAAGCCCACACACAAATGGGTTTCACACGAACGCATTTTAAAGCGCTGTCTCCATATCCTCTTGACCTAATCCGTTTCACCTTGCGCCGTCTTGCACCGCAGATTGGCAAAAGGTCACCAAGGCAGTATTTGGTAAAATTACCAAGATACCCCTTCTCGATCTTTTTGCAAAGACCGAGTTCCATCTTTGTGAAGCACCTCCCATGCTTCACCACGTGTAGGTTGATCAACGACTCTCATCATGTCGGCAAGTCTCTCCCATCCGGCTCCCACCGAAACCACCATTGCACTTGCACCGACCCCCGCGCTGCTTGATCCAACCCGTCACACCGAACTTCCCGTTCGGTCATCCTTGTCCTTTTTGCGCCATGCTTGAATCCATTGACCTCACCCGGAATCCCCAATCGTTCTGGACCTCAGCTCTCCAAGCCTAGTCCCGATCATCCTCGTCGTTGACCGTTGTTGAGCTCCAAGCAACCTACACAACAATAGACGAAGAATTCGTTTCCGAAAACAAGTTCTTCGCAACTTGACCCACGTTAGTCAAAACATGAATCATACAACACATATGCCATGAAACCCATGAACTTGACCTAACCCAACACTCATTGCCACTGATTGGCCGATGAAACAAGTGAAAACCGGTCAGACCGCCACCTGTTGGCCAGTCTGACCGCCCAGCTGGGACTTAGCCAAATTTCCTCCCTGGAAATCCGAAACCTACTAGAATTTTCAAACCAATAGAACTTTTGCTTGGAAGCTCCAAAAATTATGAGACCAAGTGTAGTAGAATCTCCTCTCTTGCCTACACCCTCTATTTTTGGCCTAGCTCCAAAACTCAAAATCTCATTAAGACCGGTCTGACCGATTTCCCAAAGCCGGTCTGACCGCCACTCATGACTGGTCAGACCGCCACTTGCCTGACAGCCCTTTGAACTTTGCTGACAACACATGATTCGAAAAACTTTCAACGCCATTGCCAATTGTAACATCATCCTAAGATCATGAGCATATCCCCATGATATCCACATTAGTCCCATGTAATTAGCATTCTGAGATTTTTGTAGGACAATATTTTTGACTTTAGGAGTCCCATGTAATTGTCAGTACGTATGCTTTCAATGTAATTAGCGTTCTGAGAGTTTCATACATTGTATATGCCGTAGGCTATCAATGCATGGACAAAGTAATGTATCTAAGACCAAGGATAAAGGAACTTAAGAACACCTCCACTAATACTGCTATACATGGAGGATAAAGTTTGATCTCATGAGTGGTTTTGCACTTTTGAGCAAGAAACATATTTGAGCACTAAGCGGAGGAATTAAGTCTATGGTTAGCTAGCACTCAGATAAATTAATTAATGTACATTAATTTGTAGTGTTCATTTGGTCGTAATTTTTAATTTGCACTATTTTATCGTCATTAAATAGCCGTATTTAATTTTGTACCTACAAATTAGTGTACATTAATTTGTAGTGTTAGTTTCATCGTAATATTTAATTTGCAGTATTCTATGGTCATTGTCAATCTCCTCACTCCTAATCCGTCTATTCCATGTGTTGCAAGCCATGTCTGTGGATATCATGGGGATATGCCCATGATCTTAGGATGATGAAACAATTGGCAATGTGGCTTTTGGTTTGAAATTTCACGTGTTTTCGACAAAGTTTCAGATCTGTCAGGTCAGCGGCGGTCTGACCGGCTTTTGTGCTGAATGTTGATATAAGTGGGGAACTGATTTTGGGATAGGTCATATCCATATTTGTTAATGCATATGTGTTGCATATTGCATGTTTTCACTAACGTGGGTCAAGTTGTGAAGAACTTGTTCCCGGATTCGTGTTTGCTTGTCTATTGTCGCGGTGGCTTGAAGGTCAACGACGGTCAACGGCGAGGAGGATCGGGACTAAGCTTGGAGAGCCGAGGTCCGAAACGATCAAGGATGCCGGGTGAGGTCAATGAATTCAAGCATGGCGCAGAATGGATAAGGATGACCGAACGGGCGGTTCGGTGCGACTGGTTGGATCAAGTGGCGCGGGAGTCGTTGCAAGTGCTCAGTGGTGCCGGTGGGATCCGGACGGGAGAGACTTGACGACATGGAGCCGTTGATCAACCTACACGTGGCGAAGCGGCGATTGCTTCAACAGTTTGGACTCGGTCTTCGAAAAGATCGAGAAGGGGTATTTTGGTAATTTTACCAAATACCATCTTGGTGACCTTTTGACTAAGCCGCGACGCGGGTCGGCGCATGGTGAAGCGGTTTAGATCAATCGACGATGAAGACGATGCTTTTAAATACGTGCGTGTGTGTTCCGTTGATGTTGGGCCTTAACGGAAGCCCATTAGGGTAAATCTTCTAGAATGTTTTTAGGATTAGAGGATGCCCTATAAAAGAATTTTGGAGATGGGACGTTAGGGTTAGCCCTGTAGAAAAGCAGAGGCTCTGGGCGCTTTGGTGAGCCGGTGTGGCTGCGCCTTGTGCCCACCAAGAGAGAGTGGCGGCGGCCTCAGTTCAAGAAAAAGAAATCAGAGCTCAGAGGCTGCTTGTATCGAGAGAACGGCGGCCGGTGGCGGTAGCCTGTTCCCCGCAGTAATTGATGTCCTGGCGGCAGCGTCTGCAGTCTCTATTTCTTTTGGATTGTCTCATCGTTCGCTGTGTGTGCTTGCCGGCGCAAAGATTTGTTGATTAGTTTCTTTTGATCGCTTGTAGCGCTGTTGCGTCGCGGGTAATCTCGCTCCTTGTGCTTGCTTTGTCCGGTTTGTTGATTCTCGATCTATTTGTTTTGGCGCCTGTTCCTCCCGGAAAATCGGATCTGAGCCGACCAGGCTTTGCCTCAAGAGATTGGCGGCGCCTACGTAAAAAAATGGCGAAGCGCTTAGAAGCCCCTGTGGTAGCGCGAGAAAAGAAATCAGATCTGTGGCGCGCCATCGAGATTTGTTTTTTATTGCTTTGGAGTCACCGCGGGTTTGTTTGTTTTTGTTTGCGTTTTATGCTTTCTGCGGTAAGATGATTCGCCATCGTTTGTTTTGATCTTGGCGTGCGCAAGAATCTTTGATGTGACCGCTTTTTGTTTATTGCTACTTGACCGAAGTTTTTTATTTAGCTTGGGGCTCTTTGCTTTTGGTTTGCGCTCATGGTTTAAATTCATTGTCGCTTCGTGATTGATCTCGGCCGCTGTTGTGGCCGGAGAAACGAGAGCCAAGCCGCGTCCTCTCTCAAAAAAACCGGCGGGCGGCAATGCTTTTGCTCTATTCTCAGAGCCGATTTTTTTCTCATGCGTGGATCGTGTGACCGAGTTGATTTATCGCTGGTCGCAACTCGGCGTTTTTGCACTACCTTGAGTGGCTTGTAGCGTGGTGGCGCTTTGCATTAACAGATTGCCGCTTTCTTCTCTAGCGTGAGCTGTTCCTTACCGTGTAAGAGATCTCATCCTTTGGATGATCTGAAATGCTCTGATGTTGCAAGTAGATCTTGTTTGATTTGCTGTTTTCAGTGTCCCTTCAATTTGTGGATTATTTTTTTTGCCAAGCATTCCCTGTGACTGCTGAATCGATGATCCAACTAAAGGTCTCTGGTGCTTGTATTGATGCGTGCTGCTCGGATGCATTGATGCGATTTGTTTATGGGAGCAGCAGCAGTCTTCAACATTGATTTGTTGTGGAGCATTGCAGCAGCAGCTTTCTTATCTTAGGCTTTAATGAAAAGATGTTTCTGGTCTTGTGCTTAGGGTTTGATCGGATTCAACACAGGTCATCCGCTGTGCCCGTATACAGATCTTCATAGCTTTTTACAGCTATTGGAGTGAAAGTAGTGTTGAGTTCGATCGAGGTGAAAAATAGAGAAAGCGTCTATTCACCCCCCCTCTAGTCGCCTTTCCGGTCCTACAATTGGTATCAGAGCCAAGTTTGCTCTTTTTTGATCTTTACTGATCTTTGAGCATGGCGACTAGTGTGAGGACTTGTGAGCGCTTCCTTGCATCTTGCCGTGGTTCTTTTACCAATGGTGTTGGCCGTAACAAAATATTTGAATGTATGATAAGTCTAATGGCGATGGAGGAGGAAGTCTCCTGTGATATCTATGGCAAATCCTTTTGTTTTGATTGTCCTAGTTTCAGGGATGAGTCACTTTTAGAGCCTGAGGAGAAGAAGCCCAGTGGTGTATGCACAGCAGCTTTTGATGATGAATATGATGGAGAGGATTTTGATGATGAGCCTTTTGATGATGATGATGATTCTTCCGAGGACGATCCCCTACTCAAGCTAAGCAAGGTGAGCAAAGAAAAACTCATTGATGGCTTGATTTCATATGAATACAAATTGCATACTCTTAGGAAGAAAATGAAATTGCTGAAAAGAGAAAAGAATGATTTGTCTCATGTGCTTGCCGAATTGAAAACCTCCATGAATGCTTATGATTCATTGCTTGTAGACATGGAGAACCTGAATAACTCTTTTGTATGCCTAAAAGCTGAAAATGAATTATTGAAATCAAATGCTTCTATGCCATGTGATTCTTGTATTGCCTTACATCATGAGCTTGACAATGCTAAGTTAGAAATAGGCAATCTTAGATCTATGGGTAGAAATGATTGTGATTCTTGTCTAGGCATGCTTGCTGAAATTGAGAAGCTTAAATTGACTAATTCCATGCATCTTGAGCAATTAGAAAATGCTAGGGCTGAGATTATTGAAATTGAAGCTAGGCCTTGTAGCATGTGCTTAGAACATGAAAAATTGCTTAAGGATGGTTTAGTCTCTTGCAAGAATTGTGCTTGTTTAGAAACTGAAATTGATGCTTTGAACTGCATGCTTAATTCGAAAGCATCATTAATTTCTTGCACATCTTGCATTTCATTGAAGAGCGAGGTTGAGTCTTTGCGCGATGATATGAGCGCCAAATCTTGTGACTCTTGTATTTGCCTTCACTCCGAGATTGATGTTTTTAAGATTTCTCTTGCATCTTTGCATTCGGAGTTGGAGTCTTTTTGTGCTAAACGTGAGTCACTTGATGTTGGTTTTTGTGGCATCGCTTTGGATAGCTCTTCTTTGGTGAGTTCGACTCTTTCGGACTCTTCTTGTGTTGTTCAATGGATTTCAAAAGACAAATGTGCTTCTTTCTCAAATGGTACTAAATCTTCAAAAGAGAAGTACCATTGCACATTTTGTAAGAAGAATGGACACACTTTTGAGTTTTGCTTTCGCCGTTTGAAACATGAGCATCGAGTGCGTCGTCGTACCTCTAGGAACACACATAGCCTTTCTCATGGCATGTGTGGGTCTAGTGTCGATACGAGGACGAGTCATGATGCTAGTTCTTCCAGGACTTCTTCTTTGAGCGACAATGGTGCTTCGTCCTCTCGGATCGTGTCTCCTAGGAGATCTTTACACCATTGCTCATTTTGTGGGAAGAATGGACATCATGTGGATTTTTGTTTCCGGCGTACAAAACAGATGCATCGAGCTCATGCTTCTAAGTCTCCTAGTGGGCATAGTCTTTCTCATGACATGCACACTAAAGAGCCAAGCACGAAGACTCGATTTGTTGATGGCTTCTTTGACACCTTTTCTAGTGGTGTCGGACAGCACCATGGACATGGTTTGCATAGTTTTGGTTTTGGTCCACGAGCTGCCTCGAGGCAGGATTTCCGCCGTTGTCCAAGAGGTGGACCCCGTTTTGTTCATCGAGGTACACACCCACGGCGAGGTTGTTTGAGTTTCTTTGATGCTTCTGTTGGTTCTCATCATGGTGCTTTCAAGCAAGGCCATCGCCGCTTTTCTAGAGTTGGACCTCGTTTTCCTCATCGAGTTGTCCACTCGCGGCATGCCTCCAAGGATGAGATTGGATCTTCTTGCATGGACCATCATTTGCATCATGCTAACTCACATAATGGTTCGACTGCCTCTGGTGGTGGTGTGTCCAAGGTTTGGGTTCCCAAGCATTCACTCTCTAACCCTTCGGGACCCAAGACTCGGACACCTTGCCTTTCTCATTTGTAGGTACCGAGAACGCGGGTTGGAGAACATGGACTTAAAGGATTCTGATCTTTTGCTTCATTACATGATCGAGACACTTGATGGTTCTCCACCCCAATGATGGCCTCCAAGAGGCATGTGCTTTAATGATTGGCATCTACAACTGTTTTGTGAGATATCTTTTACCTTCATGCATTTCCTTTCATGATTATTCATTCTTGGCATGTTGTGCTTATCTTTGTGCTCACTTGTACCATTTTGGCATGTTTTTCTCTTTGATATATTTTATCATGCCTTTACCTTGCTTATATATCCATGTATTATTTTGATGATCATTATTTCCATGGTTATGTGAGCTTGGTTTTGTCTTCAAGAGCTTGTACTGATTTCATACATTTATCATATTGCTCTTGTTGATTTTTGTCTTTTGTATCCACTTGTTCACTTGATATCCATGTTAGCATTCATTATTCATGATTTGTTCTAAAATGCTTTATGCTTACATGGTTATTGTGCTTTAATGTTAATTGTGGATGCATGAGTCTTGCCATAGCTTTCACTAGCTTGCTTTTGACTGTGTATATGATGTGTGATTTGCTATGTGCTTGTTTGCTTGCTCCTATGCCTTATTGTTGATTAAGGATAGTTTGAGCTTTGTCATGTCTTGGATAGCATGTGTTGCAATTGATTTGTCTATATTCATGCTCATATCCAGAACTGTTGATTATATGCTTTCATGAGCTTTGGATCATTTGCTGCTATCCTTGCTAGTCATGTGTCTTGGTACTGTTTCTTTAGATATTGTTTCACTAACCCAGTACCAAGGCATAGACTTTTTCTGTCTCTTTGGTGTAGTCTTTCAGTTGAGAAGAAGAACATGTAGTCCAACAAGTGTTATCACCTCAAGTTGTTGGTTCTTCTTCATTTGTGCCTTCAATGATGACTATCACTTCTCAGAGACGAAGGAATTTGAGATGAGGATGATGGGTGAGCGCAACTACCTTCTGGAGCTTCAAGGATTGGATCTTCATCTATCATCGCTACATCTCACTGCCAAGCAGTGCGACTCAGGTTCGAGCTTCTATACCTTACTTTTATGTATGGTATCCCTATTCTACCTTGCATAGCATCTGGTTCATGTCAGGTGTTGGGCTTGTTGTGTTCAGGGTAGATAGGAGGCTCTGTTCTAGCACGTGTCTTTTCTAGGCACTCTTCTTATCCCATGATTTGCTAGGATGCATTCTTCTCACAGCCTAGGTTGAGCTTGTCTCCCAATCACTAGTGTTAGCAGGTTTTTGAATTGCCTATAAGCTTTTTAGTGTTGGTGTTTCGCTCCCTAGCTTTTCGAGTTGCTGTCCCTAGAGATCTTGTGGTGTTTGAAGTTTTTGTGCTAGTTTTTGTGGAGTCCAAGGAAAATTGGCAGATCTCCCCTCAAAGCTTTTTGACCCAACAAGGTTTGCCACCTTGAGATGCGAGGTAGGGATAATTTATCCCTATGGGTTAGTTTGAGGGGGAGTTGGTTCTTTTCGGAACTTTCTTAGTTCTTTTGTGAACCTTTTAGGCTTTTAAGTCTTTTGTGCATCTCATTGTATCATATTGCATACAAATGAAAAATCCAAAAAGATGCATTGTTATATAAGCTTTACCGCTTCTTTCTTTTATTTGATGAAGCTTTGCTTATTACCCTATTGAGCTTTAGTATTTCAATTCTTGCTCAAGATCATGTCTAGTTCTTTGACTTGCTAGAATTATCATGCTTTCACATGTGCAGCAATGTCTTTGCTAAATGAGCTAGAACTGTTAATTAACTTGAACTGAAAATTGCAATTTGTGGATCTTTTAGCTAGTTGCATAATTAGTGATCCTTTTGTGACATTGGCCCTGTCAAAATTGCTTTGTTAGCTTTGGAATCTAGAATTGAACATCTTTGAGCTTTCAGTTCTTTAAAGAATCTAAAATAGCCCTTGTGCAAAATGAAAAATGATCTCTTTTGTGCGAAAAAACTGATCTCACCAATTCTTTCTCATGAGACGGCTTGCCATTGTACTAGGCATGAACTCAGGGGGAGTTTTGGATGACCTAGACCACTCTTTTAAGCTTTTGTTGCTTGGGATGGTCGTAGTGAGGCTTGAGATCTAGCACATGGCTGAAAATGCAATTTGTCAAAATTGGTTGAAGCTTAGGAAGAGATTGTGGATGGCTCCTAGTCTAGGATCTTCTTTACTAAGATAGACCTTTTATCAACTTGAATATTCATTGCAAATGAAAAATAGTTGAAAATTTGGGCTTTTGACAAAAATTGAGCTAAATGATTCAATTCAGGACTTTTTGTCTCTAAGATGGTCTTTGCTAGCTTCTGGATCTCACAATGACATTTTGATATGGCCATTATCACTTTAGGATAACTGTTGTTGAACTTGCTAATTTTGAAGCATTGCTTAATTTAATCCAGCAACAATGTGATATATTGAGCTCATTAGCCTAGCTTTGCTATATATGTCTTAACATGATCTTGCTAGCTTTGTCAGGCTTGTTGTATCTTGAGTAATGGTAGAAATGCTCGCCTGTTCAATTGAGTAATCTCCAAAGCTTCTTTTACCTAAAAAATTGAAAAATCAAAACAAAAATGAAGCCACCCCATTGCATTTCATGCATGCTCTTTCTTTTGCTTCTTCCTTGCTTGTGCATTTGTCATCTCTGGATGAGAGGAAGGGATGATTCCTTGATGAATCCATTGTCAAAGGGGGAGAAGATATAGCGAAAATATAATGTTAATAAAGAGCTTTTTGGTTATGGGGGAGAAATTTTGTAAGAGGGAGTAGTTAGGAGCTTTTTGGAGAGAATTGGAAAAATTGAAAATTGAAAATTCTCTCTTGTAAAATGATGATCATAGTGAGGGGGAGCATTCATATTGCATTCTTTTGGTCTTATTGCCTTTTCTAAATTTGAATTGCAATTCTTGATGCCTCACAATGATCTAAGGTCAAATAGAACAATTGTTCTTTCATATGGACCTTAAGTGAGATTTTTGTCGATTCTCTGGAATTGGAAGCTTTCTTGCTTTCTTTTGCTGTATCTCACTTGTTTTTGCTATTCTGGAGCCAGCTTGGTCATTTCCTTTGCTTTTTCTTGCATTTGGACCAAGTTGTGCCTTTGTGCGAAAACTGCGAGTACTTTACTTTTCAAACCACAAACTTACATTTTCTGAGAGATTGCCAATGTGTTCATCAAGGGGGAGATTGTGGATATCATGGGGATATGCCCATGATCTTAGGATGATGAAACAATTGGCAATGTGGCTTTTGGTTTGAAGTTTCATGTGTTTTCGACAAAGTTTCAGATCTGTCAGGTCAGCGGCGGTCTGACCGACTTTTGTGCTGAATGTTGATATAAGTGGGGAACTGATTTTGGGATAGGTCATATCCATATTTGTTAACGCATATGTGTTGCATATTGCATGTTTTCACTAACGTGGGTCAAGTTGTGAAGAACTTGTTCCCGGATTCGTGTTTGCTTGTCTATTGCTGTGCAGGTGGCTTGAAGGTCAACGACGGTCAACGGCGAGGAGGATTGGGACTAAGCTTGGAGAGCTGAGGTCCAGAACGATCAAGGATGCCGGGTGAGGTCAATGAATTCAAGCATGGCGCAGAATGGACAAGGATGACCGAACGGGCGGTTCGGTGCGATTGGTTGGATCAAGTGGCGCGGGAGTCGTTGCAAGTGCTCAGTGGTGCCGGTGGGATCTGGACGGGAGAGACTTGATGACATAGAGCCGTTGATCAACCTACACGTGGCGAAGCAGGCGATTGCTTCAACAGGTTTGGACTCGGTCTTCGGAAAAGATCGAGAAGGGGTATTTTGGTAATTTTACCAAATACCATCTTGGTGACCTTTTGACTAAGCCGCGGCGCGGGTCGGCGCATGGTGAAGCGGTTTAGATCAATCGACGATGAAGACGACGCTTTTAAATGCTTGCATGTGTGTTCCGTTGATGTTAGGCCTTAACGGAAGCCCATTAGGGTAAATCTTCTAGAATGTTTTTAGGATTAGAGGATGCCCTATAAAAGAATTTTGGAGATGGGACATTAGGGTTAGCCCTGCAGAAAAGCAGAGGCTCTGGGCGCTTTGGGGAGCCGGTGTGGCTGCGCCTTTTGCCCACCAAGAGAGAGTGGCGGCACCTCGGGCTGAAGAAAAAAAAATCGAGCCTCAGAGGCTGCTTGTATCGAGAGAACAAAGAAATGTGGCGGCAACTGCCCCGTAGTAATTGATGTCCTGGCGGCAGCGTCTGCAGTCTCTATTTCTTTTGGATTGTCTCATCGTTCGCTGTGTGTGCTTGCCGAGCGGCAGCATTTGTTGATTAGTTTCTTTTTGACTGCTTGTAGCGCCTGTTGCGTCAGTGGTAATCTCGCTCCTTGTGCTTGCTGTCTGGTTTGTTGATTCTCTGATCTATTTGTTTTGGGCGCCCTGTTCCCTCCCGGGAAAACCGGATCTGAGCGGACCTGTGCTGCCCGAAGAGATTGGCGGCGGCGCCCCACAGAAAAAATGGCGTAGCGCTTAGAAGCCCTGTGGCGGCTCGGTAGAAAAGAAATCAGATCTGTGGCGGCGCCATCGAGATTTGTTTTTTTTATTTCTTTGGAGTCACTGGCAGGTTTGCTGTTTTTGTTTGCAGCTTATGCTTTCTGTGTGTAAGATGATTCGCCACTGTTTGTTTTGATCTTGGCAGTGGCAGCAATCTTTGATGTGACTGATCTTTTGTTTATTGCTACTTGACCGAGTTTTTTATTTAGCTTGGGGCTGCTGTTTTGGTTTGCAGTTCATGGTTTAAATTGATTGCTGCTTCTGTGATCGATCTCGGCGCCCTGTTGTGGCTGGAGAAACGAGAGCCAAGGCGGTGCCCTCTCTGAAAAACCGAAGCAGGGCGGCGGCTGCTCTTGCTCTGTTCTGTAGCCAATTTTTTCTCATGCGTGTGACTATGACCGAGTTGATTTACTGCCTGGCTGCAACTCGGCGTTTTTGCACTGCCTTGAGCGGCTTGTAGCGTGGTGGGCACCCGCATTAACAGGATTGCCGTTTTCTTCTCTGGCGTGAGCTATTCTCATCACAGAAGAGATCTCATCCTTTGGATGATCCAAATGCTCGATGTTGCAAGTAGATCCTGCTTGATTTGTTTGTTTCGGTGTCCCTTCAATTTGTGGATTATTTTTTTTGCCAAGCATTCCCTGTGACTGCTGAATCGATGATCCAACTAAAGGTCTCTGGTGCTTGTATTGATGCGTGCTGCTCGGATGCATTGATGCGATTTGTTTATGGGAGCAGCAGCAGTCTTGAACATTGATTTGTTGTGGAGCATTGCAGCAGCAGCTTTCTTATCTTAGGCTTTAATGAAAAGATGTTTCTGGTCTTGTGCTTAGGGTTTGATCGGATTCAACACAGTCATCCGCCGTGCCCGTATCTGATACGATCTTCATAGCTTTTTATAGCTATTGGAGTGAAAGTAGTGTTGAGTTCGATCGAGGTGAAAAATAGAGAAAGCGTCTATTCACCCCCCCTCCAGTCGCCTTTCCGGTCCTACAATGTCTCTACCAGCGCTTCTAGAACACTTCTTTGATGAGGACCACCGGTGCAAGCTGTGGATCGCCCATGACGCGGATGGCCCTCTGCCCCTGTTGCTTCGGTCGGGGAGGGATTACTGGGAGCTCGATGATCGCTACGTCCCGATCCTCTGGGATACGGGCTTGTTGCCCCTTGCGAGGCTGGTCTCCGTCAGACGCTAGTTCACCCTAGACGCCAGCCTGCTGTCGGCACTTATCGACAGGTGGAGGCCTGAGACGCACACCTTCCAATTTTTGTGGGGTGAGATGATGGTCACTCTGCAGGACATCTCGTTCTTGACCGGTCTCCCGATCCAGGGTGATCCACTTGTTTCGGGTCCTCCGGGTGCGGACCGAAAGGAGCAGCGATTTAGCCAATCTCTCCCGGAGCGTGTATTTGGCATCCCCTGGACAAGGCTGAGGCACTTTAGTCATTGCCCCCAGGGTGCACCTGACGAAGTCGTTAGGATCCACCTCGTTGCTTACCTTCTTGAGCTACTTGGTTGGGTCCTGTTTTCAACAACATAGGGCGATTTTTGCTACCCCAACTTCGTCCCCATCGTTGGGACATTGGTTGACGCGGATGCTGGGCCGATGCCTTAGTATAGCTGGGGATCAACCATCCTTTGCACCACATACTAGGGGTTGTGTGACGCTTCGTAGCGCGGCACTGGTGGTACCCCCAGCCTGGCCATCTACTACGTGCTCTTGCAGTTATGGAGTTGGGAGCACTTCCCTATTGGACGGCCGTCCATCGAGAGAGCGGTGCACTCGTATGCCCCCCCGATCGACGCGATAGATGGGTCCACCATGGGCTTACGGTGGACTGCTACCCGTCTACGCTAGGCCAAGGACAAACCGGCGAGGTGCTACTCGTTGTTCCACAACGAGTTTGAGTCGTTGCACGAGAGAGACATCATATGGACTCCATGGTATGCAGAGTTCGTGCGCACGGTAGCACCGCATCTGGGACACAAGACTGTGGACAACGGACTACCACATGGTGTTCACACATATGGTGGAGCCTTATGCACCATAATGTGTAATGCGACAGTTTGGTGTGCACCAGGTCATGCCCCCCGGACGACAGGCTCCTGCCGCGAGCTGTACACTTGTGAGTCAAACTTCATCCGAGTAATGTTTACAGCTCTTACATCTTCTTTTCTAACATCAATCCTTCCGAAAATACAGGCAATCGAGGGCAGGGTGGGCATATTCAGGACTAGCGACCAGTCCAACACGAGTGGACTACGACATGGACGGAGAGGGCGCACTTGGAGGTCTTGCATGAGAAGTGTTCATATGACGTTGAGATGTACGGTGTGTACATGGAGTGGTACATTCTACGGACACGCGCAAGACTCACCATTCCTCCACTGGAGTGCCTGGAGCAGGTGACAGCAGAGACGCACTAGCAGAGCCTCCACTGCGTGTACGGTCATCACAGCGCTTCCCAGCATGACGACACCGTAAGACACTTACAACCTCTGGTCGTTTCATTGACGATATTCGTACTCTTCGTTAATGAACCTGTTATGTATGTCACTACCGTTGGAGCAGGCATAGCACATCTTTAGTACATCAGAGGCCGCCAACCGCAACCCAGACACAACACCGGCGGGGATGATGAAAACTATGAAGTATATCTACACAGAGACGAAGAAGGTAATAAAGAACTTGAGCTGCAGTCGTTTTATGGACGACATTTTGCGCATTGGGCACTAAGTGGGGGGGGAGGCGTGCTCACCTACTAGGTCACCACAACCTAGCGAGTCCGGCCAACATCGTAGCGTTTCCCGTCGGTCATCTGCGGGCCAGATCGGCTGGGAGGTAAGTTATGTACAAATCTACGTTATATTTTTTGGTTATGCCTTACGTTCCGCTAACATCATGTCGTTCTCTCGCCGTAGGTCCATCGGGATGAATCACTTCTACCGTCCACGTTTGGTACACAGACTAACGCTCCCCCTCGGTCATCTGCACTGCACATCCGGGAGGTACGAGATTCTCAATTTACATCCAGAGTGTTTATTTCTACTAACATCATTCCGTCTTGCAGCCTTCAGTTGACCGTGGGGGTGACGGCCAGTCCACATCCACTGATGAGGAGGGGACAGGCCTCCTAGCTCTGACCAAGGAGCAGTTCACGCCGTTAGGGAATGGAGCATGGTAGCCAGGGTTTGGAGCGTACGCAAGGCAGAGCTCCTCTGGGTTCACTGTCCCACTGTACGTTCAAGGCCAAAGCTCCTTCGGGTTGACTGGCACCCTGTACCTCCAAGGCTAGAGCTCATCTGCACAACTAAAGTTGCATGCATTATAGCCCGGGAGTGAATTTATGGAGTCCGTCGCTCATGAATTCTTCGGAGGTGTCCCCCAAGTCGACATGCCTCATTAGGATGACATGTACGTTTACCAGACTCTGCTGGGCTAGACTCAGCTTACTGGTCCACCTCCGTCCACTCAACGGTCTCCATACCCCCTCCGAGCCGACACACGCTCTTCGGATTGGCTCACGTATCCCACGGGACACACCCGACGCAAAACATCCAGGCGCACGCGGAGGTTGCTGCAGCCACAACGAGCAGAGGGTAGTGGCTCAGACGAGTGAGCCATATTGTATCCCGTGTTATACGATTATGTTTTGGTATATTTGTATTCATATTTTGTTTTGCTATATTTGTACGTTTATTTCAGTTGTTATGTGTGTACTCCTGCGCCATATTGTATATCGATATCTTCAATGTAGTTGCAATGCAGTTTTTTTCCCATACATTCCAAGTCACATGAAATCATGAAACCCTAATTTCCGAAACCTAAAATCTAAATGTTTGCGACCTAAATCCTAAATTTTCGAGATAATTCCAGAACATATATAACTTTATCGAAACATTACACAATCAAGTCCACTGCATAAGGAGCCTTCAAACTAAAATTCATAATTTTTGGAGCTCATTTTCTACATTTACAAATTCATACAAACAATACACTTATATGAAATTGCGAGAAAAATTCTGAACGAATAAAATTATGGCAAATTTACACAAGTAAGTACACTATGTCGGGAGGATCCACATAAAATTTCATAATTTTTGGAATTCATTTGCTATATTTTAAAATTCCTACCAATAGCGCCAAAACCCAAATCATCTTAAACCCTAATTTCGGCCTAAACCTAGTCCCGAGACACGTGGCGGGCCGAGGGCATCGCCGTACGGTGGCCGTGCAGGAACAGTGCCGCACGGTAACAGTGTACATGGCGGCCAGAGAAGGGATGCCGCACGACCACCGTGCAACACCTGGCTATTTTTGCAAATAAATTTGGGAGACAGTCGTTCCTATAAATACGAGCCGAAAAGTTACCAATACGGCAAAAACATCCACAACCATCGATCACTCGAGCAACTACAAAGCCATTGGATGTGATGTTTAAATCGTAAGTGTAGTCACTTTTTCTTAACCTATGGATGAAAGAGATAGGGGTCTCCTACTATATATATTGACCTGCTGCTGTCTTTCTTTTTTATTTATTCCCTAAGGCTGGTGCTGGCTGTGATAGTACATAAGAAATGTTCTTTCTTTCCTAATATTCTTTGAGTGAAAGAGAAATTTAGGTCTACTTGTATATTTTGTTTGACCTACCGAGGTCTTCCTTTTTCAATTTCTTCTTCAAATTAAATACTGGTTTCCGTAAGGCTGATGCTATCTATGATAGTAAAACAATTCTAAACATCCAAGTAGTATGTACTTCTATAGCAACTATCGATTATGCTAAATTTTATGTCTTTTCCTTCACCAACTCTTGATAAAGCTGGTCATGTGTGTGTCATATGATAAGGCTAGTTCTCACCTACAGAAGACTACGCTGAGTAGATTATCAGCCACTTCTTGACAAAGTGGCGGGGAGGCTAGCAGACTGGTGGGCTGGTAGGGGCGCCTCCTATCCCCAGCAGGGAGGGCTACGTTGGTAAAATCAGTTCTCACCTCGATTCTAATTTACTACCTCACGGTTTTGAAGACACCCAAGGAGATGCTTCGCGCCCTAAACAAAATCAGGCGTCGTTTCCTTTGGGCCAGACACGATAATATCTCGGGTGCTAAGTGCAAGATTAACTGGGACAGAGTGTGTCGTCCAACCCAGCTAGGTGGCCTAGGCATCCTCAGCCTCCCGCAATTATCCTCTGCAATCAGACTGCGTTGGCTCTGGCAGGAGTGGAAGAATCAGACCAAACCTTGGGTCGGCATGGAAATACCTTGCAACGACTCGGATCGAAATCTCTTTGCGGCGGCAACTAGGATAACCCTAGGGGATGGCATGACTGCAAAATTTTGGTACTCGGCCTGGCTGGATGGAGAGGCACCTAAAGATCTAACCCCCATGATTTTCGAAATCTCAAAACAGAAAAACCAGACCGTGGCCTCGGTGTTACAAAACAGATGGTGGGTGCGGGACATAAACTTGACAAGGGGATTGACAATCCACCACATCCAACAATTCGTAGAACTCTAGACCAAAATCAACCAAATCCACTTGACACAAGGCATCTCGGATGAGATTTCCGGGAAACAAACCACAAACATAACATACTCGTCAAGATCTGCCTACACCCTACACTTCTTGGGGTCCATCGAGACAAACTTCAAAGCAATAATTTGGAAAACAAAAGCCCCCCCCCCCAGTGCAAAATCTTCACTTGGCTGGCAATACAAAAAAACTCTGGACCTCAGACAGACTGGAAGCTAGGAGGTGGCCCAACCAAAGATATTGCCCCCTATGCAGGCACACCCCGAAATTGGCCATACATCTCTTCGCTTAGTGTCGCTTCTTCGGAAGAATATGGAGGCATATGGCGGACTGGCTGGGAACTAATAGCCTACAGCCATCACTTTGGCCCCCTATCACAAATATCTCAGACTGGTGGTCAAATGTAGCGGAGATGAAAGGCTCCCCTAGGAAAGCCGAGAGAACGATTTTGATCCTCATTTTATGGGGAATTTGGAAGGAACGAAACGCAAGAATCTTCAACAATAGAGCCGCCGCGCCCTTACATCTCCTAGCGACGATTAAAGAGGAGGGAAGAAAGTGGTATCTAGTGGGGGCAAAGTGTCTGGAGCATTTTAATTCCTTGTAATTAAGGCCATTTATTAATCTCTTGTACTCCGTCACTTTCATTCTGCCCCTTCTCTATTAATATAACAGGCAGTCCTCCTGCCGGTTTCATTAAAAAAAAAGTTTTGGAAAAAATTACCCGGTAATAATAAGGTTTGTTCGATTTTCAGCTTGTCATGGTGGTAGAATACAGTAGAGAAATATACGTTATTACCCCTTTGGTCGGCAAAATTTCGTGTTAGCATACATAGGCTGCACATATCAACGTTGATTCATTATTAAAAGCACGCTTAAATACCTCCACAATGTAAAGGATTACTCAAGCAACCAGCGGCGGATGTAGAAATTAAGCACCGTGGTCCGTGGGTGCAAAATTGCCAGTGTTCATTACATAGCCCTTTTCATTAATATTTTCTATCGGAATATTCTTTACCCGTAAAATTACATATGTATATCCTAAAAATATCACTAAAATTAATGACTTTCTTCAAATATACAAGGCCTATACTATTCGTAAATATTAGAAATTTTGGGGGTGCCCGGCTCATATCATAGCTTCGCCAATGCAAGCGACACATATATCATGACGTCACTACTAGAAAACGGAGAAAACCTGACGGGTCCGAATTATACTGACGGGCCCGCAACGACCGTCAACTTTTACTATTTTGGTCATGGGAATAGTAATTCCCTCAGGAAAATTATGAATTTCCTGACGGTTATAATAAAACTCTCAGTAAAATACATTTTACTGACGGTTACAACCGTCAGGTTATGTGATTGAGTTTCCCTGCGTTTCTGCACTTGGGAAAAGTTGTGTCCGCGCCAAAAATATTGATGTCACACCCAGAAAAAATAGAAATTGTACGCATTTTATGAATCATTTGCACAATTGGTTGCATTCAAAAATTAAAATTCAAGTCAAATTTAAAACTTGAAAAGAAAAAGTGAAGTTAATGCTTGGAAAGAACCCTGGGAAATCATTTAATCAAATACTAGATTATTTATCATGAATAAATATAATTTTTGTCAAATTTTTAGAAATCAGTTTGAACTTAAGAAAAATCTATGTTCTTTATTTAAACCTATTCGGTTAGGAATTTCAAATTAAGTATTTAAGTCGTAATCAGTGAGTTTTCAAAATTTATATGCGATCTATATCATCCCAGTATCGTCTCTAAAAAATTTCAGATTTTTATAAATTTATTTGATATTTTAAACTCCCTAGTCAAACCTGAATCTTTTGAATTAGTTTCGGTCAAACGTTTGGACTCAGCCCGAGCCAATTGGCACGGTAGCGTTTTCATTAAAAAGGAATAAGGAATAAGGAATAATTATAAAGTTAAAACAGTGTTTTAAATTACTTGAATTTAAATACGCATGCAGTAGTAATTTAAAACATGATTTACATAATTTGAAATACCGGGTTCAACATGATCAAAGTCATGAAAGTAGTGCATAAATCATATGTAAAATAAGATTTTTAAAAGCATTAACATACTCAAAACTTATTCTACAATAAAGTACAGTAACAGAGGAACCCAACAAAATTTATTTCACTCCATTTGGATTTACAGAGAAATACTTATGCATTTTACAAGTTTAATCAATTTTTAATGCAAGAATAATGCTAAACCGAAAGTTATTTTATTAACAACATTTTCTGGAATAGAAACATGATTGAAACCAAATTTAGATTGAATTTCATTTAAAATAGAAACCAACAAAATTTGAATCATCAAAAAAGGAGTTAAAATGAATTAGTTATGCATTTTTGATGTTTAACACAATTAACAGTACATAAATATTTGATATACAGATTTTCTTAAAAATCCCTGAGCTGAGAATCGTTCGGACCAATCCGGATCGTTGATCTCACAAAGGACGGTCTAGATGAGAGGGCTGATCGGAGTGGTCCGAACGGCCCAATCAATCCTGGCGGTTGAATCGAATCGGACGGTTCATTGAAGTGGTCCAACATCACACCGACCACCGTGACAAAGGGGCCCTAATGTTAGTGACTCGGTCTATGAACTTGGTCCACCCGGTGCATCACAGTGCCCTGTGCACTTAAGTGTGGTGGCCCACAAGTCATACTCTAAACAACTCGTCACTTTTAACCATGCTGCTAATGGGCCCCACTTGGCGGTGACAGCAAAGAAAAGAAAAGGAACGAGTGGCGTTTGGGCTGTTCGATTTAAATTAGACGGTCCAAACTGAGTGGAACGTTCGGACCACTCCGAACAGCAATTTTGATCGGGACCGTTCAAATTAGATCGAACGACTCACAAGGATGTGAACGTTCGGACCGCTCGGAACGTCTAACAAGATCGGACCGCGCATACTTGATCCAACGACCAAAACGGTTTGAAGTGAAACACGCGGGCGAAGCGATTGAAGCGGGCTGACTGGGCCATTTGATTTAGATCGGACGGTCCACGTTGCTTGGAAACGTTCGGACCGTCCGAATGGAAAAAGGAGATCAGGCCGTCCGTTTCAGATCTGACGGTCCACATCGGCTGGGATGTTCGGACTGTCTGAAAGCTCCATCAAGATCAGACCGTTCAAGCTTGATCTAATGGCTGAGATTGGTTGCCGTTATATATGCACAGGCGCAGGTGGAGCGGTGAGACTGACGGGTTGGTCCTGCTATCAGAGAGAGCATGGGTGCGGGCGCGCGTGAGATTTGGGTTGGGCTGAGGAGGTTTAGGCCCAAGGACAGATTGAGTATTTAAAATTGATTTAGCAATTGAATAAAATCTGTTAAATCAAAATAGCTTTAGAAATTAGTAAATTAAATCCAAAAATTATGAGAAAATTCACAGAAATTCCCTAAGACATTTTGGATTTAAATAAAATATTTCCAACTTAACTTTGGTAATAGATTTTGTAATTAATTTATTTTGGCTTTAAAATAAATAGGAAAAAGCTTTTAAAATTTCAGAAAATTCTAGAAATTAATGAGATTTTCCTTTTTAACTTTAAATCCAATAAAACCCAATAAAACTTTAAATCCAATAAAAACCAATAAAAACTAATAAAGCCAATACAACTAGCCATGCAAGTTTATATCGAAACAAGATACTTTTATAAAAATGGGTTCAATATGATCAAAGGTCCATGACTTGCCTTCGAAGAAGGGTTGAGACGCTTCAGTTGAGGTCGATAGGTCCACGAAATCTTCCGAAACACTGGAATCTACACGTGCGAACAAAGCAAAATAAATAACTAAAGCAACTCCAAATAAAGACCCAAGAACCTACCAAACTAGAGCACAAAAGAAAGGTATAGAATTTAGATGGAGTTAAGAATTTGAATCACATGAATCGAAGTTCGGGTGAAGAAGATCGAGCCTTCGGAAGGAGGTCTTTCAAATGAAAGGAGGTCTTCAACGGAAGGGAGGTCCAAAGAGGAGGTCTTGAGGGAAAACAAAAGGAGGGCAAGAGGGCTCCCTGGTGCTTATATAGGCACGAGGAGGTCCTGAGAGGGGAGAGGGCAGCAGCAACGGGTGCGACAGAGGACGCCGCATTCAATGCACGCGACAGAGGACGCCGCATTCAATGCACGCACGGCGCTAGCCCGAACGAAGGCAGAAGATGACTAGGGAGGTGGAACGGGAATCGCGGTGGCGTGACATGGCGCACGGCCGGCAGGTGAGTGAAGGGACTAGAGGGGAAACGGGTACGGTGGAGGTGACAGCATTTAATGCAACCCAACATCATTTAATGCGCGAGGACTATCGCGACAGTAGTGACGTGACTAGAGGAAGGAGAAGGTGAGCAGGGGCTCACAAGTGGGACTAGTCAAAACTAAAGGGAGGTCTTAACCAAAGGGGAGGTCATGACCAAAGGGGAGGTCCTGTAGAGGAGATCCAACGGAGGAGGTCCAAAGGAGGAGGTCCTAAGGAGGAGGTCCTGAGGAGGAAGTCCAATGGAGGAGGTCCAAAGGAAGGAGGTCCTGAGTGGTCCAGATGAATCCACGTGGGTGCTCCTGAAGAGGTCTTGACCACAAAGGAGGTCGTGGTCAACAAGGGAGGTCCTGGCCATAAGGAGGTCCTGACCATAAAGGAGGTCCTGCAAAGGGGTCCTGAAAAGAGGGTGGTCTTTGCAAAAAGGGAGGTCGTAACCAGAAAGGTGGTCATGACTGAGAGGGTGGTCTTTGCAAAAAGGGAGGTCATGACCTGAGGAGGTCATGGCGCTGAGGAGGAGTGATGGAGGCCGTCCGATTTCGATCGGACGGTGCAAAACGATTGGGTTGGCTTAAGTGCCACCGAATAACAATTCCATGGCGTTTTTCTTAATTCATGGGCGTTTACTAAGATGGCGTATAAATGTGCCAGAGTAGGATACACCACGGCACAAATAAGCGTTGGTATATTCTTAATTAACAAGGGCATATATTAATGCTGGCTTAGACCATAGACCAATGCTTAATATATGTCAGCCAATGAAGTAAGAACGGCTGAGATCGACCGCACGGGTCAAAACGGGCGACTGGGATTTGTTTTGATTTATAGTAATTGAAATAATTCCGATAATTCAAAATAGCTTTAGAAAATAGTAAATAAAATCCAAAAATTCTGAGAAAATTCACAGAAATTCTCAAAGCTATTTTGGACTTAAATAAAATATTTCCAACTCATAATTGGTATTTAAAATCCTGAAGTGAATTAAGTTTACACTGAAAATGGTTTTAACTTCTAAAATTCATAAGTAATTCATTTTAACTCAAAATCAAATGAAATCAGTTTTGTTAATTTTTTTATTGTACTTTAATCTGGAATAACTTTGAAACATATTCCTTTACATAAAAATTTGATAATTAATTTAATTGTACCTTAAGGACTTTAACCTTATAAAATTCATAACAAATACAAATGAACTCCAAATAAACGGAAATTTTCACGCTAGCTCTGTCTTTTGGTGCGCAGGAGATGGCGTAAGTTCCCCCCACCGATTTGAAATGGACTGTCTAGATCAATTGGGCCGTTCGGACCGTCCGAACGCTCCATGCGATTTGGACTGTCAATTTTCAATCGGACCGCGCCATTCGAACCATCCGAACAGCCAGTCGATCAGGACCGTTGAATCTTGATAAGACCATCCACACCATTCGGACCAAGCCGCTTTGATTCACCGCTGAGACTGATAGCCCAGGTCCACATGTCGTAGGTATAATCTTTAAACTTGAAACTAGTTCAATTTCGGGGTCCTCACAAGGGTTCTGCGGTGTGGCGCAGAAGGTGAAAAACTCTCAACAAAAATAATTTTCCGATGGTTCGCTGTCGGGTTAATTGTTTTGGTCTTACCGCGTTTTCGCACATGAAAACTTCTGTGCGCGCGGAAATTTTTTTCATCACGCGCCCATACATCGCGCCTGTGCCCATTGCCCAGCAGTCAAAGGTCCTTCCTCCCATCAAAATCCCTAGCTAGCTCCACACATCCCCAATCCGCGCGCCGCCTCCACGCCATCTCCGGCCGCGCCGCCACCTCCACGCCATCTCCGGCAGCCACCCCCTCCTCTTCAAATCCCTAGCTCCACATCCCCTACCGCCGGCCTGCGCCTGTGCCTCCGGCTTGGGCCGTGCCCGTGTCCGTGCCCTCGGCTCTCCCTCGCTCCCCATGGCGGTGGAGAAATCCGGCGGCGGTGGCTGACGGCCCCGCCGCCTCGACTCCACCCTGCCGCTCCAAGTCCACCCCACCGCCTCGACTCCACCCCGCCGCCCCATGTCTGCCCTGCCACCCCAGGTACGCCCTGCCACCCCAATATCAGTGGCATTCGTAGCCTCCCTAACATTCCATACCTTCTCACCCTGCCGTGTACGCCATATCCTCGCCAATGACCGCAATCCACGAAAGGCTGCCTGAGGTCTTCTCCTTCTCCAAGATCTGCCACCGTCGCATACCTGGCCCCAACTTTGTTCTCCACCTGGTAAGCACCCTCTCCCACACAATCTTTATATGTTTAGTGGCGATTGCATTCAGTGCGGATGCAAATATTAAGACTTGAATCATGGTTTTACATTCAACATGCTTATCCTAATTTATACTTAGGGTTCGTGCCTTATGTACAGTTCTTTTGATTTTTATGTAATTTTAATGCTTACAATGTCAAAATGAGTTCTTACTTAGCGTAAAATCAATTTACTTCAAACTAAGGTATTCACTTGCACGCTTTTTTCTTCAAATTTTTAGGTTGGTTGTGTCTTGATTGGATCTCTTGGGGCACTGTTCAATGGGGTTCTTGTGATCAACTTTGGTGATCTGGTTGTTTCTTGTGTTGTTGCAACATATTCTCACGGTAGGGTCGAGAGGCAGACTTTTTATGTTCCCATTGATCATCTTTCTGCTTCTCTTTTGTTGGCAAATGTTCCATAGCATCTTGTAGTCACATACGCACACTCAACCTTGATAAATATAATTTTGTACTTAATATATTCTTGTTGTACACATAGAACTATTTCATGGTAGACCATGAATGGATGTATAGTGGCTGGCAGCATGGTAAAGCTCCCTCAAATGACTGGATTGAACAAACTACACAGTTCTTAGATCATGCGTTCTCAAATCCTAGGGAAGTTGAAGGTGACACCATTAAGTGTCCATGTGCAATGTGTAGGAAGTATTTTAGGCACAACAGGCAAATTGTAGAGTTGCACTTAAGTAAACATGGGTTTAGGTCAAACTATCAAACATGGACAACACATGATGAACACAACCCTTCAATAGATCACCAGGAAATCAATGAATGTAATCGGATGGACAATCTGTTGATTGACCTAGGCGGTGACCATCCACCGAATTGATGAGGAGCCAACGGCCTCTGCCGAAGCTTTCTATAGAATGGTCGCTAAGCGGATTTAACTAGTCCATGAGAACACAACACACTCAAGTCTGCTGCATTGCATTTCGTTTGCTAGCTATGAAGTCACAATACAATATGTTAATTGCACACTATGACGATGTATTACAGATAATTCATGAACTTTTGCCTCGAGTCTAAGTTGTCAGGGACTTCTACCGTTCAAAAAAGTTGTTAGAGGGTCTCGGAATGCCTTATGTGAAAATTGATGTGTAACACCCCAGCCAAACAAAGGCCTGGAATGCTACTAAACTAAATAAATTAAACAAAATTAAACTAAAACACCTTACAAAATTTGTGAGAACCTCCTTTGTATAGTTATCTATCTTTGGAGGTTCAACAACGATTATAACATAAGCAGGTAATCCAACTTGCAATATGATCAAGACATATTCAAAACTGGCTATTCGTTACTATAACATCCATAGCAACTCAACAACTACGATATAAATCATGAGCATCCAAAAAAAAACATCTATCCATCTATTACAGTTTACTCTAAGCAAGCAATAATCATAAAGGGTACTCTAAATAGTTCATTCAACTACTAATTAATTTTTCTTTTCATTCCATTTAGGCATATAAATGCGATAGTGCAACAAGACTAATCATGCATGGGGAAAAGAATGATTAGTCTTGTTGCACTATACATACGATATGCCTAAATGGAATGAAAAGAAAAATTAATTAGTAGTTGAATGAACTATTTAGAGTTTAGTTTAGTAGCATTCCGTGCCTTATGTTTGGCTAGGGTGTTACATGATGTCTGCTATAATAACCGTGCATGCTTTATTGGAAAGACAATGAGCATAAAGACAAATGTGACTTATGTGATACCTCTCGCTACGAGGTAGGCCATAATAAAGTCCCACGTAAAGTATTATGGTACCTCCCCATTATAGATAGAATACAAAGGTTGTATGCACACAAGGAGACAGCAAAGCTAATGCGGTCACATAGTCAGTCAACGTCTCGTAAGATGGTGCACCCATGTGATGGGGAAGCTTGGCAACAATTTGACGAGGACTTCCCAAACTTTGCAAGTGATCCTAGAAATGTGCGTCTTGCTATAGCAACTGATGGTTTCACACCATTTAGTTTAGGTGCTGCTCCTTACTCATGTTGGCCAGTGTTTGTGGCTCCATTAAATATTTCACCGGGCATGCTCTTGAAGCCGGAGTACATATTCCTTGGCCTTGTTATCCCCGGACCTGAACATCACGGGAAAAAATTAAATATTCTATTACAACCTTTAGTTGACGATCTTATCAAGTTGTGGGAGGGTACAAACATGGGATGCTTCACTTAAGCAAAACTTTACAATGCGGGGAGCATATCGTGGTCGGCCTCATGATTTCCTGCATATGGTATGTTTGTTGGTTGGAGCACACATGGTTCGTTTATGTGTCCGAGAATGCTTGTGTGACAAGAAGCATTTCAACTCCGTAATGGTCACAAGGCTTGCTTTGGTTTGATTGTCATAGACGCTTCCTACGTAGAGACCATGAATTCGTAACCCAAGGTAATGCATTTGAAAGAACACAAGAGTGCTTGAGGAGGCACCTAGGCATTTAAGGGAGAGGAAGTCGAAGCCCAAATAGACAAGTTTGTAGGTGATCTGAAAAACTTTGGTAAACTTCACCATTGGACCCACAAAAGTCGCTTTTGGCAACTTCCATACTTCAATAAATTAAAGCTTCGACACAACATTGATGTGATGCACAATGAGAAAAATGTAGTGAAGCTATATGGAACACATGCTTTGACATACCCGATAAGACCAAGGATAATGTGAAGGCGGACAAGATTTAGCCGAGATTTGTCACCGCCCTTCACCGCACTTGGAGTCAAGAACAATGGGAAGTGGCACAAGCCTAGGGCACCTTTTGCATCAATAATAATGACAAGACAACCATCCTTAAGTGGTTTCAAATATTGAAGTTTCCCGATGGATATGCATCCAATATTAGGCGAGGTCTTAACCTTCTACAAAGGAAGATATTTGGCCTCAAAAGTGCATTCCGTGGCTTCCTTCCTAAAAATATATGGCTATGTTTGGTTGAGCTAAGTTTTTTCTATAGGAAGTTGTGTGCTAAAGAGATTAGCAAGGATGACATAACCTCACTAGAACGGAATGTTGCAGTGCTTCTATGCAAACTAGAGAAAATATTTCCTCCTGGGTTCTTTAATCCTATGCAACATCTAATCATACATCTTCCTTATGAGGCTCGACTAGGAGGCCCTATCCTGGCCCGCTGGATGTACCCATATGAGAGGTAAAATAAGTAATACCACTATTTTATCTTTCTATCCTAATGATATATGTAATTAATTGGTTTACTCTATGTAGGTACATACAAAAAATTAGGAAGAAAGTGCGGGATAAGGCTCGAGTTGAGGGTTCTATTGTTGAGGCTTACCTAGTTGAGGAGGCTACAAATTTTCTATCACTGTATTTTAACCCTAAAGTTCGGTCAATTAGAAACAAGACACCTCGGTACGATGATGGTGCCTCCACATTTCAAAGTTTATGTGACCTTGTCATATTTCAATACCCAGGTCGATGCATTAGCCCTCGTGGCTGTCGTGATCTCACAACAGAAGAGTACAAGATTGCTTTCTTGTACATATTGACAAATGTGCTAGAGATGGATGATTACTTCGTGTATGTGCTGAAATTATGCAACCCAACTCACATTTCTTTAATTATATTTACATAATTATAACTAACTCTTTTTATGTAGTAAATTTTCTAAAGAACATTGGAAGAGCAGAATGAAACCAACGGAAAAGCAACTTCGGGATTTAAGGTTAAATGGTTGGAAATCGAGCCGCCCTATGCATCCTGGGCCCAATTTTTTTGATTGGTTCAAAACTCAAGTAATTATCGTCAACACTTCAACTAATAACACTTGAGAAACATCTTTGTAGCAATCTGAAATCACCTAAAGCTAATACAATTAATTGTCTATTTGCAGTGTATGAAGTTATCTACCATTTCTAATACCTTACGCCAAATGTCTTACGGTTTTCGCACAAGAGTTGCCACTTATGGATGCTATGATGTGAATGGATACAGATTTTGCTCATCAAAGTATGAGAGCGGAAAATCTGGACTGACTACAATTAACAGTGGTGTTTGTGTGTCTAGTGTTGACGAGAACAACAATATGTTGGAGTATTACGGTGTCATTGAAGACATCATAAAATTACTTGGGAAGGCAAAGATGCATCTTGAGTCGGTTTTATTTGATTGCCATTGGTTTGACCCAACACCTAATGGAGTTAGCGAACTGAAAATTTGGGCTTGATAGAGGTCAATCACACATCTAGGCTTTCAAATTTTGATCCATTTGTCATGGCAAGTCAAGTTACACAAGTCTATTACCTGCCATACCCGTGTAAGACTAGACCGGATATATTGGAATGGTGGGTTACATATCATGTAGCCCCACATGGATATATTCCTCCAAATAGCACCGATGGTGGTTTCAACCCTCCTGAAGGACCAATACAACAAATGGAGTTCTATCAAGAGGATGGTTTGCAAGGCACCTTTGTCATCGACTTAGGGAATGACTTCGAAATTACACTTCCAAAGAAGCAACGAAGTTGCTCAACAAAGGGGGAGAAAGAAGAAGTCGCGGACCAAATTACATATGTCGTCGCGTGCTGGCAAGATCGCCCTAATACCTGAGGGTGACAAGTGAGTACAAACTGCATTGATGCATTATATTTTGATCTCTATTTTGGAAAAAGGAGGTTATGATGGCTCACACCAACTATATTTTGTCAGATACCTTGTCGTGGTTAATTCTGCGTAGGCAATTCAAGTATACCAATTACCGGCCAAGAAAGACTACACATATCAAGCCTGACTTGGAGTTATTCTCAAACATGAGTACCTGTGTTGTGGACGACAAGGATGAGCACTAAGATTATATTCAATATTCGCCCCGCATTGACATGGGATGATTATTATGTCAATGAAGACGATGAGGAATAACCGCCGCAGACGAGTAAAGCGAGAGTTTTGGGTAACTAATATTTACTTGTTAGTTCATATACGTAAATACTTTAGTCGACTACTAACTACTAACTACCCTTGTCCCTATGTAGCATTTGTTTGAAGTCAGATAAACGACAAGGAAGAAGCAGATCTTGTGTTCGAAAATTATGTTGTGGACCGTGTAAGCGGATGATGTATCAAACTCGTGTTGATGCAACAAGGAGTACTACGAAAACAAGGAGAGGATATTGACGACGTGTTGGCACGCCCAAGGAACTCCAAGATGAGCAATACTTGGATGGCAAGATTTGGTGGTGCAATGACATAGTATGGCCACATCTTTGTCGTAATTGGTGCACCGAGCAATACAAGACAAAACGAAAGAGAGGCCAGGAAGCACGGTTGAAATCTAACGATGCTACTCAAAATCGAGGAGGTTCGCGACCATACATGGAGACCCAACAATACTTGGTATGAATCAAGCTTTTTAGAACATGACAATTAACAAAACATGTCGCATTACAACTTATAACACTATTCAAGGCTATAACCTAGAGTTTCACCATATTGTAGGAACACAAATATGGACCATGTATACTACTTGGCTAAACACATATGTCAGTGATGAAGTCGGGCATGAAAAATGTGGATAGTAGTGGTAGTAGTGGTCCAACAAGAGCCACAAAGCACGTAAATACATTGTAAGTGCTCCTTGTTTGTATTCTTACAAGTGAACTTAGCTTTCGTGAAAGATGCTTAAATGTTGCTTTTGTTCCGTGATGATTACTCTGCTGCTGCCATGCTCAATACGAAGATGATTGGGAGCAACGACCACTGATGGAAGCATATTGTACAACATCAATGGTGGCATGCCCCATGGCCGTGTACCAATAGAGAATGGTGCTATCAAGAAGAATGTTGTTCTAGCAGCTGCCAAATCAAGAAACATCAGGCCATCCACTTCCACCGCTTATCGAAATGTGGTTCGACATAATCAAGAACTACTTCAGACACAAGAAGTTCACCGCCAGATGATCTTGGTAATAATGTTCATTCACACACATTGTGGTCATACCAATGCATTATCCATGAGTGTGCACATGAGTTGTGCTTGTGAAAGACCAATTTGACATTCTGCTTTCTATACATGTTAGTTTCATAAACGGAATTTTCTCTCGTTGTTCCAGAGTCGTAAAACTGCATACATATTCGCATATTACATGGTTAGCTTTTCATAAAAGGAATTTTTCAATGATTTTTTTCGCTGTCATTGTCAAAATAAGACTAGGCATGTATAGAATCACACTACTAAAATTAGAACTCTTCACCAAAAATTAATAATGATCTTCTGGATAGGAAGGATAGATCAAGAATTTGATCACAATAAACATTGTGCTGCCAATTGGTTATTGTTGACTTGTTGTGCCATCTGCTACAGGTCCTTCATTGCAAAGCTAGTATAGCTAGTATTAATTAAGAAATGTCACATCTGGTTAATTTATTTGTGGTAATGTGTGCAACTAATCACAACTACCCTGTGATGAAAGCAAAGTTGATGTGGAATGTGATGGATGCTTCTGAACTACAAAATGTGATGATTGAATTTGCAACCTCATATATATATGCTATAACTTGACACATGTAAGATTCAGGTAGGACACCTACCTCCTTTTTATTTATTTCTCCTACCATCAGATCCAGTACCATTAATTTATTCACGAAAGATCATTAGCTAATATACTAGCACTATTACCATTCCCTTTATGTGATTTTTCACTAATTTGCTGAATGCTCAATGCTGGTCCAAATGTCTTCTGTTGGTGATATTAACCAGTATGCACCTATGTAGTCCTATGTCTGTTGTTCCAAATGAATACAAACAAGAGATAAATGATGCTAGACTTTACCACCTATGCACCTATGTAGTCCTATGTTTGTTGGGGTAAGTTACCTGGAAGTGAGGATTATTGATGCAATGAGCAATCTGCCCAAACAATGGCACCATACATTTATGCAATTCCACCATACTGGTAGCCTCCAAGATCTCTTCGATCTCACTTAGAAACTGATTTCTGACATGAATTGTAGTGTTAAAATTCTCATTGCCATGTTAGTACAGATTGTACATATATGTCTTTGCTTGCATTGTATGGTTAGTACAGATTGTATAGTTCAACTTCAAATGGTACTTTTCAACTGTAGATGCTTTTTGAGAAGATAGGCGAACAACCACCACCAGAGATGCTACGCCATGGAACACCTACACAAGCACAGGTAATATCGTTTAATACCTACAATTATTGCCTTGTGTACAAACAAAATTCCCTACGAACTATTATTTTGCCTTGTTGCATAGTTCAACTTCAAGTGGTACTTTTCATCTGTCACCTTTGTCATATGGAGGACCATTTGTACTAGACAACTAATATTTTTTGGTGTGTCAGACTATCAACAAGCAAAGACAAAGAAAGGAGCTTAGTGGACTCATGTTGAATGTTCTAAACATGGGCATAACCTGAATCTCATTTACTTATAGTTGATGGTAAGGTGGCAAATGATTTTTGTACTAGTTAGTACACCCATACTTGTGAGTTGTTTACGAGGCTAAACTAATCTTGAGTATATGCCAAGTGTCACATGTTCCTAAGCTAACTATTTTAAGCTTACATATTCTTGAGTAAAGGTTTATTGGTGCTTTTGAGATTGATGCTTTAAAATATTTCAGAACAAGCACTTCATTTTTAGGTGATGGTTTGCTTGCTTTTAGGAACTGTAGCATATCCCATATATATTCGTTGTGTTTGCTCTTCTCCCATGCAAAGTTTGCATCAATAACCAATGCCCATGATATGCATGTTTGATCCGGTGCATCTCTCTCTCCCTCTATGTGTGTGTGTGTGTGTGTGTTCATTTCATTCCTTTCTTGTGTTTACTTTTACACAACCTGCAGCTAGCGAAAGCAGTAGCATATATAGCTACCTTCTTTGCACAATTTTATGCTGAATTAAACTCATTAAAGAAACTAACATCGCTCATGAATGGTCAAACAAAATACAAGAACAACTTTGCACTCGTGCATGTACATTATCTCTTTTAGTGTGTCCGCCAAACAAGTCCCATCTACTTGATTTGATAAGATTTTATTACATGACCTACGGAAAACATTACCTTAACTTATGATTGGCAAAAACACCATTTCTTACACACGCATAACTAGAAAGAACTAAATGGAGTTCATAGAACTCCTTGCCAAGATTAAGGATTGTTATGATATGTGGGCCCACTAGGTTCTCCACATAAAAACATTTCGCTTTTGAACCTTTCATACTTCATTAATTTCTTGCTCTATTAGTTTCTCGTTACACGATCCTCAAGACTAGTCTACAAAAAAGATTGCTTCACATACATTCAAATCAAGGAAGGTCATTGATCCGATTTCCTGTGTTCTTAGAATGTGTATCAGATTTCAACGATCTCGCTCATATACTGTATGACCAAAGAAAATCAATATCAAGATTCGCACTAAGCTACAGCTACTGAAATCATGAAAAATAAATTACATATCGCTTATGCAAGCAAGCTTGCAATTGCAAAAGTGGTTTGAAGACATAACAAGACAAATTAAATTGGCAATACATGAAGATGTAATATTGATGAAGAGACATCATATAACCATATATAGTATCATGTACAAAACTAATTCAAAGATAGATATAAGGTGGAATAACCAAAGAAATCACATATATACTAGTGAATAGTCCGATTTCAAGTATTGTCTAAATTTCATTACTCAGATCATATTCCATCTCATATCAAGTGTCTAGAAATGAAAATTTAAATCCATTACTTGTTTAAAACTAACAACTTATTCTCTTGCATATTACCACATTAATTTCTTTCCTCCGTTGAAGGGATGCGAAATTGAACTAAAAATAAAAGGACACCAATTAGCGTGTCATTAATTGATTTCATACTCAACTCACCGCCGTTGATTTCATACTCAACTCACCTACTCAAGTTGATATAATGTTTTCACCTTGCGTTAAAGGGATCGATCGATCCTCCCATGCGGCTCACAACCGGATGATGGTGCCGCCGATGGTAACGCCGATGTGAACGACAGGACAACAACAAAGGGCGACATTGATGGAGACACCAACCATGCCGCCATTCCGTGACTTTCAAATGATCTCTTGTAGTTCTTGACTAGTTGAACTTGAATGTAATGGAAATGG